>CP114499.1:6358107-6993418 GCA_027186245.1 Coriaria nepalensis | reverse complement strand
AGCGCATCAAAGCGGCCAGCCCTGAGATCCCACATCGAGAAGCTTTCAGTGCAGCTGCAAAAAACGTAACATAGTTTTCTTAATCTAGTCTAGGAAATATCTTATTAAGTAAATATTAATATTAATTAACTCATCTCCTTAATTAATTAATTACATGTTTGGAACAGTGGGCTAGGTACATCCCACATTCACCAGGTGGGTCTGTTTCTGGGAGTAATAAGTAATAACATCCATGTACGTAAATTTTTTTTACTACAAAACATCTCATGTCAAGATTGTTTTCTTAATTAATCCGAATTTTAATAATTAATCATTACGATTTTATAAAATATCAAGGATTAATGAATAGTACTGATGATTAATTTTAAACTCTCCTATCTTGCAGGGCTGATTTTTAGGGCTTTGTTAATTGTTTGTGTTACTACGAGGATGATTATCAACTACGTACTGAGAACTTATAACTAATTAGTTTATGTTGTTAATTATGTTTTTTAACTAATCGTCCTTAACTGATGAAGTTTAATTAGATTCCCTAATTATATATTTTGGTGTTGTACTATTAAGACAAGTTTGGTGATAGTAGCTAGGATATCGAATCTTTTGTCGATCGATCATCTAGAAGATTAGATAAGTTATATACTATATCAAGATTTTGAAGATGCTCAGATCACAAATAACTTGAAAGTGGCATCACATTTAAAATATCAACACGTGTATAAAAACTTTATATAATATATAGTTTGCGAAGAAAATTTCACTCAATTCATCATATATTAAACAGTCGTAAGGACTAGTTTCTCTTATAAACTAGCGAATTTAATTATTCAAGTTGCATTAGTGATCACAGACCCAAGACAAAGGCTTCAAAATTGTAGGTTTTGGACCTAAAGCCATAACTACATGTTGCTGAAAGAAAAAGAAAAAAAAGGTTTAAGCATACTTTAATTCTAGCCCGAGTGCTCGAGACGGGGTTGCTCTTCACGAGAAGACATATACAATCTGTTCATTTTTCATGAATGTAAGAGAGAGGAATCACTATCCGTGAAGAAGAAGAGGAAGAGTAATTCATTGGCATCTCTATCATCTTTTGTCTCTCATATTATAAGATAAAAAGTATTCCGATTATGAGCTTTTTCAAAGCCAATTCGTGCTTAATTGCATGTTGTACTCAGCCAAATCTCAACGTGACATTTGTGGTTATAGAAGTCTTTTTAAGTGGTCATAAAAAATATTGATTAAGTCAGGTCATCGTTTAGGATATGTGCGATGTAAAAGAATTATTTCATGATATATATACGATTAGCTATATCATTTTTATTTTCATTTTCTGAAAAGCATGCTACTGTTATATCAAGTCAACTCTCACCTACCACAAAAAGCTAAAACTCGAAGAATAAAATAATAATAATAATAAATTTTAAAAAATGTGGAAATTTTTTAAATCATGAATAACCAGAATTAATCTAATTAATTAAGTCCACGTCAATTTAATTAATGGACTGATTAACCTTTTTGCACCCACACAAAACACACAAATTCTAGAGTGAGAGCAAATTAGAATGATGATATTCCTAATTTCTTAATGCTTTCCATGTAATTGGTTGTTTCATAAACAGGCAAATCACCAGTACTGCTCGACGACGAATCATTTATCGGCAACTCGAAAAGATCAGAGCTTGAATCACTCTCCAATTCCCTTTGATCAACATGATCTGAATTATGATTAACCTCCTTCAAGTTATTATTTCTGAAGAGCAGTTCACTCTCTTCTGATGGATACTTATAAGCCCAAATCCTATCTTTTTCTGCATACCCATTACTCAAATTCTTCTTCTTCTTCTTCTTCTTCTCTACCTTAGTGATTTTCTTCTCATCCAAAACATGACGATTGTTGTTACTACAATCAATTGCAGAAGCAGCAGTAGTAGTTGAGCTTTGGAAATCATTAATGCTGTTTCTCCTCTTTCTTCTAATTCCACAAGGGCTAATGATTTGATGATCGTGATGTTCAGTATCTTTCATGATGGATTTCTTAGTACTTGATGATTTGGCTTTCTTCTTTGAATGAAGGTGATGTGACGGTGAATGGCTTAGAAAAAGAGACGTCAACAAGTTTGCCAGTTTGCCACCTGGAGAGCTTGGTTGCTTGACTTTCTTCACCTCTTTGATCTTGATCATTTGCTTTTCCATCTGATGATCATGATCATGAGCAAGTACTACTACATTTGATTTGATCACTGCATGATCAGGAGGAATAATATTCTCTAGGCCCTGGAATTTTCTTTCTTCCCGAACAGCACTATTTTCCTTCAAGATCTTCTTCTCACGATCAGAAAAGGTGATTGATGAAGCCTTGAATGATCTGTTAGAGACAATGTCGTGATGATCATAATTGTCTCCTGAGAAGTACTTTGTAGCTTCAAATATATCAAGCTCTTCTGATTGATTTCTTCTGTGAAACCTTGATTTGTAGTTGTTGTTATTGTTGCTGCTGCTAACCCTATGATGATCATGATCTGGGTCTGAAGGGCTTGTAATGATGGACATAGTCAGTCGGAGATGATCATCAACAAAATTGGAAACTAAAGAACAATTTTTTTTTTCCCCTTCAAAGTAATAAGGGATTTGTTATGGCAAGAGAAGGGTTTGTGAGATTTAAATAAGGATTAGTGGGTTCCGTAACATGATTGAGATCAGTGGCAAGTTGGAGACAGATGTAGATAAGAGGGACTACTCTATAACTTATATTGCGTTAAAAAGAGATTGGTCAATTAAATACCCTCATATTTTGTTTATATAGTGCATCAAATATGGAATACATATTATATATATATATATATATATATCTTCCTCTCTTTTTTTTTTTTTGGCCAACAGCAGGAGGTCTTTAGCTTAATTAAGTTTCAAGTATCAACACCTAACTAGTTATCCTCTAATACTTCCTTTGGCCTTAAACAACTTGGACAACATTAAAGACGAAAATAAGAGTGGATAAGATGAATATTAACCTAAGATTATTAAATATTTATAAATAAATTCCTAAATTTTTTATTAAGAATATATTTTACTCATTATAACTTTTATATAATATCTTTTTACTGTTTGTTTCCGATTCCACCCCTAAACAATAGTGTGAAAGGTGAGTTAGCTTTGATCATGATCTAGTAATATTTCACATCTTCTATAAGTTCATCAATATTAAAGGCTACCTTACCCATCCTCCGATTAAATACTTTAAGGGTTACATATGCACCACGTAAGCACCACATGCATGAATTTAAAACCAAGAAATAAATCATGTCCAAGTAATGTCTTCTATCACGAGCTACCAAAACATCATCGATTGGGTTAACTCATGAGCGGCAATTGATTTACAAATTATAATTAACTTCACTTAATTAATTAGTAGTACCCGATTAAATGCATAATACATTGATCTGTAGTTGCATAGGATTACGTGCATGGTGAATTGATCTATGAGGTGCGGTCTCCTCGCTCAAGATGAGGTGGGACACTCATGTGGCCATGTGGATCCTACAAAGAGGGACCCATCTAACTGTTACAAGGGAGGCCACAATAGACTAATCTTATAACTACAATGAAGACTTCTAACTTCCGAAGAACCAATACTACGCATTTTTGTCATTTATAAGTAGATGTATGATCCATATTAATCAAACTTAATTAAGTTTGATAATTGAGCAAAATATTATTATATGTAATATAATATATAATTACATAATATACTAAACTCCATCATATTTATAAATATTTATTTCAAATTTTATCTATCGTATAAATACGTATAAATAACGTTTTACTATACCAGTGGTCAGTGGTCATTTACATGCTCGCGTATACATGAATGTTTCCAAATATTTACCTCACACCAAAAATTGGCGTTAATTATTTGAAGTAGTAGATGCGTGTGACGTGGTTATTTATTATCATGCTAAATTGGGATGGTCGACATGTCGTTTTCAGACACTGCAAAAACCTTCTACTATGTTGGATACAATTATGTTTGTAGATGTTTAGTTGCTTTCTTGTGTTGTCCACCATGGATTCTTAAAGTTACCTTCTATGGTCATTGATTTCCCACGAGTCTTGTCGTTGCCCTAACTTTTACATCTTGCAATTTGTCCTTTCGAAGATAAAAATAAATATAAAATAATAAAATAATCAGATAAAGTTCTTGTACATTGTTGCATTGTTCATGCATCTCGTGAAGAAAAAAATTCAATCAAATTTATAGAGATTTAGAAATTCATAGTGGAAGAATTTAGCTATTAGTTTTTACCCGACAATCAAGGGATTTGACTAAGTGCACAAAAGGTCTGATAAAGTGGCCTCACATGTATGGCCCAATCCTTGTGTCCACAAAAGTTGTCCCCCTCCTTCATAACTCAAACAGTCTTACAGATATATATATGTCCCAAAAGTCTAAGACAATCGATCTTTCTCCGAGCATAGATTATTTGTCATGACAAATTGACATGACAAATCTCAAAATGAATTAATAAATGAATTTATTTTTAAGAATTAATTAATTTTTTTAAAAAATATATATTATATAGTTCAATTAATTTTAGATATGATATAATAAATATAAACTCTTAACATAATTTATTATCAAAAAATAATTCAAAGAAAGAGGATCTCTAAATTACATATAAATACATGAATAAATGTAAACTCTAAATAAATTATTTTTAGTAGATAATGTAAAACAATGACCCCTTTAAGTGAAAGAAAAGAAAGAAAAGAAAGAATCAATAAATGGATGGACATGTAGATAAGGAGTGGCCAAGGGTGTTTTTTCAAATCACCATGCATGCGTATGGCCAAGCAATTATGTGTATGTTTGTAATGAAATGAACGTGGCTAAATTAACAACACAAATGGTGCTGTACACCAAAACATTCCACTGGAAAGTGACTTAAAACACTAGATAGGCCTAGCTATGTATGGGCTAAGTTCATGAATAGCACAACCAAATATCACTTCCAAATATTCCCAATTGTCCCAAAAAGAAAAAATATGATAGAAGGTGCGTCTAATGAGTATACTACATATATCTATCTACATATAATGTATAATGACCCTTGTTCTTGCACATGGTTTTGTATCTCAAAGTGAACTTATATCACTTCACTTGAGGACCCAGAAAAGATGATTCATGAACTTATCACTTCACTTGAGGACCCATAATAGATTATACATGAAAGTTATAACCTAAACAATATGTGCGTATACATAGACCTTTTAAGGTGCTCCGGAAGTATGTATTTCCGGCAATCATTCGTCACATTATTATTTAAAATGATGTAGCGCAATCTAAGCTCCTAAATATTTTATAAATTCTCATAGATATTCACGGTAGGTTGAATTTCTTAAGTCATGGTAGTTGTTACTTAAAAAATATGTAAATATGTAGCTTAAATAAGATCTAATCAAAATACCTTAAATTAAATTAGACAAATTAAATAAGACGTTCTTATATGTACATAATATATGATAACGTAGTATATAAAATTTTATCACAACTATAATTATTTTTATATATCATATCATACATCACATAAAAATAATATTTGTTATTATAATGTGATTTAATATATCATATAGTCATATATCATTTACATATAAAAATGTCTTAAACCAAATTAACCAATAACTTTATATTTAGTTTAATTAGTGGTATGTTTATTCAAAAGATTACCCCTTGAGTTTTAAATGGAATGATTCAAAACAAAAACTTTATAGAAAGTTACTTTATGGAACGATTATCTATGTCTCATGTTTAAACCATGTTGTCACTCATGTTTATTATAAATTTTTACCCTAATCTTTTATTTTCTCTAATTATTTCCCCTACCACCCTTTACCCTTACCACCTACCGCCTCCTCTGCCTCCGGCCGTAGCTGCCACCGGCCACAATTCTCACCTTCTTTCCCCACACACTCTCTCTTTCTCCTCACTTTTTTTTTTTTTTTTGGGTTTGCTTTAGTAATTATTTATACAGTTATTTACTTAAATAAAGTTAAAAGGCATTCTGCATAATCAGAAAAAAAAAAATAAACACATAGTAAGAGAAAATTTTATATTTTTACATGTACAAAAAATAAAAATAAAAATTATTTCTATCTATAAATTTAAAAATCATAATATATCTACCCATAAGCCGATAGGCCATTGTTGAGTACACGCTTACAAAAAGTCAGTTTTTTACCGTAGTTAACCAAAGCCGTGATTTCTTTGTACAATCAAATCGAGTGTACCTAATTCTTAGTTTATAAGTAATTGGAAACGATAATTTAAAATTTTTTGAATTTAAATTTAAATATGGATTAAATTTATAAATATATATATATATATATAAATTAATTATATAAATATAAATATAATAAAAAATATTTAAAAAAATAAAAGATTAAAATCTAAAAAATTTACTGATTTTACGAATCTCTTAATTTTTTTATTATGACCGAATTTAATAGGAAGATTGAGGTTATAAAGTATTCACCTTCTAATCATAATTCACGCAGTTCAGTTCGTTCGGTTAATTTTTATATTATAAAATTCATCACATGATTAAAAAGTTCGTGGAAAGGAAAGAGAAAAGTTAAACTTTTCTCATTATAAGACTTTGTCCTAAGTGAATAGCATGTGATTTTTGCCCATCACCGTTGAGTATTTGCTAGGGATGAGCATGTCGCTTTAAGCAACTTAAATCTCTCAATAAGTATAATCTTCTCCGTGATTTCAAAATTACATAATTTAAGATACTAAATTTTATATCATAATATTATAATAGGGCCATAGACTTATTATAACGGGCGAGTGTAATCATAGAGCGATGAAGCGGCCATGAGTTGATAAGCACGTACAACAAAAAGCAAGCAAGTAAGTTGCATGGGCTCCATAGAAAATGAAAACACTAGGTGGAAAATCGCTTCACCGTTGCATCCAATTAGTACGTACGTCTCCATCAAATTTAATAAGTACTTATATTGAAAAAATAATGTCATTTTTTTATGATGAGGCGGTTAGATAATTGGGACCAAGCAAGCCAGTTATATTAGCATGATACGATGAGAAGATGTTTATCATATGGTATTGGATCAGACAATTTTTCCAAAAAGAGAAGGAGAGAATAACAAAATTAGAGCTACTCTTTGGAACTCGTGTATGTAACAGTTGTTGATGGAGAGAAAAAAAAAAAAATAAAGGAAAAAACTTATCGAGCGGATCGAGTTTCCGATGGACATATCAATCTCAATCATACATAAGATTAATGTAATATGATGGTATGAAGCTGATATGTACGGTTTGAGATTGATCGATCTACTATAAATATAATTCACTCAAAAGATTCGATGAAATAGATAAATTGAAAGTAAGACTTTCAGCTCGTATATATATATATGTATAGTTTATATGGCACGAACCGGTTGTTGAGATTTTACAACTTTATTGGGGAAGGAAATGGAAGATAAGAATTAAGGATTGGGATCTTCGTAAGAGAGAGCTAAAATTAGCCTCTTAATTAAAAGCATCAAACGAGACTACTGGCCGGTTTTCCACATAATCATCATGTGATCATAGTTTTGGCAGAAGTAAAGAGTGTTCGTTTTCCAAGTCCACTTCAATCACGTATACAGTTATTTTCTCTCCTTGCCATCACACATTCATGCATGTTTCTTATTCAATCAAGCCAGTTCTATTAGCATTCATGCATGAACGAGACTACACACATTCATACATGTTTGAAATTACCATCTCAAGAAAGACTCTAGAGTCCCTCCTTGACATCAATGTCTCCGTACGTATGAAACTTGTTGAATACATAACTCTATAGTCTGATTTTTATATTTCTTTTCTTTTTATCTTTAATCATAAATGTGAAGAGATATTTTAAAATAATCCGAAAGTATCTATTTTTGTTAGCTTGTATAATGCCACATCATCACAAATAATATGTGATACCATTCAAATTGTTAGAAACATGTATTCCTCAACTACCCAAAAATTACCTCAAAATGTGAAATGTTTGCATTTTTACTACTGCTTGTTTACTCTCTACTAACTTATTGTTATGTTTCCTATTGAATATTTTTAACATTTTCGTCTACCATTTAAATTAAACCCAAATTAACGGCAAGAACCTTATAATATAATTGTGTAGTATAATATTGCTTTTTTAGAAAGGGTAAGTTTAGTAGTATTGATGAATGTTGTTGAATGGAAAAAATGTTAAATGTTGTTGAATGATTTCACTATGATTCCATGTTTGATTGTGTATAAGAATCTAAATTTTGATTCTCTATTTTCATTGATTCTCATGTTTAGTATGAAAAATCAATTGGAGAAATCAACTCGGAGCAATACATTTACAATGTTTATTACAAAAAAAAAACACATTATATAGTTGTCACTACAAATGAAACAACACTCATCTTAGATTTATCCCAATATGGTCTCCGACCCAGAAACATTGAAATCTGATGGAGCTTCCTCTACATCCTTCTCATCAAGCACATAAGCAGACCAACTACACCAAATAGATTAGCAAAACGATCAAGAGTTGTCACTACAAATGAAACTACACTCAACTTAGATTTATCCCAAAATGCAAAATTTAAAATACAAAATACAAAGGCACCTCAAGAATGAACAAGTTTTTTTTTTTTTTTTCAACTCTAAATATTTTATTTTGATCACAAAGCTAAACTCAAAATCTTAAAAATGAAAAGAGACAATAAAACATGCTTACCTTCTTTGCAAAAGCTGCAATGCTAATGGACTGAGGGCAAAGGGAATCAGTAAGGATCTTCATAATTTCATTTGACTAGACAAACGCCTTTCATAACTGCTGAATTCCTGACTAGACATGAAAATATTAATATTAACGTAAAACAGCATACCCATCTGAAATATATAGGATAGAGAGATCTCCAAGCTTGACAATGACAAAACTAAACAGCAGTCTACCAAGAATATATTACCTATTCTAAACGAAAAGGGAACAAAAGAAAAACCTAAACATAAGTTTAGCACTATTTAATTAGCATAACAGAAGATAAGTAACTGAGTCAAGTATCATCAATTTATTAAGAAAAAAGCTTTATATAAATGTTTTTTAACGAAGACAAGTCTTCAAACATCTCATCATCGTTCTCTAATATCTCATTTAAAGTCAATATTTAGCACACCCCAGTTTATATCAAGACAACCATAGTCAACTCGGTTAGTTTTGTATAATTCTAATTTAGTGAGCATGTTTTGGTTTGGCTATGGACAAGAAAATGCACCTGAGCAGATTTATTGAGTTGGAGAAGTGTGCAGAATCTTGGCATCTGGACAGATATGGAATTGCTGTTGATGGCTGCAATCGAGATTTCCAGTTACATCACAACAGAAGACAAATTAGACGAATTACAGAAACAGAAACAGATTTGTTTCTTTCGACCCCAACTGTTTACTTAGAATTGCCCACAGACAATTGTTCAAACATATGGCGGGCATGTTTAAAATTTACAGATCGTGAATGAAATTGAAATGCAGATAGCTCTAAAATTAAATCAAATAGCCCTAATTTCCACAAAATTAGCTACTCGAGAAGAAAAAATAGCATTACAGTATCCGGAAAACAAGTTTTTTTAGAAAAAAAACAAAAAAAAAACTATTGAAACACTTTGATTTCATTTACTCGAGAAGAAGATAAAGAATAAATATTTAGTCGGAGCTGGTAGAGCAACGTGCCATCAAGCAATATCGTGATGAGTCCAATTATATTTTCTCTTAAAAAATTTTATAAAATTAAATATAATTTTTTAATTATAAATTAATATATATATATTCTCTTTAAATAATATGAAATAATTTTAATACTCCACATCATTTATGATTTAATCATTTAAATAATTCAATAAATTGCTTAATATATAAATGATATTTTATGAAACATGAATATATCTATTAGATTTAACTCTGATATTAATTATATTTTTTCTTAAAAAATATTATAAATCAAAATTTAATTTTTTAGTTATAAAATAAGTAAATATATTCTTTCTAAACGAGACAATTCTAATAATTTCAAAGAAAATGATTTTGTCTTAGTCAAGGAAGAGAGCAGAGAAAGCTGAATCGAAGATAGAAGACATGAAAGAGAAGGAAAAACGATAGAAACTTGATTTTGTGTTGGACGAGGCTCGTAGTCAATTCCGAAATGATGCAAAACTC
This sequence comes from Coriaria nepalensis, assembly GCA_027186245.1. Classification (NCBI taxonomy): domain Eukaryota; kingdom Viridiplantae; phylum Streptophyta; class Magnoliopsida; order Cucurbitales; family Coriariaceae; genus Coriaria; species Coriaria nepalensis. The sequence goes on along the minus strand of CP114499.1, from coordinate 6,983,169 downwards.
CTTTTTTTTTTTTTTTTTTTTTTTTTTTTTTTGTTTCTTAAAGAAAATAATCACTTTCAATTTGTTTTAAACTCAAATTACCACCTCATGATAATCACTAATCACCTCATTTCATTCTTATAGATATTAAAAGTTAATAATGGGTATAATAAACCTACCAAACCAAATAAATCTCAGAATCGAAATCATTAAACTTATTCTTAACCCTACCAAACCAAATAATCCCTAATTATAAAGAAAATGAAAAAGAAAAGAGTAACAGTAAAAGGAAAAACCGGAAAAGAACGACAAGACACAATCTACAAACCAACGAGAACTCGACAGCACTTTCTTAAAAAACCACCGGTTTTCGAAAAACCATGCTTTCGTCTCAGTCCAATTTACTTCCACCAAAAACCGCTTCTTTTTTTTTTTTTTTCCCACGTATCTGAACATAACTCTACCATTTATAGTTCTATACACAGCACATGTTTTGTCAGTCACCCTTCGAATTTGGCACAGTTTCTATATTTACGAATAAAACCCATCAGAGATTGATCAAAAACATCTTTCTCTCTTGTTGGTCTCAGAGAAATTCTTGCCTTTTCCGGGAAAAATAGAGAGAGAGAAAATGGGGAGAGGTAGAGTTCAGTTGAGGAGGATAGAGAACAAGATCAACAGACAAGTAACGTTTTCTAAAAGAAGAAGTGGTTTGACGAAGAAAGCTCATGAGATCTCTGTTTTATGTGATGCTGAAGTTGCTTTGATCGTCTTCTCTTATAATGGGAAGCTCTTTCAGTACGCTACTGATTCTTGGTACATTTCTATTCATACACTTCCACTAATTTATCATGTCTCTTCCATATCTTCTCCCCTTCTTAAATTTTTACTATATATATTATTCACAAAAAAAAAACAAAAAAAAAACCCTAGACAGCTTCTTCTTCTTCTTCTCTTTTATTTTTTATTCTTTTTTCATTAATTTGCTTCATTTTTATTCGTCAAAATTAGTAAATTTCAATCAGTTGAGGGACGCTGTTAGGGTTTTTATTTCTTACTTTATTTTTACTTAAATATACATTACTTTGAAATAATATATGATATAGAGTAGGGAGATTAAGTTTTAAGGTTGCTGATAATTGTTTAAGAAACCTTAGCTGAGAGTTTTGAAGTAAAGGAGGTACAGTATACCTAAAGGTCGTCAAAGATACGTTTCTCAAGGCATAAAATGCATATGGATTTAGTACAGCATAAAGCTGGATACTGGATAATACCTTACAGTCAATCTATTACATACATGTGAAAATATATATAATCCTGTTGAGTTGGATGAACTAGCTAGCTTGGGTACTTTAGATAAAAGTACTGATGTAATATAGATCAGAAAACCTTGATTTGTATCTGGATCTTTGAACTTTTATAAATAGGTTAAAAGCTTAAACCAAATTTAAAGATAAGCGTATATATATATATATGTGTCATATAGAATCTTGTTGAGTTGGATGAACTAGCTAGCTTGGGTACTTTAGATAAAAGTACTGATGCAGTATGGATCAGAAAACCTTGATTTGTATCTGGATCTTGAACTTTTATATATAGGTTAAAAGTTTAAACCGAATTTAAAGATAAGTGTATATATATATATATGTCATATATAATTGTATAAAGCTGGTGCATGTCAGTTTGTATATATATGAGCTTCATTTTTATCTGCACCTTTTTTATTCATAATTTATGTTATAATGTAAAGTTTCAATATAGTTCTGGCTCCCAAAGTACAAATGAAAATCCTCTGCTTCAAAAACATTCTTGAATCCAATCTCATGTCTTTAGAACTGAAAAATGAAACGCGCACATATATGACATCTTAACATTAAAGAACAGGTGATCGATCATAAGCTAAACATTTCAACATTTTAGAACAAGTGATCATAAGTTAACAGTTTAATATGATGTTGTAGACATTATGTTATTAATTAGTTCAATTGCTCTTGGTCCCTAATATAATCCCTATATTGTTCTATGTCGGGCCTATCTTCTGAATTGATGTTAACATTGGCTAACATCCACTTCACACTTACAAAATGCTTGCTTTTTTCCATTAATGCGACTCGGTTCATGATATTAGCTCAAACTTACAAGAATCTCAACCGATGATTGTAGAAATTAGGGGTTTCAACTCAAAATCAATGGGCCAACAGTTTTACTTGAGAGTTATAACATATCAATGATGTAGGGCACAAATGTACAATTAGTCTTGTTACGTGTTTCACTATGCATGTGCTTTGACGTATTACTGTCAAAATAACTAGTACTTATAAAAACATTTTATTGAGAAAATATTCAATTAACAGAGCCTGTAAGCTCATAATTTGTCCTTATTATCTCCCTCGTTTTGAAGAAAGTAGAAAGTACGTACATAGTACTATAGCCTTTAACTAGCACTGCCCATTTGCGCTGTTATTCTATAATCTGAAGCTACAATTCAATGATCTGCACAAAGCAGAATAATTAGGGAAACGAAAACCATGAAGCTACCTTAAAATAACAATTACATAACAATAATAATCGTTGTATATATATATATGTTATATATATATATAACATAAAGCACATACACATTATCTATGTATTTATGCAATTATGTTTTGTGACAGCATGGAGAAGATACTTGATCGTTATGAGACGTACTCTTTCGCAGAGAAACAGCTCGACCGGGTCGCGACTGATGAACTCGAGTTACAGGTCTGTTCTAATTGCATAAGTTTGTAACAAACTCATCTTATAGGATTCTTTGATATTTCCATTTCACAGCATATACAACTATATATATCATGTGCTTGGATTCCAATTTTGCTTACTTGACTCCAAATTTGTTTACATCAATCCTTCCTATCCAAACTAAAAAGGTGAAGAAAATACTCAAAATCATGACTTGTAATAATGCAATTTATAATATTTTATAATATAACAAGAGAAATTATTATTATATTATATATAATTAAAATGAACAATATATAATATATTTAAATTAATCACCTCATCATTTTTTTTTATTTTTAACACTTCACTTTTTTAAGTAAAGCATCTTAGTTCACATCTGCGTTCTGAAATTAGTCAATTTGGTCTGTATACGTATTGATGAATGTGCAGCGAAACTGGATGCTGGAATATTCTAGGCTCAAGGCTAAGGTTGAGCTCTTGCAGAAGACCCAAAGGTAATTGTACTTTCTCGCCTTCTACATAAATGCTTTCCTTGAACATCAATGCAAGACATTTTTCATTTCTAGAAACCTTAAAACTTTTGTGCAGGCACTATCTGGGAGAAGATCTCGATTCTTTGAGTCTCAAAGAACTTCAAAATTCGGAGCAACAGCTTGACACTGCCCTTAAACGGGTCCGATCAAGAAAAGTACGTGTGACTAGATGAATTATTATAATTAAAATTCTAGGGGTTTATTTTGTATTTTTTAAAATTAGACCTTTTATAGTTGTGGCCACTAATTAGAGATATATTTTCATACAGACCCAGCTCATGTTTGAATCCATCTCTGCACTTCAGAAAAAGGCAAGGACACTGATTCGCTTTTTCTTTAGTTGTATTGCTCGTAATGTTGAGAGATTTTGATACGAAAGATATTTATATATATTACATGTATTATCATGATATATATGATCTTAATTATATATATATTATTTATATAATATATTAAAAGTGATATTTATAATTAAGATCATATTCATTATTATAACACGTGAGAATGCATATGGTGGTGCATATAAAATTTTCTTTGTAATGTCTTGATATTTTGATACCTAAGCATATTTTATTCCCTTCTGTCATTGGAGTACAGGAGAAGGCAATAAGAGACCAAAACATCTTGCTAGCCAAGCAGGTGATTGATTTGCCTTCTTATTTTTACATTATGATTGCACACAATAATTGTATCTGTTTAGTTGTATAAGAAATGAAAATAATATTAAAAATAAATAATAAATATAAATCAAATTATAATATTCTTAAGTTAAGAAGTTTCAAAAATTATCCTAATGTGATAATAAAATTTTAAAAATATATAAAATACTTCATCCAAATGAATAAATATATTGTTTTCTATTAAAGATACTTATTTTGGTAAGAATGAATAAATAATTTTTTTTTTTCATTTTATTAGAAATTGATTTTTCATTCATATTTTATCATTATTTGAAACAAACAGTGAAATAAAATGAAAAAAATTATTATATTCCAACCAAATAATTGAATCAAATGTGTCCTAACTTCTTGTCTTGTGATTAGTTATCTCATACAATGTTAAAAAATATGTTTTAATGTCGGTTTCAACTTTCAATCTCTATTAGCTTGGGCCTGATCGATACAAACTTAATTAGTGTACATACTATTCGGGATGAACTCATGATTACATCTGTTATATTCAAGCAGCATCGTTGATTACTATTCATGATCATCGATTTACTGTAATCATTATTTAATGATTCTTCAACTGATCTTAGATCAAGAAAAATGAGGAGGCTGTGGCACGGAAAGCGCTGTTGGAAGAAGATGGTCAGATGCTAAACCGTGATGCTGATACACCTAATTTCTTGTTGCAGTCAAATTCACTTCCCTACTTAGCCATCAGGTGATCATAACCCTAATTTCTTGTTGCAGTCAAATTCACTTCCCTACTTAGCCATCAGGTGATCATAACCATATACATTGCCCAGTATACATTTGGTGTTCAACTAATTCAACAAGTGTACCTTTATCTGAGATAATTTTGTTATGTCTTAATGTTTATTTGTCGATCTCCGATAAGTTTATAAGTCGAGTCGAACAAACATCTCGAAAGATGTAGAAAACATAAATTGCAGTTGATATGTCTGTATACATGGCTTACAATCTGATTAATTTGTTGTCATTTCACAATAAGTATAAATTTTGCAGGCGGAGTACTGAACAGTTGGTAGGGCAAGAAATGAGCAGGAACGAGCTTGATCTCAGTCTCGAACCAAATTATCCATGCCATGGTGGATACTTTGCCGCCTAAACCTATATAATATATATATGTTTATCAATTTGTGTGGGAACTGGGTATAGATTTTAAGTGTTTCCTTTGTGAAGCATTAATTGTACTATATCATCTTGGCATGCAATGAGCTAGCTTTCATGCAGTAGTCTTATGTTGTTTTTACTCTCAAAATTGTGGTTTAACTATAAGTAGCTCAAGGAGCAATAGTTGATGATCTACTCAGTGGGATTACTGCTATCTAACCCTCTTTGTTTAAAGTGGGATTACTTTACCTGGAGACTATATTTGATTTCAATTAATTAGTATAATTCATCAGCACACTAACGTTAACAAACAACATGAAAGTTGTCCCGAGCTTTGCTTTTGATCAGTAACCGGCGATGGGAGAACCCCGTTGAGCAATAAGCTCCGGCCCACGAGAGAAGAAAGAAGAAGAAGATAACAAAAGAAGAAAAAATAATAATAATAAGCAACAATAATGACTACATGACAAACAGTCAAAAGAGAAGAAATAAATACTATGTTTAAGGAATTATATGAGGAGCAATTAGGCATAAATTGATATCCCCCCCTTATAATTTGATAACTTCAATTCCATTAATAATCACTTATAAATCTTTTTTCGGATTACACTTATTATCTCAAGTTTTTAGATTGAATCAATCCATTGATACAAATAATTCATGAGAGAAAAAATCGAGTTATTTGGATTCTGGAGGATTGACTGAGTGAACCGTAAGTTTTCGGATATGAGATATCCATCTTAATCATTATGAACGTATAAATATAATATAATTGTATTAATAAATTTGTTTTCTCTCTAAAAGATTATCGTAATTTGGGAATTTTTTTTTATTTTTTTTATTAGTTATTCCATATTTTTTTAAAAAAATATATTTTTATTACTATAATTAATTAATTTTTAATATTAAAAATTAATTAATTATAATTAAGAAGTTGAATTGGTGGTAAAGTGAAAAAATTATAAATAAGGATTAATTAATAATACAATTATAATAAAATTATATATATATATATATAATTTGATCTTATATGATATAATTTTATATGGGTATGTTACAGAAATTTATATGATATGATATGATTTCTCGTGAACAAAAAAGACGAAGAAGCGCTCGGCCGCACTTCATCCCTGTACTGTTGGTACTTGATCAGTACGGCAGCTGCTAAAATTACCAAAACCTGTGTGACTAAAACCCTTCATATTCAACCTCGATTTATAAAAAAACAAGCTCCTCTCTTCCTGCAAATTATAATGGCTAAGGCTTCAAAAACAAATCCTTTTGAGAGCATTTGGTCTCTTCGATATTCTCGGGAAGAAACGTAAAGGCGAAGAGCGTCGTATCGGACTCGCTCGCTCCGAGGCTATCGAAAAGGCATGAAGAGCTGTAATCAAATTCCTCAGCTTTCAGAGATTTCTGTTTCTGTTTCTTATCAGCCTTTTTCTTTTTGTTTTTTTGGCGATGCAGAGGAAGAAGACACTGTTGAAGGAGTATGAGTGAAGTGGAAAGACTTCGGTTTTTGTAGATAAACGAATTGGGGAACAGAATGAAGAGCTTGGTGAGTTTGAGAAGGCCCTCTTGCGTTCCCAACGCGAAAGACAGGTTAGCTTGTTAAATTGTATGCTATGCTTTGATGTTTGGACTAGCTTTTCAGAAGCTTAAAATATTGATCGAACTTAGAAGTTGATGCTTTTTATCTGTAGCTGAAAGTAAGCAAGAGAAGCAAGTATAATCTATCCGATGGAGAAGAAGATGATGATTTTGGGATTGAAGGTCTTGGTGGATTCTCTGGGAAGGATGATTTTGAGGATGAAATGCCACTCGATGAAGAAGTCTACGGTGGTGCAGGTATTGTTTAAACTTTGAAGTTGCCAGAATTGGTTGATTCCTCTTTCTGTTGTATCTTGTTAATAGCATAAACGGTGTCTTTTTTTTTTTCTTTTTTTTTTTTTTACGCTTTTTGCAGGAGGATCACGATTCCTTAATCCCAATACTTTGGATCCGCAGAGTCAACAGGAGAGGACTGAAATGGAAGGAGAGGAAAATGTGAGAACTGCTTTGCTAACTATATCATGGTCCATTATGCTCTCTTGCAAAATAGAGGAACATATTTTTTACTGAATGCTTTTAATCCTTTATATATCCATTTCATCTATATCTGTGGTGATTAGTTCAGAGAGTTAGCAGTCTTGCATTCTCGGAATTTGATGTTTCACAAGTGAGGCATCATGTCTAAGAGTCTTAATGGAATTTAAATGATGGTCTGCAGAAGATATATTTATATATCACAATCCCTTACACAGAATTACTATTAGATTATATTCTTCTTCCAGTTTTAAGAAGAACTCAGAAGTGAATGTTAAACATCCAACCAAAGAGCTTCCCTATCTAATTGAAGCTCCAAAAAGCTTAGAAGAATTCTCTTCTTTGTTGGATAACTGCTCTACTTCAGACACTATATTAATAATCAATCGTATTCGGGCAAGCAATGCAATCAAGTTAGCTGCAGAAAACCGAAAGAAGATGCAAGTATGTAACTCTTGACCCGTTTTATGCTCAATAAGATCATATTAACTTCATTATCTGTAAGTGAACATCATACTAACTGCAGTACGTGTAATTTTCACTGTGTGTGGGGATTCCGGGGCTAGTTAGATTTGATAATGTAACTATTAATATTTTGTATAGAAAAATATTTGATACTCATCTGTACTGCTATTTTTTCCAGGTATTCTATGGTGTACTAGCAAATGAAAAGCCATTGAACTTAGAGTTATCAAATGTTCTTGTGAAGCCTCTGATGGAGATGAGCTTGGAGATCCCATACTTTGCTGCCATTTGTGCTCGAGAAAGGATATTACGTACTCGAACGCAATTTTGTGAAATTGTTAAGAATCCTGGTTAGCTTACATAACCTAAAGTAGTCAATTTTCAAAACTATTTATCATCGGTTATGTTCCCTTTTTCCCCCTTCTCTTACCTAATTCATTTATTTTATTTCATACAGAAAATAGCTTATGGCCTACTTCAAAAACGTTGTTCCTCTTAAGACTTTGGTCGCTGATATTTCCATGCTCTGATTTCCGTCATGTAGTCATGACCCCAGCAATATTGTTGATGTGTGAATATCTGATACGTTGTCCCTTTGTATCTGGTCGGGATATTGCTATTGGTTCGTTCTTGTGTTCTTTGCTTCTCTCTGTAAGTATTATCTTCTACTCTCTTTTATTGTCCCTCTTTTCACTTTCCTTCCGGGAAGTTGTGAAGCTTGATACTTAATTCATATTTATTGATTTGCAATGCACAGATCACAAAGCAATCGAAAAAGTTTTGCCCTGAAGCAATAATGTTTCTTCGAACTTTGCTGATGGCCTCAACTGAGGGAAAAAGTATATCAAATCAAGATTCTCAGGTATGACTGCATGATTGCAATCTCTGTGGTTTGCTAATTAAAGACATTCTATTGTTTGTAGATTCATTAGCATCACACATGATTGAAGATTATACATTTACTCTTTTATGGGGAATGACTTACAAATGTTATATTGGCAGTTCTATCGTCTACTGGAGTGAAAATCTGTGCGGCCTCTTATACGTATACGAGATTCTGTGAATGAGATTTGTCCCTTGAATTTTGTCTCAATTATGGATATGCCCAAAGATTCTTCATTCTTCGAATCCGATAATTTCAGGTCAGTAATTTATGACAAGAGTTCATGTTTGACTAGATCGTTTAGATTTTCCAATATATCAATATGTTGTTTTCTTTTCTTTTCTTTTTTAATTAAGATTTGTTCTTTAAATTTGCAGGGCTAGTTTGCTGTTGTCTGTTGTCGAAACAGTTCAAGGATTTGCAACCACTTGCGAAGAATTAAGCTCCTTTCCTGAAATCTTTTCTCCAATTTCATCACTTTTACTTGAAGTGGCGCAACAGGAAAACTTGCCAGCTGAATTACAATATAAATTTAAAGAAGCAGCTCAGCTAGTGAATAAAAAGGTAGATGAAAACAACATTCTGAGGCAGCCACTTCAAATGCGGAAGCAAAAGCCTGTTCCCATCAAAATGCTAAACCCGAGATATGAAGAGAAGTAACCTTATGATTCCTTTTCTGATCATTCGGGTCTTAATATTTCTTTCCTTAATGTGGAACTTTACATATAATCATTTGATGTTTATTTATTTTTTATTTTTTCCTTTTTCCAGCTTTGTTAAGGGTAGAGACTATGATCCAGATCTAGAACGAGTTGAGAGGAGAAAGTTGCAGAAAGAAATAAAACGCGAAGTGAAGGGAGCGGCTCAGGAACTCCGTAAAGACAACCACTTCTTGTTTGCAGTGAAGGAGAAGGAGAAGGAAAGAGAGAACCAAGAAAGGGCAGAAAAGTAAGGGAAAGCAAAGGCCTTCCTTCAAGAACAAGAGAGGGCTTTCAAATCAGGACAACTAGGAAAAGGCAAGAAGAGAAGGAGGTGAAACTTAACAACAAATTTCAAGTTAGAAACCTTCCAAATTCTTCAAAGTTACCGTTCTAATGGAAGAAAGCTCTCTGCTCTTGATGTTTATTTTGTTCCTACTGAAACATCCGAACGGGGCAACTAATGTTGTGTAATTTTTTGCTTATCAACTTTTTTGACAGTCATATTATGAGGCATCTAATTTTAATAATTTTTTTTTTCTTTTAATAAATTCTTGAATTTTAAGGTCGCATTTTTTAATATTTTGTTCAAAAGAGCAGGATCAGTAACAATCAAGTCCTGATCACAGTTAAACAAGGAAACTAAACCAACGCCGTACGTATTTTATATTCATCAGAAACAGAAGTTGCGTACATATTTTCATCACTAGAACAGAGGGCATGCAATATTAGCAAGTGATCATATAAATTTGTAGCAGTTTATATTCCTTCTACTTCCTTCAAAATCTATTTCCTTAACCTACGAAAATAGCTAGCTGGGTCCTTTTCAAAATCATCTCTGTAAATGCGGCAGGCTTGTCCAGGAGCTTTCATAGTCTTCCTATCACTGGATGAACCAGCAGAGCCTGACAAAAAACCGACAACACACCCAGCAACAGCAACAGCTCCGGCCACTACAGCGCCTATCACGACAGCTTTTTGATAAGCATCACGGTTTCCATCCAGGCATTGGACACTGCCACGGTCACCACCACCTTCTGAGCTACTAGCTGAATTGCTGCCATTTCCAGACCTCTGATTGCTTTCAACAGAACCCATTTCCAGACACAATGAGTGTTCATGTATTTTGAGATGTGGAAGTTTAATTGGATCGGGTTACTTTTATAGACAAACTTGGCTTAGGAAAGAGGAAGAATTGGAGTTCAGTTTTTCCTTTTTCCCCTTTTTTATGTCAGTCTTGATTGATGTGCGTTTGTATGGAAAAGGAACCCAAATTTACTGTGCGTGAAATTCCGACTTCAATCACAAACTGAGTTTTTTTCTGCGGCAGTAATAAAATACATAAAAACTTGGTGTGGAGACTGCAGTTTATATAAATTGAATGTACGTTACATGAAACTGTGACTACAATTTGTGTAAAGTTTCATGGAGTAATTTTATGGATTTTTGTTGAGCCATCCATTAGGTAGAACAACCGATTAGATAATAGAGACAACTCCACACTTGCAAAGAAACTAGAACAGAGACAGCTCCAGAAAGAATCGTAAGTGCGTAAAAAGAAGGAAAAAAAAAATCATTAAAAATAAATATTCCCGTGAAAATCAAGACACCTAAACATAAGCATCGAGCTCAAACAATGTATAAATACCATTTTTGTCGATATCATGAAGTCATAAAATAAATTTGTCCTTCATGCGAGAAATGAGTTTGAATATTTCCTCGGCTTCAACTTGTTGGCGAATATCCGTTCTTGATGCCCGGTCGGGGTGAAATTTAAGTAGGGCCTTTTTATATGCGACTTGTACCTAAAACCATAACAGATCTTTATTACATAAATCCAGAAGATCTAAAAGGAGGTAAGCTTGTGCTACATGTTTTTCTAAAAATCCTTGATATTTCCGTATATGTGCTGCTACCAAGTTTGATTTTAGAAGATTTATTGATAGACAAGTTATTAGCTGTTACTTACCTGCTGTGGCGATGGAAATAAGCTGCATCCCACTTGAATTCCTAAGCCTCGAAGCAATGAGGCCATGTTAAAACATGTCGTTTCTAGCTTATTAAGGTCCTTCCTTATCTCAAGTCGGATTTGCTCTTTTAAGTTCATATTCTCCTCATCCTGTAGCAGATTTAATCATGGAATTATTTTTAGAACTCTACATATGACCAAACTTGAGAAGCATGACAATGGTTTAACATAGGGCAAGCAAAAACTACATATATATATAAGGAAGTGAAATAATTATAAATGAAACTGATTGATGAAAGACTACTTGAAAGAAAACTTACTAACAGGGGAAACTAATTTACCTTCTTTTGTGTCTCTCTAACTTCTTCGACACGTTGCTTTTGCCTCCTCTGCATGTCTAGCAATCGCATACTCTCGACTTTTTTTCTCTTACGCAGCCTTTGTGCCTCCTCCGCCTGAAACAGGCCAAGTAAAATTAATGTCAGAACAAATGCTGATTTCAAAATCAATATCAGTTCAAGGCAATCAACATATTCAGAAATATCTGTTTTTTTTCCTTTATATCATACGGTGTGGCATGAATGATACAATAAAAAACAAATAAAATCCCAAACTGTTCTCCCGAAGTGGACAACTCTCAATAATGTAATGGTGGAGTTTTAATACTTTTATTTTTGCAGAATAATGCATGGTAACTCTACCTTCACTACAGTTACATCAGTAATACCTAATAATTCATGGTGTACAAGAGTGCAAGCTTGCTTCGAAATATTCATAATTATTGGGTGCATATACCACCACAATACCTATCAGAAATAAATGAAGAGTCATGAGGGTCCAAACCTGAATTTTTAGTTGCAGCTGCCTGGAAGCCCACTCTTCTTCTATCGCTCGTCTGTATTCATCTGTCTCCTTGAGTCTTTCTCGCTCATTAATTATATCCCCTTCATCAGGTGCAGGAAGACTGCCCTTTTGAGCATCTCCATCCAGTTCAGCAGAATTCTCCTGTGCTTCTCTCAAACAGGATATCTCCTCAGAATTTGGATTTTCTCTCTCTAGAGAACAAGTTGTTTCATTGGATCCTAAAGGGTTATCTATAGAAGGTGACTGACTAAACAAAGGCTCCCCAGAAACAGCTCCATCTCTTTTCTCACCACAAGATACACTTACAACAAAACCAGCTTCCTTGGACTGTAGGGAATTCAATGCAGCTCCATGACTATCACATTTTGCGTCATTAAAGTCACTAGTAGAAGGTTTCTTAGACAAGTCATTAAAGTCACTAGTAGAAGGTTTGTTAGACAAGTCATCCTTATTCTCATCTTCTTGGACGTGATTGGACCATACAAAGGGATACTGCTGATATATTAGTTCTTCTTCACTAAAATTTATGGTGCCACCACCGCCAGTATCCTCCTGGTCAACATTTTCATCAGCTTCCATAAAAGGACTTTCACTCCTGGTATTCAAAGTGGTACCCCCTATGTCATTACTAGTAAATGCTTCTTTTATCACATAATCAGCATTGCTTGAACTAGAATGAAGTGGGGCTTCTGAATGCCACTCTGTCCTATTTTCTACATCAACATCAGCATGGGAGCCAGAACCACTAGCTAGATCAACACGAACATCAGTTTTTCTTTTCAGAGAAGCCCTTTCCCACTGTTGATGGAGCTTTCCAGAAGAGTCTTCAATAAGCTCACAGTCAGAACAATCACCTTCAGAAGAACCCCCACAGCAATCATCGTTCGACTTATAATACTTTCTGGCAGGCTCTCTCGCAGATACTTTTTGCTTGCACTTAGACAACTTAAGTGGAGATTTATTTTCATCGAGAACCTGACATTCATCATCATCCAAATCTACATTTCTTTGTGTGAATTTAAAATTAGTAGACAATCTTCGACTTGAGCTTGCATCGCTATCAATTTCTGCATCCACAAAACGTATTCCAGAATACCCCTCTTCATCATCTTCATCATCTTCATCATCATCATCCACGCAGATGACGGGCGCAACTTCTCTATTTTTCCTGCGATCACAAGAACCTTGGAATTTCTCTGGTCCAGATTCAATATCATCAATGATAATAACATTATGAAATCTATCAATATCAACATCAACATCAATGTAAACAATGTCATCAAGACTCCCTTTAATCCAGTTGCTTTTCGATATTCTCTTCCCCGAACAAGTTCTGGGTAGGGAATGACCTTTCAAAATCCCTTCTCCCATCACTACTTAATTCTGCATAACCTGTAAAGGAAACAAAACAAAGCAATACATATAAGTATTTCCATATTGGAGACGTATCTAATAGCTGGTCGTAGTCTAAGAAAACCTCATGTTTAATCAGATTTTCCAACAAGCCACGCCATAAGACAACATACCATAACCTAAGTTCCATACTTCCATTGAAGCAAAAGAAATACCTCTTCAAACAGAAATCACTTTGACTGAACAGGGATTCATCAAAACTACCACAAATTTCAAAGCCTAATGCTTCATTTTCTCTGAACTAGAGATAAAATTATTGAAAAATCGCAAATCTTGGTCAGGCCCTAACAAAACGCCCAAACCAAACGAGAAATAGAACGGAAAAAACTGAAACCCCCCCCCCCCCACCAAAATTTAAATAAAAAAAAATCAAATTTCAAAACCAATTAACAAAGAAAAGAAAAAAAGCGAGACTTGCAGAAGATCAATTGCACAGTAATCAATCCGAAGCAGAAAACCGTACCGTATCATTTCCATATGGAAAAGAATCCGTGGAGCTCCCTTGTCAGAAAATGGAAAGTAAAGAGCGAGAGCGAGATTATGTCTGACAAGATGGAACGTTAGGTTAGGGTTTTATGAAATTGAAAAGGGAAAATTTTGTTTTTGAAAAAAAAAAAAAAAAGAGAGAGAATGAGAATTTCAGAAGGGAGGTTTTCTTTGGCTACAGGTGGTGTAGAAATGAGGTTTTTACTTCAGCCAATCCCTTTTTTCCATATAATCATTTCTGCCACGTATTATACACCTCATCTAATTATATTTTTGTTTTTTCATTAAATAAAAAAAATCTGACTTTCTATATTTTGTTTCCCTCCTCTCTCGCACGACATTGTTTTTCCCACGATATCTCACCTCTCGCACAGAAGAGGACGAAAATCCTCCGGCGAAGAATCCAACATCCATGTTAATCTCTTTCTCTCTCAACGAAATATTCCGGCGAAGAAGTGTAATTCTCTCGCGTTTTCATTCGAGTTGAGAATAGGAATTCGAGTCTCTCTCTCACACATTTTGTTCATTTTTGTGTGTGGATATCAATTTTTTTTTTTTTTTTCTGTAGAAGTGTTCTACTCATTTGATTTGGAAATCTAGCTGGGAGATGGAATTAGTCCAGTTTCCATTTTATTTTTTTCGTTTGTTCTGACAACTTTTGTATGCTGAATGTTGCACACCACCCGTTTGTTGAAATGCATGCTTTGCATATATATCCCAGATTGAAAGGTAGCTCGTTTATCTCTTAGTTTTTTGTATGTTGAATGTTGCCAGATATATCTTTACCCAGGTGAATTCGAGATTGAAGAAGCCTTTTTTTGGTCTACCTGTAATTGGTATACAATGCAAAGAATTAATTTTTTTTTTTGTCATTATTTATTTAAAAAGAAAAACTCATAAAGAACCATAGGACTACTTACTGCTACTTGTGCCTGCATTCTTTGACCTTTTTTTTTCAACTTTTCTATACAACTTAGAGTTGGCGTTCCTTTCGAAGCGGCATAAGTAGGATTTTTTATGCGTTCACTATCAGAAAGATGAGATTCAACTTTAGGAAAATTTGGACGAGTCTCGCATTCATTATAACAACTTCTTATATATGGGATCACTTGATGATTACCTTTTCAGATGTAGTGTGTACAATGCATGTGTGCAAAGTATGCCCTTAGTTTTTAAACATACCACAACTGCAACCAAGCTCCATATTCGATAAATCAAGATTGAAGATATTGGGATTCTCTTTTCTTTCTCTTGAGATCATTTCGAAGATGCACGAGGATCTAATTTGGAAAACTGACATTTCAAAGTTTAACTAGTAATATCCAATTATAAAGTCACTTAGAAGTGGACTATGTAACTTGTGAGTGTATTTCGTAGCCGCATGCCTCATAATGCTACTTTCATGATCTGACATCGTGTTTTGTGAATCAGTAAAATCCAAAGCTAGTTCATTACCACACCATGTGGCAAGAAAATTTTGAAAGGAACCCATAAATAAATTACTCAATCACTTATGACTCTCTAAGTTATATGTCTTATCGTCTTCCCCCAGTTTTCTTCGAATTCTTCAGGTGATTTATCTGCCCATAATTATCTTTTAAACAACTTTCGAAATTCTTTATTGTTATTCAATGAGCCCAAATGGGAAGGTGCGTTCTTTGAAATATGTCAGCAAAACAAACGATCTTGTGTTCTCGGAAATTATTTTTCAATCGGTTTGCCAATAGTTGGATATTTGCCAATAACTTTTTTAGTTTTTAATAAAAATTTTATAATAATTATAAAAATAATAAAAGTTATTTTTAAAAAATATTTTTCTAATATTAAATTTTTTCCGTTTTAAGAAAAATAAATTTTAAAGAATGGACTAAAGAACATTAACAGAAGAAACTAATTTTTATATTTATAAATACGAAAAATAAATTTATAAATTGTTATAAATCAGGCCTATCTTTCTTTCTTTTTTTTTCCTTGCCTTATTAGATGAAAT
Organism: Coriaria nepalensis; assembly: GCA_027186245.1. Taxonomy (NCBI): domain Eukaryota; kingdom Viridiplantae; phylum Streptophyta; class Magnoliopsida; order Cucurbitales; family Coriariaceae; genus Coriaria; species Coriaria nepalensis. The sequence continues at coordinate 6,967,281 of CP114499.1, read as the reverse complement.
GTGATACATGTGTTCACAGATCACAAGCCAAACCCATGTATAAAATGCGCATGCCTGTCTTTTTCTGAAAGTGATTGTTCAAGTTCTTATCCAATCCTTCTTACTAATAGTAACAGTAGACCTTGGAAAATAAAGCCAGACTAATAGAAGCCAAAAGAGAAAGAAGAAACTGTATACACTGTTGTAACTGTTTTGATCTGTGGGTCCATTACAGAAACACAGACTCTTTCGATGTTGATCAATCCAACATTAAAGTTGGATCCAGAAGTAATGAAGATACGGTTATACAAAGAACCCGGCCTACACTATTGAAGAATGTACAGAGCAAGAACCTGTTTCACTCTAATTTCCCTGTGTTGCGAGATACAGTATTGTTCATAAAGAATCAAGAATAGAATCCGATCAAACGAAAGCTCACAAAAGACCGGGATTTGAAAAGCCCGCCAAAGAGAAAGCGGGACGGAGAAGAGTCTTGAGAATTGGGTTTTATCATATCTTCAGGAATACCTTTTACCTTGAGAATAGTTTGCCCTATTGCTTCCCTTATTGAATTTATGGTCTTAGAATCAACCTGATATCCAGACGCATCACAAACGTAAAACGTGTTTACCGCCTTGCCCGATTTCGTCGTCACTTCAGCCCGGCTAACCGTAAGGCTATTCTCTCGGAAGATTCTAGTCACATCAGATAGTAGCCCAACTCTATCCGTAGTGCATAATTCAAGCTTCAACCCCTGAAGTAAGGAAACATAAATAGATTAATAAATGCGTGATTTAATAACTAAATTTCTCGAGAAACAAGTGTACAGACCTCCGAGACTCTTCTTCTGATAGCTGCTTCAAGACATTGTATAACTCTTTGCCTCTCGGATTCGGATTTTACAGGTGACCCATCAATATGCCGGATAAAGTATTCCTGCAAAACATCACACAAAATTCATCAAAATTACAAAAACCCACAAATTTACAATTTCCCCAACAAATAAAAGGGTAATGACATTCACCTGATAAGCTTCAAGTCCTACGGCATCAATATTGGCATGAAAAACAACATATCCCATGTCCGTCAAAGTAAAAACTGTATCAAACAAAAGCTTAGGCCTATCCTTACTTTGAATCGTAACAACTGAGTAATCCTTATCATTCCAATTAACCACATTAACACTCGGCCTCTGCTTATCATATGTGACATCATTGTTATTGTGGGCCCACTCATAATCCCGATCAGCAAACATCATCTGATGAAGTCTCCGTTCCGTGTGAGTGACTCCATGTGAAACCACCATCTTAGCTCCACGGGTTTTGTTGTCGCTACCTCTAAGTACGTTGCATAGTAATCCCTTGATTCTAGAGAGTCGCTCAGGATCCGTAATGGCAGACCCTGTTTCCACGTCAGTGATGTGGACGACAGCCGCAGCCCGCGAGTTGTGGGTCCACACCTTGGCATTTACTATGTTGCATTTGAGGTCAGTTAGAATGGCACTTAATTCGGAGAGTAATCCAGGCCGGTCCGTTCCGGTTAGCTCAATTATTGTGTAATCTATAGTGGATTTGACACCAACAGATCTCATTGATGATGAGAAACACGAATTCGGGCCAAGAGACTGAGGATTAAGAAGAATAAATGGTCAGTACATTTGAGCGTTTGAAATTCCAGTTCCAAGTCCAAAAACGTTTTAAACCAAATGCTACTTACTCTTTCTATGTAGTCTAGAATCCCTTCATCAGTAACCTTGTTTCCGTCTTCATCGGTGACATTAAAAACTGAATCGCGAATGGAAATTTTTTCCCGGATTAGAATTTCAATTGAAAAAAAAAAAAAAAAGATCATAAAATTCATAAAAACCGTTTAGAGCAAGGAAAGTAAAGGATTTTTACCATCCATGAACCAACCACCATCAGAGGATATGTAAGCTTTAGTTATTATGAGGTTGAGATCAGCAAGAACTTGAACAACTTCGAGAAGAATCCCATGTTTGTTTGCACTATCCACCTGCATTGAAATAAGAAAAACACGAAGAGAAATTTAAAAACCCAGTTGTGATTGTTATAACTATGCAGTAATGCAGCAAGATAATTGAATAAATAAATAAAAATTAGAAAAGAAAAAATTATACCCTTATAACTGTGGCATTCTTGCAGGTTTCATTATCAATAACAACCCTGAAAAAAATAACAGAGTTTTAGAACACAGAAAAATAAACATACAAAAAAAAAAGTTCTCAGAACGCTAATTTCCAAACTGACAAGAAGAAGATTGAAAGTTACAAATGGAGTACTTACATTGGGGGGTTCATCCTTCTAATGAGTTTCTCATATTCATTATCCATATCATGTGAAAAGCTCATGCTGACATCTGAAATTAGACGAAATAAAAAGTACTGAATAAAGTTAGAGACAACACGGGGTGGGATATAAGAAAGGTGAAAAGAAAAAAGGAGCTAATGAAAACAGAGTAATTTCATCGAACACCTTAGATGCAACAGAAACTGACCCAAACAAAACCCGGGAAAATAAATCAATACACCATAAAAACTCCCCCAAAAAAAAGAGGCAGGCAATCCCTCTGATTAAAACAAATGAAATCCAAAACACCTAGAACAGAAGAAAACAGAAGGAAAAGAGATGAGAAAACAGAACAATACCCATTATTAATCTCTGAGAAGGAAGCTCAAAAAACTCTTCTTCTTCTTCTTCTTCTTCACACAGTTGAGAGGGAGAGAGAGATATGAAAGAGAAGGAACACAAAATATATATACAGGGAAAAAGAGATCTCGGGCACCTCTCTATGATCTCTCTTGAGTCTTGGTAAGGAAACAATATTAAAGAAACAAAAAATCAAAAAGTTTCCTTAAAAAAATAACGAAGCCCCAGATTTCAATTTTCCCGTAAAATCAGACGTCCCGACAAGATACTCCAAAACCGGCAACTTATAAAGAAATAAATAAAAAACTCTCTCCCCCCTCTGTCCAGAGTCCTATCTCTTTCTCTCTCTCTCACTCTCTCTCACTCTCTCTCACTCTCCATGGGTTTCCAAATTAAGTTTTTCTCCCCTGAATCGGTATATATCGGTTTCTAAAAAAACCCATAATTTTTTTTCCTCTTAAAAACGGAGAGAGAAGAGAAAGAAGTGAATCTGAAGATTCTCAACCAACCCGGCGCATTTTAGTAACAAAAAAACATAATAGTGCTCCCCGCGTTGAATTATCGTTAATTTCATGACGCGCGCGGTATAATTAAAGAAAACCAAAAAATTGTCATAAAATTACAAAAATTGTCATAATAGTGCCTCTTTGTTTCTTTTCTAGTTTTTACCTTTTTAACCGTTTCCAAGGTTGCTGGAGCGTAACAGTAAATCACGGATTCCCGTTTCTTCTTGGATCCATATATATATATATATATATATATATATATATATTATTTATTTAAATAAAATTTAGATCAATAGAATACATTTATTTATGAAGGAGTATAAATTATTTTCCATTTATTCATGTCTTAATCAAATCCCAATCCAAATCACCAGTTTCCATATATCTATAATCTATATAAATAAAATCCTAGGTGGAGAGATGAGTATTGAGTGAGTGCGTGATGCAAAAGACACCATATAGAAAATTGGTGGGGGGGGGAGATTACTTGGTGGGTTAAGGTCGACATGTCGACAATGGATGAATAGACTAATAATACGTAGATTGGGAATGAAAACATTGTTGTGGCGCACACACGCGTGTCTTACGGACCCATGCCGGATCCCAACACGTGGACAGACCGTCACCTCCCCCCATCTACCAAACCCCTCTGCTTCATGTTTTGTTTCTCTCCTCTCTTTGCCTTAATCTGCATGCACCTTATTTATTTATTTATTATTATTAAATAATATCTGAATTATTTATTTAATTGTTAGTTCCCACTCTACTACGTCTTCGCTCGCCTGGGTGTCTTTTCACTTCCTTCCTTTCTAATTATTATATTATTAATTAAGTACCTAAGTAAGTAATTACTTAATTATATTGAATCAGGACATTCTTATCGGAGAATGTTAAATTTTAGACAGCATGAATACGACGTCGGTCTGTATTCTTGTGAATATAAACAAAATTTGGAAGTTTGTGTTAGTTTGAATGATATCGGAAAAGTAATTTTAAAGTATGCGTTACGTAATACGTATTGTATTGTATTGTATTGTATTGTATTGTATTGTATTGTATTGTATTGTATTGATCAAAGGTAGTATGTGGTAAGGGATAGGATTATTAGACAGTGTTGGATAAGATAACCTCATTACCTTTTTCTTACCTCATTACTGGACGTTTACGTATTGTCGGCGGCAATATGTAGTAGATATGGTTTTACACTTGGAATACACACCTCTAACAATCATGAATCACCACCACACTTCCCTTGCATTCACCAATATAATAAACAAAAAATAAAGGAAAAATAATAATAATAAATAAATATTTAAAAAAATAATGATACTAATAATAATTATTATTATTAATTTCCTCTATTAATTATATTTAGCTTCTTTTCCAATTAAAATGTAATAATTACAAAAACCCATTACGTTCTTTGAGTGCTGTTTAAGTGTTAATAGTGGCACATATTATTCCTTAACCAAGGTCGAATCACGTGACTTTGTCCATGGTTTTTTACCTTCTTTTATTTTTTAAATTGTAAATATATAATATGAAAATATGATAATAAATGACTAAAATTTGTTAATTAACTATAATGTATAACTATTGTAATCACGTGCATAACATATATTTTATCAACGAAATACATTTGTATATTCCTTAATTAAGATTATATATTTTGATCCCATCAAGATTACTATCATAACCATAATAACCATAATAACCGTCTCTCTTCACCCACTAATAACTACATATAATAACTGTCAAACCAAATCATGATACCTAACACGACATAATTAACGTTAAAACATGACTCAATTACTGAAGTGTCTTTTCATCACCTCACATTTACCCTAAAATCGTAGAGAAAATTACCAAATAAAAGAAAGAAGGAATAAAGTTTAGGTAGACCCAGCTCTGTTAATTTCTGCTCCGCCTTTTTTTTTTTTTTTTTTTTTTTAAATGTAAAGTATAAACCTCAATATTATATGTTCATACATTTGTTGTACGGACGTGCACGGGCGCACGTGACCGAATAGCGGATGTGAAGCAAAGGGATACATGAGGAGTTGGCATCCAGTCACGCACGTGACCCACGTCCCCCCACCCCCCCTCCCTCCCTTCCTTTTTTTTTTCTTTTACTCTTTCCGTACGGGAAAAGACTTTTTGCCAACTCATCAATTCCACGTCGGAAAAGTTTTAATGAAAGAGAGCTACTTTTTCCCTACGCCTGGTAAACCCAAGGCCTGGTGGCATGCGGTCCATAGTAATTAATGAAAGAAGGCCCACAAGTGGGCCCAGTTCGGTACCCAAATAAAAGTGGGCCACGTTCTCGGTGGACCTATCACGTGATCCAATTCTCAAAGCCTCTTGTCTGTCCCCACAAACTTCTGGTGCCAGCTGGGAATAAACATTTATACTTGAGCTACGAAGGAAGCAAGTAATGATCATGACTGCTTGACAATTAAGTAATCAACTTACCAAATCACTACTTTTCAACTATCTTCATATGATTAGTGATCTATAGAAGTACGGATATTATATAAAATTAGAAGAAATGTCAATCAAAATGGTCGGTTTTAGTGTTGACCCATATGGGAGGGAGAGATTCGAGAGAATACAAGACCACGAATTATTCTTAGCAGTGAAGACATTTTATTCTAAGTTGAAGCAACTCTTGACCCACGTGAAAGGCCAATTGCACATGCATATAACCTTATAATAGGTCGGTAAGTTGATTAGCAATTTAGCTCTATACATGCGTGCATGATTTATGGTACGTGTATTAGAATATATTTAATTTGATAGTTTAAAATGACATGTAAATTGAGGACATAAATAAAAGGGTAGATTGTTAAAATTTGATTGAAAACTGTGATTGAATTAGATATACTAAATCTTATTAATAATAAGCTTAGATAATGAAGAATATCAAGATGTATTAGAGTATATTCTATCAAATTATGAGATTGGTCATTAGCATATATCAATGTATTTCTATATCACTAATCATGTGGTTATTACTTATTAGTCAATTACGTGTGAATCTTATTATGATACTATTTAGAAAGTAAATAAATTAATAATGAATAAAGTGACTTATCTTTATTAGATGTTAACTTTTCAAAACTTACATTTTTGATGTGAGATAATATTATCAATAATTAATAAATTTATGTAAATTATTATATATATCATGTGTATTATTACATAATATGATGAATATTATCTTAATTATAAATATTATTTTTGATATTAGATATAAAAGTGACATTTGTAGTTAAGATCATATTCATCGTAACATATGCCAATACAGATAATACATATAAGAATCTCATTAACAAGTATCAAATTGAATGAATGCTAACATGAAGGAAAAACATGGGCAGAATACTCTTAACAATTAATCCTATTAATTGTAGAGAGATGCCAAAATCTCTTTAAGACTCCACTCCCTTTGAATTTAGACAATGCCCCATTCTGGTTCATTTAAACTAAATGAAGACGGATCTTTTATCCGCTCTTCTAATCTCTCAAAGTGTGGTGGAATTGTGAGAAATTTCTCATATAATGTGGTCGTAGTTTTCAAGTTGAGATGTTAGGTCTTTTTTACGGATTACAACTGGCTTTAAAAAGAGGGTTTAAAGCGATTCCAAGAACTCTCATGCTAAATTATTATGAAAGATTGTACGGATTATTATTATTATTTTTTTAAAAATATGAATAGGAAGCAAAGGGTTTAGAACAAATTGTACTAAACATATAAATGAGATCAGTTAATGACACGTCTCGTGCGTAAATATTTATGCATACAGACAGCATAGTGAGCTGTCTGAATTTATTAAACAATGCAACAACTTTAATTAATAATTATAGCAATGGGCCTAAATATATACACTAATTAATGTCAACTTCGACCAAACAGTTTATGGTGAAATCAAAGAAACTAATTCAAGCATATGCTGCTACATACTGATACCGACTTGACCGCTACTGCTATTGCAAAAAGTTAGGTATTCGTTACTTTCATTTGTCTTTCAAGTCCGGCATGATCTACCACGTGTTGCAAATTAGATTGTCAAACTTTTATGGCTCCATGTTCTTGGCTCAAAAGATGTCATAAAAAACGTGCACAAAGAGGGAAAATCAGGACTCGTACCAGATTTTGTGTTCTTAAAGTAAACTAGATGTGGTTAGAACTAGAAGCTAATGGCTTTAGCCTTTAGTTATATATAGATTCAGAACAGGTCTACGAGAAACGGACATCGGTGGTAGTATTATTTTGGAGGTTTTAGCTCCCGTCTCTCTCTTTTTCGTTTTTTTTTTTCCCTTAATAAATTTCTTGCGCTGCCTTTTCCGCTAATAACTATACCGAAGATGGAGAGAATAGTAGCTTTTGTAATTTAAAAAACAAAAAAAAAAAAAAGTCTACAAGAAAGCCAACTACTTATTTATATTTAGCTGTGTAATAAATGCTGTTTCAATGCTCTTGTTTGAGACATGTTTGAGCAAAACTAATCTACGTACATCATGACAACATGTTCATCCTTCCGCCCTTTGAACATGGCTAGTGATGGTTCCGGTGCGAATTGGATCAAACCCGATCTGCTTAAGGGGAGCCTAACTTGGTTATGATGCATACACGATAGAATCCCGAGAAAATAGGAGGCAAATGGGTCGGTTTAGATCAATGCAATGATTTGAGGGATTAGATTTATGGGTGGCCCAACCCATGGACCACCCTTTATAAATGAGCAGATCGGATCGTGATCCATCTCTCTCGGACCGATCGGATTGGATTGGGAATCAGTCTAGCCTTTAATCTATCTTCGAATATGACCAAATTCATGAATGGCCCACTATAGCAAGAGTGGAGCTTACGCCCATCACTAAGACAAATATCAACGGAGTAAGGTCTCAACTAATTATCAGCTACAGCTCTGGCCCAGAAAACCTTAACGATGATTCCTTTGCTACTGCTGAGTCAAAACAATCTTTTGCTAAACTAGGCTGGCCCGTCTGTCTAGATCAACCCATCCCCAAAGGCTACACGTCGGTTGAAGGAGACCTACGTTTATATTATATACACGACGTGTCGGATCTTGGAAACTAAAAGGACTGTTGTACGTGTGAGGTGAGGTGTGGTTTCAGGGGCCGCTTCATGTATTTACGTACGTATGTAAAATGCATTATTAATTGGTGAAAGCAAATAATAAAGAGGAGAGAGAGAATGATAGATGGATGATTGCCGATTCGAGGTGGCTTTTGCCTCCTAAATATCTGAGTTGAAGGATTTAGAGAAGGAAAGAGAGAAGTTATAGAGAGATGAGAGAGAGAATTCAAGAGAGATTAGAGAGAGAACAACTTGTTGTAGCACCGATAATAGATTACTAAACAACTTGTTGTAGCACGCTTTCCCCATTCAAACAACCTCTCACATGGTACCTAGCGGCAATTTTATGCGGACATGTTGATATCCACTTTTCCCTGAATCCGACTCGTAGTCGTTGAAGTGTATTGGGCACCGGCCATGCCTCTGAGCTTCTCACTCTTAACCCGGCCCATAGAATGAGAGCCTACGTTTCATGTTTGACAGCTACGTGTGCATGTATAGGGTGGTCTTTAGGTTTTGATGTGCATATGTAACAAAAATTGCATTAAATAATGATCTCATTTATTCATTCATTAATTAAGTAGATTGGAATTGTTGCTGTGTCATGACTTGACTTAGTTTCTTGTACATTACGCATTTCCTCTTCGGTATCAATGTCAAGTAGGGATAGGCAAAATTCACGGACGGTTATGACGGGGATCTCTTTTTTTTTTTTTTTTTTAATTTGGATATCGATTTTAGCTATAAATGAATTTTAATATTGTAATAATATTACATGCAATAATTTATATTTTTTTAACATTTTTTTCCCCTTAATGTCAAATGGCAAAACGCTATTAGTAGTACTTTTTTCCTGAAACCGACCATTGACCCAATTAGTGAAAGTATCCATTGACCAAAGAAAAAAGGGAAAAAAAAAAAAAAGGAGACAAATTTTGCCAAAAATAAAAGGCAAAAAAGTTACATTAAATGATTTTGACTGACGTGTGGCTAAAATTTTGCACAAAAAAAGGTCAATGTTTTGATTTATAACTTATTAATGACCAAAAATAACCAGTCTTTACTCGATAGTAACCTCTAATTTCTATATATTTTTTCTTGTTTATTTATATACATATTTATTTGTGTTTCCAATTATATTCTAAACAGAATATTAAATAAATAAATAAATAAAAAAAAATTATAGAGACAGAGATCCAGCTCAATAGTATTGGCTGAGAAAAGCTACAAAATGATAATTCAGAAATATTGACAACATGAACAGCATTACGATACAACCTAGCAAGAAAGAAGAGAAGAATCTCAAATTCCTTCTTGCCAAACTGTAAAGAAAAGAACAAACAAGCCCTTACTCTCATTTATTAGTTTATTCAGCTTTGACTTTGGGGCTAACACACACTGCCAAGATATCGCTGTCAGACACCAAAGAAGGCAAAAAGGTGAGGGATTTTCTCCGGACAAATCAAATCCCGGTTTCGGATTTTATTTTCTGGGTCTTGTTTGGAGAGGGGGAAAATGGTGAGAAAATTTCTTGGGTGAGGGAGTTATGGACCTTATGGTATGGTAAGGCAAGGACGCAAGGTAATTGAGAAGGGGAAATTAACTCTTGATAAATGTAATGAAACCTCTGGTTTCTCTACCGTGACTGGATAGCACTGTCCAGTTGACCTTTGATATTTGACAAATCATTCGTTTTCCCTCTTATCTCTCTTCAGCGTTAAGACATGCACTATCTTTGGCTTCATTTTGTACTCCTTTTTTCCCCGGAAAATCTCTCTCTCCTATCCTCAGTTCCAGGAAGAAAACCGTGCTTAAGTCATGCGGCTTGGGCTTAAGATCTTCTCCTTCAATCTTTGAATGGTTCTATTTTCTGGGTATAGGAAAAACTGCCATTGATTTTTCTTCCTGGAACTGAGAAGAAGAAGAGGAAGTGGTGTTTACTATTGCTGATACAAAAACAAAAAGAATAAAGGTATTATGAATCTCTTGTGAATATCCCTATCTCTCTCTCTCTCTCTCTCTCTTGTTTGAACAATTCTGGATGAAATTTTTTACCTTTTTTGGGGTGGGATCTGATTCAAATATCTTATGAACATACGTAACATCCCATTGGAATAATCCTATTTGGGTTTTCTCTAATTAAAGTTCCTTTTTTTTTGTTCAATTTTTTCTAAGTTGAAAGTTTATGGAATCCTTCTAAAGCTTCCAACTTTTCAACTTGTCTTTTTTTGGAGAAGAGGCTTTAAATTCTAGTAGAGTGTGAGGAGGAAACTCTCTAACTTTTCAACTTAGTCTTTTGACTTTTAGCCCCTTTTTGTTCATATCTGTTTAGCCAGTACATAATGCTCATAAATTCAACACAATGGGTAATATCAATCAATACCTCTCTGAAAACAACCCTTTGATACACCTGGAGAAAGCTTGATTGAAACCCGGACTCGAAAATCACTTCCTAATCTTCCTTCACAATAAGTTATTGCTAACACCATTTTTTTTCCTTTTAAATTTCAATATCAGGGTCTATTCTCATAGAAGATCTGAAAATCGTTTCATCATTTAGAATCAATCTTAATCACGAAACTGGGTACCAATTTTTAGTGTCGTTTCTCCTTAATTCTTGTTTTCGGGCAGAATTCATTACTCTTTTCTAACCTCCTAAAATGTGTTTTTGCAGAAAGTGAACCTGTACTTCACCATTCAGCTCTCAATCCGAACAATTGCTTATATATTAATCATCTAAAAGGCAGCAATGAAGGAGTTAGACCTTTCATGACACCCTTCGCTCATTCCAATTCCATGGTAGCACCAGAATCATTCCAGGTAGAATACTCTAATAACATTTTCAGTGAAAAAAACATCGTGGATTGTCAACTTCCCGAGCTTATCGTCTGTTACAGAGAGAACAATTGCAATAACATAGTCAAAGGCATATCCGTCGATGAGGCGGTCCCACCCGAAGAACTGAAAATCGAAAAATCAAGCTCAGAGGATTCAAACTCAGATGATCCAAAACCTTCTCTAGAACTTCAACTAGATAATTCCCCACAAATAGGAACCCTGATAGATCACTACGTGATCGACCTTATCTTAGATGGCATCACTAAACTCTTGATGCAAGAATTAGATGAAGATATGACATCATCCGGGCCTTCTATTCAGGTATATATGCTTAATGCTTCTCTTCCAAACCATTTTAGTACCTTTTATTTCCTTTAAGAGTGATTTATTAAGTTTGAGACAGATCGCTATTAAAGAAAACCGAGAAAAACTTGATTCGATTTCAGCAGCTGAAGAACTAAAGCAAAGTAGTATTATCTACGATTTATCGTACAATAGCAAAGTTGAAAGCGGGAGCATTACTTTCGATTTCGATTCTGTAGAATCAAAAACAAGGACCAAAACTGAGACTAGTGAAAATGGTATGGTACTGGAGTGTGCAGAAGATAGAGCTAATATGGATTCTTCAGGCCCCACATCTAGCGGCCGAGGTGATGATGACAACAGGTGTCAAGAGAATAATGAGAATTTGAACAATCTACCTAAGCTGAAAGATTGGTTTTTTGCTGAAGCGGGAAATCGAGTTGGAGAGGTGAGTTTCTCCGCGGCAAGTGTGGTAAACTATGCAGGCCCGGTCACATATTCAGGCAGCCTATCTGTTCGGTCGGATAGCAGCAATGCAAGCAGCTGCCGTTCATTTGCGTTCCCCATGTGAGCAACTTACCTGAAACAAACTCTGCAGTACTTCTAATAAAGGTTGTAATAATTCTTTTTCTAATTTAATTCATTTTTTATTTGCAGATTACCAACGGAATGGAATAGTAGTCCGGTACGAATGGCGAAGGCAGACCGAAGAAGGGTTTGGAGCTGGAACTGGAACCGGAACCGGAACCGGAAGTATAGGCGTTGTTGGGGGCAGGGTCTTTTATGCTGTAGATTCTGAATAATGCCCCTTCATTTTATCTATCCATACATTTTTTTGGTTTTTACTTTTCCGAAGTTAACATGGTTCAAAATTTTCACTCTTGTTAAGTACACAGATAATACATACATACGTTATGTATCTTCTTGCATATATATTGGACACAGGACACAGATAACATGGATGTTACACTTAACTTGAATCCCGAAATTCTCTTAATTGAAGTAGTATATATATAGATATTGTATATGATGTTCCTAAGTTAAGAATTGATATTGAATTTTATCATAACTTGTCGAAGTTTACAAAAGATAATAGACTAAAACGTTTCGTTTCGTAGACATTAAAAAAAGGTAAAACTATAATAAACTTACAAAAATTAATATGGATGGAGAGGAAGTTCGTAAAATTAGTTTAGTTATAATTAATACATTGATATAAAAATTAATTATAATGAATTCATATGATTATTTTTTAATATATTTTAACGATTCTATCGACTTAGTATCTAAGTGGCATCCAAAAAAATTTCATCCATCCACTCCACCACCACCACCACAAACCTACTATCACTCCTGCCACCACTCCCACTATCGCTGAAATTTCACTCATCTTTGTCAAATTCAGTTAGAACAATTAAATCGAAAAGCTTGAAATTCAATTCGAATGGAGAATTGGGTTCAAGAACTCGAGCTTAGATCTAAGTTCGATTCGAACTCAAATTTTGAAGCGAACAAACCTAGATTTGGGCTCGAACTTGAAGCACTTTCGAACTCAAGCTTGAAGCTTCGAGTTTGATCGAGCCTAGATTTGGGTTCATTCGAACTCGAGCTTGAAACTTGAGTCATTGAACTTAGATCTCCGTTCGAATCAACTTTAAGTGCTTTCTATTTGATTGTACTAACCAGATTTGATAAAGGAGAGAAATTTCGGCGACAAGAGTGATGGCAAGTTAGTGGCGGCGGTGGATCGGAGGAGATGAAATAGAACTGTTAAAATAATAGAGATTTATTAGAATTAATCTTGATATTAGAATATTGATTATAGTTAAATAAATTTTCATAGTTCAATAGTTCATCAATATTAACTTTATAACTCGTTTAGTTGTAATTTTGTAGAATCAAGAAATAAAATTGATTCTATTTTTATTATTTGTTTATATTTCATCTATTTTATAAAATAAAGATAATTTACTTTTTATTTTTTTAGTTAAATAAAATCGATTTTTTTCAATTACCTAACTTAGATGATAATAATATTGATAATAAAAAAAAAATATATATATATATAAATTTAATTATCTACTCTGTTACTTTATTTTCTTACAAAAATCATTCAATATATATTTCACATATAATTTTAAAGATTCTTATTCCACTGATTTCACGGATTCTCATTTTACTCCCTAATCAAAAACCAAACTAGTTATTAGATTCTCATGATAACGTAGCAGGAATAACGACATCGTAAGACTCGTAGGCAACGACTTTTCTTTTTGTTTTCCGCGAAAAAGAACAAAATCAATCACATTGTCAGGGAAAACAAAGAAGACGACGTGAAAGCGAAAAACAGAGAGAGAGAGAGAAGAAAGAAAGCGGTCATGGAGGATTTATGGAAGAGCGCGAAATCTATTGCACAAGAAGCTGCGAAGACTACTCAAACCTTAACGACCTCCACCAAACTCTCCGATTTGGTCTCTGAAACCGCGAAGAAATCTAAAGAACTTGCCGCCGAGGCCTCCAAGACAGCTGATCTATTCAAAACGGCCGCGTTCAAGCAGGCTGATCAATTCAAATCCCTTTCCGTCTCTGACATTATACCTCCTCAGCTTTCCTCCGTCTCTATCCCTCCTCTTTCCTCCTCTCCCTCTCAGTACTCCTCTTCCGATATCGAGAAGTTAGGCCTCACCGACGACCTCCGAGACTTCGTCAAGGGATTTACTTCTAGTACTTTCCAGAACTTTCCCATCCAAGGTAGAAGAATTTCTTTGTTTTCCTTTCTGTTTTGGAAATTTAGTAATTGTTGAGATGATTTTTTATCCGGATCGTGAAAAATGCAGATGAAACAGAGGCGTTGGATGTGCCTAGCACGGCCTCGAATGTTCGCAAGGATCTGAATGAGTGGCAAGAGAAGCATGCCACTCTTGTAGTTACCACTGTCAAGGTGAATTTTCTTCTTTCGATCCAGCTTTTAATGTTGGTTGCACGAATTATGGTTACATTAATTTTCATAGTTCGTGATTTTTCTATCAGATTACATCTCTGGCTCTCTCACTCTCAAAAAAGAAAGGAAAAAGATCAAATTTCCCTTTGATTAGTTTCTTCTGGTTGAATTCTGTGTTCTTTACTTTCCAAGTGGTTAAGGTTTTCGGTGTGCATTAGTACATTGGATTGTGTAGTTTCATTTCTGATGCCCTGTTTATGTGCTGGTTTGTCTTTGACCAAGTATAAATTCTTAAGCATGATATCACCTACTGATTATCTAATGAATTCTCAGATTGTATGAAGCTATAGACATGTGAATTCTCGTAGTTTGCTTGCAATGCTGGAAAGGAAAGTGTTACAAGCCAATCGCTCGATTTGGAATATTGGGCCATTACGGGGAAACATATGCATAAGATGATGGTAGCAAAGATGCATATGTTAAGATGAATGTGCGGTAAAACACATAAAATTAAAATTAGGAATTATAGAATTAGGAGTTATCTAGGTATAGCTCCAATAGATGACAAAATTAGGGAGAAATGTCTAATATGGTTAGGTCATGTGTAGAGGAAACCAAACACGACCCCAATTCAACAAAGTTTAGATCGGCGGGTAAGTAATGGGCAGAGACAGAGGATAAGCTGTTGAAAACTTGGATGAAGGTGGTGAAAAAATATATCCTAGATCTTGGATTATGCGATAATATGTAGGAAGATTGTTTAGTTTAGAGACCTAATATCCATTTAGCCGACCCTGAAAATAACAGATGATGCTTTGAAAATAACACCTGATTGTTCAAAAAAGGAAATGAAGATGAGTAGCAAGGGTCACCTGGTCATAATGTTTTCATTGTTTGTACAGGCCCTTACATGATTATACAGGTCTGAGGTCCCTAGTCGACTAATGACGTTAAACTGCTAGTGTCTAAATCTTAATTATCGTGGTGATATGACGTTATTCTGTTTGTAATGCTTAAAGATGAGTGTACGCTATTTTAAAATCTAAGACAGTAGCCTTTAGGCAAAGGCAACGCATGAGTTTGTTTTCTGCTTTAATAGTCACTACAATTGGCATATATTTACACTTGGTATTATTATCTCTGCACAAATGCCAAATGGAAAACGTGTTTCTATTTTGAAATTGGGATGCCGTATGTTGTTAATTCATCCAAATGAAATGTACTGAATGTTGGTACAACAATTTCTTCTTCTCAGGAAATTTCAAGGTTGAGATATGAATTATGCCCTCGAACCATGAAAGAAAGGAGATTCTGGAGGATTTATTTCACACTTGTGAGCAGCCATGTGGCTCCGTAAGTATCATTTCCTCTGGGTGAAGCACTTTTTATATTCACGTCTCATTTTGTGGTCCTTGCCTTATAATGGTTCAAAATCAGATATGAGAAGAAGTACATGGATGAGGTTAAGCTGAAAGCCGAAGAGCAAATAAAAAAGGAACAAGTCAAGCAAACTCTCGATGCCAAGAGTCATACAGAAGAAAAAACTGAAAAGAGCGTGAAAGATAGAACATCAAATGTGTCAACAGCTGAGCAAGACTTGGATTCATTTCTTTTAGGAGATCTTGAAGATGGTGATGGGGGTGCTGGTATATTCCTATTTCCATCTTTTTACAGTTGCCATCAATACTCGACTACTGAATCATGATTCATGATTATTCATTCTTTGCTTTCTTCATTAGATAGTGTAGCCGATCAATTGTAGTACTATGCTTATGGGGCTTAAGTTGAGTACATATCTGCAATTAGAAAAAATCCAAATTGCATTGACAGCAAACCGAGATTTTTTATCTTTAGTGTTAGCATTTTGGTGCATTTTGTCTGAATATCAGGCATATATCACCTGTTACCCTTTTTCTCTATGGCAAGTTGATTTACATTACTTTGTTTCTCAGAAGATGTCGATGAGAGCTTTGATGATGATTTTGACAAGATCGATAATTCGGTAGGCCTATTCCGACCTTCTAGTCTACCCCCTTACTCCACCTTCTAGTTTATTTCTTTATTTTTCTTGCCTCATCATGTGCAGCTACTTGTGCCAAAATGCTTTTAAAATTGGATACTTTGCAGGACGTTGAAGATGAGAAAAAACCTGCAACAGCTTGACTTCAGTTCGTTTTTACACCGATAGGGAATCCATGGAAAAATAGACCCCTTCTGGAGGGAAAAGTCAGAGTCGCATTTGCTATATATCTAAGTATTTTAAGTCTCGAGGATGAACTACTATGAGTGTCATCTATCATTCTTTTTCTTCTATTTATTTTTTACATTTGTTAATCGTTAAAAGACAACAGCCGATTACAGATGCCTGCTTGTCAGTCGACAGAAGTTGGAACTTGGAAGGGTGGGTTAAGTTTTAAATCCCATGGTCTCGCTATTGTACAGATGATTTTGTCAACTCTGATGGGGTTTCTTATAATCTACATGAAACATAGCGTAAGTTCATGTCGATATATATATACATACATATAAGATATATATATATATATGTTTGGAGATTTTATTTCAATTTTTATTTATATGTAATGTATATTGAAGAAGAGATATATAGTTCAATCTTTCTTCAAGCTAAACAAATCCATGACCTAATAATATATGTGATGCTACAATGAAAAGGTGTAATGTGTTTTGTGCTATAGAAGTCTTGTGTGAGCCTAGTGGACAAGTAACTAAAGAGTCTAGAAGTGAAAAATATCCAATCATTGACTTTGACGAATATGGGAAATAAGACAGAAGGGGAAAGGGAGGAGACGACAGCCCGAGCGGCGGTGGCAACAAGAAAAATCGACAAAACATAGCAAAAAGAAAAAGGAAAAAGAAATTTGTGTCCACATTCTATCTATAATCATTTTAAATGTCAATTTTTTTACTGTTGATACCAAAATTTAGATCCTTCCTTAATAGTATATGTCTCGCGACCAAAAGCACTTCAAAACCAATATAAAAATATGGTCGGATTCTCAGGCATTCAAATTAGAAAAATCAGAGAGAGCTAGAGAGAGAAGAGTTTTTCTTGTAGAGTATCGTTTGTGTATCCCTTTTAACCTAGAATTCAGGCCTTTTATACATTTGTTTAGACTTTTCTCCCTTTAACACTCTTTATTCTTTCAGTAATAGCTAGAGTCATCGAATGACTTTATTATGACAATTATTGAACCGGTTGCAAATTTATTGCTTGTGTAACGCCCTAGTCTGTCGAATGGTCCAACGGCTAGCCCAGGAGCCAAGCCATACCTTAGTTTGATGCCAATTATTTGGCCAAATGGAGACAAAATAATAATACAAACTCTGTTTAGTTCGGCCTTAGACCCTTCAGTTTAGACTTTCGATCTCTATTGATTGATACAGCCTTGAGTCTAGTGAGTAACTATTTAACAGTCATCAACCTACTCTTCAGTTTAGACCTCACTACTTCTTCCTTGCATGACCAATTATACACAATTTCTCAAATGTTGGATAAGCTTCCATTAATTCGGTTCAACTTTGTCCAAATTAGGTTCGATTTTTAGTTTCTTAAATCACTAAGAATGACCCAATATCAATTTGGCATTAACCCATCGGTTCAACCCATAAGTGGCTTAATTCAAACTTAACACATAAATTTAATTCAATTCGGTTCAGCCTCCCACTTCGGCCTCAAATCTCTTGGATAATTATGAATGGGGCAAACCGCCGTTAGTTTGGTCCGGAAACTAGCCCAACTATATTTGGTTCAGGCGAACCCTCGTCGGTTAATCTCATAAGATCATATCTAAATTTGCCCCTAACATTTACCATATAGTTATTTTTTCTTTTTCGCGACATGTCTAATCTCTATGTTCTACAATTTTTTTGTAGTCTTAGTCAATGATTAAGCTAGGTTTAATTCCTATTTTTTAAAATTTCAAATTAAAATATCATTTAAAAGGTTTTGAGGTGTAAGTCTCAGCAAAATTATAGGGGTGGATATTTTTCACCCAAAAATTAATTCTAGCCACATTCAAGCTTGTCAATTTATGTGAACTTAAGACATAAATGTTGGTGGAGAAAATCCATAAATAAAGAGTTAAATCTATCTGATGGAATGATAGGAATACAGTCACAGGTGGCCGGGAATAAACATGTGGTAGTAGTCACAATTTTCTTCATTACTAATTGCATTAAACCCTATAATCCCTCATTAATTACTTGTCCTTTTACAATACTTAAATGGGTTTAATGTAATAACAACAAAGGCAGGGACATCTGTCTTTCTTTCCAGATTTGATGTCACTACTTGTGAACTTATCATAATGTGTTTTACAGTTCCTATAATTTCCTAATTAATCCTCCAAATTAAGTTCATCATCCTACTATCTAGTATTATACTCTTTTCATAACGAGATTATTGTAGTTTTCACTAATTTTACGTTATCCGTAAGATCAAAGTAAATGAAGAACTATAACAAGATGTCGCGCCAAACAGGGATTCGTAAAACAGATTTACTTTGAATATAATTTCCGATCATTTCGAATTTTAGATTCACTTTCACTTTGGTCGATTAGTCGATTAGTAATTCACTCTCCATATTAATACATGCTTACTTGTACGTTAATTTCTTTGCCATCCTCCATGCATGTTTCTTGTGTTACAATCATCTTGACAATAATAATTCCTCCATTTAGAAAACCAAAAACCATAAAAGAGAAAGAGAGATTAAATTCCATGAAAGTAACCGAACATGCAGAAAGATTTATGCTTCAATAAAAAGGCCTCAAGTCCTTCAGATTTGTCTCAAACAAAAATCTTTCATCTTATGATCAATATGGAGAGGAAAACATATGATAATGAGATGGATTACAAGAAGGTTCCAGAATCTGAGAATTTGAAGGAGAATACAAGTGGGAAAATCCATTTGAAGTTGTTGTTTGGTGGAGGAGGGATAAAAGCTGAGATAATGCAGAGTTTGATTATGAGAGGAAGTAGATCTCATGAGAAGTTCAAGTGTTTACTTAATCGACTAGGATTTAAGGGAGAGAAATACTTGAAGGGCATTCAGGTAACCTCTGGTGTTAGGTCAAGAATTGCAGTGGTGAAGTTGTGGGCAATTAGGGGCATAACCCTATTGCTGCTTTGGGCTATTGCCCAAGAGTTGATGGCACTTGGGGATTTTTTGGTGTCCAAGTTCTCTAACTATCCTCCACCAAGTAAGTGCTAATTAACCTTCACAAAATTTTTAAATAATAAAGAAAAATACAAAAAAAATAAAATCAATTATTTTAATTATTTTGTTTTTCTCAAGGAATTTATGAGAACAATGGGTATCTCATGGTTTCATCCAATGGAGGATTGAATCAAATGCGATCGGGGGTAAGTTAAAATTGATTTTTCATCGTTATATATATAATTTATTTACAAAACATATATATATAAAGATGATTAATTGATTAATTTGCTTTGGGATTATTTTTAATTTGGCAGATTTGTGACATGGTAGCCTTGGCTAGATATATGAATGCCACTCTTATAGTTCCGGAATTGGACAACACCTCGTTTTGGAATGATTACAGGTCGGTATTCGTATTTCATATCATATAATATCTTTTATATATATATAAACAAAATTAAACTAGAATTATTTTCCTAAAATTATACGATGTGGCAGCCAATTTGAAGATATATTTGACGTGGATTATTTCATCAACTCTTTGAGAGATGAGGTTCGAATATTGAAGGAACTACCTCCTCAACAGAAGCGCAAAATCGAATCGGAATCTCTCTTTTCCATGCCTCCTATCAGTTGGTCTAACATGTCGTATTACTACAACGTCGTAAGTCCATTTAGAACTTTCTTTCATATCTAACATTGTATATCATTGAACAAACAAATAGATGCAGTTCTTACGTACGTTTGTGTGGTTTGGTTTTCATGCAGATTATTCCTCGGCTAAGGACGTACGAAGTTGTGCATTTCACCAAAACAGATGCTAGGCTTGCAAACAATGGCATTCCTAATGAGGTTCAAAGACTAAGGTGTCGAGCAAACTACCATGCATTGAGATTTGCTCCCCCTATCGAAAAGTTGGCAAAGAAGATCGTCAAGATTTTAAGGGATAAAGGTCCTTTTTTGGTGCTTCATCTCAGATATGAAATGGACATGGTAGCCTTTTCTGGTTGTATCGAAGGTTGTAGCCGAGAAGAAATCGAAGAAACCACAAAAATGAGGTAACACCGTATTTCGTATTATATTAAGAGTTGAAGACAGATCGATACGATGAAATTTACCGTCTAAAAGAATATATCGATGTGATTACAAGTCTCTTATGTTTTATGCACATACACATTGATTCCGTGATTCTTTTTTTTTAATTAATATGTTTTTGTTTTGAGTGGTTATATGAAGATATGCTTACCCATGGTGGAAAGAAAAGGAAATAGATGCTGAGAAGAAAAGAAAAGATGGGTTGTGTCCTTTAACGCCTGAGGAAACAACATTGGCCTTGAGGGCATTAGACATCGACCCTAACATCCAAATCTACATTGCAGCGGGAGATATTTACAAAGCAGAAAAGAGAATGTCGGCTCTCGGACAAGCTTTTCCCAATCTGGTAACATATCATACATATCATTAAGAATTTTGCAAGAGTGAGTTAGAAAATATTTAATACATCGATCAGTTGCATGTGATGAATGTAAGAAAGATGAGATCGGTCGTTCTTTCTTACATTGTTACATGTTGAAACGAGATTGTTTCCGGAAATGAATATGTATGTGTATAGTTCTACGTACTTTAATTGTATGAATTTTGATTTTTAATAGGCGAAAAAGGAGACCTTGTTAGATCCCAAAGATCTAGAGCCTTTCAAAAACCATTCAAATAGGATGGCTGCTTTGGATTACTACGTTGCGGTTGAAAGTGATATCTTTGTTCCTACTTACGGGGGAAACATGGCCAAAGTTGTCGAAGGCCATCGCCGGTAATAGAATCATCTGACATGAAATTTTAGATCAAATTTTATAAATCCTGAATAAATATAATTGGTGTTGATGATTTATTTCATTTCGTACAGGTACTTAGGGTTTAGAAAAACAATCCTTCCCGACAGGAAACGACTAGTTGAACTAATAGATGAGTACAACAATGGAACATTGAGTTGGGATGCATTCTCCTTGCAAGTTAAGGAAGCTCATAAAGAGCGCATGGGAAACCCGAAATCTCGAATCGTGGTTCCAGGAAAACCCAAGGAAGAAGATTACTTCTACACTAATCCTCAAGAGTGCTTGCCTTGAATTAAGATCATGACCAGATCAAGAATACACAAATAATTTAAGCAATTAAACATAATAGCATTTCATTGTGCTTTTGATCATGATCAGTCATTTGGGTTTTTGATTTCTGCTAAACGTTTGAAATAATTTGGGTTTTTTATTTGGAGGTTTCAAAATTTTTTTTTTCTGTTTCATCTTCTTAATCAAAATTCGATCATTTCGATTCGAATCGGATTGAGTTCTTACAAAATTTTGATTCGATTTCGATACTTCACGAATAATTTAGATCGTTTTGATTGATTTTTTTTTCACAAAAAAGCCGATCATAAAATAAAAAATTAATAATGGAAAAAAAATGAAAACAATGAAATAATAATAAATATAAATTTTCAATTTATGTGGCATGCTATATATGCGTGCCACGTAAGGTCATTTGATGGAAAAATAATTGGATAGACAAAAAAGTCTCATTTGGATTACATATGAAATAAAAAGTTAGCTAAATACTATACATTAGGCATAAGTAAAATATCTGAATATGATCTGATTCGATGAATTGGATAAGATCCTAAGCGTCAAAAAAACTGATTAGGTTGGATATCCAATCCCATCAATTTCACTACGGATCGAATTACGGGCATCTAACTAGATACATGTAATCCGACATGTCGGATGACTAATTCAAAAAAAAAAAACATTAAAACCTCATGAAACCCTAAGACCTAAGATGTTCATTCCCCATGATGTTTAATTGTATTTAAATTTGCTTAGTTATTTTGATATCAAGGAGTTATTATTAGTAAATTATATGATATAATTTGATTTTGCTTGATGTTTATTGAACTTCTTTGACTATATTATTATAAACTTGTGATTGCGATTTATAATTTTATATATACTTTATATGTAAATTTTAAATAGTAATTAGATGTAGGCTATGTATTATATTGTCCAAATTTATTTATAAAACGTAATTTAATTCGTTATTAGTGATTAAAATATATAATTATCATATACTTTTAATAATAACTAGATAAAATAAAAATATAACAAATAATCTTAAATAATATTTTTAAATAATATATTTCTATTATTCGAATTTCAAATTTCAATTTATATAAAAAATTGATCTCTAATATTTAAATAAAAATTCATTATCTTTATATTTAAAACCTTACATCTAATAAATCACAACTTTAAATATAGATCAATTTTTTTTTAATTTTTACCTAACATCCAATCCAATCCAATAAATAAAATAAGCATATTTTCATATCGGATCAGATCCGATACTTGTCCCTGCTATTATGCATAAACAAATTCAAAAAAATGGGAGGAACTTAAAATCAAATTCTATCTCATTTTATCAAAATATTATTTGGGCCTAGTCCAATTATCAAAGTCTTTGGGCCAATCGCCAATAAGAGCGATGTCTAATCTTTGGTCGTGGCCCAAGTTTTCTACCACGCCATACACTACAAGACAAATCAGATTCTGATTACGTGAATGAATCCCTTGATTTGATTCCAACACTTTGGAATTACAGATTTTACGTCTTTACGAAAAGAACAAATGCATGTGCCCTTGAATCATAATTGTTTATGATTCACCGACCATCCTCAACTACGTTCTCAGATTCACTGTTTGTGACATAATTTGTTTAAGAAATAAATTATCACGAGGTGGCGGGATATCATTGGCCCTCGTTTTGTCGTTTAGTTTTAAGCCACTTTGCTTAGTCAGCGCAATGTATTTGGTCACTCACCCTATGAGCATGGCGCACGTGTTGTGGGATAATGCCGACATGTCGGATAACGTGTGAAGAGATCTTCACGCGGGGTCAAATTCTCGCTTGTTTGACCGTTATATGCATGTCGACAATAAATACTATTTTTTTACCGTTGTAAGCCTGCCTTGTTCCTAATCCGACCGGCCTACATGTCGGCCACTGTCACCTCCTTGCGGACCCAATTTTATCCCCTATATGTTACAACTTACGACTTACGACTTACAACCTATGTAGTCAGTCATGTAAATCTGTTTGCGTCACGTCCATGTCCATGTCCTTGTACTATGACCATGATGAAAGAATAGTGAATTGTATTTGCTTTTGAATTGAAAAATACCAAATAAATAAATACAAATTGGACTTTTTCTTTTTACACTTTTTAAACGTAACGAAAAGAAAAAGATGTATCTACTAAAAAAGTAAATTAATTTAAATTCTCTTAATCAGTGGGGTCAGTGGGGTCAGTGGGGTCAGTATTAATATGATGATCTTTCAACATAAAATCAAGAGAATCAAACCGTACGATTATCTCACCTGGAAAGAAGCGGAATCTATCACCAGGCAGGCCCCACCACCTGTTCCTTATATATATATATATATATATATATTTTTTTTTTTTTTTTTAAATTTAATATTTTAATTTAATTTAAAGTTTAAAAGCGCGTTGAGCTAATGACGTTGAAGAGAGAGAGAGACGAGTCATTCTCATTCAGTGTGGGAGAGAGCAGAGAGCAAGAAACTACAAGCAGGTGAAAGAGAAAAGACGACGAAGAGGTTTCGAGCTAGTATCTTACTCTTGAGTCGACTCGGACGATTCCCTGCGCGATAATCTCTTCAAGTTTCTTCCAGCTCCATTCCTGACTCCTTAAAGCTCGTCCATTCTTCTTCGATCGTCAACTTCATCAAATACGGCCAACAACACTTAACGATCATCGCGTCTGATTCGAAGGAAAACCTCGTCCGATCTGTGGTTTCTCTCAGATCTACACAGATTCCAGTAAGTTTTTCAGATCTTACATTTTCTAGTATTTTTTTTTCTCGATGTCCGTTTTGATACCTGGTTCCTGTGCTGTATTTTTCACTAGATTGTTATCGCAATGCGAGATATATTGTGTTGAAGTTGAATTTTTTTTAATATATATATATATTTTAAAATTTGTGCGATGCATCTGAGAGGTGAAGTGTAATACATTGTGGACTTTACAGTTTTTATATAATTCTTGAATTCCAAGAATTTGGACCATTGGATGGAACTATGCCATTAAATTTTTGACGGATTAATCTGGTTCAATGTTTCAGTTTTTCATACAGTTTCAGTCTTAAACTCTTAACTCCTAGTTCTTAGATGTAGTTCATGTATTAAAGACCTCTTGTTTGGACTTTACTCTTCTATGGGTTTGACTATTTCATAAGCTCTCATGCATGCAGCATATTTGACGCTACCAATTTCTGCTCTTTACTTTTTATTAATCTAGTTTTGATTTTGCAGTTTTTGCAGTATTGATAATGCGGGAAGATGGCTTGGTCGACATAGTAATGTTATAAATCTCTTTCCCGGTCCTTGCTCTGAGAGCACTGCTTTTCCTCTGAGTGAATCTTGAGGCAAGATTTTGAGTTCATGTTTATTAGCTGATTATCATACTTGAGGGCTATTCTCGTGCTGGCTGAACCAGCACTGACTCTTAGAGTCGGTTGGTTCTTGGGACGGAAGGAACTCTCTTCCATCACTCCCTCTGTTTTCATCACTTAATGTCTCGCAAGTTGGACAGTCCGGTTCAGACCCAGATGTCTGTCTCTGTCTTAAGGACCTCACTTGGCAAGGAGTACCATGGGAGCAAGAGAATGGAAGATAAACAGCTGGTCCAGAGAAAGATTTTTGTGCAAATAGACAATGGACATGTGCTCGGGATGGAACTGGATCGAACTGACAATGCTCATACTGTCAAGAGAAGGTTGCAGGTCGCCCTTAATGTTCCAACTGATGAAAGCTCACTTATATTTGGGGACACGGTGTTGAAAAACGATCTGAGCGTTGTTCCAAATGATTGCCCTCTTTTTCTTACACGGAACCTCATGCATAGAAGCTCATCAACTCCATGTCTCTCTCCTACTGGGAAGGATCTACAGCATAGAGATAGAAGTGGTCCTGTTGAGATAATAGGGCATTCTGATTGTTTTTCTAAAACGAAGCAACTGGTCAAGGAGGTTGTTAAGGGAATTAAGACAGGGGTTGATCCTATCCCAGTCCATAATGGGCTGGGTGGGGCCTACTATTTTAGGAACAAAAGAGGCAACAACGTTGCTGTTGTGAAGCCAACAGATGAAGAACCCTTTGCGCCAAATAATCCAAAGGGGTTTGTAGGTAAGGCTCTTGGGCAACCTGGATTGAAACGCTCAGTTCGAGTTGGAGAGACTGGATACAGAGAGGTAGCGGCTTACCTTCTTGACCATGAACACTTCGCAAATGTGCCCCCCACTTCTCTAGTGAAGATCACTCACTCCATTTTCAATGTCAATGATGGTATGATCAAGCCTCAGAAGAAGAATCTGGTAAGCAAGATCGCATCGTTCCAACAGTTCGTTCCACATGATTTTGATGCTAGTGATTATGGAACATCTAGCTTCCCAGTTTCTTCTGTGCACCGAATTGGTATATTAGATATTAGGATTTTTAACACAGATAGGCATGCAGGAAACGTGTTAGTTAGGAAACTTGATCGGGTAGGGAGGTTTGGTCAAGTAGAGCTTATTCCAATTGATCATGGCCTTTCCTTGCCAGAAACTTTAGAAGATCCATACTTTGAGTGGATCCATTGGCCTCAAGCCTCGATTCCATTCTCAGATGATGAGCTGAAGTATATAGGAGATCTTAACCCAGATAAGGATTGTGAGATGCTGAAAAAGGAGCTCCCCATGGTCCGTCAAGCCTCACTTAGGGTCTTAGTCCTCTGTACAATTTTCCTCAAGGAAGCTGCCTCTTTCGGTCTCTGTCTTTCTGAAATTGGTGAGATGATGAGCCGGGAATTTCGTAGTGGGGAGGAGGAGCCTAGTGAACTTGAGAAGGTATGCATGGAAGCTAGGCAGATGATAATAAAATGGGAGGTCTTATTATCTCCTAAGACTGATTGGGGCAGTGAAGAGTTCCAATTTGATTTAGACTGTGAGGAATCTGAGCTGGACCAATTCAGAATATTAGAAGAGGAGGAAGAGGAGGGAGAGGATAGTGAAGGAGAAGAGCCAAAACAAGGTGGTTCTGTAGCTATGCAGTTTTCCAAGCGGGTCCTGCCTAACATTTCAAACCTTTCAACTTCACTTCAGAATACCATATTGGGTGAGAAGAACAGGAAACATGTCAAATGCTATCCATGGACGAGACCAGAGAATGGTCTTGTGAATAGTGGTTTGTCCGAACGTAGGAGTGCAAATGAGCAGCTTCCTCCAAGTGTAAGCTTTGTGAAGGTGGAAGATTTGACTGAGGATGAATGGTCTTTGTTCTTGGTCAAGTTTCAAGAGCTGCTTCATCCGGCTTTAGATAAATGGAAATTTACTTCTCTTTCTCAGAAGCAGAGACAGAGGCTCGGTACTTCCTGCAAGTTTTAAGTTGAGATACCGAGCAATTTCTTCCTTTTTTTTTTCCCCCAGAAGATCTTGTAGCTTGGAAGGGATCAGTACTGTTTTTGTAAATATTTTAGACATCAATCGAGGTACTTGCCAAGTAGAGAGAATAGTACTTGATTTTGTACTCTGTTTTCTGTCTAATTTGTTTTTCCTCCTTTCTCGACTTGTTTTGGTAAGTAATTCTTCATTCATGACTTTAACCGGATCCATAATTCCTTAGAGAATTTTATAAATAGATATATTTACGGTTGATATATAATTGAGATAATGGTATGAAGTTTGATAATTATGACTAATCTATTTCAATCTTATAAATAATTGAGATGATGGATGGTATCATCAAGTTAGACATATAATGATCAGTTCATTAGAGATACATCTACCTAAAAATGTCTCAATTCCTTATAATAGTCCTAAAAGAAAAGAGAAGGGAGAAACTGACTACCATCCTACATAGAAGCAACCAATCCAATCCAACATTATGTGATTCTATCTTCAATATCATTCATAAAATATAAATTTTCATGGAACTTATGGTTTTAATAAATATTAGAACTTATGGTTCTAAACTTAGAACAGATTAAAAATTCTTTAGTCCGATAAATGAAATTGTATAATTCTTTAGTCCAAATTTTTTTTTTTTTTTTAAAGACTAATTTAAAAAAATAAAAAATAAAAAATAAAAAATAAAAAATAAAAAATAAAAAATAAAAAATAAAAAATAAGAATAAATAAAGAATTTAAAAGAAGATATAAATACTAAGGATTCATGATAAGCATACCGAATACTAATGCATTAAAATATAAATTATCGATTATTTGATATCTAATTAAATTAGTAGATTTTCTTAATAATAACAGTATTAATATTTAATCTTTAATTAAATCTTAATGAACAAAATATTGATCATGTTTATAAATTTGGTATCTTTTGTATTCAACTATTTAGGTGATGTAGGTTGTGTATGTGCAAAACAGTTAAAACACAAAATTTAGACTTTTGTGAATAAACTAGAAATATATTTACTTAGTTAGAGCTAATATTATATTATATATGTATCTTTTAAGGTCAATTATCAATCGATCAGTCTTAAAGAAATATCGCGATGGATACCTGATTATGACAAAGGAAAAAAAACAAAAAATTATATTCTGATTCATAAAATCATACGTCTGCCTGCATGGGCCTAATTTTCCTTGGGCCGAGAGTTAAGGTGCATAAAGTGTACATAAGGCCCAAATAGTGATGCCAAAATTTACACGGGCTAAAAGTAGTGTATAGATAACTAGATACCCTATTGCTGGGCTAAAATGAAGATGAATGGATCAGCCCAATAGTCCAGATGGTACAAATGGGTCGGATCCTTAACACGCGCAAACAGACGAACTGTAAAAGCAAGCAAGCGTAGGTTTAAGGAGGGTTTATAGGCGGCAGCGCTTCGTAACTCCTCCTCCGCCTCTTCTTCTCCTGGTCCTGATCTCTGCTCTCTCTCTTCCTCACTTTTGGGCCTTTGGCTTCGACTATTTATCTTTCTTCATTTCTCAGCTTCAATTCTTTCCTTTGAAAAATCACGACTTTGTTATCCCTATTTCATCATTAAATCTTCAGCTGCAACTTGGATACATCTGAGCTTAATCATAATTTCAGCTAATATCTGGTTTGATGCGCTGAAAAATGTGGAGAAATTTAGCTAAGCA
This sequence comes from Coriaria nepalensis, assembly GCA_027186245.1. Taxonomy (NCBI): domain Eukaryota; kingdom Viridiplantae; phylum Streptophyta; class Magnoliopsida; order Cucurbitales; family Coriariaceae; genus Coriaria; species Coriaria nepalensis. Next base: position 6,938,554 of record CP114499.1, on the reverse strand, counting down.
AGCTGCTTCTAGGAATATCAAGCGCTTCTCCGATTTGATTGTTTCTAGCTCCAACAAATTATCCAAAAACTCGAATTTTCTCGAGAAAATCAGACTTCACGAGTCTCAAACAGGCTTGAATTCGAATTCCCAGGTGACGGGTATTAGTAGAATTAATCTGATTTCATCTCAAAATTGCAAATTGGGAAGCTCTAGTTTCTTGTGTCACGTCAAAGGATATGCTTCTGTCGCCGAGGCGATAGTTTCTGAGGAGGAATTTTCTGGATCAGATGAAGTTCAGGAATTGATCGGAGAAATTGACAAACAACAAGACAAGGTGGAGACATTTGCTAAGCAGCCGAAGAAAATGGTGGCTGGAATGGGGGCGGCGAAGTATTTTATGCTAAAGAAGAGGCAGGTGAAGTTGGAGACAGAGGCATGGGAAGAGGCAGCTAAAGAGTATCAAGAACTTTTAATGGACATGTGTGAGCAGAAGCTTGCACCGAATTTGCCCTACATGAAGTCCTTGTTTCTTGGCTGGTTTGAGCCATTGAGATATGCAATTGTAGCAGACCAAGAGCTTTGCAAGGATAAGAAGAATAGATTATCTCATGGTCCGTATTTTGACCAGTTACCGGCTGATATGATGGCTGTTATTACGATGCATAAGTTGATGGGTTTGTTGATGACTACTAGTGCCGGAACTGGTAATGTAAGGGTTGTTCAAGCTGCTTGTCAGATTGGTGAAGCAATTGAACATGAGGTTGGTAAGCTTATAAAGTTCTTAATTCCTCTTTTTTCTCTTATATCATTTTCTTTACTGGAAAATTATTTTCTGTTTTTGTTTATTGACAAGGTATGCATCGTTGTATTTCCTGTGAATTAGGTTATGTTACACAGATTCTTAGAGAAAACAAAGAATAAGAAGAGCACAACTGATAAGCTACCGGAAGGTGAATCTGATCCTGTGATCAGAGAACGAAAGGAACTGGCTAAAGAACAAGAAAAATTGAGGAAAAAAGTCGCTAACCTGGTGAAAAAGCAAAAGTTGAAGCAAGTGAGGGGGATAGTCAAGGAACATGATGAGTCGAAACCTTGGGGCCAAGAGGTTCATGTTAAGGTATGTTACTGTGTTTATGATCTCTATTGAAAGTAATGTTTTTTTTTTTTTCCCCTTTCCTTTGGTCTCTCTCTCCCTATCTTTTAGTGTTGTTTCGAATATTTATCATTGTACCCAAAAGTTAAGCTATCGAAGTGAATACAATAATGTAATTGAACCACAAAAGGCTAAGCTTTCTTTTACGTTCAAGTTCCAAACTTTTGATTGCTAATGCCTAAATATTAGGAACTCAACTTTAATGGGGTTTGTGTATATCAATTTTAAACTCTAGCTTTTGATTTTTTCCCTTTTAACTAGGAAAATATAGTCATGCTCACAATTAAAATTCTCATTGTATTTGTTCCAGGTTGGTTGCCGTCTGATCCAGTTGTTAACGGAAACAGCTTATATTCAACCACCAGTTGATCAGTTAGGAGATGGTCCACCTGATATTCGCCCTGCATTTGTCCATACTCTTAAAAACATCACAAGAGAAGGACAGTTAGGGTCCTCCTACTCGTTTTGCTTTCTCTCTGTCTCTCTCCCCCTCTTCTTCTTCGAGTGTGTGCATGTGTATATGTGAAACTCAATCGTACTTCTTATTTTCTTCTCTCTGTAGGAAGAGTAGCAGGAGATATGGTGTCATTGAATGTAATTCCTTAGTTCTTAAAGGACTGGAAAAAACTGTAAGTGCTTCAGCATCCTTTCTGGACATCTCGAATTCACTGATGTTTGATTCGTTTCCTTCAGTAAATAGTTCGATGTATTAAGATGTTGTGCAGTTATGTAATTTGTAATTATCCACAAAGACTAATGAAAAGGCCAACATTTGTTCATCATATCAGGCAAGGCACATGGTCATTCCTTATATGCCTATGCTGGTGCCTCCTCTTAACTGGTCCGGGTATGGTGTCCAACTTCATCATTTCCCTTCTTTATGTACTTTCTGTTGTGTTTAGTAGAGTTTGAAGTAATCATTTCTCAGAGTTAGAGAAATATACTCTTGAATTGTTGTACCAGAAAGTTGATTTTATGCCTTTTATCAACAAGTAGTTATTGTTCAGATGAAACAGTTAACATTATTTTTCTTTTGTTAGTCAATGATTTGGTATGCTCGTAGTGGTATGTGCTGAGCTTGATTTGATTTTTGGTAAATTATGTAATCCTTATGCAGGTATGACAAAGGAGCCTACTTGTTCTTACCATCCTATGCCATGAGGACACACGGAGCAAGACAGCAACGTGACGCATTTAGAAGGACTCCAAAGAAGCAATTGGAACCTGTTTTTCAGGTCTGCGGCCCTGAAATTTTTTGTTCTTATTTATTTCCTCCCTTATCCTGATTTCTCTTTTTTCGTCAAACGACAGTGAGAAATTGACCTTTCTAAATGTCATCTTAAGATGTTTGTGCTCAAAGTATCACATTTTCTTATGGTTTGTTTGATTAACGCTACAATCATTGCATCCCTAGGCCCTGGATACACTTGGGAGTACCAAATGGCGGGTGAACAAAAGAGTACTTAGTGTGATTGACAGAATATGGGCTACTGGAGGCCGTATAGCTGACTTGGTTGACCGTGACGATGTAGGTTAAGTTACATATTTAACCTTCTTGATTGCATGATTCCCCCCCCCCCCCCCCCTGATGGATGTTTTCAATTAAATTTTTTTTTGTTGGTTTGGCAATTCAGATATTGTATAGTCACATATTTTGTTTAATTATTATTTTCATGTACTCACTTATAGGTACCTCTACCAGAAGAACCTATTAATGAAGACGAAGCTAAAATCCGTAAATGGAAGTGGAAACTCAAGGCTGCAAAAAAGGAGAACAGTGAGAGGCATTCACAGCGGTGTGATATTGAACTTAAGCTTGCAGTAAGAATCTATAGCCTTCTAATATTTAAATTTGGTACCTGATTGTGATGTTGAAAAATAATATTTTTTATTGTCAAAATAAGGTGGCTCGAAGGATGAAAGATGAGGAAGGTTTTTACTATCCACACAACCTTGATTTCCGAGGTCGTGCATACCCCATGCACCCCTATTTGAACCATCTTGGCTCTGATTTGTGTCGGGGCATCCTGGAGTTTGCAGAGGGACGCCACCTCGGAGAGTCGGGCTTACGGTGGTTGAAGATTCATTTGGCAAATTTATATGCTGGTGGTGTGGACAAGTTATCGTACGAGGGTCGAATGTCCTTTACCGAAAACCATTTCGACGACATTTTTGATTCTGCAGACAGACCTCTTGAAGGGAGGCGCTGGTGGCTGGGCGCAGAGGATCCCTTTCAATGCTTAGCGGTGTGTATTAATCTTTCAGAAGCATTGAGGAGTCCTTCTCCAGAAACTACGCTTTCTCATATGCCTGTCCACCAGGTACTTAATACCCTTATCTGTAAAAATTATTGGACAATAGTCATGTTCAGTTGTAAATTAATTTGCAGTTCCTTGATATAATAGTCTTGCTGGTAATAAACAAGTGAGTTTCTTGTCTTCTCCATCATGACTCTCAATGAATGATTAGGGACTGCCTATCATTCCTTTCATTTACTTTCCTTCATGATAAATCATCTCTCTATCTCTCTCTGAGAACATATTTTATATGCCACTATAGTTTTGTCTGTTGTTCTCTATTGATCTTTCGTTTTTCCCTCCTTCAGGATGGTTCTTGTAATGGTTTACAACATTATGCTGCCCTTGGAAGGGACAAGGTTCTGAACTTTTCTTTCTCTTTTGTTCAAAGCAAAGTTATCTCTGCTGAATCTCAAGTGTGGTTCAGCATGGTTCCTTTTTTTCTTTTTTTGGTAATAAAATTTGGTTTTTTCTCTTCTCGCCAGTTGGGAGCAGTTGCAGTAAATCTTGTTGCTGGAGATAAGCCTGCGGATGTATACACTGGCATTGCTAACAGGTAACTGCTTCTCTGTGTGGGAACACATGCCTTTCCCTGTTACTGGGTGGAGAATTGCTAAGCTACAAGTAAATATCCACTGAATTGTACCATACAAGGGCTAATGTTGTACCTAAATTTAGATAGTGCAAAGAGAAGCGTTCTTGCAATGGGATAGGATAGGAACTCAGAAAAATGTGAAGAAAGAGCTGAGCTGAGAGATCAGCAAAGTAAGATATTGAAAAAGAATAAAAAATTAATCAAAGATATAATTGGCATATGATAGTTTGCATCGGTGTTATGGATTCTGGTGTTCTTGCAGTTCGAACCATGTTTTGATTCCTAATATCAACTTGACTTAGTGGTCTAAATGGGATTTTCTGTTTGGGTGCAGAGTCCTTGATATCATGTGCAGTGATGCGGAAAAGGATCCTGCAACTCATCCACATGCTTTGCATGCAAAGATTTTAATTAATCAGGTTCACATATATGTCCTCGTATATTCTTTTCGAATTGGAAGTGTGAAGCTTTGTCAATTGAATGTCAGAAGTTACTTGGAACTATTAAACCAGTGGAGAAAATTCTTTTATTTAAATGGGTCACTTGCACTACTGGGGTTTCTCAGGTGGATCGAAAATTGGTGAAACAAACAGTGATGACATCAGTTTATGGTGTCACTTATGTCGGTGCACGTGATCAGATCAAGAGGAGATTAAAGGAACGTGGATCCATAGCGGATGATTCACAGTTGTTTTCTGCTTCTTGCTATGCAGCTAAAGTAAGTCGATGAATCTGTATTATGCATCTGCACACATGTAAAACAGTATACTCGTGCTTCTTCTTTTTCCTGTTCAAGACTTTCTTTTTGTTCTGAACTGTGTTGTTTCACTGCATGAGCAGACTACCTTGACCGCCTTGGGAGAAATGTTTGAAGCTGCAAGAAGTATCATGAGCTGGCTTGGTGATTGTGCAAAGGTGTGTTTCATGTACTTTGTGAAACATTTGGGCAATTTTATGAAGGAAATGCAGTGACCATAATATCTGTAGATGCATCACCCTAGCCATTTATCAGGCTGAAGTAATTATACGTAACATCCTATATCTCTTATGCTATTTGAACAACAGGTGATAGCTTCAGATAATCAGCCAGTACGGTGGACCACTCCTCTTGGACTACCGGTTGTACAACCCTACCGGCAACTAGGAAGGCATCTTGTAATTATCTTGATAATCCTTGGAACCACTTTTATTACTATCATTAATTAAAAAAAGAAAAAAAGGAAAAAGGTATGCTTCTCTAAATAATTGCTGTATTGGTTACAGATCAAAACTTCCCTCCAGGTGCTAACACTAAAGCGAGAAACTGACAAGGTAACTTGCTAATTGGTCAGTCCATGTCGAGAGCTTAATTTAGATGAATGCTTTGAAGCTAGTTGAATTATTGCATTGAATTGAGTCTCTGTTTGGAGTAGTGCGATGTTCAATATTGTCATGGAATTAAACATATTTATCTAAATCATGACCCATTCGACAAGTAATTTTTCTAAAACTATGTGCGGTTTTTATTTTTTTGGGGTATAGGTCATGGTTAAGAAGCAAAGGACTGCATTCCCACCAAATTTTGTTCACTCACTTGATGGTTCCCATATGATGATGACTGCTGTTGCCTGTAAAAGGGCAGGCTTAAACTTTGCAGGTCCATATTTGTTTTCATCATCTTTTGTTTTCTCCTACCATATTTTAATGAGATTTGCTTTCGCATACACATTTGCTTTTGCATTTTTTGAAATAGTATCTTACTTTTTAGCTATTTTCAATTACAGGAGTCCATGATTCATATTGGACGCATGCATGCGATGTTGATGAAATGAACAGAATACTACGAGAAAAGTTTGTTGAACTATACGACGCGCCGATCCTTGAGAATGTAAGTATAAGATCCCTGCTATTTAAACCGATGAATTTCCTTTCCTAAACTAGTAGGAATATGATATTCTCAACAAGAAAAATGAGTGATGATTTCATCGTGTTTACAGTTGTTGGAGAGCTTTGAGAAGTCATTTCCCAATTTAGAATTTCCTCCTCTACCCGATCGGGGTGACTTTGATCTCAAAGATGTTCTACAATCTCCCTATTTCTTCAATTAGACCAAACTCAGACAGGTCAGTTGGAGTATTACCTTTTCTCACTTGTGTTACCTAATACTGCTACTACTTGGTAGTATTACAAAAAAATGGTAGCTTTAGATCGTCGCCGAGGGATAAATGAGATTATGGGGAAAAAATATTTATTCCCCTGAGAACAAATTCAGTTCCATGTTAGGCTGCCTGAGATTGGTCTCCTCCTGCTGGATAATTCCGTAATTGTACATATGTAAACATACTTGACACTAATTGATCAGTTGGAAGTTTGCCATCCTCATCTAAAAGAAATCGGCTAGCTCAACCGCTGAAGATGCAGAAAGACCCAGTTCAATTTATTCATCCATAGGTAAGAGAATAATGTGTTGAAGGAATGAGGATCTTATTTACTAATTTGAAAGAGAAGATCTGAAGATTCTGGAAAAATTACTTCAGAAGGCTGCAAGCACGCAAGGGTCCTCATTGGTTATTGACATGGCCTCTGCATCCTCTCTTTTTTGTGTTTACACATTATTTGTTTGATTCTTGCTGAAATTTTTGTATCATATACTACACAGATATTGAATAAAGATTTAATTGTCCATTGCCGAACCACTGCGATGACAATTTAATTTATTAATATTGTTTCCTCTCTTTTTCTTTCTGTTCTCAAGAAAATCATATTTTATAGGCCATGTTGTGATAATATATCATCGGAGCAGGCTTTGGCCGGCAATTGCAGAACAGCCTTATGACTAAGTTGTCCTGAAACTTTTTTCTTATCTTTTGCTTTGCTATCAATCAATATTATGTCTGTACCTTTTTGTTTTTAGCATCCACCCTATCTGCATTACCTTCTTTTGTTATACAATTAATTGATTCGTATCTTTGTCTTCAACTAAAGATGCCGCCAGGGAGTGTTAACCCTTCTGTTGCAGTGGCATTGCGCATAAACGTTACTCTTTTTTTTCTTTGAGTCCAGGCACCCCTAAATTTATTCCAAAAGAAAAAAAAAAGAGAGATGCATATACAAATACAACTCTTTTAAGGACAATTATTGCAGCTGTGAGATTGATTGCCGCTGTCACCTGGCCACATTAGTTTACCCATTCACTTACGGCAAAGGGGAAAAAAAATTGTGACAGTTGCATCCTTGACATTGTCAAAAAATGAACCATATTATTTTAAGATGTAGGCATCTTTCTTACATCATGAACGGCTAGTACTAACACTATATAGTCTTAACATTTCTTGACCAATATCAGTAACAAGAATCAACTGTTTTCGGAACCATCCTAGATGGCCTCTTTTTCCATTGAGGATTTTGTTGGAAATGGTGTTTTGAAAGGACTTCTTGCAAAGTTGTTGGAAGAAGGCTGGGATGATGTCCCAACCTTGAAGATTATGAATTCAGATGACATGAATGCCATGAACATGACTCAACAGCAAAAGGAAGCGCTGGAAATCAGATCATACTTACACGACAGAGCTCTGATGCAATATGGAGACAAACTCGAGTTCTCAGGAAAATGTTTACCTGAACTTCTCAACTCAAGCACTGAAGATTTAGCTTCCCAGTTTGGTATGAAGAGAGGCCATATTGCCCGCTTCACAGACAGAACCAATTCATGTGAAGATCAATCTCCCATCCTACATAAACTCCCTGCAAGGAAAAAACTGGACACACCTTCTCAAATCAGTAGTAGCAATGACAAGAGTGGTCTATTTATCAACTCTAGAAAGATGCACAGCATGGGAAATAATATAAACTATGGGAAATCACTTGAACAATCTGTTAGTAATTTGGACCTTGAGGATGGATATGTATTCAAAGGGATAGTTGCTGCCCAACCGGGTGAGCCTAGAGCATGTGGATGTGTTCAATCTCCGCCTGATATTGAACAGGTTTCTTCTTATTCTGCTATAGAGAATATTTCTATCCAGAAACTAACTCCTGAGTATAAGATCGGTATGGAACAGTTGGTGAAAACTAAGACACCTCCTATGAAAGCTTCGGAATTATGGCAACATAAACCGGCTGTAATCCTCTGTATCAGACGACCTGGGTAAGTTTTGTGTATCCTTTTTCTCTTTTTCTTTGAAAAGTACAAGTGGGTCCAAAAGAACTGTTCTTCATCTATATCTTTTTATTTATGAAAACAGGTGCATAATGTGTAGAGCTGAAGCTCACCAACTATATGCGAAAAAGCCAATATTTGATGCCCTAGGAGTTCAACTATTTGCAGTTATCCATGAGCATATAGAATCAGAGGTGAAAGACTTCTGGCCAAGGTACTGGGGCGGTGTTGTAATACATGATAGGAGTATGGAATTCTTCAGAGCAATGGGTGGAGGGAAACTGCTTAAGGATAAGTTTCTATCTGGGTTTGTTTTTAACCCTCGAGCTATTGCAAATTATAAGCGTGCAAAAACCATGGGGATAAAGCAAAACTTCATAGGGGAAGGTGAGATTAAAGGTGGACTGTTTATAGTTGGGAAAGGGAAGAGTGGGATCGCTTACCAGTTTTACGAGAGGAATTTTGGAGATAGAGCGCCTCTTGCTGAAGTAGTTGAGATCTGTACCCAACTACAGGTAAACTATTTCTTGTCTTCTTTATCCCCTGAAGCTCTTTTTCTTCACTAGAAACAATGTTATACTTTTATCTTCTTTGACTGTGGATACGATGCAGAATCAAGGTAAGCTCAAGAGGACATCCACTGGGAAATCAGAAGATATATAATTGAAGTTTGCTCACTAGTGTTCTTCATATTCTTATGCCAGCGGGGTCCACTAAACTCACGTTGGCTTGTTACACTGTCATGTGTGTAACAGTTTTATAAGAGATTTTTCTGGTGAAGTGGTTTTTTCAGCATATATGGTATTTCCCTTTGCTATTGTTCTCAAGTATGATTGTTTGTCTGTTTGTTTTTTCACAATAATGTAATTCTTATACAGTTTAGAGCCTCTTCAATTTCGGCTCTTCATTGCATTTAATGCACAAGTAAACAGGGTACGATTTCCAAGAGAGAAATATCTATCTATAGTAAGCAGAATTCTGCTTTCTAATAAACTTCTGACCGTGAAGGGAGAAAAATCAACTTACTTGCCTGTGATATGAAGACAGGAAACTTATGGTGCATGAACATTGATGTCTTTATGGTTGACCCTCATAGTTTCCTTTACCCTGCATAAGTTCACAAAGCATGATGAATTGCAGAATTAATCAGCCAAAATGATAAGAGAAAAGAGTGCTTAATACCTGCTATCATTGCCATAGATGATGAATTGAAGAATTAACTCCATGCAATCAATCTACCGGACAAGTACCAGCTTACTTTGATTAGGTTGACATTCACTAATAAAAAAATCCCAAATTTTGAGGTTACAAAAACCACTTTTTCAAGATTGTTGATTTCTCAAGGTCCTGTTCGTTTATATAAAGTTTTCCACATTCTTCTGATAGAGAACAAACCAAGAAATATACTCCAAAGAATGGCACATCGTTATCATATGATGACATGACATTCTTCGAAATTTTCCAATTGGAAAATGTAAATAAATAGATGAACCTTTGAATATCTTCAGCGCAATAACATTACCAGAAATCTCCACAAGAACATGTTCCATCCTTGAACAAATGAAATCTAACAGCATCCCTTACAAGAATCTCTCTCTTAGTGATCTTAGAAATATACTTAGTAGCATTGTGGCAATCCCCACAAACCCTAAGATTTTTAACTACTCTTATCGGAAGGGCAGAAGGAACAAATATCAGACCAAAAGCAATTGCAAGCCTCTCACTATGATGGTTAAGCATCTTTGATTTCTCAGACTCTTCTACATCATGAAGGATAAAACTCATATCAGGCTTATACCCTTCTTCTATCATTTTCACATACAACATCTCCAGCTCAGCATATATCTGATCCGAAAAAGGATTCAACCTATCATCTGCCGAAAATATATGAACTTTGTTCTTATATTTAATCCAACTACAACCCGGCTCCTTCTTCACTCCCTCCACCCTCATTGCTCTCCTTAATTCTGCTACATCATTCCATCTCCCTTTAGAAGCATAAATGCTCGATAATAAGACATAACTAGCTGGATTTTTTGGCTCTAGCTCAAGAAGAGACTCAGCTGCCCATTTTCCGATTTCCATATTCTTACTAAGTCTACAAGAGCTAAGCAATGTGGCCCACCCAACAACATCAGGACGAAAAGGCATCTTATTTATAAAACTCTTTGCCTCCTCTAATCTTCCGGCTCGACTCAAAAGATCAATCATACAAGTGTAGTGATCAAGAACAGGGGTAATCCCATAATTTTGCACCATAGATTTGAAATACCAATACCCTTTCTCCACTAGTCCGGCTCGACTGCAAGCCGATAGAACCCCAATGAAAGTAACTCCGTCTGGTTCCAAACCATAACCCAGCATTTTTTCAAACAGGTAAATGGTCTTGTCAGCATTTCCGAATTGTGCGTAAACTGAGACCAAAGCAGTCCAAGAAACTTTATCTTTGACTTTCATCTCATTAAACAATTTATGTGAATCTTCAATGCTTCCACATTTACCATACAATGTAACTAGAGCATTTGAAACGGTCATAAAAGAAATCAAGCCGGAAGCTAAAGCTTGACCATGAAATTGGGCCCCTTCTTCTAAGCTAGCAAGGTTAGCACAAGAGCTAATTATGCTCCCCAGAGTAAAATCATCTGGGTCAATCCTGTTTCTCTGCATATCACGAAAAACCCTAATGGCCTCTTCACTATAACCATTTTGGCCATAACCCACTACCATAGCAGTCCATGAAACTACATTTCTCCGGGTCATTTTCTTGAAAACTGTTTCGGCACATTTTATGTTCCCACACTTGCAATACATATCTACAAGAGCACTTCCAACAAAAATATTATCCTTAAAATCGGTCCGAATAATATATGCGTGTATTTGCTTTCCTTCTTCTGAAGCTCTAAGATTACCACAAGCTGTCAATACACTACCAAACGTATATTGATCCATACTCAAACCTTCTAACCTCATCTCTCGGAACTTATCTATGGCTTCTTTGCTCAAACAGTTTCGAGTAAGTCCGGTTATAACAGTTGTCCATGAAATTGAATCTCTTTCTGGCATACTTTTAAATATATTCTCAGACTCTTTGATCAATCCACATCTTAAAAAGCCTGTAATCATGGTATTATACATAACCAAATTCCTATTAGGTATCTCATAAAAAATCCTTTTCGCATCGTAAATTAAACCTGCTTTTGAGTACATACCTATCAAAGGACTTCCAACAAATACATAAGAAACATAACCAAATCTCACTATATGCCCGTGAATCTGCCTACCCAAATCAATACATCCAAGATTGGATGAAAGAATCAGCATAGTAGAATAGGTAATCTTACTCAGATTAATGGGTCCATCCATTAACATCAAATTATAAACCTTTAAAGACTTTAACGACTCAAACGGCAAACGACGACTAGCATACCCAGAAAGAAGAGAATTCCAGGAGACGCAATCATGACTTGGCATGGAATCAAAGATCTCTTGCATCTCCGAAAGGCGACCCGATTTAGAGTACACAGAGAGAATGATATTCCAAGAGAAAGGATTTGGTTGAGGTATTCCATCAAACACATGGCGTGCATAAGTTAGGTTACCGAGTTTTCCGTAAGTGACGATGAGATTATTGGACAGAAATGTTTCTGGGTCTGTTAAGGTTTTGAGGATGCAGCAGTGGACCTTCTTCGCCTGAGCTTGGTTTCGAGCTCTGCAGCAGCGTTTCAGTAAAGCGCAGTAGTAGTTAGAGGCACTGGCCATTCTCTCCCGTTTCTTTTCTTTTTTTTTTTTTTTTTCTCCCTCTTGCGCGACAGGAAAATGGCGGGAAAGAGCGTTACAGTTTTCTGATTGTAAAGGTGGAAGCGTACTATTAGCTACCGTGTACCGTTTATTATAAGGAGTAATAAATAAATAAATTATTACTTATATATATATGACTCTGTTTCATAAGATTTTAGATACAGATATTATTTATTTTTGTTTTATCAAATTTTAAATTTATATACTATTTTTTAATTTCTTAAATAAAATCATATAATTTAATAAAATTAATTATATATAATATAATTATAATATCAAATTACGAAAATAATACATAAATAATATTCATGCAAAAATTTCTCGAGAATATAATTAAAAAAATCATCTTAAAACAATAATCTCATGAAGAATAGGAATTGTAAGCATTTACTATTCAAAGCTCAACTTTCGTATTTCCGGGGGCAGAGAACCTGCAAAATAACAAACTTACCGGTTAGATGAAGAGCATTCTCATGCCATGTCAGCAACAATTTTTTTTTTTTTTTTTTTAAATTTAAATAACTGATTGTACCGTTGAATCTCATCTGCACAACATTGAGTAGCTCGTCCTCCCATGTGCTTGATATCTAAGTAATTAATTATATACATCAAAGATTTTGAATTATCAGAATAACAGATTTACAAAGACCAAGTGGAAAAGAAAAATAGTCAAACCGGTTTACTTCAACCGGATCATACTATTATAATAAGGTACCTGTGAAGGGTCCTTAAATCCACTAGACGTTTGATTCAGCTGGGAATGAATGGTACGTTTAAGAATATCTGACGAGCCCGGAGGAAGACCTTTTGGTATAATAAGTCCATGTTGAGATTGATTTGGCGAGGAATAAAGCATAGGCATCTCCGGAGAAAACCCGAACAAGGATGATGGACCGGGCATTGATTGAAAAATCTGTTTGAAGAGAAAACTAGAATACGTTATAGCTTTTGAAGAGAAAATGTGGACTGATGTTTGTAACTCACATTCTTTGCTTGAAGCGTTTCTATGTTCAAATCACTCCACGGATTGACTGTTGCTAGTTTCATCGACAAAAACTGCCCCCAAAAAGGTAGATTTAAGTAATGAGATAACAAACATATAGTTTGACTTTGTTTATTGCTGTTAAGAAATGGTGTATTTCATACTTCGACTTGCCGTTGCAATGATTGTACGTAGTTTATGATTTCATCGAGCATCACCGCCTTTCCCGTTACCTGAAGAAAAAAAAAACGAACATTCTTCAGAATATAAACAGAAAATGTCACATAATAGGAGCCAAAAATATGGAACCTTGCTGCAACCAGGGACTAGGTCTTGAAGGAACTTCATCCTCTCACTGATCTTCTCTCTCCTTACCTATACAATCAAAAGTTCAATATTAACTAACTTCTTAATAAATAAAAAAATAAAAAACTCTTAGTCCCTGGTTGCTCTTTACTCTTTCTGCAAGACTATGGCTATTTGTCGCTTGGCCTCGTCGAGCTCTAACATGAATATATTCTTCTTTGACTTGATCCAAAGCTTGAGACCCTTGTTTACCCTGTTTCATCATGGCCTTGTTAGTAGTAGTTGGACTAATTTCTTTGTTTCCCTTCTGATCTTTCACCGTATCTTCTTTTGCGATTTCCATATTTTCCGGTACAGCTCCTTTGGCTCGATCAAGTTCCGTTTTCTATCCATATAAAATAAATAAAGGCAAGGATAAGAAAGTTAACAATCAATTGAAAGTATATTTGCATTTAATCAAAACAAAGGCTTTTACCTTCCCGCCTCTTATCCGCTTCTTCGAGTTAATAATTCCCGTTGAGGAAGAAGGTTCCCAACCGGGCTCGCCTCCGGCCCCACCACAATCACCACTAAACTCAGCTTCGTCCGATTCGAGACCCTCACTACTTCTTCGCTCATTGTTAGTTGGGCTCACTCCGTGGGCCGCACCACGGTCAACAGACAACGAGACATCTCTGTAAGATTGCCCAGAAGATACCAATCTGAACCCATTGCTTTCGGGAACTCTATGACAAAAAATATTTGTAGATTCCGGAATCTTTAAAGGGTTCATCATGTCACAGAGACTCCCTCCATTGAAGGACGAAAACTGAGCAGCGCACTCTATGAAAGCAGAATCGGTTGAGAATTGGGATAAGCCTGGTGGTACTACTCCGGGCAAGAAAATTCCCTCCTTCAATAATGGAGTGTTATGAACATTAATGCCGGGAATTCCTAAGTTTTGTGCATTGGTTGATTGGCCCCGTAGGTTCGGGTTACATGGATCCACCATTAAAGATGTAGTTGTGAGATTTGAACGGGGGAAACCCCAATTTGAGAGTAGAGTACTACTACTAGGCGGGCGGTTTATGTGATCCTCTTCAGGTTTATTTTGTAGGGGAGGTTTATCTCTGTCATCACTCATTTCCATCATTTCTTTCACAAAGAAATACCAAAAGCAGCTTGAAGAGGAAAAGTAGAAAAGCTTTGCTTGCTTCCACAATTACTTTAAAGCAACTAATTAACAAGAAAGTTTATTAAAAAGAAGAATCTTCTTTGATCTTAGAACAGAGAAATTGAAGTTGCGGGTAAAACAGAGGAAATTGAAATTAAAGATAATCTGAAACACAAAAACAAGTAATCTCCAAACTGAAAACTTAGTTCAAAAAGGAAACAAACAGGAAACCTTATAATACAAAAAGAAAACCTGGGATTTCCAGAAAAGAAGAAATAAAAGTAGGAAATCATGCGAGAAGAAAAAAGAGGCTGAAAGTGAACTTTTTTAAATGGGGAAAACAAAACTTCAGTTAATGAGCTAAGGGAAAACAAAGGGGGGATGTTGGAAATCACACAATTTAAGAAGCTATCAAAATTAAATGAACCGCAAAGCCCCACCAGAAGAGGGGAACTTTTCAAGTACAAAACTGCAGAATGAAGATGCAGAAAAAACTATTAAAAAAAAAAAAAAAAGACAGTTGATGATAGAGAGCAGCAGAGTAAAAATTAAAAGTCGAGAAAACCAGTCAAACTAAAAACAAAGATCATTGATTTCAGCATAATAATTACTCTTCAGAACCCTAGTCAGAGAAAACAGAGAACTGAACCCCTGCTCTCTCTGAATCAGAGAGAGAGAGAGAGAACTGAAAACTCAACTAAAAGCAGGAAGAGAAAGATACCCATTTATGATTTTGTGCTACTTTTGGTACTCTGACCTCCATTGAAGCCTTTTTATCAATCAAACACCTAAATTCAATTTGAGAATTTTCAAACCCCCCTTCTCCCTCTGTTTCTGTCATCGTCTCTGTCTCTCTCTCTCTCTCTCTCTGTCTCTGTCTCTGTCTCTTCTTCAGTAGCACTCTGATATGCAATTGTCACAGCTCAGTGAAAGCACACAACATAAAACCAAGGTCTTATTGTATTTGTTCAATGACAAGTGAGACATGAGAGAAAGAGAGAGAACGAAAGATGGGTACTTATGAATCGATTACCTTAATTACTTGCATTTTAAAAAATTGCTCATAACTTTTTCTTCTTGTGTTCTGTCTTGGTTTGGACTATTTATGGAATGATTTTTGGTGCGGACAATTATTTCACTAAGAAGTGCAGTAATCCATTACTTATATGAGCACTTAGAAGAGTGAGTTGTTATTATTAGTACGTAGATCCAGTTTCATATCTTTACTAAACCATAAATCATTATATATGATTCTTACAAACACATTGTTTGCTTAATGAATTAAGTATCCCGACAATTAAGTAAGTGCGAAGAACATGACAGAAATGATGTGATCAAAGATCACGAATCTACCAAAAAAAATGGTACTAGATTAGATTTTAGATGGAATCCTATCTTTTTAAATGGAGATCTCATGAGGAATTTCTTTTTCTTTTTCATTACACCATTCATGCGGATCAAAATTTATTGGATCAAGAGTTTCACTATTTTATAACCATTAAAATTATAATGATCGAAACTTCAGTCGCCGGCTATCTCATCACAAGTCACCGACTTTCTTGACCATGCTATAAACACTCTTATATATTTATCTTGAAAACCTAAATATTTTTCTTAGTAAACAGTCCCCCAAATTTAGTCATAGCGACCCGTTCATGAGGAGTCATTCCTTCTCCCAATGGTATGGAGCTATTTCGCCGTAATCATTCATTATTGAGCCGCTCTATACTTCTATTACGTACACAAATTGTCAGGTTAAATGTGGTAGCTAGATATCTAACAATTTTTTGAAGATGGTAGTATGCACACATAAGAAATATTGTACCGTTTGATTAGTTAAATACCAACTTCATTTAATGACAGAAATTAACGTATATGCAAATATTGTACCACTAGTGTATGCAAATAATGCAACTAGGGATAGAGACAACTGCAGTTAACTGTTATTTTAACGTTAGTGGTACTGTTATTACAGTAGGGTTTCATGATATATGTCGGTCAGATCATGGTTAATTTATGTATTTCGATATTTGAAAAAAAAAACATACAACACGACAAGAAGAGCTTAGGTATCAAGTTATCAACAGTCCATGCAGATATATATCTAAGCTAATAATAAACTTAAAATTAAATATTTTTATTTTAATATCTCATTATTAAATTTTATAAGGTAATAAGATATGTTGTTCTCCGATCTTTATCTTATGTTAGAAGCCTAGAATTATCCGAAGAAACAGCAAAGTAGACAGAATCAACGGCTGTTATTTAACTTTCTATTTTCTAAATAAAAAAAAATCCAATTAAATATTTAATATTTAGTTTCTTGCAATCATTATGACACTATTAAAGAAGAGATTGTTGTGGGCAATTTGGCACAAGTGCTATACTCTATCATGAAGGGATCTCACAATTGATTTTGTGGTCACTATGCTTATTAGAATTAAGATATTAAATCAATCCATGGAGAATCAGATACTTTACTATCTTGTCAATAGTTATGATGTTTATTCGTGTGATATATTATATGGAGATAATTATATATATATATATATATATATTTAATAAAGATTAAACTTGTCTTATACTAATTTTAAGATAAATTTTAAGGGTAATAATATTAATTATTGATAAGTTTTATTTAATAATTAAAATACATCTAATTATTATAAGAGAAAGTACATGAATCACTTGATATACGTATAAATTTAAGAGGGAAATAGATAAAAATATTTATCAAATTTTTTGCGGCTACCCACCCAACTCTAAATGCTGATCTGATCTAAAAGATTAATACAAACACGAATCATCCAACATGTCCTCTTTGACGACCAACAAAGCAACCGCACCCCTCCGATCATTGTTCCACACCAAACTCTTTGAAATACCAAAAGGATCCACCAAACTAGTGAGCTTGAAACTTCAATCAAATTATCTACTCTTCCATCTGGACTATATATTTTCATTAGTTCCCTAAGAGCTTTCAACTTATTAAGAGAGGCCTCACCCCTTTACAGTTCCAAAACATAAAATTCATGGCTACTCTGTGTCTATAGGCCAACCACCATCATCAATATATAGGACCCTCTTTTATCATCTCCCATGTAGTACTACTTATCATTAACAAAGTGTGTTCTTTCACCTGAGAGAACACCCTTCTCTTTCCCCCATCATCTAACACATACTTCTTTATTTTTCCTCTATCACTTTTAACTTTTAACTTTTAACTTTTGACTTTCTCCCCCCACTTCTTACCAATTTTCTTCTCTTTAGCAATCGGGGTAGCAACCTCCTCAGACCATATTCCTTTGAGGACAGCCAACAGACTTGTTTCATTTGGCTTTTCATTCAGATCAATCATAAGATCCCCTCCATTATTAAGAGAGGAACGAGTATCCCAAAAAACAGATAAACTCCTTCATGTAATAACCTTATAACACTAACTGATTAGAGAGTCAAACAATTACTTAACATCTGGAAACTCTTCATTCATTCATTTTTTATTATTATTTTTTTTAAAATTCCTAATTTATACCTCGAATAAACTTGAAAAGACTTTGCGTCGGTAAATTTAGGAGTAACAACATCAATAATTGAACGATGGAGTGGATCAAACTGCAAACGAATGAGAGTGACAAAACAAAACCTACCCACATCAAGAAGTAAAGCTTAGAAACCTTTGTACGTACCCCCACAATTTTCTGAAATTATATAATTTGGATTATTGTTATACTCAAACACGTGTCATTCATCTACGTATATTATTCAATAAAAAAAAATATTAATAAGGGACTGAAATTTAAGCATGTAATGTAATGTATAGTAATATATATAATAGGATTTGGTTTGATGAGTGATATTAGATAGATGTCACCATCTTGTCAAAGGGGACCATAATCATGACCTAACCTAACTAATAATGAATATATATAGAGTCCCAGAATCAATCAGTTTTTGCTTACCGGACCCTTTCCTCCTCTCAACTCTCATCTAATATTTTGACCTATAGTATAATACTTCACCACATTACAGCTCTCTGTGAAAGACGACGTATATACCTCTCAATATGCAGCGGCTAATTATCAGTTAGATTTCTAAGTATTAATAATAGTTTAGGAGTTGAAAAATAGACTAATCAAATGTTAATATCCACTATATTATAGACTAAGTAAAAGAGGTGAACGTTACCAAAAATCATTACTCGCTATAATGAAAAAAGAAAAAAAAAGTATTTGGTAATATTTTTAATCTATGGAAGAATGAAGTTTTGTTGATGGTGTTCTATTAATCATCTGCGAAATTGATGGCTTTAATTATGAGATCAACCGACAATCATCATCGTGGGGTCATTCGGTCATTGTCATTATGAATAAGCATCGACATATTATTATATTCTTTTTATTTTATTATTTTATTATTTATTTTATTTTATTATTTTTTATTTTTTAAGTGGTAGATGTAATAAAATAACATTGGTATGTTTTTTATACTTAGAAGCGGCTCATGACACGCGTGCATGATCTTTGTCTAACATTGATACCAAAAACCAACATTTGGCCTGAATGAATCACGAAGCTTGTAATTAAAAATTGTATGTAGAAGATGGAGAACAGCTTAAACATCAAGGATTTGGTTTGGTTTGGTTTGATTTCTGAGAAGTCGCCTTGAAGTTCTCCTTTACAGACCAGGTAAAGTGTCTTTTCTTGTTAAGTAAAAAGAGGATAACAAAAAAGTGTAATGTTAGATTTGATCACGTTTTCCATCTTTATATCCTGATTTTAATGGTCGATTTGATTTTAGATGGGAACATGGTTTGAAAAGGAATGATTCCGAGTTTTAAGGTTCTTGACATGTAACATCAGTCGGTTACTTGCTTTTCAATGACTTCACATGTTCACTCCTTTAAATTGACGAGATAGTTAATTTTTTTTTTTTTTTTTTTTTTTGGGAAGGTCAGAAACATCAAAACTATACGTGATTCGACTATCATTCATACCAACAAGATGGGTTATTAAGTAGTTGATAAAAACTTCCTACAGGCTGCATGCATTCCTTTCTGGATCATATTGGACTACTTATGGGCCAAAGCCCAATACTTGTATGTATGAATATTTCTAGTTTCTGGGCCAAAGCCCAATCCTTGGATGAATGAATATTTCTAGTTTCTGGGCCCAAAGCCCAATCCTTGGACGAATAGCATTATGCTATTTAACTCCCTTGGATTTTACAGATTAAAAGGTAGAGAATATCCAAAATTAAATGAAAAGCAGATCTTTTACCTAATATGCACACATAATGACTGGACGACCTTCCATATAAGACCAAGATAATAGTTCCCAAGCAAAAGATATCGCAACATGCAGAACACTTCATTCAAGCTAACTCTCCTGCTCATCTTTTTTATTGTCATGACATCTAGTAAGTGTAAAAGTCTACCCTTTTCAAGCACCCCATTTATTTGAGCTAAGGATTATATATTGTTTCTTCAGTGATGTGAAGAAGATATAACGAATGGAATAATAGTAATTTGGTTTGAACATACAGGGATGCTGCTGTTGAAGGTGCAAGCATGGGGGCCCATTCGGTGCCCTCACCTGCTCAGCTGCACCCAGGTTTGTCAAGGGTTTCCAAGCCGTTGTGTCCATGGTAAATGTATTTGCGACTCCGGTGGGACCCCACCCCCTGCTCAGATGATCCCAAACATGGAGACGATATATTAGATATGAACAAAGGTTAAATTGCAACATAAATAAAGTTCCTGTAATGTATGCTCATAAATCAGAATACTAGTCTTCTGACTTTCAGATATGCATTTGTTCTGTCATCTTTTTTAATAGTAGCTGAGCAATTAAGTTATATCATCATAAAAGTTCCAAATAGAGGAGGAAAAGGAAAAGGAAAATCATTGGGTACCTTTTAAAGGGGTTCATGAAGTAGAGTTTGAATTCTTTTTTGACCTTATAAATTTACTCAATGCACTGATGAGAGCAAGAGGGTTCTCCAGGTGAGCAGCATGACCTGAGTTGGGAATTTCAACCATTTCTGGGATATGTTTCTCTGGGCCACTTTTACTCTTCCTATTGTGATTAACTTCAGAAAGAATTCGCCGAGCGATAGTTTTGAATTTTGTATCCTTCTCTCCAACAATGATCATAAGGGATGTTTTGCAGTGCTTCAGTTCTTCCCAGAGTGAACTGTCGTGTGGGGAAGAAGAAGCGACATATGAGATTATGAGACTCTAATTGAGCTAAAACTTTTAAGAAACAAACTGAAAAATAAAAAAATAAAAAATGAGCTTACGGCTGCCTCCCTATGCTAGACTCTGACAAAACTTCTGCGAGACTCTGCAAGTCATCATGCTGTAAGCGACTGGAAACAATTTGACTGAAATGGGGATGGCCTCTTAAACTGTTGAGAGAAACATGGCATGTAAGGAAATGGTTACGAACAAAGAAAACAGTAAGGCAAAACACATTAAAGGAGAATGACAAAGATATATCACCTTGTCCACAGCTCTCCGGCATACCACAGGTCTAGAAATGTTTGCAAGCCATAGGAGATGAGAAACCGGGCTCTAGAATCATCTTTAGCTCGACGGACCTTTCTAGCTATTTTATCTTCTAACCCAGGGCTCCCAGACAATATAACAGCTCCTTCAATCTACAGAACAAACGTTTATTTATTAACAATGTATTTAGGAATGCTTTGGATAATGGGTAAAAGCTCAAAACTAAGCTGTGTACCTTGTCACTGAATCTCAGGGCCATGAATAGTGCAATTCTAGCTCCCATTGAATATCCCACAATGTTTACTTTACCAGTAGTAAAACGATTGACCAATTTAAGCAAGATATCTGCCATCACCTCAACTGATAAACTTGGTTCCTGTTGAGCACCAGGGGTACCGTGCTTTTGCCTCTTTGATCCCCCGTGACCTGGAAGGTCAACAGAAATACATCTTGCCAAACCCGCGATGGATTTCATGATGGTAATCCAATCTTCACCAGTTCCAAGAAACCCGTGGAGAAAAACCATCATACTATCCTGCAAAATCTCAACAATGGTGGAGTAAGTACGAAATGAGGTAGCATGATTGGGGTAGATGTGCAGTAATTATGAGGAAACATGGTTGTCCCATGTATACCACTGAAAAAGGAATATGTGCAATTATTTTTTATTTTGTTACTTACCTCTGTCCCTTTTCCAATCTCTTGTACTTTGATTAAATAAGTGAAACC
Organism: Coriaria nepalensis; assembly: GCA_027186245.1. Taxonomy (NCBI): domain Eukaryota; kingdom Viridiplantae; phylum Streptophyta; class Magnoliopsida; order Cucurbitales; family Coriariaceae; genus Coriaria; species Coriaria nepalensis. The sequence continues at coordinate 6,916,916 of CP114499.1, read as the reverse complement.
ATCTGTCTGTACAGGTATTTCATGTGTGTGGACTTGATCTTCAGTAAAGTTTCCACAGATAGTCCTTTGATTGATTTGAAACTTCTGCAGAAACTGATTAGCCTCACTAACAGATGCTTCTATGATTCCACAGTGTGGATTTTTAGTGATACTGAGAGGATTAATTGCAACATCTTCTTTGAGCCAACGGAATGTTCCCAAGCCATGGGCTATTGATGGGGCTGGTTGACTTTTCATCAATTTGTGTGTTTCTGCATTTTGCAGCTCAAGATAGCAAGACAAGTGGATATATGCTGACAAAGCTACGCCACTTTCAAAAGCAGCACTAATAACAGCCATCTTCCCCTGTTGCTGCGCCCATTTTGCTACCAATGCTGCATTTTCAAATCCACCGACGACACTAGGTTTGATAACCTGAAATAAACAAGAACCAAATATTGAATTTACCGCAAGAAAAAATATTAAATGAACATAACAGTTGATATTCTATTAGGTGATCCCGATTCGAGAATTGATCTGCTCTATCTGCTTCATACATGTTCTATCATTAACTCTTTACTAGCACAAGAACCTATCATATTATATTTCAAACAAATAAATCTGCAAGCAGCATAAGCATAGTAGTATTCATATGATGATAAATTATGCCTAGGCATCTGGCTGTTACCGTCACCTCGTGCAATGTATGTGATTCAAGATCCAAAGTCAGAAAGTGCACATTGAACCTTACAGAGGAATTCATATAAATGAATTCCACCAGTTCCACTATGCCGGCGATGCCACCACAAAACGTTGACAATAATACAGAAAGATCTACTTCACTTACAATAGCAACTATTCCTGGATGAGCATATTTCATGAGTTCTTTAAGAGGATTTCCTTGAATATTGTCGATAGTTTCATCCAGTGCCACAGGTAAACCACTTTCGTCACAGAATCTAATAATATCATCCCCACTCATAACTGGTTCCTGAAAAAGAAAACATAATATATATATAAAGTTGTACACCACACATTAACATTCGGAACTCCTTGAAGATCACATCTACATACCATGTTGACAAGAATAGAAAGAACTAAGGTAATAGACATTAAAATAGATGACAATCAGTTGACAGAACCGTTCATCTCACTTTATATGGCTTCTTCTAGACTACTCATTGGATATCTTAAGATGATATAAATTTTGAGACAAACTACTATCGTAAAATCCAAGTAATTGAGAGGTACAGAGGAATATATACTAATGTGTAGTCTAGGGGGAGTATACCTCAACATACTGAAGGCCACAATCCTTCACTAAAGAGCCAAATAAGATAGCTTCTTCATAGCTCCAATTCCTATTGGCATCAACACGAAGTTCAATCTGGCTTCCAACATTTTTTCGTACTTCTTGAATAACCGCAGCATCATGTATGACACTCCCTTGTCGTGCTACCTGTTATTGAAGAACTAATGAGTCGGTACAAATTTCAAGTCATCCAATTGGTGACATAACGGTGTGTCAAATTTAAATGAGGAAAATAAATTCAGTTATATAACTTGCCTTGACCTTGATAGCAGAAAATCCTTCTTCAGCTAGTATTTTAGCAGCATTACCAACCTCTGCAGGAGTTCCTTTGGAATCAAGAAGGGCACAAACTTTAACCGCTGCCGAACATTTAAGGTCGCCTTCATCTATCTGGTGATGAAGTGTGTTCAATAGGCTACTGGAACCTTGTCTCCTTGCTATGGCATTTAGTACTGCCATTTCTAAGCCGCATCTAACACTTGGAAAAATTGAACATGGCTGTATAACAATGAAGACAAGAGGAAATTTTTTAACCTACAACTACATCATTGCCGTGTACACACCACTGAGAAATAAAGGATATGAAGCAAAGGTACAAGTACTTACTGGGATTCCCAAATCACGCCATATCCAAGAAGAAAATGAACCCTTTAGTAGAGGAAGAAATATACTAATCTTAGCTCCACCAATTACATGAAGAAGACATTTCAGTTGCTCTTCTACATCTTGCAGATTTTCTCTATGAATTTCAAGTGGTGAAACCTGTCATAATAGCTCATACTTAAACGTTCATCTCTTTCTTCAATTCTTGAAGGGGTCTTGAGGAAACAAATACAATAAACTTAAACGAGAAGTGAAAAGAAATTAATGGAAAGCAGAAAAGCTGATATCTAGCAGCGGCCAATCATATATTTGTCTTTTACACAGGGTTTTTTCATGTAAAAATCCATCAAACAGGAACTAACCTCACCAATCCCCACACTTCCATCCTCCAGAAACAAACTTAAAATAAATCCTTCTCTATAAAACTCCAGCACATCATGATTGGTAGAAACAGTAGTAGGTGGAGCACATAGTTGAATTCTGTTGCAAAGGATTAAATTCTGAGAATTTTTAGTCCGTTAGTATTATATAAGGACAATACGCATTGACTAGTTGACGAGAGAAGAAAAACAGAGAGAAAAGGAATCACCTAAACATTGAATACTCCATTTTACTGATCTTGCACAGAAAGTACCCACATGCAATATTCTCTCGAGAAGAAAGCCTTGCAAGGATGCCAAAACCATGATCTACTGCTTGACAGGAAAATTTTCGCAATATGCTGAAATTGAATGCACAAATTTTCAGAAGACAGGAGAGAAGACGTAAGCAAGGAAAAATATATATTTGAAGCAACTGCAATATCTAACCTGTGGAAGGTGGCATTGGCATCAACGGAGCTCTCAACTTCAATGATGCAGTCCATTTCTTCATCTGCAGATGTAAATAAAGCATCTCGAAGTTCCATCTTACTCTGTACTTGTAGATGTTTCAGACTGCATAATTGTCATAAATAGATACAATGAAAATTGTAACAACAAGAGGCAGAAATGCATGCCAACATGCCAAATAAGTAGTCATGGATGTATCATATTTAGTTATTTACAGTGTATCGAACGCATATAGTTTTTACCCATGAGCCATACACAGGCTGCGAACTGCAATGTTATGAGAGGTGACAAAGTATTTATCTAGTATCTGTGGTTCAACTCTATCTGCAATAGGAAGAAGACTGAAGATTGCACCACCATGATTGTTGATCACAAGTACTGTCACTGGCTTTCGCCTCAACCTAAAAACAGAGTAAACAATTCAAAATATTAGTTTGATGAAGTAGTGTAAGCACCTATTCTCCAAATATATGGAAGAAACTGCCAACACTATAAGACAGGTGGTTACCTATATCATGTTAGCAGTTAGCCAAGCTGAATAACAATAATGAAAATTGTGAGGAAGGAAACAAACAGCTTGCCAGGGCAAGGGATAATAACTTCCACATTCATACCTCTGATTCAAAATTGCTAAGCCATTTGTATCATGAAGAAAAGAAACATCACCAACCACACAGAGTACCTATAACAAATAAATAGAGAGAAGGATAAGTGTTTGGAAATTTAGAGGAAACAAAGAAAATTGAAGAAACATAATCCGATTCACCTTCTAGAATATAAACTGTGAATAGGATGGTGTGATTTGTTCTATATGGGGACGGAGAGTTATAATAAGGATAAGATGTTCCAGCATAGAACAAAGCGTATCACCCCATTCACCTTTTTGGAATTATAATAGACACCCCACCCCATATGTTTGAAAGTAAAAATAAATGAAAAAAGTTATTTTAGGTCGATACTAAAAATAACAAGCTGCATCACAGGCAGAAAACAGTAAAGACAAATATAAGCCCTTACTCGTTTGTTTGAGCCAATAGCAAAGCCAACTGCTGTGCTAAGCAGCCCATCAATACCACTAGCTCCCCTATTTCCAGCAACCCTTGTCCAATGAAATGGTAGTTCTACATTTAACATCATCTCTGCCATATTCTCAGTGCATTTTGACCAACTATGTGCATACATGTCTGCATCACGTATAGGCATGCTGTTCCCTAAGAAGAGAGCAGAATCAGATAGAAGAGCCTCTGAAGTTACCTGAGCAACCTCTGGCTCAGTCAGGGAACATGATGCACAAATTTGAAATGCGATCTCCCATGAAACCTTTAAAAAAAGAAGGAGAATTAAGACTGATTGTTTAACTTCTTCAAGGAAATTCTTTCGCAACACGCCATACAATGGGTAACAAGAACTAAAAAAAATTATTATTAAAATGAAAACCATAAAATGAATGAAAAACAAGAGGACCAATCTTTTTCTTCTTTTAAATAATTTATCAACAGTCGCGGGGCGGGGGGGGAGGGTTGTGAGGGGTTGATCTTGACCTAAAGATCTCTTCTCTGACGAGTAATCATAAAAAAAGGGACCAGTTACTAGAGAACAATTACCATCAAATTCATTGCTTGAAGATAAGTGCTCCTCTTGCTTCTCTTATATGGAAATTTAGCTTTTAACAATAAATCCACGAATTCAGTGACGGTACTTTCAATTCTATGAGTTACAGTGTGTGAGGGATCATGACGAGCCGGATGCTTATCAATCATGACATATGAGCATGACCTGCATTCCTCTATCATCTTAGATATACGTTTACTTGTTATCCTGCTCCCAACCTGGTGAACATATGAAATATGAAGTCAATAAAATGAAATCCCTTTGTCTTTCCTCTCCTCCCCCACAACTTGTATTTTGGTTTCTGCATAGAACGCAGGGAGTTGGTCCATCCATATTTTATGGATATTTCAGACATTACAAATTATATTTATGTACGCATACCTGAACAATCACGTCAACTTCTAACCATTTTCTCACAGTATCTGAGAGCAGAGCATGATCAAGATGGTCAACAAATAGGAAATTCTTTTCAATTTCAGAAAAGGAAGTTAGAATCTTTCTCAACCGTAAACCAGACAGTATATCAGCTACTACAGGCCATGAAATGAGTTTGGCCAATAGTACAGCTGCCCATATCTCATCCTCTGCATGGATTGCTCCAATGAGTAAAAGCCCATTGCTAGCCCCTTGAATTAAATTTAGAACCTCAGCTACGTAGCCAGAAGTATCACTACATGCATGAGACCGTTCCAACTGAATATACTTTGTAAACGGTTTGGCGCTATACATCCAAAAGTCCAACCCCTTTAAACACGACAATGTCCAATGGCTTGGACTATTTTCCAGTGGATCTCTGAAAGGGCAATTAATATGAACGGGGCCACAAGGTGAAGAAGTTGCCCAATGTATAGAAGAATCAAGGGTGGTAAGTACCATCCGTGCAGGAATTTCATCAGTCGGGGCAGGAAGACTGAAAAAATACCTCACGAAGGAACCAAAGTGGTTGACCTATTGTATCAATTCAAAGATTTTTACATGAGTGCTGAAGACAATATATACACAACATGAATACAATATTCATCCTTTTTCAAAAATATTTTGTTGGGGATGTGCCAATGAAATATATTTCTATGGCAGAGCCCACTTTTATGTCATATGATCTAATGATACCAATTTCTTTTTATAACGGAGAACTATACTTTTATTTACGTAAATACATGCATGCATATATTTTGAAGGAAATACTAGTTATAGGAGGAAGATATCATAGTTGTAGAAATTCGAGCTTCCATCTCAAAACCAATTGGCAATGAAAGGAGTTGACCCATCTTTCGTATATACTAAATTCTCAAGAGTCCCATTTTCAGATGTGGGATGAATATATTCTCAACAATAGAGGCTAGTACACATTCCATACCTGATTAACTGACTGATTTGATCCAGCATCCTGCAGCTCTGGAGGACGATCTGCGGTGAGTAACAAAAGTGGAACAAAATCTTGGCTAGCCTCAACAACCTAAACATTCCACCTCTAGGGTGTCAATATAATAAAGTGGAACAGATTCTTGTACTGGTATATACATGACATAATATTGAGTTTCAGACTTAATGGCTATACTACTATAGGTAGAGAACAAACAACAGGAGCATGAGAAAACATGACAGGCTAGGAAGTGCTATTCATTTTCAAACCCAGACGCTGCGCAAAACAATTCGCCAATTCTGTGACCCAGTGTAGATGTGGGGGCTGGAAACTTTAGCCTAGACCAAAAATTTGGAACTTGACTTGGCAAGCCTGTTGTTCAAACCAACTGGTCTGTGGCTCTTCACGTGAACAATCAAAGAGCATAATAAGAAGGCCCAAAAATTAAAATAAAAAACGGAGACAGTAACTGGAGGGATCTTGCACCAAAGCCATGAAATTACAGGTCCCATAAAAAATTGTCAAATTATTTTATTCCATCTAATACATAAATTGAAGTCATGAAAGCATTTGACATAACTTACAGCGGGAAGAAGATTTGAAACTGCAGTGCCTGAAGATGTTATGACTGCTGCAGGTTTATGCGATCCTCTTGCATACCCAACAGCATGAAATGCAAGAGAGCGCTCATCAAAGCATACAATACATGTTATCAAGGGGTGACTAGATGCAGCAACAGCAAGGGGAGAAGATCTTGATCCAGGAGCTATACAAAAATACTGGAGGGAAGAAGAAATCAGGCACGTCTACCTCAATAGATGTAGAAAACGTGATTACTACTTAATCTTACCGTCAAACCAAGACGAGAGCATTCTTCAATTATGAGTGATGCCCAAACAGCATTTATGTTGGCATGTTCTCGCTCTGAGTAACACATTTCACTGGCATGATCCAACTGATAGTAGAGAACAGATAAAATCTAAACAATCTTCACCAAACTCTTTTTTTCCTAATATTTTCAAACAGAAAAACTGAGATAATAACATAAAGTAAAAGGAGTAGGTATCTAGTTGGATGAGTAAGGGATATCACATGCACTCTCCTATCACATTACAAGTAGTCTAGGTTGATATATGCATGGTAGGGTTTGTGTAATATCTTTGCCGATATGCTTGATGTACCAGCCAAGCCAGCTCGCTTTTTGCAATTCTTTTTTTCGTAGCTTGTTTATATATTATCAACTGGTTGTATAATTGGCTAAGAATCAACTGGATCTTTAAACGTCTTTTGATATATGTCCTACATAGTACATAGTACTCAAACTAAAGCAGCCCACACCTATTTTCTGTTTGGTGAGTGTGTGTTTTGGCAGTGGGTGAGGGGTCAAATAGAGAGATACGAGTTTCCTTCACCTTTGGAAAGTGCCTATATCCCATCTTCTATAGTTTTGTTCTTATAGTTCAAATTACATGGCATTCTGCTAAGATTATTTCTTGGTTTTCGTTTCCAATACTGTCAGCCAATTGTGAAACTGAAAAAAAAAATGTCCTATTTTTTATGTTAGAAGTTCATACCATGTTATAGGCAAGAGAAATTGCCTGTGAATGCCTGAAGCAGAACTGACTGGAAGACAGAGCCTCTTTCTGTAGAATAGGTGAGAAAACAATCAGCCGGTGAAGATTATAAGTTATATACCTAATACTGAAGTTTATATATTCAAACTAAAGTGTATACTCATGATAATTGCAACTTCATCAAAGCCAATCAAAATTCAGATAAAAAGGATGAAAAGATTACCACAAAAAAGGAGATACCATTTCCATAGTGTCAGCCCTGAAATCTCTTCCAGCCAGTGAGGCTACTCTGATATACACCTACAAAATTATGTTACTCAATTGTACAACTGAGACAAACAAATACACATCCAGATAACTTCAATTTTTCTGTGAAAGCATACAGATACTTTGAAGCAAAAGTTCTGGTCCAAAAGTGTGATTTGATTCAACTGAGGTCAGATAAGTGGTAACTATATTGATTATCAAAATATTTTGGACCAAACACATTTCAGGTAAATGGAATTACATATAATAAATTCCATACCATGGGAACATTTGTGTCCTCCGGATGAAGAGCTCTTAAAGAAGTTCTTATATAGCTGGAATGAAACTTCTCCATACTGGATGAAAAGCCAATACTGGCCTGAAAAAATAGCAACAATAATTAGGAGTTCATCATCCATGCAGCATATGAAAATCAATTGGAGACACTTAGAACTATTAATATAAGAGTCTTAAAATCTAAAGCCAGAACGGGTTCACTTAGCTTCTTACTTTGACAAATTATATTTGATGTGCAAGAACACTGCAGGACATGGACCCAAACATCGTGATAAGATGAGTCAACCGAAAAAAAAAAAGAAGGCACACATCATGCTACCTGGTGGAGAGATAACTCTAACGAACCAACGGCTTCGTCAAATGTACAAGGGGTGTACTCGCTCCATGCAAGTGTTGCTGCCAGAACAGAAAAACCCTCATACTCGTCTAATTCAACCTGTTAAGACCATTTTGTGTTATAGATTTTTTACTACACATATCTTTACGCCTTTACCTAATCTTTATTAATTCCAGACTACGACGTTAAGCATAAGTGTTTCCAGAGACATGCAAATAGATAATAATTTACCTGAGGAACAAAAAAGTACGAATTACCAGCCTTCTGCATCATGGAAGATGAATCCTTGAAACTAATGTTCATAAAACCATAAGCAGTTATAGGAGTTGAATCATTTGTGAGATACCTGCAGAAGGACTACAAACTACACTCAGTGAATATGATACCATAGTTCAAGTGCAAGGAGCATATTTCAACTTAAATGCTAATGTCTTGAGACTAAAATAGAGTAGAAAGGTGTTTAAACAAATTTTAACAGTAATCTTTTTCACTTTCTTCGTCCGGTCCACTTTTTTCTTTTAGACTCTTAACCTAACCAACGAATAAATATTTTATAAGCAGAATATATATTCAGTAATCATATGAAAATATAGGAACTGAAGTTTGAAGATAATCAGAAAATTTTATGAGGGATGAAAACGACCTTTTTACTAAACTCCCCTGTGCTGGGGAAAAAGAAATTGAATTTGCAAATTGAATTGCAGCGCCCATTCCGAAGACTCCACGGGTCTCATTGAAGTATAGTGATTTGAATGTGGGATTATCTTTATCCTTGGAAAGGAAAAAAATTGGAAACACCTTAGACAGCTCCGGCTGACAACAGAACCATTTCAAGGCTTTGGCACTCGGAGGCACAGCCACCTGAAGATTACAATCATTCACCCAAAAAAATAAAAAAATAAAAAGAAAGAGAGAGAGAGACATTGTATCAGTAAATCCTCCAAATTTGGCAGCATTTCAAGTCTTCATATAGCGATCTGAAAGATTCATCCTTTCAGTTTTCCAACATTATATTCTGCTTCACTGCCACAATTCCATATAAAAAGGTCTACTTGGTAGCTTTTTACGTCTGAATAGTTCATACACATCAAAAAAAATATTGACAAAATTTCATAGAAACAAGATTGTCAAGGACTTTGCATAAAAGCCGAATTGCAATTTTCCGCACACAAGATTAGCTGCATATAAGACAGAAAATGGATTCAAAAGTACTAGGTATTAACCTGCAATGCTTCTAAAACCCTCCGAATTTGAAAGAAAATAAGAAAATCCAAACGCACATTGAGCCATACCTGAAACCTCAAAACTCCAGTACTAGAATATGGAGGTGCCAACTTCAACTTCTCAACGGCCTCCCTAATGCCCTCCAACCCCTGCCCAATCGTCAAAGCCGGAGGAAGCGTTTTCGTAAAGATTGTCTCCACCACCAAATCCTCATCTTCAATTTGAGAAAAATCTTTGACATCCACTAACGGACCTTCGAATCTCACCGCCTGAACTACCTGAAAAAACAAAGGAAGCAGAAAAATTACGAAACACAATAGTCATCACGAAGTATAATTGCGAGACAAACCAAGATCTTAAGATTCAGAAAACGACCTCGAAACCAGGGGTGAAGGGGTTAAATTGACGAGAAGTTTTGCGGAGGAAAGCGAGAGGTAACGATGGCGATGGATGATGAGCGCGCGGAAGAGAGCGTTTGATGAGGGAATGTGAGTTTGGTTGACGAGGAGAAAGAGAGTGTGGAAGTAGTAGATGAGCTTTCATGGAAGCGTGTATGGAAGATAAAGGGAATGATAAATTTTGATTGCAGAGACGAAGAGCGATGTGGCGAGAGTGAAGAGTGAAGAGTGAAGAGTGAAGAGAGCGTTGTTGCTTTCTTCTTTCAACGGTTAAATGGATAAGGAAATTGTTGGCGCTATCCGTTTCTGACAGGTAAAAATAAAAATAAAAAATTGCTGGGCTCATTGGGCCTGTTTTCTGGAATTTTGGACATGATTTGAAAACAGCCTATTGGGCCCGTGGTGTGATTAAAAAACTCTCTCTCCTACAGATTCAGCCCATTTTTCTGTATCACTAAAAGGCCCATAAGTATCTTGAGTCGTTAGTATCAATATTTTTCGACCCGACTCGGTTCGGAAAAAAATTTCTTACTCCTCACATTATTAGTATTCAGTAGTAATAAATATTTGAGAACTTGTGAGTTTAGGACAGAATTATCCAGAGTCATACATAATAATATGATTTACGATAAAATAATATAAAATAAATATAAATTAATATACCGTAAATATAATTTATCAAAAAATTTCATATCTACACGGCTCCTCTAAGAGGCTGTGTCTCTATGCATGTGCCAACCGTTCTTTCTAACAATTGATTGAACCTCACCAGAAAATGAATGATAATCTTTGGCCTAATTTTCTAATCTTAATTAGTGATTGTTTCATTCGGCCATTAGTGTGTCTTATTGGACAATTTTGATCTGTTCGCTTATGGACACTTTCCAACGTTTGAAGTTGATGTGCGCATGCTTACGCCAATTTCAAACATGACGGTAACAACCAATATTTGACAAACAATACCCTCGTACAAACATTTATTTTTATTTTATTTTATTTAATTTATTTAATTAATTAATTTAAGGATATGGCTCTACGTGTCATTAAGGAATTGGATGAACTTTTTTAGTGGAGTTTAATATAGTATTCTTGTGGTTCTGATTACTCCAAGAAACCTGTCGGGAATGAATTCCTTTTTTTTTTTTTTTTTTTTAATTAATTTTTTATTGAACAATCTTTGTCATTAATCAAGTTAGCAAAACCAGGTAGCCACGAAAAGGAAGTGATAATTAAGTAGTGATCTAACGCTTAGTATTTAATTAACTTTAGTAATGCTAGCTAACAGGTAAGGATGTGATCATTACGAGCACGTTTAATGGTGGTTTGTCAGGTAATTAGCAACGATTAAAGTAGAGTTTAATTAGTGTATAGGTTGGAATTAAGAATGCGTATTAATTATTATTTTGTAATAAAGTTTATAAATATAAATCATTATTTTCATCCTCGACAACAAAAAAGACAATCACAAAAAATCCTTCTTTAATAATAGTTTTTTCCCTTTTTTTATTTTTTAATCCAAACTATTTAATATTTTAAAAATATTTCAATCTCAAAATTTTAGATATGTTAACAGTGAGTTTCGATAATCGTAAATTCAGATACGCATAAATAAGATACATAATTAGTGTATAGGTTTTTTTTTTTTTTTTTTTTTTTTTTTTTTTTTTTTTTTAAATCCTTTTGGCCATCGACGAAGGTTGAATGAATTAACTGACGATCGAGCTTATCCTTATTGAACCAATCGCAATATAAAGAACTGATGATGTAAGGGAAACTTGAATGGAAGAGAAAGGAGGAGAAAAAGACCAAAAAAGATGGAAGGAGCTGTGTTGTTCGTGTGAGTGGGAGGGAAAGTGGAGACAAAGTGGGCAAGAAGGTACAGGCGATGGTACCATAAAAAAAGGACTTGAAAGAACAACAAATTAAATATGTTGATTGAATGTATATATATTGATGCAGATCGTTATCTATTATTCGATGAATTTGAAGTTATGATTTATTTATTTTAATAATTTGTTAATTATTTTATTTATAATTTGTAGGTTTGAGTAAAATAAGGTTGTGTGGTTATAAATAGTTTAGTTGGTGGAATTCAATAAGGTGGTAGATTTTATATTTTTGATAAAAATAATTTTTTAGAAATTTCTTAGATTTTGTAACAGATTGTTGATATTCTATAATTAAAGTAAGTGAGATGTCGAGTCAATCCCGACCGAATAAAAAGATATGAGATTTGCTTTTAACTAGAAATTATCTATATTCTTCGTTAACGTAACTTTCCTTTATATTATATATATTTCTCAAGAGAATCGTATCATCAAACTAAATCATGGTAAGAAATTAAATTCGTAAAATCTACAATAACATATTTGATATTAGGTACGTATTATTAATGAGCATTGCAAACTTGACGAGATTAAAGTTTTATTGAGGTAATAAGTTGACGAATTTAACGATTATAGTAATAATATGTTTTGGTGATACCAATTATATATGTGACTAATGAAAATTTAGGAGAGTGACTCGATCTGAACTTAAATCTAGTCAATTAACTTGATTTATCTCTAATTTAGGTATATCCATAATTGATATATAATAACCATCTAAAGGAAAAGCACTTTGATCATTGTTGAACCCATATACCTTAACTTATTCCTTAGTTAAAGAACAAAATAACTCACTTATGAGATACTAATACTTGAGAGATTTAGTTCTTACCAATTCCAAAACCCAACTTTTTATACCAAAAAGAAGTCGTATTTGAATTAGCTAAATGATTTTTATATCAAATCTAGAAAAATCTTTAGTCAATAAATTTCATGTCCAGGAAACACGTATTTGTTTTTTTTTTTTGAGATATACTATATGAAAGGCACTTGTGATATTGACCTATAAACGCCGATGTATATACTTTGCCTTGTTAAAGTTTTAAACATCTTTTAAATATGTATGAATTATATCTATCATGTATATCCTCTACATAAAAGTAGACGGCTACATCATATACCATATGTCTCATACGCACATATGTCGTTCGTTTAACTATATGGTAAAGCCAGGTAATATATCTTATATGATCTTATAGTATAGTATGTAATACTCTCATAATTGTGATGCTAAAAAGAATAATTTTTCTATTTTTTAGGTGACATATTTTATAAATGTCTCGCACACTTCATAATGTAATAATACATACTTACTACGAGTTTAGATTTAGTATCTACGGAAATTCATATTGATTACATCTATCAAAATTTATCGATAGACATAATGATATGGGACTGCATAAATACTCAATCTCGACTCACATGCTACAAATTGATATCCATCAACATCATTATGCGGAAAAATAGTTAAAACTCTGCCCACGTAAGCTTTAACCATTTATCCTCTCCTATATAACTCCCATCAAATTCTTCATTCATTTCGCTCTAACAGGTACCAAATTTACAACCTTTTCAACATAACCTCCTCTATACCACAAAAAAAAAAAAAAAAAAGAAGTAAAAACAAAAACCAGCATGCTAGAAGTAAGTGGAACCCAATATTTCCCCTCAATTCTAAATCCAACCCCATTGATCCCTAACTATGAAGCAAATCCAAATTTTAATAACCAAGAAACCCACCATTTCAATACTATTCTTACCCACAACTTCCCCCATGAATTTTCATTACCTCAACAACAATCCTCGAGCAACTTAAGCAACAATTCTACTGCCACTACTACTTCTGATGAAACTGACCAATATCAGAGCATAATTGATGAGAGAAAACAGAGGAGGATGGTTTCGAACCGAGAATCGGCAAGACGGTCGAGGATGAGGAAGCAAAAGCATATTGATGAACTCTGGTCACAAGTCGTTTTTCTTCGGAGCGAAAATCATAATCTTGTCGATCAACTGAAGCATGTCTCGGAGAGCCATGAACGTGTTCTTCAAGAAAATGATCTGCTTAAGGAAGAAGCTTCCGACCTTCGCCTTATGGTCGTTGACCTCCAAATTCGTAGCCCGTTTAACATGACACAGCTTGAAGAGGACCAGTGAGGAGATTAAGTTTATATATATATATATATATATATGTAATAATAAGAATAACTACGTATGCCTTTTTTTTCTCTCTATGATTACTCTGTTTTTATGAGTGATCTGTTTTGCTTAACTCTAGTTGTATTTGATCTTAACAATAACAAGGTTTCTTATTGGTTTGAGTTTTGAAGATTATCGATAACACATCCTTATGTGATTGTGACTTTATGCTAAATCCAAACCACATAGTAGCAGCTGCAAACCAAAACATTTCGTCTACAACATTGACCAAACTTACTGTAAAAAGGAAATCCAAGTAAGGAAAGAAGGAATCGTGGTTCATCTGTTATTTTCTTATAAATATTAATCTCAATAAATATGAACCGTTAAATTTTATATTTATAATTTCTTAATCTGTCACGTTGTATAAAATGACACATGTATCGAATTCTCTCTTATAATTAATATTTTTAGATGTGCTCTTTCATAAACTTTGAAATCGTAATATTTGATAGTTTAGATGAGAATCATAGCATTTACGTGATCATGCATACTTTGTTTGTTATGTAAATTTTTTTGGACTACTGATAACTTAACAGAAGGGCTGGATATATGAAACTTTTCATCGTCGCCGCATAATGCACTTGAATGTAACCATCTCATGAATACAAGAAGACAATTTAATCAATGGCTAAATGATGAGGGATTGAATTCACTTTTAAATTTTGCATTATTACGAGGAGAAGGAACCCCACTAACTAGCCTACCTTACATCATTGAATTCCACCTGAGAATTCATGGATAAGAGAAAAGAAACACAAAAGGGAAACTTTGTGACGAAGAAGGATGAGCAAATAGTATGTTGTTGAAGTGTGGTCTATTGGAAAGTTCTGGTAAGCAGATAGTGCATGATTACGTGTTATATTGAAATAATTATAAATATTATTTTAACGTGATAAATATTACGATACATAAAAATTGTGTTTATAATTATGATAAAATTTAATATATTATAAAACTATATATTATATATATATATATATATATATATATAATATAGTTTATGGCATGACGATACAATATGTATATAAGAATGTCGTGAGAGATAGAGGAGCACGAGAAGAGAGGACAACTTGTGGTGGAAGTAACTTTGATTTGTATTTGTAATATGTATAGTGGCTCAACGTTTAATATAACTACAATAGGAAGCAAAAACATTTGGACACAAACATGTGTTCAGTTCCACTCAATCACACACACATCAACACTAAACTGTGTATTTTGTTTTACCTTTCTAAGAATGACGTCATAAATGTTTAAATGTTTTTATATTTGTGATTGTTTTCATCTCAATTTGGTTTGTCTGAAACAAAACCATACTATGTCTAACAGTACCACCCTCTTTCTAAACATATTGCCGTATGATGTTAGCATTTGCACGTCCCACCTTATGAGAATATGAGTTATGCGTACCCCACTCTTTGCCATGCCGGCAATATATCATCACTAATGGTCACCCAACCCTACAACTATTTAGCTACATTTTGTCAAAGATACACCAGTTAGTGGATACAAAAGCCCTATTATGATCATATCAGATCCGATCAACAGTAAAACTATTTAGCTATATTTTGTCTAACATACACCAGTTAGTCATGAGCCATATGATCATATCAGATCCAAACATTGAGGGATCAATATTGGGCCTGTTCTGAGCTTCAAATCCATAACACAATGGATTATGCATAACTTGATACCAACCGCCCCGCCCCGCCCCGCCCAGCCCAGATTTCCCGAAATTGTTAAGACCGGCGGGGCCCATAAACTTTTCTTACACTAAACACAGAGTGTAGAGTTTTTTCTATTATGGATCATTGATAACATTAGTGTAGATATAATCCAAGTGAACCATGGTTGCCCTCCTGATTGAAAAACACTCCTCTCTTTCTAAACCTCTGCACCATTCACCTTCATCCTTGCTTGCTTCCTCCTATAAGAAATTTTAAAACTGCAGCAAATAAGTTTCATACTAAAAGGAGGAAGATTAAAAGATCTAAAATAATACAATGATCATAAACATATAAAACTGTAAAATAAGTCATCAGAAGAAGAGCTGAGCTTGCCTGTAATGGGTGAAGTGGTCTTGATTCTGCAAAAGAAGTGCATAAAACTAAAGCCAAGAAGAAGAAAGTGAGACCTTTCGGCATTTTTTACTTCTTCTTTCCTGTCTTAGGTTGGTTGGAAAGAAGTATTATACGTAACAAAGATAAGAGAGTTATTATTAATAAATAAATAAAAAATAAAAATTTGATGTTGAGAAATGAGAATTGGGATGTGATCATAATTATGACCATCAGTACCGACTCTCTCCATTTAAATGGAGAAGGGTTTCGCTTCATCATTCTTGAGCTTCGAAACATGCAAAAGCAGAAAGTCAAAGCCCTTTGACTAATCTTTAGTCAATCCACTCTTAATTTCATGGTCTTCCTTCCTAGGGAACATCATCCTTTTTCGAGATAGCATTTATATGAAGTCTTATGTAATTTACTAATATTTTATTTTAATATAAAAACATATTTTAAATTTAAAAAAAAAACCGCCAATTTGTTCTTCCCATAGAAATTGTACAAATAGTGGCCTACAACTAACAAATTGGTGAGCTGTGTATTAGAGATTTGTGCATAATACATCAAACAACGTGTCTTTTACAAAAAGAAGATTCTTAGAAATTAATTAAGTAAATATGACGTCATAAAAAAATTATTCAGATACCTCATTAGATTGTTTTAAGCCTAGATTAACAGTTCAATTTGCCGTTTGGGCCCAAAGATTTTAGTTTATCGAAACTCTAATTCTAGTCCCTGGTCCAATAATCCATATGGACCACTAACCCATCTGACACGGGCCCAAAAGGCCCACAACAAGGTAAAACAGTTAGAAGGCCGAACGCAGAATAGCGCCCAATCTTTCGAGTGAATTTTTTCTTTCCCGTTACTCCTCCCCACCTCTTCTTCTATGATCTTATCCTCATTCAACAATGGCATTTTCTCCAACTCCAAATTTATCTGCACTTACTTTTCCCAATCCATCACTACCCAAAAGGCCTCCTCTTTCTCCTCCTCCTCCTTCTTCTTCTTCACCTTCTGTTCTTCACCCAAAAGCCATAGCCAAAGAGCTTCGCTCCAATCACGACGGTTCTGCCATTCAGAAGCTTCAGGTTACTCTCTCTCTCTCTCTGTGAGTAACCATTAAATTTATTTTTCTTGAATTTGTGATCAGAAGGTTATTATTATTATTATTATTATTTATTATTATTTTTTTTTGGTTAATTTGATTACTGCAGAAAGGTGTGAACTTGGTAGCAGATTTAGTAGGGGTTACATTGGGACCAAAGGGAAGAAATATGGTTCTACAGAACAAGTATGGACGACCCAAAATTGTTAATGATGGCGAAACCGTCCTCAATGAGGTACTAATTCAAATTCCAAACCCTTTTTCTGTGTAACCACTTCAGTTAATCACATTTACAATAAGTGCAATGTTTTAATTCATATTGGCTTTTTGTTTAATTAATTAGATTGAGCTAGAGACCCATTAGAGAATGTTGGAGTTAAATTGGTAAGGCAAGCTGGTGCGAAAACAAATGACCCTGGTATTCATTTCCATTGTTCTTGCCCACCACATCCATTGTTCTTGCCCGAGGACTAATCACTGAGGGCCTTAAGGTATTCATTTAAGTAGAATTCTGATGTGAATAAAACAACAACTATTCATTTCCATTTCCATTTCCTTTGGTAGGTTATTTCAGCTGATAGGAATCCTGTCCAAATTACACGCGGGATTGAGAAGACTGCCAAGGCCCTTGCTTCCGATCTAGCATTGATGTCAAGAGAGAGGTAAGTTAAGTAACTTCTTCTTTCATTCTATAATACTCAAAACCAAATCATGAAAAAATTAAGGAAGAGAAATTTTATCAAAATGAATAAAATAGTATCATTCATTCATGCTCATTTCAAATCTTTCAGGTGGAGGATAAGGAGATTGCTGACATGGCAGACGTTAGTGCCGGGAATGATTATTCAGTTGGAAACATGATCTCAGATGCTCTTTGCCAAGTGGGAAGAAGAGGCGTTGTCACAATCGAAAAGGGAAAATCAACTGAAAACAGTCTACAAATCGTAGAAGGAATGCAATTTGATCGTGGATATTTATCTCTGTACTTTGTCACTGATCGACGTAAAATGACTATCGAACTACACAACTGCTAGGCAACAAATCTCAAACTCCAAATTATTAAAAGAAAAAAAATAAAATAAAAAATCTGCTTTATTCTTCTATTGTATAAGGAGCAATTAGGAGTGTGATTGAGTGTTCTTTAGTTGCAGTTACTTTTAGAGGACAAGAAAATTTCAAACCCGAGAGAGATGTTTAAACTGCTGGACCATGCAGTCAAAGAGAAGCTTCCAATTTTGATAGTTGCAGAGGGGATTGAGCAAGAAGCTCTAGCTCCAGTAGTTAGAAATAAGCTGAGAGGTGTTATAAAGGCGGATGCCATTAAAGCTCTGGCCTTTGGTGAAAGGAAAAGCCACTACTTAGACGATCTAGCCATCTTGACTGGAGGTAGGAGAGGAGTGCACAACTTGTTAAAAAGAGATATTATTATCATTTTGGTCTTTAATGCAATGCCCCTGTCCATTTATTTGCAGGTACAGTAATAAGTGATGATTCAGGGTTGACTTTAGAAAGGCGAGAAAGGAGGTATTAGGGATGGCTACTAAGGTGTATATAACTAAAGATGGAAGCACTAAAGATGTTGTTAAGAAGAGGGTTTTCTCAACCCAAAAACCTTGTTAAGGTACAATAATAACATCTCTTTATGAATACTTGATTTATTTGTTACATCTTGAAGCTCTTGGATCAATGACAAGTTATCACCTAGTGTCTTGGTAGAACACGGAAGAAAAATATCAGAAAAAAATAGTGAGCGAGAGAATAGAAAGATTATCAGGCAGGATTGCCATTCTTCAGGTATGTTTAAGTTATGAATTGTCTATAATACTTAGAAAAATTCACCTTATTTCCGAGTTCACGGCTCTGTTGTATAATCAAAATTACAGGTAGGGGCACAAACACAGGTGGAGTTGAAGGATAAGCAACTATGGATTGAAGATGCTTTGAATGAAACCACGATTAATTTTTGCTTGAAATTTTCGTTGTTCTGTTTATGACAAATATCAAAACGTTCATCTTGGTAATTATACTGCAGGCAGCAATTGAAGAAGGTGTTGTTGTTGGTGGTGGTTGTAGTCTTTTAAGGCTATCTACAAGGGTGGAATCTATCAAAAAGAGTCTAGACAATGAAGAACAAAGGGTGCCCCACTCTATTTATTGCGTTCTTATAGCATTTTCCCGAAAACAAAAAACGATTGATCCTGGTAGAACTAATGCACGTGTTTTCATTTTTTTTTCGTTCTTTGTGCAGACTGGAGCCGAGATATTCAGAAGAGCATTGAGTTATCCCACAAAATTGATAGCCAAAAATGCAGGTGTTAATGGAAGTGATGCAGTAGACAGGGTATCTAGGAACTAATTATAATTTCCAGCTTCCTAAAATGCCTTTTTCTCATGATTTTTTTGGTAATTTATGATACTTTAGCATAATCTTTTCGGGTTCTGGCAAACAAGGATAATAATTATGGATACTGTTGAATTACCATTTGTACTAAAAACTCGAGCTGATAGGATATGACACAACAATTCATATTATATTTATCTAACACTGACAGATACAATACTGCAACAGATTCCTACGAGGATCTAATGGAATCTGGAATCATGGACCTGTCTAAGGTAATATTGAATTGTATATAATAATAATAATCAAGTCGTGTTTATTATGTTTGAGCCTCAATTAAGCTAATTAACTATTAATATCTTTTCTAAAAAAAAAAAAAAACACTTGAAATCAGGTAGTTATATGTTGCTTGGAGAATGCTGCATCTGTGACTAAGGTTTTTCTGACATCAGAAGCTGTTGAAATCGATACGAAAGAATCAGTATCCATTTTTCCGAAGCGAACTCCGATCCCAAAACCCGGTACAAGAATTTATTTCCTAGTTAAAGTTGTTTCTTTTTTCTTACCCTCCCTCAGATTGATTAATCAAGTCCAATGTTTAATCCATTCAGGAATTGGTTCTATGTCGTTTTAGCTATATCCAGATGAATACCGAACCTTTTCACAAGCTGATAAAAAATTTTGTGGGATGGAGGATTTTTGCTACATGGAAGAGGAACTAATGCCAGATGAACTTATAACTTTCTAGTTGACCTAGTAACCCCCTTCTTTTTTTTTCAAACAACTAAATGCAAGAAATTTGGGTGAGGTGGCAGAACCAGATATGGCCACGTCATCACAGCCTCACTATCCCCAAATTCTAAAAGCTACCTTCTTGGATGAAACCAAAATAGGAAATAGTACCCAGTTCAATTTTTTCATCTCTCCATTTTAATATATACAATTTCTTCCTTTTTCCACAGAGAGAGAGAGAAGAAGAAGAGGAGGGAAGAAGATGTTTCTGGGTTTGATAAGTATTCAGGGAATATTGGATCTGGTTGTAGCTGGGTTTTCTCTCATGCTTGGTCTGGCCTTTTTCGCTTTCATCGCCACCATCCTTTGCTCTGCTACTTTCTTTCAGCATGCCAAGAACGCTTTTTGATTCCCATTTTCTAGTCTGTTAGTTTGTGTTTTTTTTTTTTTTAATTATTAATTTTGGATCTAGATCTGGATCTTTTGTAATTGGATCTTGTTTCATACTCTCATTGCATACTCTTCTTCAAATGGATTGAGAAGAACAAGATGAAAAGAAGATTTTTATTTTTAATACATGAGAAGGAAATTCCTATTTTTTCTTTTTCTGTTTTCTATAGTGAACCATTCCACGGATCCCATCCGGATCTGCCACGAAGCCCATGGGCCGATAAAATCCGAGAACGCGAGGCTCCGAATACAGCGCGATGTTGCAGATCCCCTTGTCTACCAAATCCTCGATCAATCTCTCCATCATCGCCTTCCCTAATCCGATCCCCTGGAACGACGGGTCCACCACCACGTCCCATATGATCGCGTTGAATACGCCGTCGCCTGTCGCTCTAGCAAACGCCACCAGCTTCTCAGTCTTCGTGTACTGCACCCAGAGCAACGCGTCCGTGTTCTCCAGTGAGATTCGGATCTTCTCCGGGTCGCGTATGGGGAATCCGACGGCCACGAACACCGTGTTCAGCTGGTCCAGGTTGTGATCGGCGATGGAGCGGCGAAAGACGAAGTCGCGAGATTCGAGTTCATTGTCGGCGACGGAGTAGTTCCTGGTAGATTTAGCGGTGGAGATTTGAGCGAATTACTGCGACGTTTCGCGGCGAAGTGGAGGTGATTTGGTTGTGCCGGAGTGAGATTGGTAGTGAAATTGAGCCGATTCCTCGTAGTAACATACTTTGATCTTTTCTTTTTAATTTTCCTTAAAAAAAAAAAAAAAAAAAGCAGAGCGGAGGGCTTAACTAATGAGACTTTCTAGTGAGTCGTGACGGTGAGAAATATCTGTGACGGCGATTGACCGCAGACAGATACAGTAGATTGGTTGACTTCGTGGGCTTTTGAGTTCAGGATAGAGAGGACCCCTTTGCGTATAATCAAATAAAATATAATTTATTAATTTTAAATAATTAAAATCTTTTATATATATATATATATATATATAGAAATAAATCCCCAAAATTCAAAAATAGTATGTCTTATGAGGTCAATAACTAATTTTACTATAAATTGGGGGCTATGAATTTTTAGATCTTATTGTTTTGAGGCATTTTATTATAATATAAACAAAACCATTATAATTTAAAGCACAGGCACCGTCTTCTCTCAAAAGTCTCTTTCTTCCTGTTCTTCTTTTTCTCTTGGGGTGAGTCTTCTACAGATTCTCTAGAATTCCAACCCCCCGAAGAAAAAAGGCCGCAACTCAGAATATCGTATTTCTTCGTGTTTCAGAAACAGCAAAAAGGTAAAGAATATGACGGGTTCGCTTTCTGAGTCGTTTAACTCACTGTAACTCGTTGTTAGCAACATTTCAATCTGACTCACTCTTATCTGCTATGATCTTCATACCAGAAAGCTCGTTTGATTCCATTTGATCCATTTTTTGTGTGAATGTTGTTTGCCTGATCATTTTTTAGGGAAATTCTCAGTTTTTTAGTTGATTTGTTTATTATCTACCCCCTCGGCTGCTTGAGCGCATTCAATCAGATCCGAGAAAGTTATTGGATGAGTTCTGGAGACTTATCTTCTCATTCTATGCCTATGGCGGTATATATGTTTTCGTCGAAATGTTGGTACTGTTGTTTTCTAGTGATTGTAATTTGTAAACATAGAGAATTGTTATGTTGTAGATGAACTTGTATGATTGATCGTGTTAATGGGTAGCAATTTGGTGAAACCCCACAACAATATGATCTTCTATGATACGAATACTTTATTTCTTCTTAATTCTTTGAAAATCGGGAGGTGCTATAAAATAGACAGTAAGGTTTAATCTTTACTCAGTTGGAAGTTTTCTTTTCTTGTATGTTTATTAAGGCTCGTACTCTTGATTTGGCATGAGTAAGTTATAATTCTTTATGCATATGTAATGTAATTGTGCACTTCCGTGTTGCCTTTAACTTATCTAGTTTTGATTTCATTTCACCAGAAGGAGAGCCGGAATATTTCAATGGCTAAGGACTCATCTGCTGTTGAGTCACATAAGCGACATGGTCTCCTGAAAGATCAGGTGCGACTTGTTAAGAGAAAGGATTCCAATCGTCATGAGATAGTTCCTATCCAAGACCGTCTGTCATTTGAGAAAGGCTTCTTTATTGTTATACGAGCTTGCCAACTCTTGGCTCAAAAAAACGATGGCATAATATTGGTGGGCTTGGCGGGCCCCTCTGGAGCTGGGAAGACCATGTTTACGGAAAAGATACTCAACTTCATGCCAAGCATTGCTGTGATGTCCATGGACAATTACAATGATGCAAGTCGGATTGTTGATGGAAATTTTGATGGTAACCCACCTTAGTTTCTTAATTGCTATAAAATCGGATATAGATCTAATGGCATTCTTCTATGATATTCGTATTAATATCAGTATGATAATAGAGCTAGAAACTAGCATGACTTGTTTTATATAACTCTTGGATATTCTGCACTTATTTGCACAGTTGGTCAATCTGTCGGGTGTTATAAGGATATTTTTCGGTTGGTTTACATTAAGAGCATGTTCGGAAGTGCTTATTTTTGGTCAAACCTGTAAAATAAGAACTAGTAAAATCTCAAGCAATTTTTTAAGCACTTTGTTTCACTTACCAAAATACAAGTGAATCATTGTTCATGTCTTTCAAATGTATGATGGGCACTGGAAGTTCTCATTCTTTATGTAAGATCTAGAAGAAAAGTATCATCTCTTTTCTTTGGTCCCCAATTAACTTGAGCTCTATCGGTTTTGTTTTGGATACCTGAATGCTTATATTTAGATTCTTATGATTGTATTGGCTGATTTGGAAATCTTGCAGGGCCTCCATAAAAGTATTTGGATGATTTATTTCCATAAATCTTTGATCCCTTCATCCAAACACGCTAGCTAGCGATTGAAAGTTTAGACTGGCAGCCTAACTCATCTTTCTGTTTTTTGCAACAGATCCACGCCTGACTGATTATGACACATTGCTCCAGAATGTCCAAGATTTAAAGGCAGGGAAGGAAGTTCAAGTCCCGATTTATGATTTTAAAACTAGCTCCCGGATAGGCTACAGGTTGACTTCACCTCCAAAAACTAATTTGTTTGCTTATGGGTTTCATCGTGCATCGGTAGGAAAAAAACATCTAGAATTTTTTTAACTTACCTTGTTATTTCTAGTGAATTCCTTATATCTACTGAATGGCAGAACAATTGAGGTCCCAAGCTCCCGTATAGTGATCATTGAAGGCATCTATGCTTTAAATGAGAGGCTACGACCTCTATTGGACCTTAGAGTATCTGTCACTGGTGGAGTTCACTTTGACCTTGTTAAACGGGTTCTACGTGACATACAACGTGCTGGCCAGGAACCGGAAGAAATTATTCATCAAATATCAGAAACAGTTTGTTCATCTTTGCTTTAGAAGTTTTTTCTGCTGCAGACATTTATATGCCTATAGCATTTTCAGAACTTCTCACACATCTTTTTTCTTGACAGGTATATCCAATGTACAAGGCCTTTATTGAACCAGATCTTGAAACTGCACATATAAAAATTATCAACAAGTTTAACCCTTTTACAGGCTTTCAGAATCCGACGTATATCTTAAAGGTTATTTTCATAGCCTTCTTATCTTATTCTCTCTTTCGTATGCACACTAGTGACTGCACATACTGAAACTAAATTCAGTTGGATTCTCTTTCTTCTGCTGATAACCTTCTTCCATTTTACCTTTAGTCATCAAGGACTATAACAGCAGATCAAATTAAGGCTGTTGTCTCAGAAGACCACAAAGAAACTAAGGAGGAGACTTATGATATATATCTGCTACCACCTGGTGAAGATCCAGAATCCTGCCAGTCCTATCTACGGATGCGGAATAAAGATGGAAAATACAGTCTCATGTTTGAGGTTTGCCTCTAAAAAACTTGAAACTCTTTTCTAGTTGGGACTTTGTAAAGATTTTGTCCACAATTTCATTTGTCCAATTGAAGTAGTTTTTAAAGGAATTGCTCTACCTTTTGTTTGTGGGATCTGTCTCACATGACGGTTTCCATATGTTCAGTGCTTGGGACTTTCCTATTTCTTTTTTTCTTTTCCAGAATGCTTTGTGCATGAACAGAGGAGCATGTGTTGTTTAAATGCTTAATTCTTTTTTTCCAAAATATCAGGAATGGGTGACAGATAATCCATTTGTCATATCTCCAAGAATAACTTTCGAGGTCAGTGTGCGCCTTCTTGGTGGACTAATGGCCTTGGGGTACACTATAGCAGCAATCCTTAGAAGAAACAGCCATGTATTCGAAGATGATAAAGTGTGTGTTAAAATTGATTGGCTGGAACAACTTAATCGTCACTATGTTCAGGTACCTACATACCTTAAGTATTTTAGCTTGAATTTCCATCTCGAATTAAAGTTTATGACTTTGAACTTAACGTGTAAACAGACACTTCACTTGGATTATACAGTTGTATTCTGCTTTGCTTCTTTTGTGATTCTTAATCACAGCACATTTTCAAAAAATAGTTATGAGATTGGATATACCTTCTCTCTTCGTCTTTATGGGCACTAATTTTAATGTTGGATTTGTTATGATTATGATAATCATTGGCCTCATTTGGTTATCCCTGTTTCTTTTTTACTGTTGTTGATGCTATGCAATCTTGCTGATGCCAGCTTAGTTATCAAATGGTATATAGGTGCAAGGAAGGGATCGCTTAGTCCTAAAAGATGTTGGAGAGAAGCTTGGATTGGATGGTTCTTATATTCCTCGTACCTATATTGAACAAATTCAACTCGAAAAGCTTGTCAATGAAGTCATGGTATGTAAACTACTGGAGGTTTTACACTTCATATGCAATGGTGTTAATGATACTATCATATCACAGGCCCTGCCAGAAGATTTAAAGACAAAGCTCAGTCTGGATGAGGATCTGGTTTCAAGCCCCAAAGAAGCACTGTCTAGAGCATCTGCTGATAGAGTTGCCATGAGGAATAAGAATCTCAATAGGTGCCATTTTCCGACCAATCTCTGGTCATATTAAAATAATCCTTTAAAAGTATCTGCCTCTTTACTAATGGAATATATTTTTCAAGCAGAGGCATGTCACAGTCCTATACTATCCAAAGGGACAATGATCATAAGTACTCTTCATACAATAATCGGAGATTTGATGACAGGAATACCGAGTCTTCATCACTGTTGGGAAACCATGTATTTTTTTAAAAAAATTTCATTTATTGTTTCCTATGTTGTTACGTATGTGACTTGAGTAATTACAGCTCGTCATTAGATGATAGTTTTTTTTTGTTTTCCTCTTTCGTGTTTTATCTCATTCAATACAATTTGCAGGGAGTGATCAATCAGCTTGTTGAACAAATCTCATCACTGAATGATCGAATGGATGAGTTTACAAGTCGTATAGAAGAGCTAAATTCCAAGCTAAACATCACAAAAAGTTCTAGTCAACAAAACATGGCTCTCCAAACCGAGGCTTGCAATTGCTCCGCTCCAACCTCTTACTTCATCTCGGGTTTAAGTAATGGTTCCTTGACAGGATCCATAATGCCCAATTCCTCCTCTTGTTCACAGTTGCCAAAGGAGTCTCCTTTAATGGAAGAGGTATTATGGCTCTTCAATAATTTATATCTTATTCTCTACTTCCTAACCTTATGACATAACAATGCATAATTTGCATGAAAACCCGCTGGTCTCTGATTTTCCACTCTTCTTTGATCAGATATCAGGTATTGCAAGGGGCCAACGGCAAGTGATGCATCAAATGGATAATCTTAGCAATCTCCTCAGGGATAGCTTCAAAAAAAGTTCTCCCCAAGTAAAATCAAATCAGAAAACCATAATGGGTAAGCCCAAACCTTTCATCATCCCCCTCATGTTAACTCTTGCAGTGGGCGGCATCGGAATTTTCTTGTTGAGGGGATCTTCAGCCCGAGAATGAGTCCTCAAGCACTTACAGAGATACCTAGTTTAATTGCTTACTTCAGATTTGGACCCGGCTTTAAGTTTCTCGCTACATCACTTCTTCACTAGGCGGAGGGGGTCAGTTATAGAATTATTGACCGACTGCTTTATAGATTATGATGAAAATTGAGAGATTTTAGAGTACTTTCTCGAGTTTTGTTTCGAGATGAACACCCTGAGTAAAAAAAAAAATTAATCCTGTTAACTTTCTCGTTACATTTTACCTTAAATTTGAGAATAAGAAGGGAAAAAAAGAAAATTTACCTACAGGGTTATTGCTTCTTTTACATTCAGATGGATTTTTTTTTCTTCTCTGCTCTGATTAGTCGAGGAAACTTGTGAATCTTTCTGTTTACGGAGAATCTGCAGAGGGTCCTGAAAGTGGTCAATTGGTGGGCCCCCGTGAAAATCCAACACATGGGACCCATTTTGTTTGTCTCATATTTGTTTCGAACTCCAGACATCGTATTACACATTTGGCCGCATGTTTCTCTGTAGTTTCCTTTGTCTTAATTTAGTATCAGAAGATTCCGGACGATAAAAGCTGTTATGTGACTTCAAAATAAACAACTACTCAATGTATATTTATGTATTAATTATACAATTGTATTTAAAGAGGAGAAGGCACGTAAGTATGAGTTATTTGATTTCTGTTGGCAGCGTTCACTATCCAAACAGTGAAAGCGAAAACATAATTACATAAACACCAAAAAAGAAAGAAAAAAATGTAATTCAAAACATTAGGGGCAGTAAGGATAATATTTTAATCTTTTTCTACCCCGCATAGAAAAATCTTTTTCATCTTGGTCCAGAAAGCTCCATTGCTTGTGCAAGCAATGAAGAGTCATCAGTAAGATCAGAGTATCTTTCCGAATAAGAAAATTCATTTGCTTTACTACCCCTTGTCGAGTCTACTCTCTGAGAAGCTTCCCATTTCTCTGCAAGCCCGTCTCCTTCTAGCATCCGGACCACTTCCGACATCTTTGGCCGAAAACTCGGAAGATATTGAGTACATAGGAGCGCAACCTGAACCATTTCTTCCAGCTCGATACGATCATAGCTTATCTTTTTGTCAACAAGCATGTCAATCTTCTTTTCTTGGTGAATTTTCTTCACCTAATTTTTTTTTTCCAGACGAATATTCATTAAAAAGAAAAATAAATAAAAGTGATACGAAATCCCGAAAAAGATTCGCGAGCTCACCCAATCAAGCATTGCTCCTTTCTGGTTTGGCACTTTTCTGAACTCAATTGCTCTTTGGCCAGATATTAACTCAAGAAGCAAAATTCCAAACCCGAAAACGTCTGTTTTCTCAGAGGACTGGCCAGTGGAGAGATATTCAGGTGCAATGTGGCCTACAGTACCTCTCACTGCAGTTGACACATGTGAGTCTCTATGGTCCAATAACTTTGCTAGGCCGAAATCTCCCACCACGGCTTCACAATCATCGTCGAGTAGTATATTTGCAGCCTTCACGTCTCTGTGAATTATCTTGGGATCACATTGCTCATGTAGGTAAAGTAACCCTCTTGCTGCTCCCAATCCTATTCTTTTCCTTGTATTCCAATCTAGAGATGGCTTTGCTGTTATCATAAAAAATATTACTCTTAATGAATCTATACATGGATATGAGATGCATCAATTATAGTCTCATACTGTGTAAGACACATGTTCAAGTGATTTTACAGGCTTATTATCGGAGGGAAAATCACGTAATGTAGAACCTTGAATGTTGAGGTTTTTGAGTTACCTTTGAGACGGGAAGCAACACTCCCATTGGACATGTAGGGATAAACAAGAAGCCGCTCAGTGGCCGTCATACAGAACCCATGGAGCTTGAGGAGATTCCGGTGCACCGCCAGGCTAAGCATCTCAACTTCGGTCTGAAACTGGATCTCGCCGCCGGCTGCATTTCCATCCTTGAGCCGTTTGACCGCCACAACCATTCCGTCTTGAAGATACCCTTTATAGACATTTCCGAAACCGCCCTTTCCGACCAAGTTTTTGTGGCTGAAGTTGTTTGTGGCAATCTGGAGTTCTCGGAATGGGAACTTCTTTAGGTTCCCTAAGCAGACTTCTTTGAAGTGTTGTTCTTAGAATTTTGAAAAAGGCATTCATTGTTAGTATCATAAGGTTTCTGATTTATTTATATTTTAAATTTGTTTGAGTTGATTCGATTTACTAACCATTAGCGTCTAATAATTTTTGCCGGTTGGTTTTTTGTTTCTGCCAAAGAAAGAAAGTGAAGGCGAGAGTAATGAGACATAGGCTGCCTAAGCTTGACCCCAAGGCTATGGCGATTTTCCGGCCCTTTGGTGTCCCGAAAGATTGAGGATCTTAAGAAGTATAGAAAAGAGAAAACCAATTTAGGGTCATTGACATAATATATATTGGGATTGCAAAACAGAATGATGTTAAGATAATTACTTTGGGAAGTGTTGACAGTGAAGGGGAGAGGGATTGGAGTGGTTCCATTGCATTCTTGTTTTGGTATGGTCGAACATATGAGAGAGTTTCCGGTAAGGCTTATGAATTCAGGACAGAGAGAAACTAAATTATCAACTTGAAGTAAAAAGAAGAAAATTTGACAGATGAAAAGCTATAAAATTTTTTTGACTTACTTGAATGTTTTAGTGAGCAATCTGGGTAGGGGGCCTCTCAAGTTGTTGTAAGACAAGTCCCTACAACATTGAGACAAAATCAACACAGTTCTTGTATTCATAAAGAAGAAAAAGAAAAGGAAAAAGAAAAATTAAATTGAGTAAAAAAGGGTTAAGAGATTTACAGCAAGGCGAGCTGAGTCATGTTAGCTATTGATGAAGGAATTTCACCAGAAAGACAGTTATTTTTCAACCGCCTGATCGACACAAAACCCGAAAACCCGATATTAATTAGATTCATTAGACATATCTTTCCCTCAAATTAATAAGAAAATTCCAAAGAAATTTGAATTGGAAGAATGAAACTTACAGATATTGCAGGCTTTTCAAATTAGAGAGAGTAGAAGGTATTTCTCCGGAGAAGTTATTATTCGAAAGGTCAAGCGTATGAAGCTTCGGAAGCTTCCCAAGGTCAGACGGGATCCGCCCGGAAATCATATTATCCTGAAGAAACCTGCAAAAAACCTTCACTGTCAGCATTAGAAACTGCAGTTTGTGCAGATTGCACTTTGATTAAATTATATATCTTGGATATAGAGACTTACAGAGACTGGAGATTAGTCAAGTTTCCAACGCTTGGTGAGAGCGTGCCTGATAAATTCTGACTCGGAGCTCCTCTGCATAGTCAGTGAGACATTTGTTCAAACACTTTGAAGCAATAATTTTTCCTTTTTCTTTATCTTTTTCACACTTTTTATGCAATGATTAACATACTTACAGAGCAATTACTGATTTATCAGGAGAGCAAGTGATCATGTTCCAACTACATGGATCCACAGCATGTTCATCCCAACTCAGAATGGAATGAGGATCCCCTAGACTATTCTTAATGGCCATCAAAGCTTGAACTGCAATCATTTCAAATCAGTATAAACACTTGAAATATATATATATAAATACACCATTTTTGGAAAACGACCACCTTCATAGTTGACACCTTCTGCAGTAAGAGAGCTATATGCAGAAGAAGAGCTCCATAAGCAAATCAAGGCCACAGCCCAGAAAAATTCCATTGGAATATGAATCATTCAAAACCAGAGATATAGAAAGAAGAAAAAAGATATCAACCGGGTTTGTCTGTGTATGGGCAATAACTACATGAGAAAACCAAAGGTGAAGAATTTTTCTTGGTTCACAAACAGAAGAAGAAGAAGAAGAATGAGGAGGTGGATGACTGTAGTAGAACAAGTGCTAATAGTCTCGGTAGTACTAAGATTAAGTGTCAGAATGCAAAGAGCAAGAAATAATGAGATGTTTTGGTAATGAAAAAGGGCCAAAAGGAGACAACATGTCTGCCAATGGCCCTCAGTAAAGTAAAGGAAAAAGAATACTTAAAACTTAAAAAAGTAAAGTGAGAGAGCAACATGGGCTGAAAATTTTCCTAGATTCTTTCAAAAGTAGGATTTGTAAATGAAAACAATAATTCCTTCTTTCTTCTTCAATCATACACAATTAATATATATATATATTTTTTATTATTTTAAGGGAGGAGAAACTATAAGGGTAGTATGGTAATTATGAATAATATCCTTGAATATTAGAAAGAAGAGCCAGATTATGGTGAAGTGACAAGGTCATCTAGTTCTCATATGATTGGAGGATGCCATGACTACAATTTTTTTCTTTTTTTTTTCCTGTAATAATTAATATGAAAAAAAGAAGGTAATTATCTGAGACAGTAAATAAAATGTACCAGGCACACTTAAAAGTGTTGGAGGATGCCATGACTACAATTTTTTTCTTTTTTTTTTCCTGTAATAATTAATATGAAAAAAAGAAGGTAATTATCTGAGACAGTAAATAAAATGTACCAGGCACACTTAAAAGTGTAAAAACATGTTTTAGTCAAAAGTTGGATTGTGGGTCAAACAGTTCCTTTTGTGTTGACAGTTTGTGTTGGTTTTGCCAAAGCATCTGCGGACTTTGGGCCTCCAGCATTCCCTTTAGATTCGTACACTGGGAAGATACCAATTGTTTGTTTGTTTTATTAAATTATTATTATTATAACCTTCAATTATACTTGAGAATGTTACAATAGAATAAGATAGGTCATATTCATCTAAATAATTTTCCTCCATCTACGCTCTTAAACAAATTTCACCCGAAATCTTCGGTTCGGGTCTAAAACTCTCGAAAATCGACCATCCGATCCATGAATAAGCCTAGGGTTTCCTGAATTTGATTTCATTTAGAATTAGGCAAGAACTCATTCTAAGTCACTTCAAAATTGCATACCACCCACTTATAAAGCTAACTAGTCATGTGTTGATAGAGATTATAAGGTCAGAACGTATAACAAGCAGAACAGCTTGCTAGGCCCTTCAATTCTCTCTACCTCACAAAAATAGATCATGCTAGTAGAAATATCCCAATCATTCTTCTAACTATATGATTTTAGCTCAAACTTTAATTTTACGGCACAATTTTATTAAAACACAATTTGTTTCGAACTTGCATATAAAATTATCTTCTCCGAACTAAGATTATTCTTTTTTACGTAATGAAATCTTTTATTCATTATAATAAAAAAAGAATATTTCGCTTTAAAAAAAAAATAATTTCATAAATAAAGAATGAAGAATATAAAATTTGAAGATCAATATTACAATATAGTAGATTAGGAGAATGTCAAACTAGAATAAGGGAGAAGTAGTGCTTGTTCTTCAATATTCATGAGCTTTTAAGAGGATATTGCTTATTAGCGTAGACTAACACTTGTTGCCTGTTGGAGCAGTTGGGGGTATATTTGTCCATTCTGTATATATAATAATATTAGACAATCAGTGCCCAGTCCACTTATGGATTCTTATACTTATGATCATAAACAACCTAACAAATACAAGATATTGTCCCATTCCCTTGTTGTCTGTCTTAGAAATTCATCGGTCCCACCACCATCCCATGTTCTTAGCTTAATATAGTTTGTAATAGGGAATAACTAATTCTCATGCATGTATGATGAGAATCATACACATCTTTTTTACCAACCCCCATGTGTGTAATTTGGCCTTTCGGTGTGGCTCCAAGCCTTAAGTAACTAATGAGGAAGATGGCATTGCATATTTTAGGGCAGTTTACACTTTACAGTACAAAAAAACTTAGTTCCACATTCTGAAATTGGGTCTTTCAGGCTCTGAAATTGTGTATCCCCACAAACTGAACCAGTCAGATAGCTACTTCCAACTTGTTCCGCAATTAGGATTCTCTTATGGGCCCCCCCACCTAGGTCATATACTTATCAAATGCTTTTTCCTCTAAGGAAGATAACTTGAAGTTTAAATCTTGAGAGGTGTTGTACATGTAGTTAAGGCTATGTTTATCTAGAGTGAAAGTTTTGTTTAAAAACCATCCATAGAGAGTGGTAGGTCTATAATCGTTCAGCTGAAAAACGAAAAAAATATTTCATGTTAATTTTATATAAAAGTATGTATTTTTTGGTTTCCTATAAATAAATTTATACTTTTACGGTTTTATTCATTAGAAATAAAATGTATGAGTTTGTCATAATCACGATATCAAATAAATTTTCCTTTTCTCTGACTTTAATATGGACTCAATAAGGAAAGAACTACCAGATGTGAGATTTCGAGTCATCTAACATCATTTGTCATGTTTGATTGCATGATAAGTTGATGTAAATTTGTTATTTTTCGCTAATAATGAAGTTAAGTGAATCTCATTAAACAGATAATGCAAGTATATAATATTTCTTAAAAAATGGTGCTCATGATAATTAGAATTATCTAACCTAAGGTTCTCATTTTCATTAACTATAATTGAAATCTCTTATAAACAGCCGTCACTCAATCTGAAATAAACCAAAAAAAATAAAAAACACTCCTTTATAGTTTGATTGGTCACATTTGATAAAGCAATAAGTTTCTTGATGATTCTATTATACTGAAGATGATACATATATAATGATGTACATGTATAGTTAGGAGAATAATGAAACTATCCCAGAATCGTGGAAGTCGGTACATAGAGATTGTGATAACGTTAGAGAATATTTGAGGATTGTGTTCTGTTAGTGTGAGTAGATCACGTGTCCTTATAATATCGGCATCCTATCGGCGATGACGATTTTGTTTTGTAGAAGTTGAAATTGTTGTCGATGAAGTGGCTTAGTCATCACATCCGCAAGTTGATCAATGGCGTTGATGTGAGAGACAAGGACTAATCCTTTGGCAAAAAAGTCCGAACAAAGTCAACATTAATAGCTATGCACTTCATGTGAGAGTACATGAAAGGATTGAGAGACAGTTGGGTGGCACCAATGTTGTCACAATATAGCCGAAGTGGTTGAGGAAACAGAATGAACAATTTAGAGAAGAGATTGCAGGTCCATTAAAGCTCGGCTGCGACTGAGGCAAGAGCTTGATATTCAGCCACGGTAGAGGATCGAGCAATGACACGCTGTTTGCTAGTACGCCATGCAATTGGGTTAGAGTCAAGAAAGACAATGAACGCCGATGTTGAGGAACGATCGTCAGGGTTCCCAGCCCAATTGGCATCAGAGCAAGCTGTAATATTGAAGGATGAGGAGCGACGAAGAAGAAGACCATAAGTGAGTGTTCCTTTCAGATAGCGAAGGAGTCGCTTCGTTGAGAACCGGTGGGTGATATTGGGACAATGCATAAACTGTGCCAATTGATTTACCGGAAAGATAATATCCAAGCGGGTCAATGTTAAGTACTGAAGGGCGCCCATGAGTTGGCGATAGGTTGTGGGGACCGTTGGAGGTAAGCTGTCATGTTTGGTTAAATGAGTCGTCACTTGCATAGAGGTGTGGAGAGGACGTGTACCATCCATATTATGACGTGTTAAAATTTCAGAGATGTACTTGTGTTGGCTGAGGAAGACACCTTCGGAGCAATAGAGAACTATGCTAAGAAAATAATTTAGTAAACCCAAATCTTTGACATAAAATACTTTGCCGAGTTGACCCACAACCTTGGTGATGAAAGCAATATTATTGCCCGTAATAAGGAGGTCATTGACATATACCAGGAAGTAAACTGGTATGCCATCATGGTGATAAAGAAATAGTGAGGCATCTGAGCGGGTTTGAGAAAACTCAAGAGAGAGAAGAGCCGTAGTGAGGGCTAGGTATCAAAGTTGCGGAGCTTGTTTTAAACCGTAAAAAGATCAGTGGAGTCAGCAAACATGTGTTGGACGGGCGGGGTCAACAAAACCACTTGGTTGAGCTATTAGACATCTTCATTTAAGGTGCCATGAAAAAACACGTTGGTGACATTGAGTTGTCGCATGGATCACTCCTTCATAACGACGATATAGATGATAGTTTTGATGATGACCGACTTGACAGCCTGACTAAAGGTATCGGTATAGTCGAGGCCGAGATGTTGATGAAACCCCTTTGCAAATAAATGAGCCTTGAAACGATCAATGCTACCGTTTCCTTTAATATGAAAAACCCATTTTCATCCAACAATGTTTCGGGCTTGTGAGGATGGGACTAATTCCCATGTACCATGATGTAGTAAGGCATTAAATTCACCAAACATGGCTTGTCTCCATCTTGGATCCTTGAGAGCCTGCGAAGCACATGTTGGTTCGTGTTCAATGACCAAAGGTTGCTTCGTAGCAGTGTTCAAGGATTTTGGTTTGAATATTCCATGCATGGATCGTGTTTGCATGGCATGGGTTCGTGGAGGGACAAAGACCACAATAGGTGCATTTGCAAAATCAACAGATGATGGTGAGGGAGCATGCGAAGGCTCATGCACATTCTCTGATTGGGTTAAGGAAGGGGCCTACGGGATGAGGAAGCAAACGTTGCGTCTTGGGCCTGGTGAGTAGGTTGACCGCGCGACATAGAGAAAGTTGAGTGGGGCATGGATCCTGAAGGAGAAGTGGATCGAGAGGGGGAGGCATTAATAGGTCTTGTGAGCTGGTGGACCTAAATTATTCATCAGATTGTCTAGTGTAGAATTAGAATGCTTAGAGCTTACCTGACGGGCGGGCTGCTGTGAGAATGGGTGTAGGGGTGGGATTGTCATAGGCCCAGATGCAGCATCAAGATGGACAGTGCGGGAGTGTGGGCTTAGACCTGGAATCTATACTAAATAATAAAATATTTTCCGAAAATTTGACACGACAGGAAATAAAAATGCGAGATGATTCGAAATTCATATATTTATACGTACTTTGAGAAAATAGAGTACCCGAGAAATATACGTACTTTGGAAGAGGATTCGAGTTTATGGTTGGTATAAAGTTTTAACCACGGGAAGCATAAATACCTAAAATTCCGAAGTTTGAGATAATTGGGTCGGCGAAGGAAAACAGCTTCAAAATGGGGTGGAGGATCTTAGAAGCGGTGTGGGTAGTGGTTTATGAGGTACGCGACAGTTTCAAATGCATGGGACCAAAAGGTAGGTGGTAAGTGAACTTGATGAAGGAGGTAATGCCCATTTGAACTAATAGATTTAATAGGTCTAAATGTAATATTGTGAGATGTTCCAGAATCAAGAAGTCATTTTGCATAAGAAGCCGGATTATAATTGACGGTGTTTGCAGTGGGCTGGATCCGCGAGTATTGCTTGGCGAAGCGACCATGTATGTCACAGTATTGGCACACGTCTGGTACGTGGATTCAAGAAGGCATATGGAATATTGATAGGCCTATAGACTATTGGGCCGAGTGGAGTAATTTATTTGTTGACCCGTTCCAAGCCCGTGTGAGGAATTGCCTCTATTCTGCCCAAACCCAGGTGAGGAGGAGTGATTACTCCTGTGACAAGCACCGCCACCGCAGGAGTTTGCCAACGAGAGTTTCCGGTCGGTGGCGTTGGTAGTAGCAAGGAGATTTCTGGCGGAGGTTTCCAATCGCTTCAGGTAGCTTTCATAGGAGACAACCGTGGAGTTCTTCAAACTGAAGGGGAGATTCACGGGTATGAATCGGAGCGGCTATTTCACGATATTCAACGTCGAGACCATTAAGGATGTAGAGGGTGAGATCATCGATTGGAACATGTTTGTCAATGACCCCAATTTTGTCTGCCTTTGCTTTGATAACTTGCAAAAAATCAGAAACGGAAAGAGAGCCATTTTGGGCAAAAGATAAAATCTTTTTTGAGTTGCATCACTCTTGTACGGGAGCGATTGGCATAGAGCCGGAGCACGACCGTCCACGTGTCTCGGCTGGTAGTGGCAAAGGTGACTAACGGCATAACAGAGTCGGATATTGATCGAAAGAGTGCCGGGAGAAGTAATTTATCTTGTCTATATTAGTGAATGTATTCGTTGGATGGTTTGGCACCAGAACCTTGTTCGGGGTAAGGAAGAGTACCATCAAGGTAGCCTAAGAGGTCATGGCCGATGAGGAGGGATTCGATCTAGGTGAGCCAAGAGGGATTGTTGCTCGGGGTGAGTTGAAGTGGGAGCCGTTGATGGGTGTTGATGGCGACGAAGGGAATCCCAATGGGTCTGACAAGGGGACTTGACTTGCTAGCGGCGATTGTGTTGCTAGAATCGATAGCCATGGAAGAAATGATATACCCGAGTTCAGCCACACAAATCCCATAAACGAATAATGCTGCACCTTTTGCCATTTGTATTTGATTTTCTATATCTCTAATTTTTTTCTTTCTGTTACTAAACTGAATTCCCAACCTTTTTGGGCCGAAAAAGAAAATTTATAAGTTTGAAAGTGGATCGATTGGGCCTTTGTGTATAATTAGGAAACCAAAAGAGATATCTGGCTTGGCAAAAAGTCCAACAATGAATAAGAAAAGTTAGAGACTTTTGATAATCTCGATGTTTATACTTATCTTCTTTGTTTTGTTGGGCCAAATCTCGATGTTATTTTTGACCCAAAGACATTCCGAAACAAAAATAAAAAAGGGGAAATACAAGCCCAATAAAAAAGTGCCGAAACAAAATCCATTTGTGGCTGCTGGGATTCGAGCCCAGGTCTCCACGGCCACAACGTGGAATTCTTACCACTAAACTACAGCCACAATTTGTTCATAGTCCTACTACATAATAATAATAATAATAATAATAATAATAATAATAATAATAATAATAATAATAATAATAATAATAATAATAATAATAATAATAATAATAATAATAATAATAATAATAATAATAATAATAATAATAATAATAATAATAATAATAATAATAATAATAATAATAATAATAATAATAATAATAATAATAATAATAATAATAATAATAATAATAATAATAATAATAATAATAATAATAATAATAATAATAATAATAATAATAATAATAATAATAATAATAATAATAATAATAATAATAATAATAATAATAATAATAATAATAATAATAATAATAATAATAATAATAATAATAATAATAATAATAATAATAATAATAATAATAATAATAATAATAATAATAATAATAATAATAAATAATAATAATAATAATAATAATAATTTTAATAATAATAATTTCAAAAAAAAGACAAGCCACAAATATAGTAATAATCAAACACGAACGATCAAATGATAATCGGCCCCAATATGCAAGTGGCAACCTTGCAAAGTCCACAACATATATAAATGTGGGCAAGTCCACAACATATATAAATGTGGGCAGTTAAAGGTAGTTGAGGTTCAACCAATTTAAGGAGGTGGGTTTTGATAATGCTGTCGGACTGTTCAATAAAAAAAGAACTATCCACCTCTAACTCTAATTCAAATTTAATACGCAAATTCAATCCCACATTTGTTGATTTTCGCCAACCATACATATTCTAATGCAAATTATGCTATAAATAGATATTTCGGATAAAAAGAGAAAACCCAAAAAAATAACTTACTTAGTACGTAGTAGGATCAAGGGCCCTACTTTCAGGGCAAGTGCAAAGCTAAAAGCCCTAAAACCTTACCTTATCATGTCGCTGCTTATATATATAATATATAAGGTGCTCATTTCCATATATATGCTTTTCATTTAATTTTGGATGAAATTTGTATCCCTTCCTGACCTTCGACAGGTAGGTAATGGTCCTATAGAGTATAGGGCACACACAAAGTCACAAACCCTAGCTGTAAGCACGCTACCACCCTGGCTCTCACTACTCCATCCTCAGGGTCTGTCTTTGAACTTCTAGGATCCTCTAATTTTCTTTGGCATGATTTCATTTATCATGTCACATGAATAATATATTTATTTATGCTTATTGATTTAGTAAGTATTTAACTATATATTTATGAACTCGCATATGTAAAATTTAAACCTTCTCATTCCAACGTCTGTGTTTGAAGTTTGAGCAGTCCAACACTTTTTTCCTTTTTTTGTAAATAATTTTTCTTTCTAATTTTGACCTTCCTTCGTTTGAATTTGTGTATTCTTTGAAGCGAAGTTCTCGTGAATCGTGACCAAGAAATTGAACCCTACAATCTGTCAAGTCTACAGGTAGGAATTAAGCCCCAAACCAATCAACAATGGATACGAATGGCATTAAAACTGTCAACAACCACATTCCACTTTCTCATTTATTCTCTTCTCTTCATTCTATCTATCTATCTACTACAACAGCTACAAGATCATCGACCACATGGGTCGATCTCTCTGTCCACCTCTCACATGGGTAGACTACAAGATCATCTATCCTACAATATCCCTTAATCCACTTCCCTGCTGTTCTTAATAACCGTGACCAACCCTACAAAAAACTTTCTTTTTGATCAGTTAGAAATAGTATACATTATAATTTATACGTGACATTTTAGGTTGAAAAGAGGTCTATATGTCGATTATTTGATATTTGGTTTTGGCTTGTTTACTATTCTTAATTAACTCTTCAAGTTTGAACTTGAAAACTTTGAAGACCCTTTGATCGCATTTAGAGAGGTGTATACATATTATCACGTGCATATTGGATTCTAAATGATACTAAGGTAAGAGGAATTTCTAGGCTACTCGGAGTAGATACTCCAACTGTTGCGATGAAACTAGGTCAGCAGTTTTTGACATCATATATTGATGAACGACTGAAAGTATCTACTCCAAGCTATAATAATTTGCAAGTGCAGGGATAAGAGTTAGGAAGAAATTTTAAGGTAGATAAAAAATATTATATCAACTTTATGGTATGTAAAGGTAAATTTTTAATAAATATTAAGAATTCGTTTATAAATTTTTAATAGTTATAGAAAAAATTTTAAAATTTTCATAATATTTAGTACATGTATTTATAGAATTTTAATAATTTTAAGATTAATTTTTAATTATAATAAAGTAGAGAGCAAGTAGCAATTCACTCACTGTTAGTAAGTGAAATTGTGTCAACGGTTTTTGACATCATATATTGATGAACAACTTGAAGTATCTACTCCTAGAGTAATCTAGAATAACTCGTAAGTGCATATTAATAGTGGATGTCTCCCTAATAGAGAATAACATGCATGCTACTTTAGAACATAAGATTTTTGTATATATCATTGGAATTTTCATGTTATAATTAGCTCCTCATCTTGTTCGTCATATTCCCTATGACCTTGTTAAAGTGTGTTAGCAGTTAGCACTCATTTACTAGTTAGATAGATACACATTAATTACGGAGAAGAACTTGCCAGGATACAAATCACAAAACAAAACAATAAAATAAAAAAACAAAGACAACTAGTTGGGGCCTTTTAACTATATATAATGTATATAGACATGAGAGATTTTGATCAATCACAACCCCCATACTTGGTAGCTAGTATGTTTCCTGACACCATGAAATCATGTTTTTCTCCTCCTTATTCCATCTCCTCCATCTTCTTCCTCTTTATTCTTACAACTTTACTCTTCAACATTGATCCCAGCCTGCAGAAGCTTTCCAATTACCACAACCAACTTAATGACCATAAACCAAACAGTAGTTACTCTCAGCTTGAGCTATTACATGGAGTCTTTGGCCCCGAGAGCATTGCATTTGACTGCCATGGAGAAGGGCCCTATGCTGGCGTCTCGGATGGTCGAATCCTCAAATGGTGCACTCAAAACTCGTCTTGGTCCGAATTCGCCACAACCTCCCCTAGAAGGTACTATACTTCCATATCATGTTTAACTGAAATCTTATTTAGTTGTTGCTTTAACTACATTTTTATTAATTACTGCAACAAATATATGTACCATTGGAAACGCAAATGACATATGTCACTCTTTTTGATATACATTACTTCAGACCAACATTCTGATAATGATAATTGAGTTAACATAATATTAGAATATAAGATTTGAACAAAAATGGTCCACTTTTGTGTGTTTCGTATAGGGATAAGAAGATATGTGACGGATCGACGAATCCGGAGGAGGAGCCAATATGTGGGAGGCCATTAGGGATCAAGTTCAACCCTTCAACCTGTGATCTTTACATTGCAGATGCTTACTATGGGCTGCTAGTAGTAAAACAACAGGGTGGCTTGGCTACACAACTTTCTTCCTCGGCTGAAGGAATTCCCTACCGGTTCAATAATGCATTGGACATCGATAAAGTTACCGGAGCCGTTTATTTCACTGACACGAGCATTCTGTTCCAAAGAAGGTAAAAATTTCATTCCATCCATTCTTTTATGGAGAAGAAATCATTCTACTCATTCCAATCGTACTAACCAAGTTCTCATGATTATCATCATTAACTCCAAAAAAAAAAAAAAAGGTCATGTCTTAAAGTAGGGTAGACAACCGAATTCCGGCTCGAAGCATATCTGTGAATATCGAGTCATGCCCATTTCAAGTGCTTTTCTACTTTGAGAAAGAAGAGGGAGTTGAGAATGAAAATGAACATTTTCCATTTAGAACCCATTTCTTACAGTAGTAAATAAATACATATGAGAAACGATTTGAGTTGGGCGGCCACTTGTCTGTGGAGCAGGGAACTGAATTTAAGTGAGAAGGTACTGGAAAGTAAAACTCATGTTTGCTGGTTGGTATATCCTCCATAAATAAACCCAATTAAATGAGACAGAAAAGGAACTTGGACTACTGCATGCTCACAATGACATTATCATCAAGTAAAAACAGTACGTTTTCTCAGACAGGTCATTGAAAATTTGTTAGTCTTTCTTTTTGGTCATACATATTTTATGTTCTTCGCCGGGGGATGCATAACTCATGCAGGAGTATTAGGTGACTTCTTAAACGAGATGAGAATTCAAGCTCCCTATGCAGTTTTAGAGACTTATCGGATGACATAATAAACCTACCGCTCCTCAAATGTTTTTTAAGAAACAAATCTAGTTTTATTGGTTGTACATATAAAGTAGTACCTTTCATTAGTGCTACTATATTGTATATATATGTCACCCTTTCATTAATGCAGGGGTTTAAAGCATTAAGTTTATTACATTCAATGAAAGCATATATATATATTTTTTTAAGTTAAGTTATTTTTGTGACCCTTCTTTTCTTTCCCTTGTGTTGAATCGAAGGGCGTGGCTGTCATCAATAATGAATGGTGACAAGACAGGAAGGTTAATGAAATTTGACCCATCAACAAAGCAAGTGACAGTCTTACTCAAAGGGCTAGCATTTCCCAATGGGGTAGCCCTAAGTAAGGACAGTTCCTTCCTTCTCCTAGCAGAAACCGGAACACTTCAAATCCTCAAGATATGGCTAAAAGGACCTAAAGCCAACACAGTACAAACACTTGCACAACTACAAAGATTCCCTGATAACGTCAAAAGCAATGAGGATGGGGAATTTTGGGTTGCGCTAAATAGTGGAAGATCGCTACAAAAACTTGTGCCTAGTTCCATAGGTGCTCCAAAAACTAGAAATGGGCGTGAAATTTCATGGTCTACAAGAGACCCCGTTGGAATTAAGTTTGATGAAGAAGGGAGAGTGAAGAGGGTTTTGGATGGGAAGGAGGGAGATGCGCTCGAGTCCGTGAGTGAGGTCGAAGAACATGGCGGGCGTTTGTGGATCGGTTCCGCTGTGAAGCCTTATGTTGGATTGATTGGTTAAGATTTATGAAATGTAAGAATTTTTTGTTAGTTTTACAAATCTATGTGATATATGTATCGATATTGTAATATTGGAAGTGGTCATGATTGAGCCAGCGAGTAATAAAGGTTAGTCGGAATGAGA
Organism: Coriaria nepalensis; assembly: GCA_027186245.1. Taxonomy (NCBI): domain Eukaryota; kingdom Viridiplantae; phylum Streptophyta; class Magnoliopsida; order Cucurbitales; family Coriariaceae; genus Coriaria; species Coriaria nepalensis. Next base: position 6,874,622 of record CP114499.1, on the reverse strand, counting down.
TTCTGAGTCTTTGTGCTTCTAATTCGTTTGATTAACTAAGTAACAAATATCCATCTCGTTCACTTTATAGTTTTATGGAAAATTCGACGCTTGATTCATCCAAGATCTTTAAAATATCATTAATATATAAAAATGGCCGGCACTAAGTAAGGCTTTTACAACCTTATATAATATATATGTTAGCCAAGAATGTATACATAATTACATATATGCATATGTACTAGTATAGAGTTGCGGAGGTAGATCAAAATTAACAAAATGAGAGGTCAAGAAACAGAGTTCCCATCCGAAATCATCTTCACCCACATACTTCCAAGGCTGCCATCAAAAACCGTCATGCGTTTCAAATGTGTAAGCAAATCATGGTTACATTCTTTCACTCGTTACCTTTCCTTCATCAACCAACACAAAATCTTCCACAACTCTTTCCCTCAGGCTAATACTACTACTACTCACCTTCTTCTCTCCTCCTTCGACAATAACTCTTCAAAACAGCCTTTTCTGTCCCTACCCATCATCGTCGCACCCCACTCACTTGCTCTCACTTCATTCCTCATCATCATCGTCGCATCATCGGGCTATTCCTTTGTTTTCACCACCCAAACACGGCCTTGTCTTCTTCTATTTATATGTTGAACCCTAGCACTAGACAAGTCATTACTCTCCCCATTTTTAATCCAACTTTAACAAATGATGAAACACATGTTCTTGCTAATTGTTTTTAGTATCTTGGCTTCAAGCCTCGTACAAATGAATGCAAAGTACTTGGAGTTTTCACATTGCACCCACCATGAGGTTTATCTTCATGATTCTTGAAGTGGGTTTTTCTAGTATTCATGGAGAAAAATAGACCAAAATTTGCCTTCTGACTATGATCAAAATTCATGGGGGTTTTCAAAGGAAAGTGTTTGTATCAGTGGTGGAATTCGCTGGCTACATTGGAGTGAGAAAGTTATAGTTCATTTGGAAGTGGGTGATGAGGAATTTAGAGTTATCCCATTTCCACATGATTTAGCAACCTCCTCACAACATTTACATAGAGATCTTTTTCAAGTTGGTGATGATTGTTTGGGTTTCATGGTGAAAAGCAATGATCACAATTTGTCAAATGAAAGTGTAATGGCTTTATGGGTACTTGAGATTAATAAGAGATCAGGTGGTCAAAGATGGAGAAGCTACGTGTTTGATTTGAGGAATTGTTTGTATTACTTTGCTGTGGGAAGTATCAATAGTGATGAGATTGTTTATAGACCACTTTGCATCTTCTGGAACCCCTTTTGGGTGCTCTGTTATGATATGAAGAAAAGAAGCTTTAGGAGGGTTAAGGTTGATGAACTGCCCAATTGGTTTCCTTTGTTGGATGCTGCAAAATTGACAGTCCATCATGTACATAAGGAAAATATCATGTTCTTAGGTGCTTGAATCATACTTACATGTAGCTTTACCAAAAAAAAAACTTTATGGACCAACTTTGAGCCCATAAATAATATTCATTGCAATTGTATACAAGCCCAGTTACTAGATTGAGGAAACAATGCATGAAGCCCATTTAAAAGCACAGTTGGTCATTATCTCATACCGATAAATTTTGATCGACTATGATTTATATACTATTGTTCTAATGACACATGAAATTATGTAACGTGCCTAGTAGAAAAAATTCATTCATTCCAATTAGAAATATAAAACACTAATTGGCACTATAGATTATGATATCTGGACACAGTTGGGCAGTGCTTAGGTTAGTGATCAACGTTTGATTGAAAGATGAGAACGTGCTAGAAAAGCTTATGAGTTACAGAAGAACAAAATTATTAATGGAGGAGAGGCCAAGGCGAAGGGGGGAACATCATCATTGCACACGATGATTATAATATTTAAGTGCCAAAATTAGATTCCTAAACACATTTTCCAAATACATTTGTTTATTGTGTCCGAAAAGGACCAATTATCCATCAAGCATAGGATGTTGCATGCTTGGGGCGTGCATTTTCTGCCCACTTCTATTTATTTCTTTAGTCCAAAGCCTAGTGAACGTGCTTGTCATCTGTCGTTTTCCTCTTCTTCGCCATAAGTGCTCGGGTTGAGAAATATGCAGATAACGGATAATCTACTCCGTTATTTATATATATGATATCCGTAATTTATATTTATGAAATAAATTTTAATATGCAAGTTAAAATTTATATATTAATCGACCGTTATTTGGTTTATAATCAGAAAGATATATCATATTCTTAAGTTTCAAATTTCAAATAAGTAAAAAGGTTTGCTAGGTTTCTTATTCTCATTCTACTTAGGTTTCTCATGTTAAACAATAGGGTTTACTAGGTTACTATGATTGGCAAATTGCTGGTGATGATAACTAGGTTACTTTAAATCCATAGTCTTGAAAAATTAGGGTTGAGTTGAGAAAAAGAAGAGTTTTGTGGGGGGAAAAAAAAACATGATTTTAGTTTTTTTGGCCATTTGTTTTTGTGCGGATATCTATATATCTACATGGATATTATGCGAAACGGATATTTATGTTATATATAATTTGATAAAATTATCTATTTATTAATCATCTAATATTTACGAATTTATTAATATCTCAAAATAATATATTCTTTTTGAATTTATTAACATCTAAAAATTATCAAATATTTCTTTTTGAATATTATTGACTGTAGTGATTTTTAAAATTTTTAAAATTACCATAATAAATTGAATATTATTTAAGTAAAGAATATAGTAGAAAATGAATATAGAAACATTTGAAAATGTATTAACAAAAATCTAAAAGTTAATTATATTCATTGAATTTTATAAAGTTTCGGATGTAAATACTCATCTTATTGTTATAATAATAATAATAATAATTATTATTATTATTATTATTATTCTACTATATGAATCTAAAACGGAATAATACCTTGTGAGATGGTTACATATATTGTTGTAATAACTCGTGGTATTGTGGTAATGACATGACTCATAATAATAATATAAACCAAAAACAAAAATCGAATAATTTTTTTTTTCTTTCTTCTTATATAATTCATTTGTACTATAATATGATGTATTGATAAGAAATAACCTTCCTTTCCTGCCTAACATTAGTTGCATGTATAAATGCATGGTTAGGAAAATCCGAACCGTCGGTGAGACCAAAAGGCTCATAAACCGGGTCCACTATTTTTTCTTGTTTTTGTTTTGTCAAAGATCGAGTGGTAGAAGAAGAGGACACACACACACATATATATATATATATATATATGCATGCATGGCTATATACATTATATATATATATCATATATGCATGAATCAAATGTACGGGGAATGTGAAAAAATTGAAAGAGTGATAGGTAGCCGAAAAAATGGAAGTGTGCATGCTTACGTGTGTAGGTAGCGATAACAGTGATAAGTGATGAGGATTGATCAACATAAGTTCATGTCCATTTTTGCGTGTAGAGCTAGAAAGATGGATCAAGAAAAAGGAAGAGAAGGAAGGGGGAAAAAAAAAAAAGAGAGAGAGAAAGGGAAAGAGGGAGGAAAGATCTAACAAAAAGATGTTGACAAATCAGACGTTGCATTTCACCGATTGATTGAATATGCCATAACCAGGACCCAATGCATTGACGTGTTCGATCTTCTTCCTGTTCTGGGAACTCTATGCTTTCTTTTGTGATCATTCATACTCAAAATTCGACAGCGTAGGCCTCATCAAGTATAAGATGATTTTAGTTTTATTTATTTATCATTTTAAATATGTGTGGTTGTAATTATTTGATTTAAAATAAAATTTAAGTCTATTTTTTAAAAAAAATTTTACTATAATAATAGAAAAATTATTTTAGCAATATATAAATATTTATTTTAATTATATTGTAGGGTTTTAAAATAAATATTTGTCGGTTGATTTGAAATTAATAAATTTTAGTATGAATATAAATTTAAGTATAAAGAAATATTGTTTTTTATTTAATAAGTAATATTTATAATTATAATAAATTAATTTATTGTGAGATCGAAAAATATACTTATATAAAAATAGTTTAAAAGATATTTAAAGTATATTTTTAATTATGAATTAATAGAAAAGAAAAATAAAAATAAATTATGAAAGAAAAAAAAAAAAAAAGATGACGGGGCAAAGAGCATGCAACATATAAATATGAAAGAAACAAAAAAAAACACTGCACAACACAATAACGGGTGCAGAGCAGAGAGACAAAAGTGCTTCTTTTCTTTCTTCCTGCTTCCTGCTTCCTGCTGAAAAGATAACGTAAACCTAACGTTTCTCTCATTCAATCCATCTTTCACTGTAAAATTCCCTCTCTTTCTCTGTCTAACATTTCTCAGATCCCAATCTCTCCCTCCCTCTCTCTCTCTCTTCTGTACGAGTGTCTGATTGAGTAACACTGAAGCTATTCTCGTACAGAGACCCAAATAATTTTCCCGATAAACCCGACCCCTCGACTTTCTCCGAACGCATAATTCATTCGATTTCGTTTGTCCCCAAACCCTGGATAGAAGCCATGAAAGAGAGAGGCAAAGCTATAGAAGAAACATACAACAGCAATTACACTGACTACTACTCTTCATCAGATCTCAGTTGCAAAAAGCATCCATCTTCATCCTCTGTCGGAATCTGCGCTTACTGCCTCAAAGATCGCTTGATCAAGCTTGTCTGCTCGGATTGTGGAGAGCAACGCCTCTCTTCCTGTTCCTGCTCGGAGATCTCATCGAATCGGAATTCCTGCACCGTCGAGATCGGAAGCGTCGGGAGAGTCTCTTTCCTGATCGAGAATGAACGAAGCAGCGTTTCGAATTCGGGTTCTAGGGCAAAATTAGGGTACGAGAAAGCAGAGGAAGTGGTTCTGTTGAAAAGGTGTAGCAGTAGTTGTTCGGAGATCAAGAGGAATGGACTGTGGAAAATCGGGAGATGGTTTAAGAAGAACAGAGAGAAGAATTGCGAGAGGAGAAGTGTTTGTGGATTGGATGAGAAGAGTGATCTCTACATGTTCGACGAAATGCGAGTGTCGAGATCGAGATCTTTATGCAGTTTCAGAGGTGGAGGTTTATTTGGGTCCGAAGATGGTGGTGAACATTTGGTCGTTTCTGGAGCTAGAAGCTCAATTTCTGGAGCTAGAACTTCAAGCGTTAATGGAGGTTTACTGTTTGAATCAGGAAGGAGAAGTGGATTCAGCGAAGCAGAGCCCAGAAAAAGTGGGTTTGATAGTGGCTTAGATTATCATGAAAATGGGTTTAATTCAACTAACAGACGCGTGTTTTCGCTCAAAGAGAGCGATTTCAATGGAGTTGATGATAATGGGTTTATCGATCTCAAGCTTGATTTTGCATCAGAGCTCTCTGCTGCTAAATTTGATGGTGGCGGTTTCGGTAGCATGCGAGCCGCTGATTTGGCAGTAAATGAAGGCAGTGGAGTGGCGGCGGCGAGACTCATCGGCGCTGGCGGCGGTTCATGTAGAATTACAGTGAGTGATACAGAGAAGAAGGGAAGGAAGAGTTTGAAAGCTTGGAGATGGATATTCAAGCACCCACCAAATTGGAGTAGCGGTGTTGCGAGGAAGAAAGATGAAGAGTTCACGTTCAAAACTCAATCATAATATTAAACTAGAAGAATACAAAGTAATCTTTTATTATTAATTATAATTATTATCAAAACTCTTACTTGTGTAGTGTATGAAATATTAAGATGTGTTTTGTATGTTTGTAGTAGAGTAAAGTCCACATCTTTCACTACCTTGTTGGTTTGTTTCCCACCAGCTATCTATATTGTATTAAAAATTTAGACAGGAAGCAGCTTATATTGGAGATAAGCTTTTGTTTTGGGTGTTTAAAAATAGCATACCAAGAGTTGAAACGACATCGTTTACGATACGTGTATGGAATCGTATGGATGTCTGAATTTTTACCGGGATTCAAGCTTGGTTTGGTTTTGGTAAAGATAGTAAGAAAAGGGAAAGCAAAAGTGTTCTCATGGCTCTATGAAAAAAGTGCCAATTTTAGCGAAAAAGATGGTCTTAACGGGAACATAGACTAAAAAGGACTGTTTTTTCTTTTTTTTTTTTGGTATTTCGAATGTAGTACATTAAATGGAGTAGAGAATCAATATGCCTACCGAATTTTGAAGAGATCTCAGCTTTCGATTTCATTCGAAGATGAAAAATTTATCATAGATTTTGACAATAAATTATATAGAATTATACCTAAAATTTATTCGGTATTTGATAAGCACGGAATGGCTACTCCATTTGAATGTCATAAATTTCAAACTATTGTCCATCTCAAGTTTCAAATACTTGTCAAGTTGCATCAAAACTCAGATCTCTCTCCAATCGCTGACTTCTTCAATCCTGTAACCTGTTTTGTCTAAGTAAGCGACAAGGCTTGAAGATTCGATTGAGTCTGAGAAGGAAGAACCGACGGTCAAACTATTGACCGGCTGAGTTAAGCTATAATTCTTCAATTATAGCCTATAAGTTTCAAGAAACACTTACAAAACTGTTTGGAAATAGACTTATCGCCAAACTAGTTGAACAAAGCCCTGTGTTTTAATATACAATTTAACTTCTCAGCTATCAAGTTGAACCAAAAAAAAAAAAGGGGGTCCCACTTAGATAAGCAGTCGGCTATTATGACATTTCCACGTGGTGACACCTTATTGACTCATCCATCCAAACCTGTCTACTTAGTTTTCTTCTTCTTAACTTCTTCTGTACATGGGCGCACATCCCTTCCCGAGGACAAGTTCATAATTTTCTTGGGAAAAAAAAAACAGAAAAATGTATGTGACAAAGTGATGAGGACAAGTTTCGTATCACAAAGCGTCTCTCTCATCTTAAACGGTTCCCTGAAGATCTCAATTTAGATCCTCCTGAGGGTCCAAGTTCTGGAATTCTGGGCATTCAAGATGAAGAGTCAGAGCCTTCTTATTGCTTTGGATTGTGTAAGAGTGAGAGGGTCTGTTGCTTACCTTTTCCTCAGAACAAGAAACTGGAGCTTTCTTTCACATCAGGATTCTATCCAAACAGAACCCTCCATTTTCTGACCGTTTCTTTCATTCCTGTTCTCAATAAGCCTCTGTCTTCAAATCATTACTATGCTATTCAACCATACGGGAAGGATAGAGGGTAAGTCATTTTACCAGAAATTTGCACCCAGTTTTATACTTGTCTACTATCTTCAGCTGTTTTATCTATAGTCCATGAGAAACTAATTAGACTTCTGTGTAATTGGAATTTAGGATATGAGGTTTACTAACCATTTGGATAAACCTTGATTGGATTTGCACTTCTGCAGTGAAGCATTTACAAATTCAAAGGAGGAAGAAATGAGCACATGTTGCTATCTTTGTGACTTTGGTGATGATGAACTACCTAAACGTTTAGATCCCAACAACACACTTCAACAGATTCACCGTTACTTGACTGGCTTTGTTGCCAAATCAGTAGCTCCAAATGGGTACCCTTCAAAATTATCGAGAAAAAAAGGGTGGAGACTTGATGCCTCTATTTCCCCTGAATTCCACTTGGCTGAAGAAGCATTACCCTTGACATAGCCCAACGTGCTCGCTTGCCGGACTTCAGTCCGACGGGAAAACCTTCAATTGTCGGAAAACGTTTATTAAGGAAAGTTCACCAAAAACACTAAAAAGATAAAATGAGTAAGTAAGGTCATGTTTTATGAGATTGCATTAGAGCAAAGAAGGGAGAAGATTTTCGAATGTGAGAAGAGGGATGAGGTGGTGGTGATTGTGGACGTGGTGGTCGAAACGGAGGTGGTGGCAGTAGGCGGAGGAGACCCGGGGGGGTGGGTGGTGGTTGATGAGAGGATTTTGAGGTGTGGAAAAGGTTTGGATGTTATTTGTTGGTGGAGATATTTGTTTTAAAGAGAATGAATGGAAACTAATGTAATTTTGCTTGAAAGATTTCTCTCAGAATACTATTTAAATAGAGAAATAAGATTAAAATTTTAAAGTGAGAAATATAATTTAATACCAAAACAGAATTAAACCATAAAATTTTTAAAGTATAAATTACACCTCATTTCATCATTTCCTTCAAAAAGTAACCCCAAATTAAATATTCTTTATTTTTAATCTAATTATTTTATTTTTATATTTTTAACTAATTTTATTATTTAAATTTTAAAAAAAAATCTCTATACCATTTTATTACTATCTCTACCAATCTATTCACCAACATAAAAATCAATCTAAAATTTTAAATTTAACAATTAAAAATTTAATATTATTCTTTAATTTTTTATTTTTATTTTTTTATTTTCAATCACACTAATATATTTCATTTCTTCACTCTAATACAACTTCCTCCACACTCATCCGCCGTTGCTACCACCACCCTCCACCCTCCACTATTAGATGGATAAAGAAGAATGATAATTAGTAAATAGTGAAGCAAAATTACGTGTAATAATAACGCGTAGATAGAGCTAATTCTATGTCCAGGTGTGATGAAAGTGATCCTTATTTGAAAAAGTCGTCGAACCTATATATATATATAGCCCGAGAAGTACCGGGTAGTCTATCCAATTACATATAAACCTATCATTCAATCCCCAAGACAAGATTAGCCAGAGAAGAAAGAAAAAAAAAATTTTTCCTGCAAAAAATGTATGTGACAAGACCTCTTTCCATGTACCAAAGGGCTCCATCGAAGCTCTCATGGCCACCACCGGAGGGTCCAAATTCCGGCGTGCTGATCATCCAAGATGAAGAAGCTGAGCCGACACGTTGTTTCGGTTTGTGCAAGGACAGTATGTTGAGCGACTTGCCGTTTCCTCAGAACAAGAAGCTTGATCTTCGATATACTACTAGCAGTGGAGAGCATCAAGATACTGATCATTTTTATGCCGTCTTTATTCCTGTTCTTAGTCTGCCTTTGTCTTCCAATCAGTACTACGTTGTTAAATCTCGCGGCCGACACAAAGGGTACGTTTAATGTATCAATCTGACGTTTTTTTTTTTTTGGCCGAATTTTAAAGTTCAAAGTTCAAAAAGCCTAACCGAAATCTTAAACTACAAACCTAAAATCTTAAAACAATTTCCATTCAATAAATTTCAAAGTATATATACTTTAGTTATGTTGAGAATGAAAGTTAAATTTTGGCCTATAAAACTTCAGTTTGTCCAAACGTTGATCCTCGCTTACAAATTGGGTTTTGACCAGGGAAGCGTATACAAGTTCAACGGAAGAAGATATGGGAACCTGCTGTTTCTGGAACTACGTTCGAGATGTAAAACCACTGTCTTTAGATACAAGCAATGAATATCAACAATTCCAAATCGATCATATTGACTATTGCGCCGGCAGATATTTCGTCGCAAAATCTGTAGCCCACGGTGGGCACCCACCAACATTCCTTGGAAGGAAATCAGGTTGGAGGGCCCATACCTACCGTGACTTAAACTTGGGCCAAGCCGATGGACTCAACTCGACCCTCCGAGCCCAACTTCCCGATTTCAACTTCCCACTGTCGTTAAAAGTGTCAAATCCCGTTGAAGTGGGGAAGTGGTATTGCCCTTTCGTTTTTATTAAAGAAAGTGCCCTCAAAGCCGAAGATCAGATAAGTGAATCGACGTACTATCAAATGACGTTGGAGCAAAATTGGGAAAAGATATATGAATGTGATTGTAATGGCATAGATCAAACACATGATATGGTTAATGTGGATTGTTTGGTTGAGAGGGAAGTGATTTATGTTTCGGGGAGGAAAGGAAATGTGAATTCCACTGTTGTTTATGATGGGGTGGTGTGGTTTGGGAGGGAAGAAGAGGGAGGTGTTGGGTTGAGGGAGGAAATTGTGGAGAAGATGAAGTTGGAGGAGAGGAAGGTTGGGTGGATTGAAGGAGGAGGGGGAGGAAATGAGATGAGGGTGAAAAGAGAGGAGGTGCTTGGAGAGAAAGGGAAGGAAAGTGGGTGGAAAATATTTGGTTGTTTTGTTTTGGTTGAGACGTTTAAGCTTAGGAGAACTGATGGAACTTTGGTTTTTGCTTATGAGTTCAAGCACACTCATCAAATTAGAAGCAAATGGGAATGAATGAGAGTTATATATTTCTTTTATCTTTATTCACTATGTATAATATATATCAAAATAAAGATCTAGGGCTTATCTTGAACTGACATGTTTGGAGTAGCTTTGCTTTTACAAATACTATTTGTCTATTGAATATAGATTTATCTCATAATACGAGTTGATCTACTTGGTTTTCGGTTTTCATTGTTTATGCAATGTATATATGCCATACATGGTATAGTTAAGATATGATATATTTCATATCTCAATATGTTCATAAAAAAGAGTAAATTGTTTATATATCACAATTATTTTTACCCAATGAAATCGTGAGCTATGCTGAGCTGCCCTCACTCGGATCCAGATCCAAACAAACATCGGACTAGACTAGATCGGACCGAAAAGTTCAACCCATTTGGAGTGCTTTAGTTTTCTATCTAAAAACAAATACAAAACTGGCAACAGTCTTGCTGGTTCCCTCCTTGTATACGGCCCTTGTAGCAGATATACGTAACCTATAATTTTTTTGCTGTAGAAAAAGATAAAGTGGGACTAAACTTATTCATTTTAACCTTCTTACCGTAAATGAAAGTGACAAATATGATTTTTTTTTTAATACATATTTTTAAAAGTATCGAAATTAATTAAAAATATTCCTAATTATTAATATCCAGATGTCGTCCATTTTCAACTACCACGGGAGGTTCAAAACGACACCTCTTTTCAAACTGACGTCAAGAAATGAGTATTGTAGGTTTCAATAGACAAATAGGATTAAATATTTTAAAATGATAATTAGTAACTAGTCAAGCGCTGTGCAATAACGCGTAGATACCTAATTCTATGTCCAAGTCCAAGTCCAAGTGTGATCCCTATGAACTCATCCTAATTTGAAAAATTCGTAGCAATACATATATATAAATTAAATTTAAGCATATATTTACGATAAGTATAGATTTTTAATATTATATAATATATTTTGTGGTAAATTTTTAAATAAATTTTTAAATAATTTATAATTAAACTTTTTAAAATATTACTATATATATATATATATATATATATATAATTATCAATCTAGCTGTCGTCAATATTGATCAATTCTCATGGTAACGCGAACTGAGGACGATTAGTAGGTTGATTGAAAAATCGTGAAGAACAGTCTAATTACTTGCCTCATGAAGTCAAAGTAATCCTTCGGTCCAGCATAAATTATAAATGAGCTGATAAAGATACGACAAGTACGTCTATGAATTACATATATATATACTACATACATAAAAACATCATTTCAATCCACAAGATTTACTATTCTTTTTATTTCCTGCAAAAAATGTACGTGACGAGACCTCTTTCCATGTACCAACGGGATCCATCCGAGCTGTCACGGCCACCACCGGAGGGTCCAAACTCTGGCGTTCTGATCATCCAAGATGAAGAAGCTGAGCGGACATGTTGTTTCGGTTTGTGCAAGGAGATTAGGTACAAGACCGACTTGCCGTTTCCTCAGAACAAGATGCTTGATCTCAGCTATACTACTGGCGTTGGAAAGGATGCAAATACTTACCATTTTGATGCCGTCTTTATTCCTGTTCTTAATCTCGCTTTGTCTTCCAATCAGTATTACGTTGTCAAATCTAGAGGCCGGCAAAAAGGGTACGTACGTTTGATATCTCAATGTGAAGTGTTTTTTTTTTTTTTTCTTTTTTGCCGAATTTTAAGGTTCCAACTTCAAAAACCCTAACCCGAATTTCTTTTACTTTTGAGCAGGAAAGTGTATACAAGTTCAACGGACGAAGATATGGGAACTTGCTGTTTCTGGAACTATGTTCGAGATGTAAAACCGCAGTCTTTGAATACAAGCAATGAATATCAACAATTCCAAATCGATCATATTGGCAATAGCGCCGGTGGATATTTCGTCGCAAAATCGGTAGCCCATGATGCGTACCCACCCACATTCCTTGGAAGGGAATCAGGTTGGATGGTCCATGCATACCTTGACTTAAAATTGGGCCAAGCCGATGGACTCAATTCGGCCCTCCGAGCTGAACTTCCGGACTTCAACTTCCCATTGTCGTTCAAAATGTCAAAGCCCGTTGAAGTGGGGAAGTGGTATTGTCCTTCAATTTTTATTAAAGAAAGAGCGATCAAAGTCGAAGATCAGATAAGTGAATCGATGTATTATCAAATGACGTTGGAGCGAAATTGGGAAAAGATTTATGAAAGTGAATGTGATGGCATAGATCAAACATGAGATGTCCTTAGTGTGGATTGTTTGGTTGAGAGGGAAGTTATTTATGTTTCAGGGAGGAAAGGAAATGTGAATTCCGTTGTTGTCTTTGATGGGGTGGTGTGGTTTGGGAGGGAAGAAGAGGGAGGTGTTGGGTTGAGGGAGGAAATTGTGGAGAAGATGAAGTGGGAGGAGAGGAAGGTGGGGTGGATCGAAAGAGGAGGGGAAGGAAATGAAGTGCGGGTGAAGAGAGAAGAGGTGTTTGGAGAGGAAGGGAAGGAAAGTGGGTGGAAAAGATCAGCTTGTTTTGTTTTGGTTGAGACGTTTAAGCTTAGGAGAAATAATGGAACTTTGATTTTTGCTTATGAGTTCAAGCACACTCATCAAATTAGAAGCAAATGGGAATGAATGAGAATTATATGTAAATGTAGATTTGTATATGCTATTTTTCGATTGAATAAAGTGATTTATTGTTGTTAATATAGTTTTGATGGAGTGATTTCTCTTGGAATACTAGTTTGTGTGTTTGATTTTCAGTTTTCATTTCTTATGAAATGCATTTGCGATAATTCATGTAAATTGAGATATAAATTTCTCTCTTATAAATTGAGATATAAATTGTGTCTTAATAATATATATTTGTTCTTTTGAATCAATTAGATTTGAGAGAATAACATAATATAGTTAAGATATGATATATTTGATCTCTCAATATGTATATATATATAATATGTTAGGAATTTATATTTGTCGCTCTTCTTGTAGGCTTCTCTGGATGCAAAATCTAAAGTCATTATAATACATATTCCGATTCATCATTTATTTTCGATCAAAGATTCAACAAATACATAAATTATAAAGACATAAAATAAATAACATGATAGGTTTTTACGTGGTTTGGCAAGTCTACTCCACGAGCTCGGGAAGGATCATTGGAAAGCTAATATCACTATGAATGATGTCTCAAATACAAGTTCACATATTACAAATAACGGATTCCACAATAACACAGATTTCTAACCCTCAAAGTATCAACTAGAAAATCAACCGTATATTTTCAATAAAGGAGACACAAACCTTTCATACAAACAGAAGTAAGAAGATCAAACCAGAGATTAAATCAGAATTATAACACATCAACCCAAACCTTAATCGTGAGAGAAAGAGAGAGATATCACACTTAAACTTCAGAGAACTAAGGAGGCTGAAAATATGAGAGTATGTCAAATCAAGTTGGGTTAGTTACATATATACTTATGGGTTAAAAGATGACTCGACAAAGTTAATTGGACTTGGTTTGGCCCAATGTTTGCTTGGTCACTTATCTAAATGGATTGGGTCATACATCCTGATTGGGGCTCACCCAATATCCAACAAACTCCACCTTGAGGTACAATCAGCCTTTTCATACTAGCTTTTATAGTGCTATGGCCTTCATCAGATGAACCACCCCTCATAGCCGGGTTTTGAGTAATCAGATTACTCAAGGTGCATTAAGTCTAAACAATGATTGAACTTGCTAACTATAACGATCTTAATGCCTATATCTGATGGATTTTCTTTATAGAAACTTTAGAAATTTTCACAATATCAGTAGCAGTAAGATTTATCACGAAATGAAATTTCACATCTACGAACTTTGTTCGTTCATGATAGACTGGGTTCTTACATAAATGTATTGCACTCTGCCTATTGGAATATATAGTGCAACACTCTTTAAGTATCCCAACTTCCTTCAAAATTCCTTGTAACCAGACAACCTCTTTAAAGACATCAGTTAAGGCAACATATTCTGCTTCTATGGATGAGAGAGCCACTTAAAGCTATAACTGTGATTTCCAGCTTATACAATTTCCCCCAAGGAGACATTGATAAGCAGTGGTGGATTTGCGTGAGTCACGATCACCTGCAAAGTCTGAATCCACAAAATCCTCTAGAGAAAAATCATTAGACCATTTCATAAAAGTTAAGCCAACATCAACAGTACAGTTCAAGTATCTAAGTAGCCATTTTAAGGCTACCCAATGATCAGAACCAAGGTTTGACATAAACCTACTCAACAAGGATATTGCATAAGAGAAATCTGTATGGGTGCTTATCATGGAACACATCACAAAACCAATGACATTGCAGTAAGGTATATCTAACATTCTCAAAGTTTCAGTTTTTTTCTTAGTGCAATATATATTAAATCATCATATAAGTATCTGGAATTAGGAATAACCTGTCTTTTACCTCTATTTCTAACTAATTGGTAATAAGATATATTATCATGATTAGAGGATTCTAAGGCTTGAGTTGCATCACTTTCTCCTCTTTTACCCTCATTTGTGTTTTGTACATCATCATAGATGTCAAGAGGATTGAGGAGGCTGCCCTCCTATTATTTCCCAGATGGACTTGCAACAGTTGTATGCTCCACCTCAATTTGAGCATACTCGATGTACATGTAGAGATGTTAGTAGTTTTACAAGAAAAATCACATTCTTTAAATACTACATCTCCGCTTATTATGATTCTAACACTCACTGCCTCTTTATCCCATAGTCTATATCCGTTCAGCCCTTCCTTATAACTAAGAAAAATGCATTTATGGGATCTATGATTCAATTTTTCATCATATTTATGTGCATATGCTAAACACGCAAAAGCCCTTAAATGACTTAGATTAGGTTTTCTATTTTTCCATTTTTCCATTTTTCTATAGGACAAACTAAGTTAATTACACTAGAGGGACTTCTATTTACCAAATAATTTGTTGTCTTAACAATCTCTCCCTAAAATGTTTTAGGTAATCCAGAAGTGAATAATAGACATTTGACTTTATATAACAATATTATATTTATTCTCTCAGCCACCCTATTTTATTAAGGTGTCTTCATGACTATCCTATGTATATGTATGTCTTGTTCATTATAGAAATTATCAAAGATAGTGTTACAAAACTCTAAACTATTGTCAGTTCTAAGAGTCTTAACCTTTCTATTTATTTGATTTTCTACCATATTTTTCCAAGTCTTAAATCTTTCTAAAGTTTCATCCTTAAACTTAAGCAGATATACTCATACCATCCTACAAAAATTATCAATAATTAATAAGAAAAATATGTTCTCACCATGTGATGTGACACTTTTTGGTCCCCATAAGTCAGAATGAACATATTCCAAATAGTTTTTAGACAGATGCATGTCCTGAGAAAAAATTTGTCTATGTTGCTTACCTAGAATGCATGTTTCACATAATGATAATGAGAAAATAGTAACATTACCAAGTAGTCATTGTTTACATAAAATAAATATACATTTTTCACTTATGTGGCTTAATCTCAAGTGTTAAGTATTTGTCCTAACAAGATTGGCAAAGATCAAGGTTGTATCTATTCTTGAGTGAAAATAGAACCCACATAGTACAAATAACACATTTTTCTTAATGCCTTTTAAAACAGGTTTCTTATTTCTATAGATAGTTATGCAACAATTTTCAGCAATATAAGAACAACTAGAATCATCAAGGGTACCAAGTGAGGTTAGATTTCATTTTAAATCATGAATATATCTAACATTTTTCAATAGTATTAATCTACCATCATGCAATTTCAGTGAGATATTTCCAATACCCAAAATATTACAAATATAATTATCACTCATAAACAAACTACCATATTCACTATCAATAAAATTTTGAAACCATTCTTTATTTGGACACATATGAAATGTGTCTTTACTATGATACATTTAAATATGTTCACTACCTCACAATTAGTGTGATTTCCATCAACTACAAGGTTTCTTTCTAAGTTTGGTTGGACATATTTTCTAGCATTAAAGACATATCAATATTTTCTAAGATGTCCATGTTTATTACATAAATAACACTTCTTAGATTTGTCTTTGTTCTTCTTCTTATCCAAATTCTTTTTCTTAACAAATTTCTTGTAAGATGTATTTAAATTATTCTTCTTATCAGTTTTACTCTTCATAAACATATTATTATTACTCCTCTTAGATGCATTTATTTCTAACTCTCTAGCATTAAGACCAGTTATAACTAGGTCCAATCTAGGGACTACTCCAGTATAGTTAAGTGAGTTCTCAACTACTAAGTATTCCTCATTAATAGACTATAACAATATCATAGCCTCTGAAATGTCATCTTTTATTGCCCTTTTATTAAGGAAAGTTCACCAAAAACACTTAAAGATAAAATGAGCAAGGTCATGTTTTATGAGATTACATTAGAGCAAAGATGGGAGAATATTTTAGAATGTTAGAAGAGGGATGAGGTGGTCGAAACGGAGGTGATGGCAGTAGGTGGAGATGATTAAGGGGTGGTCATTGATGAGGGGAATTAGAGTGATGGGTTTTCATGGTTTAGGAGTTATAGTAATGTGGGGGAGGAAACAAGTGTGAGGTTAAGTAATGGAGCTGTAGAGAGAACGAAGTGAGAGGAAGAAAGAGTAGGGTGGGTTGAGGGAAAGAAAAGGAAAGTGAGAACCGTAAGATAATATATATATATATAGGAAACCATAACTTTTAAGTATAAATAAAATTGAGAATATTATAAAACAGAACGAAATTATAAATTATATAGATTCCCAAACCAAAATGATTAAAGAGAAATTCTAAGGCCTGTGCGCTTTTACAGTTTCTTTAAAACAGATTTGGCCTGTATAACATATGTCTCCCATGATACAACGGAATAAAAAATACTAGGTTAGAATATGAAATATTTCCGGTGACTTCTCAAGCTACCGAACACTATCACTCTGAAGCTTAGAACTCTACAGAGGGTTTGAGAAAGAAATCATTTTCTGAATGAATATTTCTAAAATGGAGGAGGCCAATTTATAGGCTTCATATGGAGGAAACCGATCAAACAGATTAATGCACATTAATCCGTCGATTTCATAAAATTAATTATGAAATTAATTAGCCATATAAATACATATTACTATATATTAATTTTCTAAATTAATTCTTGAAAATTTTCTATTCAATTAATTCAATTTTCAAATAATCCTCTACATGAATGAAAATTGATGGATCATAAAATAAATAATTTTGAAATTATAACGCTTTTGACCTGGTGATGGTGTTTAATGGATTGAAACATGCATATGATAGGTAGGTATGATCCTCTGAACCTTCCCTTGTGAAAGTATATTGACTTTACTGGCTGATCAGCAGAAGCAATGTCCTTGAACTGTTATGTTGTTCATGTAAACGATAACATACTTCACACATGAGTCTTTTTTGATATAATTGAGTTCTCATTGTTATGTTCATTTTGTCTTTGAACATCTGCTTGGTTTTGCAAAAGTTTGAAAGAATTAAGCTCACATTAATTCCCTTAGAAGCGGCTCCACTTCTCTCTCACATAAGTGATTCGTAATAAAGAGTAACTCGTTTTACTCCGCTTAGATTTTTCAATGCTTAAGAATCATTAAAAGCATAACTTATCATTTCTCTTATGGGCATCACTGTTTTATCATAGGAATGGATAGAATGAGAACCCCATAGTGATCTAATTAAGTCTTTATACAACTAGATTGTCTTTTTGAACCTAGATCTAGGAATCTCCAATCAACTAGGTTAGGTTTCCATTATATTGACTTATTCTTTCATGGACTTTAGTCATATTCCCTTCTCTCTTTTTTTTTTAACTAACTCTCTATTTAACCTCTTAGTTTGAGGTTCTGCAACTTTATCCGTAGATAATTCTAATTGAGAGTAGTTGACTAAAACATTTCCAGATAGATTTCTTGAAGTTTTAATATTCATCTTTTAACAAGAAAATTTCAGAAAACAAGATTTTAGATCCTAGCTCTTTTATCAAGTCGAGATTTTATCAGTCTCATATTCATTTTCTTGTTCTTGAATATGATAAACTCTATAGTTCATTTTAATCTTGGTTCATTTTGAACCTTTTCATAAATATATGTTCAATGAGAATATATATATTCTTATGGATTAAACCAAAAAGTTTGACATTCATTTTAAACAATGACCTTTTTATTTTCTCATGTGAAAGTTTAGTATATAATTCATGTTAATTATTCTATGCATAGAATCATAATAAACATATTCTAATCTAGCATTCTATAGATTATAAAGACACAAGCAACTAATAAAATATCTACCTTTATTTTATTAATTTCTCAAAGGATCATTACATTTCATTTAGCTTATAACATCATCCAACAAACTTTCCCCACTTCTAAAAAAAATCAACTAAGCGAACAGATCAATGTCTGAGACATCTTCAGCAATGTTTTCCACCATATTTGCTTCTTGGCTTAATTTCTGCTTTGCGAGCCGACAATCTGAAGCTCTGTGACTCATCTTGTCACAGTTGAAGCATTTTTCTTAAAACTTAGTTTGCTTCTTTGAGACTCCTCTTTTCGGTCCCAACTTAGACCATTTGTCGGTCCTTTCGGAACCCTGGCCATATTCCACAACATTAGCCCTTGTGTCATGTTGAATAACCTCTTTCTTATCGAAATTTTGATTATATTCTTCGATTCGAAGTCGAGCTACCAAATTTTTTATATTCATCTCATTTTGCTTATGCTTAAGGTAGTTTTTGAAATCCTTCCATCCAGACGGAAACTTCTCAATAATAACAATTACTTGGAAGATTTCACTTAAAGTCATCCCCTCGGCATGAACCTCATGTAAAATTATTTGAAATTCTTGAACCTGACTGAATACAATCTTGGAATCCACAATAGTATAGTCAAGGAACCGGCCCACAATAGTTTTCTTGGTACCGACATCTTCGGTTTTATATTTATGGTCTAGGACATCCTATACCTCATTTTCCATTTTCTTTGTATTAAACATGGAGTATAGAGAGTCGGTCAAACCGTTAATTATATAATTATGACATAAAAAGTCAGAATGATTACAAGCATCAATAACACTAACAAGCATCAACCGGGCTGCAGGCCAGCATGTCTTAGCGGGCCGTGTTTGTGGTGGTTCGGCCACGAGCCTAGATAACATTTCAATTTAAAATTATAAAAAATAGTTTATTGTTTAATAAATTATTTAAATACTTAATTATTAGTAATTTACTAAGTTTAGAAATTGAACCAATAATTACCATAAATACTACTTACCCACGAGTTACTTGAGTGGCCAACTTTATTTCGTACTTAATATCTCCTCTAAAACGACCAAACCCATCAACTCTTACCTTTTTCTATAAATATCATCAAACACTTTAAAAGCTATACCTAATTCTCACTTCTCCATTCACTCTCCAGACTAATACTCTTGCTTCAATCATGTACTTGAATTACTTGATCTACTACGTGATTCTGATCACTACCCATATGAAATGGGTATGGAATTATCTGTTTGATCCTTGTATTTCCAAGTTTTCACGGTCCAGTTTCGAGTCGGAGATCACGAAAAATCTAAGGACTGTGAGGTATGAACCCAAGTCCAAGGAAGACAAAGATGAAGAAGAAGAGTGCAGTGTCTGTTTGAGCAAGATTGAGAAAGGAGAAGAGATTAAAGAGCTGAGATGCCAGCATTTATTCCATAGAGTTTGTTTGGAGAAATGGGTTAGCTACAAGCATTCAACTTGCCCCCATTGCAGGGACTCTTTGCTTCCAAGAAAAGCAATAACTGAGCTTAGTTTTCAAGTGATCAAGTTAAGGTTTTCTGATTTTCTGAACTCTGATGATGATCGTGATACATGGTGGCTGAGATGAGTTTTATAAGTATAAGTAGCAACTAGTTAAGAAGGGGTGTAGATACTGAAGATCATTATATATACAACGTCCAAACAGTAATTAGTATGTTTGGAGAGTATTCTTTTCGCTAGAAAAATATCGTTTAGTACTTCCCAATTGGGAATTTGTACGTAGAGAGTATCCGTCATCTTACAAAGGCGAAGTAGAGTGTGGTCTATACTACTGCTGCAATAGATTCCGTTTATATCTTTGCTCGCATATAGATAGAACAGATTAAAACTTCCTTAACTGATTGAAGACATGGTATGAATCACGGGGGTTGTCGGTCATTGCTGCAATAGAAAACCCAAACAAAGAAAAATTTTAATGATGAAAGACGTACTGTATTTGTAGGCCCACTTTGCAACATAATTGTGTTGGACTTGTAGTGTTTCAAATGTGGTTAAACTTTAAAGTACGTGTTTGTCAACTTTTTGAAACAGCTCTAAATTGTGGGGGATTGGTTTGACAGATTTTTTTTTTGTTTTTTTTTTAAGGTGTAATATATGTTAGAGTTAGTCTAATCATTTATTATATATAATTTTAATATTATATAAACATATATTAATTCAAAATTAATTAATAATTAACGAATCAATTTATATTTTTAATATAAGATATATTTTCAATAATTATATCTAGTTAGACTAATTCATTGTAATTAAAACTTTAAACGAGGTTATATCCAACTTATAAGAGTTTAAGAAACATAACTCTAGTTTACTTTTTAGTCTCTTAATACACTAATATGGAGAAGTTCTTAGTGCAACTCCATCAATTTACAGATAGCAAGTTTGAATTAAGAATATTCTTTGACCGTGTTAATTTGGTAACAAAGACGTAGCCTTCTTGGTTCTTGTATCTTCTTCCCTTTCAGTTTGAATATAATATAACCTTTCGATTCACCAAAAACAAAAGGCAAAATCATTTTAAGAGTGAAGAATATCAATCTATTTTTGCCAAATACGTGACGGCCAAACAATTGACGAGATTCATTCCTCTTATTATTAGCATGATGATAAAGAATGCCTAACCGAATAGTAATAGATTTTTCGATCTTCTTTCATCATATTTATCTTTTTTTTTTTTTTTTTTTTTTTTAATTTCTTAGGGGTAGAAGAAAAATACCACCAATTAATTTCTACTTATACTCTAATATGATAGACAAGGTGGACCAAGGCAAAAGCGACATAAGATGATATTATCGACCCTTAATCATTCATATCCTTTCTTTATGAAATTTTTTAAAATTTATATTAATTTTTTAAAATTTTTAGTTAATAACTTTTTAAATAACACTTCAATTGATTTTTTATTATATTTTTTACCGTTATTTATAATTTCTTTATAATTAAAATAACTAACTAGATATAAGATAATTTTTATTTATATTCTTTAAAATATAAGTACTACATCAATATAAAGAACCGAAGTTAAATACTTTTAACTTTACTAAAATTAAAATTTTATTGATATTAAAAATAAATTTTTTAAAAATTTAATATATACCCAGTCTAATTTTTATATAATATCTCTAAGCTAATTTTTATATAATATCTTATATCTTCTCTAAGCTAGCGAAGTACTACTATTCAGGGTCGTGACCGGACACTAGCTAGCTAGTTACTATATACAGATATATGATACAAAAATTGCTTACTAAACATTTATCTTGGAAGTAAGTTCTAGATTCCCGAAGACATTCATTCATCCCTTCCTAATAAACTTGGGTTGGTTAAACTTGGTTCGCCAAATTAACTACCCCTTTCATGGCCACTACTCTCTATATAACGATCAAACCCTCTGATTACTTTCCCATACTATATATTAAATTGGATCATAATTTCCCCCTTTCTCTCTAACGTCTCTCTCTCTCTCCCTCTCTGAATTGAAGTGTGAGAATTTCCCTTTCAGGAAAAATGCCTGTGCTTGAATCAAAAACATACTTCAGTTATTACATAATTCTTATTACTACCCACATGAAACGTGTTTTGACTTCTTGTTTCAATCCTTCTTCATCTGAGATTTCAGAGCGCCCCATAATCGTAAGCTCGAGATTGCAGAAAAGATTAAGACTCTGAGCATTTGTTCCATAGAGCTTGCTTGGATAAATGGCTTAGTTACAAGCATTCTACTTGCCCTGATTGCAGGGAATCTTTAATTCCAAGAAACACAATGATAACTGAGCATGGTGTTAAGAGTGTTGTTGCTAAAGTTTCCTTATTATCTGAATTCAGATGATCGCGATACATGGTGGTTGAGATGATAGGATAAACAATGTATTAATTTAATTACCATCTACTTCTTGTAGTTTGATTATAAGTGGCTTGATTACATGTCTAATTTTGTTTTGTCCAGGTCGGGAACAAAGATTTGTCAGGTTCTTTGCAATTATATTCATTGTCTTAATTAAAGCATGTATCTCCATTTAGCATGTGAACGTGACTGCGTTCTTGATCAGGAAGTCAGGATTCAGTCGTCAGTTAATCAATTCTTACAGTGCTCAATCTTGGGTAAAAGAGTACAGAGAAGTGTCAGCCTCACGTAAGGGGGGAACTAAGAATAAATTTCAACGCCCGTAAGAAAATAATATATAAAAATTAAATTGAGTAAAAATAGATTTTAATAGAAATTTAAGGATTTATTTATAAGTTTTTAATAATTTTAAAGTAATTTTTTTAATTCTAATAATATTTAGGACGGATTTAAAATTTTTAATAAATTTATCAATAAAAAGGTAGCGGTGGATCACTATTAATTAGCATATATCTTATGCTATAATCATATCATTAATTACAATATATATCAATCACTTCTACCATCAACAACTATTAGTATATTATGATAATTCGATTTGTGACTTTAGATAAAATGTTAAATGATATTTTCTCTACTTAAATTATTATTATATTAGACTTAACTCTTTTAAATGATCGTATCCTTACAATATTTTCTTTTAATTATTATAATATTTGATTTAGCTCCTCTAAACTCTCATATATTAAAACTATCTCTTAAATTATTATTTTATTAGATTTAGCCCTCTTAAATTATCAATTTATTAGATTTGGCCCTTGAAATGTAAAGAGAGATAAATCTAACATGAGGATAATTTAATGAAAGTATTTCTAAAACATGATAATTTAAGGGATTAAATTTAATAAAATAATAATTTAAGAATTATTTCTAATATATAGGTGGCGATTCGTATTGGCACAGTACAGCTTCGACACGACACGAATTCTATCGTGTCATGTCTGGCACGGATTGGCTCGTGCCTAAAAATAAATGCATGACACGTATACAATAATGGACCATAAACATGTTGTCCTTGCCCGTGGGATCGTGTCGGTTGGTGGGCTCATTTAAGCCCATGTGCATGTTTTGGTCTGTGGACTCGTTTAGACTTGTGAGCTCGAAAGCTTTTTTTATAATTAATTTTAAATAAAAGAATAATTTTTTTAAGTGATTAGTAAAATACTAATACTGTAATACATATTTTGTATATTATTAATCGTTCATAATAGTTATTGTTTAATAAATTAGAAATAATACTATTAACAATTAAAATTATAAATAAACTGTAATAAATATTATTTGATCAAACAAGATCTTACATTAATCGAAATATTTTTAATATATAAAATGATTTTCGAATAAAAAACTCCTAAGACTAAGAGGTATTTTTTGGCTCATACCTCGGACGGACCCAGGACCCAAAAAAACCGTGCCATGTTTTAGGCCGATACGGGAAATTCGTGTCGTGCCGTGCCGTCCCACGTACCCGCATAGATGGGCACAACTCAGCCCTGCATCCGTACCGTGTCGGTGCTCGTGATCGTCCGTCACCTTTATAATGGTTTAAGATCGCTAAGTTTAATGTGATGGTAATTTAAAAAAAATATTTTTATTTTATGATTGTTTAAGATCGATAAGTTTAATGTGATGGTAATTTAAAAAAAATATTTTTATTTTATGATTGTTTAAGATCGCTAAGTTTAATGTGATGGTAATTTTAAAAAAATATTTTTATTTTATGATTGTTTAAGATGGTTAAATTCAATAGATAAAAGTTTAGGGGGTAAAATATTATTTACCTTAGATAAAATGACAACGAATCTCGCCAATAATGTTGCGCGCATGCTTAACTTGTTTTGGAAATGAATATTTTATGTATTAAAGACTCGTCCATTAAGGAAGAAGAAAACGGGTGGGCGTGCACGTGACACTTAGTACAGATTTGTAAAAGACAGATTTGTTTAAATGTACATCTGGCTGCCAAGTTTAAAAGATATATATACGTATATATGTGGGGACAGGTTTTTGTAGGGGTGGAATATGAAAAAAAGCGCGGGACAAAATATGTTATATAAGAGTTATAATTATAAAAATTAAAATATTATATTTTAATATATCAAATCATATTTATTAAAAATATATTTTTTTTTTCGGTTTTAAATCGTGTTTTGAAATTTTTAACAAAAATTTTGAGAATTCATTTATAAAAATTTAATAATTAAAAATTAATTGCCTCTGAATTTGAGAGGGATATCTTATTTTAAATACATTTTAATATAAATTTGAATATATTTTAATATAAATTTGTATATCATTAGAAAAAAAATTAAATTTGAAAGTAAGAGTTGCTTGAAAATTTAATATATTTAAAATAAATATAAATCTACTCATTTTTACCATCGCACTCATTCCTACCGAGTAATAAAAGCAATCGCCGCCAACTTCTTCGCAAATTTCGGCTGCCACCACCAACATTCGGAAGCCACCGCACCAACCACAACCCACTTCCGAAGACAACGAAATTTATTCACGATCTCCAACATAATTTGCCCGTATCTAGATCTATTAAAGCACACATTTCAATTCTCATGGATAATAAGAAAATTACTGCTTGAATTTATGTCACTCGATTTCTATTAAAAAACAAAACCCTTATTATTATTTCTTTGTTTCCTGTAAGCTTTCTATATACTACACGGGTTTCTCCTGGAATTTGATGATTGTAGTTTTTTAGGAGATTGGATTGGATTGTTAAGTTTGATTAGAAACTTTTTATAAACTAAAACCAAATAGATTTGAATAATAGTTTATCGTGTTTCTAGAGGAACAAGCCAACAGACTCTATGACGACAGATTTCTATGACATTTATTATTAAGTTTTTCTTTTTTTTTTTCTGGAGGTTGGACTAATTAAGATTTAAGCGTATGATCAGTCTCCCAAATGACTAATGTTCCTTAGAAACCTTTTCACCAAGTTTGATTTTTATAATATATAGTTTATTGTAGGTAACATATCAATTAGAAATTGACCGATTATACATGATATCAATTAATAGGGTGTATAAATTTTTGCCCGAGTACATATATATGAATAACCTGTATCTTTTTATAATATATATATTTTAGTGTCACTCATCTCAACCACCATCTATCGCGATCATCTGAACTAAGAGCACTAGAAAACTTCAGCGTCAGAACTTCAACACCAAGCTCAGTCACTGCTTTTCTTGGAACCAAAGATTCCCTGCAGTTAGGGCAAGTTGAATTCCTGTAGCTAAGCCATTTATCCAAGCAAGCTCTATGGAACATATGTTCACATCTCAGCTCTTTGATCAGTTCTCCTTCTTCAATCTTGTTTAAACAAACACCACATTCCACCTCTTCTTGATCTTCTTCTTCTTCTTCTTCTATTTCCTTTGACTTGGGTTCATACCTCAAAGTCTTGAAATCTTTTGTAATCTCGAACATGCGATTTTCGGGCTCGAAAAGCTTGGAAAAAGAAGGGCTAGGCAAAGAATTCCACACCCATTTTAGCTCAGTAGTCATGATAATAGATATGTAGTAGTTCAAGTACGTGATTGGTTTAAGCATGAACATTAGCAAGAGAGAGTAGTTGTAGCTCAAGCTTAAATTGGGAATTGTGGGAAATATAAAAAGCTCTAGCTACTGGGTTTTTGATATGTCGAAATGTAGAGAAGAGTGTTTGATATTTATAAACATAAATTTACTTCATTTTCGAATTAGGAATTTACAAGATTAAATACAACCGACAAGATGATAAGCCCCTCCATACTTTGGAAAAGATAAGGTGGCTAAAGACCAGAAAACGACCAAAAAAAACCCACTATATCCAATCCTCAGAGACAGAGACAGAGACAGTGACAGTGGCAGCGACAGTGACAGCGACAGAGAAGAGCACGGGAGCTGGATTTAAGAATGTAAGAACTTAGAAACAACCACGTTATGCTGTGGACCCCACTATTGTCAATCGATGACATTTGAGTCCAATTAATAATGCCACGCCTTATCGAAAAACTAAATAGTTATTAACTTAACTCTAAACAAAAATTCGGATCACTAAATTAAATTAAAAGTATAAGAAGACATAAATAAATAAAAAATGCTACTTAGTAAAATCAATAAAATTATAATATCGAACTTAAAAGTGTAAGGTGTATCTCATAGAGTCTTCGGCTTTAATCATTACGGTAATAATAATTTTCATCAAATTAATAATAATAATTTTCATCAAATTAATAATAATAATTTTCATCAAATTAATAATTAATAAATTTATTATTTTACCTAATCATCTTCGTCACCAATTCACCATGCATATAATATAGGCATGTATCACGTTCCTCCCATCTTATCATACAATTAATCCACTTGACCTACTACGCATGTCAACTTTTCCTTTTGGAACCATTCTAATACTCTAGTTCATTTTTGTGAACGTTCGTGTTTCGTGACGTGGATGAAGATGTTTTTACGATAATTAATTTGTTAAAATAGTAAATTTGCATTATTATTTATACAAATTGGGACCCCCAAATTGCAATGGCCCACGTGTTAAATACTTTTTCCAGACTAAAGGACTTCAATTATTGCTCTTGTTTTCTTTAAACGGGTTTCTCGTGAGAAAAAAAACCATGAAGGTGGCATTCTATTTTAATTAGGATATTAATAATGACAATTATTTTGTCAGTTTAATGTGGTATATGTCAGGTGATTCACGTGTCTTTATATATGTCAAGTGGAAGTTGTTAAATTTTTATACCAAAGAATATTTAGTGATATATAATGTATCTCTAAAAATATATAAATATATATATAAACAGTATATTATTTTGAACAATATGTTCGATGTAAGGACAAGCAAGATTGTGCGAAGATCTATTTGTAAGTTGGATGGTCAGCTTAGAGTTCGTTTGAGATGGTTTACAATACTAACTAACTCTTACGAGGCTTAAAGCTGCTAGTATATGTGTTGAGGTGGATCTCACAAAAACCCTACCTTCAAAAATTTGGTTGGGAACTAAGGAAGACTACTAGCAGGACGTCGTATATGAGTTCCTTCCTGCTTTCTGCTTCCACTGTAGTGTTTAAATGCATAAGGAAAGATCCCACCGTTCAAACTCTCATTCTAATCATGGAAACTTCTTAGGAGAATAAGGCAGCCCGAGCTTCCAAATACCCCACCGAACCGTTCAAAGTCAATGAACAGGTTATTGAAAAAATCACAAATGCAGAAAAAGACAAAAATTAGACTCTTACCATCCATGCGTATACAAACAATGAGAAAGATAAAGCTCCCTCCGCGAGTGATCAAGTAATGGCACGGGTGGAAACCCACATTGATTTAAATGAGACCATTATAGAGGATGTCAGCCCTACTATGCAGAATACTCCAATAGAGGCAAATGTGCATCTACGTTTCGTTACACAATTGCATGATGAGAACGGTGCAGTTCGGGATACAGAGTCCCTTGTTCCCATTCCTTCTTCATCAAACTCAATCAGAGAAGTAGATGCTCATTCTGAAGGAAACAATGATGGTGCTGCCCTTGGTTTTCATGGGTATAATTAGGATTCTCTTAAGTGTACCACAAGATGGGTTTCAGCTAGTTACTAGAAGGAAATCAAAAAAGACAGTGAAGGTAGTGACTAATAATAGCCAGTCCAACACGGTCCAGAATCAAAACAAATCTCCCCTTCCTTATGTCTGACACCATCATGTCTTGGAAGTATTAAGGTATTGGTAATCCCGATACACTTGTCCACTAGAATATTTCTTTACAGTCTAAAGTGTCGATTCTTGACCTGATAGATCCTTGAAGAGTCAAATATCATAAAATTAATATGAAAATTAAGATGCAAAATGGTATCTCTAATCAGGGTGTTGGAGGCAGATTTGGTTGTTGTGAAAAGATCATCTGGACGTCCAAGGTCTTTATTCACAAACAATTCATAGCTTGTGAAGTTATTCACAAACAATTCTATACTTCCTATTCTTATTTGTTGGGGAAATTTGGTTGGCAAGGAATGAGGCCGTTTTCGAGGGTAAAACAATGGAGTCCGGTATTATAGTTTGTAAAGTAAACAAATGGTCAAGGGAGATTGTCTCCTCCAACTTGGTCACTTATTCTCACTCTGCTTTGAACAAAGATATGCTCCGTTAATTAGTTTGTAGAAGTCTTGGGTCTTTTTTAAGATCTTCAAATTGTTCTTAAACAGGACTTCTTACCTCTTGTGGTTGAGACGGACTTGCAAGCCCTTGCTCAAGTCATTTTGAAGGATTGGATGGTGTGGTAGCTAAAGTCATTACTGGAATGTTATTCATTTTTGGTTCAAATCTTTTCCTATTGCAATTTTTAGTTTTTAACTCTTTGTCCCTCTTTTTGTCCTTTTTCTTCTTTTAATATAATTTTTTAATTTGTTATTAAAAACGTTACTTATCGTTTATAAACATTTTTTTTTTTAAATATTATCAAACGGGCTATAGATATAAAAGATATATTTAAGTATTCAACCAAAAAATTTCAAAATTTCAAAATAATAATAATAATTTAATATATTTAAATATTAAGAATTGAGGGTTAATTTTAATTTGATGAAAAAATTATTAATTTGATGTGTTTAATTAGTATTTACCATATTAGCGAGCTGAATTTAATTTTAATTTTAATTTTAATTTTAATATATTTATTTATATTTTATTACAAATACCCATTTATCAAATTTATTTATTTTGCGTGAAATGTGCTAATTCAACTTTCTAATAGCTATATAGAGTCGTTAGTTTGGGTGGGAGGGAATACTAAGTAAACTCAACGACCAAACACAACCCAAAAACTCCCTATGAATATGATTCATAATTTTTTTTTTTTTTCTTGTTCTTGAAAGATTACTTTCTAGATAATTTTATTCTTGTTATCTCAAGTACCTCTACTACTACGGCTACCACCGCCGGCTCTGCTCTTTCTTCTGGAATTTTGAATTCCATTAGCAAGGAAAACTTACTGGCGGGCTGGCGGTGGAGTTGACGATGGTCCGAAGTGTTAGTGGGAGGGATCGTGGCTGAGATATTGATAGTGGTTGAAAGTATTAAAAAAAGAAAAAACAAATAGAAGTGGTTGGGCGTGGTCTGTTTCATTGATTTACAAAATTAAAATTAACTGTGCCTCCACCGTAGTGGGTCTCACTCTCACATAACCACTTTGTGAGCATTAGGACTAAAATGGTCATTTTCCATGGACAGAAGAACATAGTTCTATATTATATAATATACTAACCTAAACATGCTGTTTCCTGAACAGGGAAGAAGAAAAGGGAAAAATGGGAGATTGGCTGCCGCCGGAGCCGAGAGCAGGAGTGCTGGTGTATGTGATAAAGGGAAAATCGGTGTTGTTGGGGCGGCGCCGCACCACCGTCTGCGACTCCGCTTTTGCACTCCCCGGCGGACACCTTGAGTTTGGTACTACTACTCCCTCTTCAGCTTCTTCTACATAAGTAGACCCCACTAATTCCAATTATTCTACTCATTAACATCAGACATAGCTTCTAGTAGACATAGTACGAGAAAAGCTTGAACCTTTTAAGATTTTTATTCACTTTTAGCA
This sequence comes from Coriaria nepalensis, assembly GCA_027186245.1. Classification (NCBI taxonomy): domain Eukaryota; kingdom Viridiplantae; phylum Streptophyta; class Magnoliopsida; order Cucurbitales; family Coriariaceae; genus Coriaria; species Coriaria nepalensis. The sequence continues at coordinate 6,844,684 of CP114499.1, read as the reverse complement.
AAGCCCATCTTTCAAAAAAATGTAAAATTTTTGTAGGGGAAAGCTTTGAAGAGTGTGGGGCCAGAGAGGTGAAGGAAGAGACTGGTTTGGACATAAAGAATCTGGAGTTTGTAACAGCCACAAACAATGTTTTCTCGGAAGATCCAGAACCGTCGCATTATGTTACAATCTTCATGCGTGCAGTGTTGGACGATTGCGATAATCAAGTGCCCCAAAATATTGAGGCAAGTAAATGTGATGGGTGGAGTTGGTATGATTGGGACTACCTCCCTAAACCACTTATCGGGCCTTTAGAGAAACACATCAGTAGTGGGTTCAATCCCTTTTCCAATTGACTCCAATTTGATGTATTGCTTTCCTAATTTTCATACTGTCTTTAAAATTTTAAGGAATAAATATTTGTCGCATCAGTTGGTATAATTTGGTGTAATTTATAATTGAAATCTTAGAAAAATAATTAATATTAGACATGCTGATTTTAAGTTGCTAATGGGTAGAAATCTTGTATGTTGGAAATTAGCTAAAGCTAATACTCAACAAGTCTGGCCTTCTCTCATTATGTTGAATGCACTCGATCAATAATGCATAATGCAAGCTTGAAAGTTGAATTCAATGAATCTCTTCTATATGATTAGTCATGTATAACCCTGACCACAACAATAAATTGGGCTGGGCTTCCCTTATTTCGTCAATTTCAAGTCACGCCCATAAATAAAGGGCCTTGAATAAATGGGCCGAACAGAAACTTTCCCACCATCCAGCAGGATTTGGCCCATGACGTTCTCGCTTGTTTCTTCGTTGTTTGTTTCTGCACCGCCGGTGACGTTCTCACTCCCTTTTAGCAGCAAGCGCTCGATTTCTTCCGCATAGTTCCGGCCGCCGGGTTGGCCTTTTTTCTCTGCATACTGCTTTCCGAACCGTCAAGCTTGACTTTATTTCTTTCTGTATTTCTCAATTTCTTATTTGCTTCTTCTTCTTCATTGTTTTTGCTCAAATTTTCCAGTTTCGAAATAGTACATTGAACTCGAATCCTATATTCTTTTGATTACTTAAATGTCTATCGTACTGACATAGTTGTTCATGAGATTATCAACTATTGCGTCCCGCCATTTCAGAGGAAACGTACACATCTTGTCCACAAATTTGAACTTTAAGCACAACTCTGATTTTCTTCAAGCAGATGAGAAACTCATTTATTTGCTGAAATCATGCAATCAAGCCTCCGAAATATCTCAAATCCATGGCTGTATGGTCAAGAGTGGTCTTGACCACGTCTCTTTCCCTTTGAGCAAGCTTCTTGAATCTTCTTCCCGTTTAGATATAAAACATGCAGCCTCAATTTTCAAGCATGTATCAAGCCCTAGTCTTTACATGTTCAATACCATGCTCAGAGGGTATTCTATTACTTCTCCTAAACAAGCTTTGGTTGTTTTTAATAAGTTAAGGACTCAAAGTATTTTGCTTGATCAATTCTCATTTGTTACAACTCTGAAAGCTTGTGCTCGAGAATCGGAAACTCAAACCGGCCAAGGACTCCATGGGATTGTTATAAGGTCAGGGCATGCACTGTTCATTAATGTTAAGAATACTCTTTTGCATTTGTACTGTGTTTGTGGAAGTGTATCTGATGCACATAAACTGTTTTGTGAAATGCCTGAACAGAATGATTTAGTTTCATATAACACATTGATGGGTGGCTATCTTCATGCTTCTCAATCCACTATGGTCTTAGACTTATTCAGAAAAATGTTTAAGAGGGATTTAAAACCCGGTTTTAATACGGCCTTATGTGTTTTATGTGCTTCTGGCGAATTAGAACATCCCCTTTTAGGACAATCTTTTCATGGGTTTTCTATGAAAACGGGATTTTGTTCCGATCTCTATGTCATTACCTCCTTAATCTGTATGTATGCAAATTGCGGGCAAATAGAATTAGGATGTAGAATCTTCGATGGTGTTGCTAAGAAGGATGTTATAATTTGGAATTGTTTGATAGATAAGTATGCGAAAAATGGCCAGGTAGTAGAAGCCATAGCTTTATTACATAAAATGAAACATGAAGGAATGAAACCTAATTCCTCAACACTAGCGGGTTTGCTTTCATCTTGTGCTTCTTCAGGAGCTATAAAAATCGGAAGATACGTAAGTGATTATGTGGAAGAGGAGAGATTGGAATTGGATGCTGTTCTTGGGACAGCTCTTGTGGACATGTATTCTAAATGCGGGTTCTTGGAGAAGGCTAGTGATGTCTTTAATGGGATTTTGGATAAAGATGTAAAATCATATACAGCCATGATAAATGGTTTTGGAGTTCACGGGGAAACAAAAGAAGCCATCCGGGTTTTTCATAAAATGGAGGAAGCAAGTGTTCCGCCTAATGAAACCACATTCTTGGCGGTTCTAAGTGCTTGTAGCCATGGAGGTCTTGTGAAAGAGGGGATAGAGTGTTTTGAGAGGATGGTTCATAAGTATGGAATTTTGCCAAAAATGCAGCACTATGGATGTGTTGTTGATCTATTGGGCCGGGCCGGGTTGTTGGAGGAAGCCCATGGACTAATCAAGAACTTGCCATTCAGTGATTCTACGGCCTGGCGGGCTTTGCTTGCGGCTTGCCGGGTTTATGGAGATGTGGAATTGGGAGAATGTGTGAAGAGAGTATTAGTTGATGTGTTTCATGAACATCCCTCTGATTCTATGCTTCTCTCAAGCACTTATGCAATTGCTGGAAGGATATATGATTATACAACGAAAGAAGCAGGTAAACTTCCTGTAATGAAGGAAGAGAAGATCATGGTAAAGGAGGCTGGATGTAGTTTTATTGAAATGGAAAGTTAAGGTCAAGAACATCATTTATTTATTTATTTATATACCTGTTCATTTCCTGCCTTCTCATTATACTTTATAGATATAACTCATGCTTCATAATGAAGCCTATTCATCACTAGTGAGTAATGAGAAGAAAGTAAGTAAATAAGGGAGTAAACAAGAATTAGTGGAGCAATTGATTTTATGTGTAAACCAAAAAAATAAAAACAGAAGTTTGGTTTGTTTCAAAGGCCAGCATCATTTTGACTATATACTTGCTGGTTGGTTCGAGCTTTTATATATATATACGTTATCTTTGTCTCTTGGCCATATTCTGTCTTGACGAAAGTGTTAGGACACCAAACAGTTTGTAAAAAAGATGAATTAATAAGAAGGAAGAAGAAAATTGAAGAGCAGCTGCAACGCCATGTGGTTTTTCTCTTACTAATATATTTTTTTCAGGTACAGAATATAATTTTAACTTGAATTGACGTCAAATTCAAATTAAAAAAAAAAAAACTATTGAGAAAGAAATTTTGCAAAATTTTGTTTTGTGAAATTTTGTTGTAATTTCAGGAATTTCTGAAGACTAGAGCAGTTGGTGAGTTTGTAAGTGGGGCTTTAGCAGGGGCTATGACAAAGGCTATACTTGCTCCTCTTGAGACTATCAGATTGGCCTTGTATTCATTTTTATCAGTAAATTTCAAGCCATTGCATCTGCTACTATATTATATAGTTCTACCTGGATTTACAAACATGGAAGCCGGGGTTTCCAACATATTTCATCATAGTGTAATACGAAGACAGGGTGTGAACTGTGACATTCTATTTTTAGAGGGTGAAATTTGTATTTGTTTCATAGGAAGTCTGGGTTTTTGTATGCAGATTTTATATACAATTTTTTTAATTTAATAAGTAGAAAACTAGCATTAGCATTGCAATATTACATATATATAGAAAAAAAAAAAGGTATAAACCAACCCGACCCAATGTTTTCGGGCTGGATTGGGTCGGTTTTACTGTTTAATCGGTTCGGTTTCTACATCGCTTAGGCTCGGCCGTTGCTAAGCCATGCACTGGACAGTGTGGAGTTCGGAAATTTGGTGGACCCTGCGCTCGGAAATAACTATATCAAGCGTGAGATATTTAGAGTTATTGAAATTGCTGCAGCTTGTGTGAGACATTCAGCTGCTGAGAACCGAGAATGGGACAGGTACTAAACTCTCTATCCAGTATCCACCATTTATAGACGAGGCAAAAGATTCTTTCTTGCAGATATAGAAATTTCGTCCCCGAATATTGATTGTGTTTTTGTGGTGCAATTTTTGTATTGTATTTCAGATTGTTAGAGCTTTCGAGTTTCTGATTTAAGCAATGGAATGAAAGTCGGAGAAAGCGAGAGGTTCGGCCCAGCTCAACGGTCCAAGGAACTAAGGTTTTTCCGGAAGATTGCTCTTGGTGGCCAAGATTTCAGTACAGAAATTTTTAACCAAAGTAACTTGTAATATATGTACGTGGCCAATGATGAAAGTTTGGGGGGCAAAAAGGAATTTTATTAAAAAGGAAAAACACATCTAATCCATTCTACGGTATGTATACAAAAAAATATACAAAATGTTACAAATAAACGCAAAAAATTATGTACCCCTTTGTCCGGATCACTGGCGTGCCATCTCAAATGAATATCTTTTCTATACACGGTCAAAACCCCAGGGCAACAATCTGGGGTCCCGGCAATATCAGGAATGGCTATCCGCATCCCCTACTACCTGTTGTATCCGGGCAGCAAACCGGGCAGAAACACCAACACTGGCCGACCGTAATGTAGTATGTCTAACCGCATTACAATACTCGGGATCATTTACCTTCCCGTTATGTCTTATCCATTGAATCATTTCATGATACAGTGGGAAAAAACTCATCCGAAGTGCTGAGTATGAGAAATATGGGACCAGAGTCGTGAGCACGACAAAGATCACTACGAGCCAATAGGAAGGGGTCGGGGCTAAAGTCTCAACAAATATCTTGTAGGCGTTGGTGGAGAAGGAGGGAGTGATGTACCCATAAATGACGAGGAATAGGTACCAGATTGCGATTGAGCCCCAAATGAAGAGGTGTTGGATCAAGGTGAAGTAACTGATTGCAAGTGCCATTTGTAAGTTTACTATGCAGACGAGACATGAGTACATTGTTGCACCTAGGATGTCTCTTCCAACGGTTTTTCCGGTTGAGTTGAACGCTTGACTCTCCAAGGCTTTTGTGCAGAGGAAGAAGATTACTACGGCGCTGTAAAAACCATTCGCCATCCAGCTTAGGATTCGTCGCCAACTGAAGAGCACGTTTTGTACTCCTTGTTGGTATAGTAGAGGAAACTGCAAAAATCAAAATCCAAAAAAAAGATTTATATATATGTATACATAACAAATTAAAATAATATATGAATTAAGAGTGAAAGGAGAGCATACCTTGAGACAGAATCTAGCGGATACATCTTGATCGAACACCCCAAGAGCAACTACGGGAAGAGATGAGAAGAAGACATTGTAAAGCGACAAGAACCAATCGTTGTATACGGGTTGTCCGGAGAATGTTGTGAAAGCCTCGTATAAGAAGATGGTGAAACCGAAAGCTATGTTCTTGTAGAAGAAGTAGCATATCTGTTAAATACAAAATAACAGATTTATTATTAAACATTGAATTTTTTCATTTAGTCAAAATCTGAAATTAACTCGGCCTATTGTGACAGCCGGTCATAAGCCTAGATAAAGGAGGAGTGATAGTGTTACGTTGGTGACAGCCTAACACTATTAAAACATATCACTATTATTGTTAGACATGCGATAGCCAATCAACTAAAATATCACAATCCTTTATATGGATTTGAGTTAAAAAATATTAACATGAAATGTTAGGGTATCCTCCGCTATAAGTGATGCACTCTACCTACGCTAGGGTGTATTGGCGCGCTGCAGCGGCACTCGATTGTAGTGATAAATAGGTAAGAGTTCTCACACCATATTAGATAGGTGAATAAAGAAATTAGTTCATAATAGAATTATGAAGATTAGATTAGTCTCTTGGAACATAAAACTATTGACAGACAAGTTAATAGAGTTAGTTGATGATGCATAGAAGGAAGGTAAATATAGTTTTTCTTTGAGAAACAAAGAGAAAGGGGAGCAAGGCTAAGAAATTAAAAGAATGATTCAAACTTTTTTATTCAAGAATGGATAAAATTAGAAATAGGGTGGGAATAGTGGTAGATAAAGCCTATAATAATACATTAGTAACTATTAGGAGGTTTGGGGATAAGATTAGAGTATTGGTTTAGCCTTATAATCGGAGATAGTACGTATGCACTCCAAGTGGTATTAGATGATAAAACTAAAAGAAAATTTTGAGACTCCTTAGGAGAGGTAGTTAATAGAATCCCCTCTTCGGAAATGATCTTTTTAGGTGGAGATTTAAATGACCATGCAGGTAGTTAATAGAGTCGGTCAAGGTTTTGGGTTTCAAAATAATACGAAGACTTCTATTCTAGACTTTGCTCTAGCTAGTGATTTTTATAAGAAGAGGGATAATCATTTAGTAACATTTGCGAGTGAGCATAATAAAAGTCAAATTGATTATTTTCTTGTTAAGGAGACAAGACTTAGATAGTTGTAAAAATTATAAAGTCATATCAGGAGAGTATTTGACAACCTAACATAGATTATTAATCTTAATTTTTTGTCTTATGAGTTGAGGCAGAGTAGACAAAGGTCATATTAGGCCGAGAATTAAATTGTGGACTATAAAGGGAGATATATCTTCAGCTTTTAGAAATAAGATATTAGATAGTTAGTTCTAGAAGGATGTGAGAACGTCAAGTGTAAGGATAAGATTGATACCTCTAAATTTTTTAAATACATAGCTAACTAGATAAAAAGTGGGGTGATGGAAGTATTTGGAGAGGCTAAAAGAAGGGGAGGACATGACAAGGAGACATGGTGGTAAAACAATGAGGAGCAACAAGCCATTAAGGAAAATAAAATACAATTCAAGAATTGATAAAAAGATAGAGACCAAGAGCTATATGAGATGTATAAACAAGCTAAGAGACTAAGTAGTAAAGTAGTAGAGGATGCTATGAAAAGAGCGTATGATGATTTGTATAATAAGCTAGATACAAAAGAATGAGAGAAAGATTTTTTCAAGATAACAAAAGCGAGAGATCGAAAAACTAATTACTTAAGTCATATTAAGTATGTCAAACATGAAGATGGTAGAGTTCTAATGCAAGATAAGGTTATTTTAGGTAAATGGAGGAATTACTTCGAAAACCTACTCAATGTGATAAGTGCATAGGGATTAAGTTTAGAGAGACTTGAGATGTAGGAAATGATGCATCTAGTATTCTATTGTAAAGTTAGTACTAAGAAAGTAAGAAATGTATTGAAGATGATGAAATCAAAGAAGACAGTTAGATCGGATGAGATATTCATTGAGTGTGGAAATATCTGGGAGAAGTTAGGATACAATGGGAGAAGGGATAACCTAATTGAGATTGACGATAAAAAAGTCCTAGAGTGTTAAACTAAGATAAGAGAGAAACGTCTAACATGTATTAATCATGTACAGAGGAGACTAAATACGGTTCCAATTCAATAAAGCTTATTAAATTGGCAGGTAAAAATCGATGGTGTAGATGGAGAAATAGATCATTAAAAACTTAGATGAAAGTTGTTAAAAAAAAACATATTCTAGATTTTTGATTAAGTAATAATATGTAAGAAAATCCCATAACTTAGAAAATTAATATCTAAGTAACCGATCTAAAAAATAATGAGAATTGACTCAAATGATGATGATGAGGGTGTCTGAAAAAGAATTAGTTCATTACCATAGATGAAATTCTTCGGTAACACCAATGTCCGTGGACAAGTAACAGGCGCTCCAAATATCTAAACTGCGCAATTGCAATATCACTCGACATAACGGCCTGCATTTTGAATATAAATGTAAGGAACCAAAATTCATAAAAATATACTATAATTTTTTTCCTTTAAAAAAATGTATCACTTGAGCACCTGCATTCCTTCAGCACCACTAATTCCAATACCAATATCGGCTTCTTGAAGCATTCCAACATCATTGGCCCCATCACCAATCGCTAACGTGGTTTTCCCGGTTCCGGTTTTAACTAGTCTTGTAACCTATGAAATAGATTATTTTGTTAAAACAACATAAAAAGATTGAGAAAAACGAAAATGGTCGGAAAAAGACTAAATAGCACGAAATCGGACCAATGCTTTCTGTTTAGGAGATGATCTGCAGCAAATAACGGATCCACACTCAATTGCAAGCTCTAGGAAGAGATTCTTTACGTCGTCTTCCAAAGCGTAGGCAAGTGATTTCCCATCAATGATCAAGGCAAATGCCTCGTTGCTTCCTCTTGATGAATTGATCTTATCTTTTCCTCGATTGATTTGATGAACCACGCTTTCCTTTGATGCCTAGAAATACGAATCGAAAAAAATCTCAGCTCGCTTGGATTGAAATATGCATTATGTATATATGTAGGTATGTGTAGGCATATTTAGTGCTGGATATCTAGATATATATACCTTTGTTATGACTGACTTTTCCTCGGTCTTCTCCAGGGCTTGAATTTCCGGACTATCCAGAGTGATGATTATCTGCTCCATTCCTTGCCTAAGCAAACTACAAGCAAATCTGAAAGAAAAGAAAAAAGAAGATCATGATTTTTCTTTTTCTTTTTTTTTTTCTTTTTTTAATAGAAACAAATATCTTATGAATTTTACTAAGTGATTTATACCCGATATTGATGGCAGTCTCCATTTTATCCCCAGTCAAGACCCAGATCTTAATTCCGGCTTGAGCAAGCCTGTCAATACAATCCGGAACCTAAACATCCGATACAAATAATGAATCAATCGCCATGTCAATATATTGGGGCCCACATCATTAAATATATTTTAAAACTACTTTACCCCATTTTGGAGCTTGTCCTCAACTGCAGTGGCACCGAGAAGAAACAAATCCTTTTCAATCCTTTCAGTCAGTTCCTCAATCAAGGACTCTCTATCCGCACTAATCAAGTTCTTCGCCTTTGTGAATTTCTCATCAAACTCATTGTATTCATCCTCATCTAGCTCTCTATAGGCAAGTATCAAGGTCCTTAACCCGGCATCTGCATATTCACTTACGTGCCTCTTAGTCTTCTTTTCAAATTCACTGCTATCCCTAGAAAGCCTCTCAAACATCACACTGCAGTGAAAAAATTAGTTTCTGTTAAACAGAATTATAATCCGAAATAATCGTAAAAACTAATTTAGTGTTAGGATTAACGAACTTGTCGGCTCCTTTAGAAAACAACATTATCTTCCCCTCTTCATTTTTTACTATGACAGACATCCTCTTCCTCGTGCTATTAAACTCCAAAACATGCAACAACTTGTATGTCCTGAAAGAAGAAAAAAACAAAAATTCAATTATGTTTGAAAAACACAGCAATGAAATATATAACAAAATATTACCACGTGTTTAAAATACAGACCTTTCGACTTTTTCACCAGAAATGGGATCGAACTCATAGATGGAAATGCTTGTTTGGGTCCGTCTATAAAATTCAAAACCAATTTCCCTGGCCGCAATTACAAATGCAGCTTCATCTGGGGATTCAGCCTCATAAGAAACCTTTCCGGAATCTTCATCAACTTCCGGAATAGCTGTATGACAAGTTGCAAGAAGATGAAAAAACATCCGAATAAGATCCTTATTAGGCTCATATACCCAATTCCCATTCATTATCCTTTCATCCTTAAAATTAAACCCTTTAATCAACGGGGTTGCAGCAGTCGAAAAATCCTCATAAGTACTACCCAACCCATTCGGATGAATCAATGGAGAAGACCCGTTTTTTCGATTCATAGCTCTTTCAACCTCTGTAATGCCACGGCCATAAGCTCTACCAGCCACAGAACACTTAATAAACTCCATTGAATTGCAGGTCAAAGTTCCAGTCTTATCAGAAAGAACTGTGTCCACTTGACCAAGTTCCTCATTTAAATTAGAGGTCCTAGCATGTGCCGGCTTGTCCGCTTCTTCATAGTACATGTTAATATCTTGATTAATAAATATGCTCTGAAGAACCTTGACGATTTCTATAGACACGTATAAGGATATAGGGATAAAGGAGTTGTACAACATCAGAGCTGTAAGAAAATGGTAAAAACTTGCAAGGGCAACCCTATCTGGGTCGTAGAAAACGGTGGTATCATCTGGCCTAAGATACCACCTCTTCATTTTCCCATTCTTTATATCATCATTAGTCACAACTCCAAAGTATATAGATCCAATAAGAGCAAGTAAGAATAGGACTCCGAAAAGGAAGTAGATGATTCTATCCATCTTCATCTCAACTTTACTTCTCTTTGAAGGTGGATCCGTAGAATTTTGAATAACCTTTGTGTCCTTACCAGTGAAAATGACGGCCCCAAATATAAAGTCCGTATTACGCAATTTTGAGTCTCTTAGGAGGAGCTGTTGAGGAGAAAGCGGGTACTGCCTTTCTTCGCTCTCTAAAGTTCCGACAAAAGTGTATAAATTTGCATTCGGGTCCTCGCATTTTACCATAGCTCTAAAATCGCGGAAGTTAGAGTCCTCATGCGCAAATGAAGTTACCTCTAATCCTTGTTTGAGCTTCAAATTGGTCTCACCATCAAGGTTCATTGTTTCAACATAGCAAACTGCATCCTCGTAACTAGATGAAAGCAAGAGGAGGTCGGCCGGGAAGAATTGATCTTTTTCCACTTTTACGATATCGCCCACTTTAAGATATCTCCATTCAGTTTGCTCAAAGATTCCGTTGCCTCTATGCACCTTAACCTTTCTGTTGTTTACCTCAATATCCTGAATATGATATAGAACCAATAATGTGTGTCAAGCAAACGCAAACTAGACACTAATATGAAAGCTTGGACAAGAGAATTGATGCTAAGTGACTATTTTGATAAATTTGACACAAAACTGGACTGAATATCAACATTTCCTCTTCTCATGGCGAAGTTCTGCTAGACCAAAAACTCAAAATTTTAACAACTATGAACAAATTTAATCAATTGGTTTAGGATCAAATTTGGTGTTACCTGTTTTTTACGGCGCCAATCTTCAATAGCTTCTTTGGTCATTGAAACGGCCATGACGAAGAGAAGAGGGAGAATAGCACTAACAGCAGAATAAGGAGCAAGCGGGGTGAAGGACAAAATACCACTGACCAAGAAGTAGAAATTAGCCACTCTTCTAAATTGCTCAAACAGGGATTTGGGCAAGAAAGTAGCAAGTGTATACTTCGTGGTACTGACGTAATTGTCCGCATAGTTTCGGATTCCGGCCTCGAAGCTCTCTGGTTCGTTGCAGAAAACAACCCGGGAAAAACCCGGTCTGCCTATGTTTGAATGGTCATCCTTTACTGATCCTTTCCCCCCACATGAAAATGAGTAGATCTTGCTGAAATGAAGCTTCCTCTTTCTTCCATTATTCCCCATTTTTCTCTCCCACCAAACGCACCCTTTTTTTTTTTTCTGACGCTTCCCCTTAAACCCACCAACCAATCTAATGTCTTTTCTCCCTGCAGACTAGAACATAAAATTTTTCCCGGAATCCCAACAGACCAGCTGAAGACAATTGAGCAAAAGCCAGAAGCTAAAAACCTCAGAAAAACTTAAGAACACAAGACAATTTTTTGTTGTTTATTTTCTTGAGGCGATAATAACAAACCAGAAGAGAAAAGCCGGCTCGTTGGAAATAATTAAAATCCAATGAGGAAAAGAATCAAAGATTCCGAGGAAACCAAAGAAAAATGATGAATATCCAGATGGAAAATTAAAAGAAAAAAGAGGAGCTTTCCCTTATAAAGCACAGAAAATGGCAAAGGAAAGATAATAATGTTCATATACGCGTGAATGTCCGGTTATTGTCTTCGAGTTTGATTTTTCCTCGGGGCCACGACCATAAAAAGCTTTGAACGAGTACTTGTTTTGGATCCCTTCTACCATTTTGACTTTCCTTCAAGAAACCTTCATCCTCTTCTTCTTCTTCTTCTTCTTCTTCTTCTTTTTATCTAAAATAATATTTCAACGCGTATGTCTACTCGAGATTGGATAATTTCTTCTCACAGAAAAATAAAATAAGAAAACAGAGCCAAATTTTGAAATTTTCCAGAGAGAGAAGAAGAAGCGGGCTTTTGTGGGTGTTTTTTTTTTCTTCTTTTTTTTCCTTCTCTTATTTCTCTTTGTTTTCTTCTGGAAGAGTTTGATGGGGGGGGGGGGGGGGTGTAAAGGTTTCGCAGGAAAGCTCCAAAGGGAGCTCACCAATGGCGACTCTGTTTTTTCTATACAGAGACTTTTATTTTTTGTTGGGTCTTCTTTGATTTTTGTCTCTTCTTCAACGAAATTTCAGGGAAAGACAACCATTTTATTATCATTGAAATCTTATATATATATATATATATATACAGATCTTCAATCAATCCGTATTGACCAGAAAATTAACATGGAACCATGCCATTTGTATTTATAACATATGGTTTCAACAAAAAAAAAAGGTATAGTAAGTCCAATAATTGCGTTTCTTTGGAGAAGGCAAAGTTTATTACGTTTTTAGGTGAAGTATATTCTTTTGTTAGTTTACAGTATTATTACTGTTATTATTTGGAACTATATTAGTAATTAATTAAAAGAGGAAGTTAAAAGATTTATTTAGAAAAAATTTCAAAGAAATATTTTGAGGGACTATCCGGCCTTTTGAATAGTATTTTTATTTTAAAATTTTGTATAAATTACTTTTTTTATAGTAAAAATGTATTTAAAAAAAAAAAGTAGAAAACATTAAAAATGAACTCGGAGTTTTATTTTTGAAATTTTGATATAAAAAATTAGAGGCCGAGCGCTACATAAACTTGAAATTTTTTCTTTTTAATATCTATTATATCATTGCCGCTCCTTCCATGAAATTTTTTACAATTTTACCTAAGAATCAACTTTATTTAAAACCTATGTTTTCCTATTAAAATCCTTTTCGAAATTTCAAATTTTGAACTCACTAAAAAATTTTATAATCATCGATTATAATCGGTCACGACTGATCAACCAAGATTGACATGATAGCCGTTTGTCATTTGTCATTTTTCATTGATCAATCACTTAATTGTTGTTTGTTCTTAATATGTGGGCAAAAAAAAACATAAATATAAATATATCAAATCATAATAATAAAAGTTAAAAATCAAAAAATATCTCAAAATCTTTTAAATAAAATAAGGAGGTTTTCAATTCTTAAAATTATTAAAAATAAAAAAAAAGAAATTATAAAAAGGAAAGTGAGAAAGAAATTATAAATAAAAAAATTAAAAGTGGAAAAAAATTATAGAGATGCAAATTTGGAAAATGGATACAAAATTTCGACTTAGAAATATAACGTAATAAAAAATAATAGATTAAAACTGTATATCATGATTAATCCTTTAACCCCCGAACATATCTTATTTTCTTTTACTTTTAAGAGGTGTTTAATTTCATCTATTAAAATTTCCTCCCCCACAATTTTATCTTTTAGTACTTTCCTCCCCCACAGATTTATTAATTAGATAGGTTCGATTTACAATTACAATCTAATATATATATATATATATATATTACATTAATAACGTTAACGTTAACGTTAATTGAAGACGAGTTACTCGAGACTTGAGACGAATCGTACAATATAAATAGGTCAGACGTGTACTTGAATACGTGGCATGTAACATGTTACATTAAGCATTTAAGATGGAAGGATCTCCCATCTTAATGTCAACCATGATTAAGCACATGCCACCCCTTCTTTAAAAATGATCTATATGTTAATGACAGTCCATCAATTTTCTTACTTTAATTTAGATCCTATACATCGAGATTAACAATTTGATTTAGATGCTTTACTTAAATTTAACTGATCGGTTATCATTAAATAAAATTTAAAAAGTAAAGGCAGTCCATAAATTTTTTTTTTAAATTTTTTTATTTATAATTGTAATCATATACATAATTTAATATAATAATTAATAATTATAATTATAATTATAATAAACCAAATTTCTTATAATAATGATTGATTATTATTTTTTTTTTTTAATGTTTAGTATGAATCAAAACCCATGCTCAACATGTTTTGTTTAAAAAAAAATTGTAATAAAGAAGAATCCCATGTGCATGTAAGAAGAGATCAAGTATCTCATCATGATCTGGCCCCCAATTACTTAAAAAAAGGGTCTCTCCTCTCACGATCGGAATCAAACATATAGGATAAAGTCAGAAGACAACGTCAATAAAATGAAACTGTCGATCATTCTGAGTGGGCGATGACAATTACTCTTATAATCTAGATGCATACAAGTATAAAAGAGTGAATTGAGAGGTTCTTGATTACATGGTCCTTATAATCTAGATGAACACTTTGTTTCTAAGCATCCCTCGAACTGTCTCATTGTATAGTTTGGCGGGTATATAATGGGAAGATAAGGTAGATCGACCCCACCACGTAGAAAATTCTATGGACATTTTTTTTTTTTTCTTTCTCTTTAATTTGTTTCCTTTTTTTGGGCCACGACTCTTATAAGTCTAGGTACGATAGATGACATGACAAGTACCACTATTAAGTTGACATTAATATAGTGCATATATTCTAATCATGAATGTTATTAGAATCGTCAAGGTTAAAAAATAAAAATAAAAAAAAATATTTATTTATTACTAAAATAGTAACTTAAGATGTATAAGCAAGACATGAAGTTTGGTAAGAAAATTACTAATCTACCTCGTGCTATTAAAAATAATATAAAGAAATTAAATAGATATAAGTTGAGATTAATTAAGTGATTTAGGAAATAAAAGAAATAATCTAACCCTAATCCCTATATATATATATATATATATATATGCAGTGAGGAGACAGGAGGAAATAGAATTATCATACATTCTTAGTTTTATTAAACTTTAATTTTCGGTTAGAGGTACTAATAAATGAGCTCCTAACTCCTATCTCAATGTCCTAACCCTCCCTATACACAACGTATAAGATAGTCGGATAATTGACTACCATTTCTTTGTGAAGTTTGCATGCATGCCTTGAAAACCCATAGTGATCATATTTTTTGTATTTTTCTTTCTATTACAAGTGTGATCGTTGGTGGTCGGGTATATTGTTATGATCACTAAATGTAGAAGAAAACCGAGAAGCCATAGTGATATGTATATTTGTTACAAGCACATATCCCATATGTATGTATCATTAGTACTGAGTTCGAAGCTTAAAAATGGATATGAAGATGACACCCAACAAGCCCATTTTGATCTTTTTTTTAAAACCCCACATAAAGAAAAGCTACCTTTTTTTTTTTTTTTTTTATAATTAATAAATTTTTTTTTTTATAATGATGTTTAGAAAGTCAAAATGTGTGGGCACTTATTCTTTTATTTGGGTCAAAATTAGTGTTTTTCATGTGAGGCTTGTTTTAAATAAAAAAAAAAAAAAAAAAAAAAACGTGCATAATTTGATGTCTAGGATACGTGCCATTTACTATTCGATTATTGACCAACGAAACGATAAGAAAAATAATTAATTATAACATCAATTGTCCCATTGACTAATAAATAAAAGTTAGGGTGGAGAAATTAAATTGGGATATCTATTTATTTTCTATTAATTAAAAATAATATTTTGAAGCTGATCATTATTATTTTGTTGAGATGGAAATTTTTATTTTATTTTTAGGTCAATTACGACAACCTAACTAACATAATTTATTTCGTATTATATGCCCTAAAAGTGATCATGGCATATAAATAATATATATGATATGATATGATAAATATATAGTTTAAATTGTGAAGAGTAAAATGATTGGGACATGGATATTAATTTACTAATTGGGTTAATTAAATATTTATTAGAAAAATATAATAGTGCACGGGAAATTGTAGTAAACTAATAATTTTTCTTCAAAATTATGCACAAAATATAAGTTTTCAATAGATAGATAGATAGATAGCTTCATTGTCAATGTAACATGAAGTGGAAACGTCTAGGAATTAACCATACACAACGTACGTGTAGGGGCGGTGGTGTAGGACACGTTAATAAACAAAAGCATACAAAGAGACCAGGCCCAATAGAGGAGCCCAGCAAAGAAACAAAAACACACACACAAAATCCAGCAAATAAAAAACAAAGAAACGGCCCGAAGAGAACTAAACTCAGACCACCAGATCGAAACCCAAAACCCCAATGCGGCAGACCAACAAACCAAGAAAACAACATAGATCAAAGTCGACTCGCGAATCAAACCAGAACAAGATTTCTAGTTTTATAATTTCAGCCTTAACCATCTTCTTCTACTATTTTTCTTGAGCTGGGCCGAGTTAACATTTACTAATTTCGGGATTACCAAACTCTTTTTTTTTTTTTTTTCAACTTTCTGATTACATTGATACAATTATTTTTCTACGGTCGAGCAAATCTAGAAATCCTCTCAAAACCCAGATGCTTGTTTCCCTGATTCACTCACAACAGCTCGAAGAACCCTTGAAAATCTACGTCTTCAGGTAAGAATTCTCCATCTCTATCTAAAAAAATGCACAGCGTCTATGTTAGCTCAACTCTATACTCTTTTAGAACAAAAGGGTCTCTTTCATTTTCCTCGACCGATTACTCCTGCTTGTTGAACGAAAGATTTGGGAAAAACCCATTTCAAATTGCATCATCATCATCTTCGGGTAGTTGTTGTTCTTCTTGTGATGAATATTCAATCCATAGAAGGTTTCCCATCAATCCTACTTTTCTCTATGGGTTGAGGCAATCCACTTTTCTGCATTTTTCACCTTCTAGAAGATTGGTTTTAGTGGGTTCTGACCGGTTCTATTACCGGTTACCGGTTTACACCAGGCTAGATACGGGTTGTTATGAGACTCCTTACTATGTTAGGGGGAGGAGGACGATATGTGGTAGAAGTGGGAAAAGGAGAGATGGAAGATGCTCTTGTATGATTTCAGAGGGAAAGAATGACGTACATAGGTTAAGTGGTTTTAATGATCATGGAGATAATGTTGAGGAAGTTCTGAGCTTTTTGAGTGAGGAGGTGGGAGAGGAATGTTTTAAGGGTAGAGAGAGGAGGAGTTCATTTACGAAGTCCGGATTGGAGATAAAGGGAAGTTTAATTTCATCAGAAAGAGTAGAATCGGAGCAACGAGCGAGTAATAGTGGTATAAAGAGGAATATTAGTTCATACGAAAGGAGAAGGAAAAATAAGAGGTTTGGGATTTCAGGGAGTAAATTGGACCGTAAAGTTGAATTGGTCAAGATTGACTTAGGTGAAGAGTATAGACAAAATGAAGGGAGAGAAGTTCATTTGAAAGGTCAGAATCTTAGGAGAAGGAAAGAAGGTTCTAGTTGTTCATCGTATTACTCATTTTCACCTTCTGAGGATAATTCAGAGAGTGATAGCGAAATCTATGAAAAGCAGGGGGGGCAATGGAAATTCGTTGGAGAATCCTCTAGTGGTTATGGGAAACAACTGGATATGAGTGAAGAAGGTAGAGCGAATGAAAAAGTGGTACTAGGGCATGAGAGATATGGAAATGAGAAGAAGGTAAATCAAGATGGGAAGAATTTGGAGAATGTACGTATTAGTGAAGTGTCAATGACCAATCAAAGTGGTTATGAAAAGGCCTCTTCTTCTTTGGGTTCTCACAATAAGTTCAGTTACAAGGAATTGGACGAGGAAAGAAGGAAGCAGTCTGACTTGTTTGATATCGAAGGAAAATTCCACAAAATTACAGAAATACCACAAAAACCGAAGAATCTTGTTAGAGAAGTATCCATGAGCGATCAAAGTGGTTATGGAAAGGCTTCTTCTTCTTCTTCTTTGAGTTCTCACAATATGGTCAGTTACAAGGAATTGGAGGAAGAAAGAAGAAAGCAGTCTGTCTTGTCTGAAACCAAAGGAAAATACCACAAAATTACAGAAATACCACAAAAACCTAAGAAGCTTGTTAGAGAAGTGTCCACGAGCAATCAAATCTGTTACAAGGAATTGGAGGAAGAAAGAAGAAATCAGTCTGTCTTGTCTGAAACCGAAGGAAAATACCACAAAATTACAGAAATATCACAAAAACCTAAGAAGCTTGTTAGAGAAGTGTCCACGAGCGATCAAATTGGTTATGAACAGGCTCCTTCTTCTTATTCAAGTTCCTACAAGAAGTTTAGTTACAAGGAATTGGACGAGGAAAGAGGGAAGCAGTCTCTCTTGTCTGAAACCAAAGGAAAATACCAAAAAATTATGGAAATACCGGAAGTTCATGAAACTGGTGTTGGAAAAACTTCTCAGCCTGAAAAGAGAAATATGGGTGGGCAAGTACATGTTGAGATTGAAAATAAAAGAATCTATGACTCTACGGTGAACAGAGAAGAAAGGAAGAATTATTCGATTGAAGATATATTAGTAATCAGAGATGGCAATACTGGAAAAACTCGAGTAAAGAACCATGAGCAAAAATTGAACATGGTTTCCCCTTCATTACCAGAAGCAATAGATCTTCATTCTATGACTGATATAAGAGTTTCTAAGAGAATTGAATCCCGAAAAGGTTCCCAAGATATTTCACTAATTCATACTGCCTACAAAGAGGTGGTTACAAATACTGAAAAGAAAATTACGAATGAAAAGCGTAATGCTAAGATCTTAGTGGAAAAACCTGTTATGGAAGCAAGAAAACCGTCACAAAGACCTAGTGAAGAAGAATCAAGCAACCAAGCTTCTTCTCGATTTGTTTCCCAGGCTAGAGTTCAGGAAATTGATGCGGAGGAAGAAGATGATATAAGATCACAGGCAATGTTAATCCCTCCCCAATCTCAATTCATAGCTAGGCATCCTAGCCATGTTGAGGTAACTGAGTTGACCAGTAGAGTAGAAACTCAAGAAGCTTCCGGAAGAATGTCGGAAAGCAGTGGGAGTGGTGAAAAATGTTGGGAGCCAGAGGAGGATGTTATGGGTTCAGTTAATCGTTTGGAGAATTCGTCTTCTCGGATTGTAGGGGAGTTTATTGAACAAGCGGTGATTGATGAAGGCTTGACTTCTGAAATCCAGAAGGAAGAGGAGGAAGTACCGAAGGGTCCGTCTGATGATTTATGGCATGTGATGGTGCCGCCATCTGTTCAGCAAACAAACCAATTGGAGGGACCCAAGAGAATTGAGAAAACAGAGAATGTTGTAGTGAAGAGAAGTCGAAGGTCTTTATGGAATGTTATTTCTGGTATGGTTCGACTTGGGTGGGGTTCAAATACTGAAACTGCCCCTAGCTCTGATGTGAAATCTGGCGGGAAAGTTTCATCAAATGAGTCTGTTAGTAGTGATGCATGGTTTTCTGGTCGGGAGCATGAGGATCATGAGAATGGGAGAAAAAAAGGGAGAGCTTTGACTGAAGAATCAGCATCTTCTGGTAGGCTGGAAAGTGGGAGGAATGCTGCTCAAATACCAGAGGTATCTGATAAAACAAGATCAACGAATAAAAGGGTATTTCATAAAGGCGATACCTCATCTTCTCTGGAGGAAAAAACGGGTTTTAATGGAGATGGAGAGAGAATTCTTCAAGTTGCTTCTTCTGGTTCGGAAATAGCAAAATCATCACTGCCATTACGTGCTCAAGAATTAAGATCTCCCACTATTAAAGGAATTTCAAATACTGGCATTCAGAAAGTTTATTCTGGTTCAGAATTAGTACAATCTTCATCGCCATCGTATGCTCAAGAATTGAGAAGATCTCCCACTGTTGAAGGACGGTCAAAAACTAGTAGAACTAATGTTAGCAGTTCATCAGAGAGGTTGCCGGAATTAGTAGCAAGTCATGAGGCAAAGGAAGGGGAATTGAAACAGAGGAAGCTTCAAAGAACAAAACAAGTGGAACGGGATAGGCTTGAGGAATGGGAAGAGGCATCTACTATTGAAACCGAACAATGGAAAATTGATGAAATGTTTATGAGAGAAGCACTTCAAGAATCCAAGAAGGCTGCTGATGCTTGGGAGGTCCCAGTTGGGGCCGTTTTGGTCCAACACGGGAAGATTATTGCTCGTGGGTTCAACCTGTAAGTTTTTTGTTTTCTTAAGTACTCTTTTTTTTTTTTTCCGGTTTTGAGAAAGATCATATTTTTATTTGTTTTCATTTCCAGTGTTGAAGAGTTACGGGATTCAACTGCCCATGCTGAACTTATATGTATTAGAGAGGCTTCAAAGCAGCTTAGGACATGGAGGCTTGCAGTAAATTTTCCTTTTCTTTTAAAGTTTTTGGAAAAATCATTGTATTACTTGTTTAAAATTAAGAGGAACTTAATCATGTGTCTTATATTAATTTAATTGTTTGGGTGGTTAGGAAACTACCCTTTACGTGACCCTAGAACCATGTCCGATGTGTGCCGGAGCAATATATCAAGCACGGATTGACACCGTTGTATGGGGAGCTCCCAATAAGCTTCTTGGAGCAGATGGAAGCTGGATTAAGTATGCTGCAGCAAATTGAAATTTTGACTTCTTTTCCTGCACTTTCCGCTTGTTTTAACTTATGTCAATGCTTAATATGTAGACTTTTTCCAGACGGGGGAGAAGGAAGTGGGTCAGAACAGAGCGTTAAACCGGCTGCTCCCGTGCATCCATTTCACCCAAAAATAAAGGTGAGGCGAGGAGTACTAGCGGCAGAGTGTTCAGACGCAATGCAACAATTCTTCCAGCTAAGGAGGAAGAAGGTTAAGAAAGAGAAAGGAGACCCTTCTTCTTCACCTACTCCTCCAAATCCAAATTCGTTTATTCCCAGTAGACATCAGCCGATCAAGTTCTTCACCAAGATGCATAATATTTTCTACATCATCTTCTGCTTGTAATAAGATCCGTTTTCAGTTTAACTCGCACAAAAGAAAAAGAGAGTTGCTTGCGGCTCATGGTTGTGTGAACACATTGTTGTATTTCTGAAAGAGAGAATGATAAGCTAGATTCGATTGATAACTTTAAATCTGGCTTCATTGATTATACACATCAGGTAATCAAATTACTGAGCGTATATATACAAGTAAAGATGAATTCTGACATATTGATGAACAAAATCAAACCTGATCCACATCGATCTCCTCTCTAAAGTCGTAGTCTACTACAAGTCCGAGGTTGTCGACCAATTTGTGATGTCTGAGACACCCTCCACACTGCATGAATGCAAAGATGAACAAAGGAAAGTCATATCTTGTTCATGGCAGGCAAAAAAAGAAAAGAAAAGAAACTAAACAAGTCATGTACAAAAACAAGGTCCTTTTCGTAAGCTAATGGGTTAATGAGTCGCTTAGTGCTGTCGCCACATTCATTACAATTAGACTCAACAAGCAACCGTCTTCTTTGAAGTTTTGTGTTTGATCCTTACACCCTATTCGACAAGGAAAAAAAAAAAAAAAAAGGAAGGAAGCAAGATTTAAGTACCGAACTCGAATTGTTCTGTTTCCATTCATTGTCAGCATCAGGACGACCATTTATATTACAACAAACTGCTACTACTCTGTTCCGACGATGTGGGGAAACTGTTGCTGCAAGAGAAATTCCAGGCTGAAAACACAGAAAAAAAAAAAGGCAAAATTTTGAGGGTTAACTAAGAGCGGGAAGAGAGAAGAAGAACGAAAGGGAAAGAAGCTCTGTTTGTGACCTGCTAAAGAGTGTGGCGGCGATGGGTTCTGTATTGTAAGCAGAGATGGGTTTGAAGGTATTAATCGAAGGATTGGATTTTTTTCGTGGGAAAATGCTGATAGAGAAGCGCAAGAGATGGAAAACTGATCGTAGTAATTGTTATCGCCGCCGTTGATCGACGATGATGCTGCCGCGGCGAGTTTTGCTGAGACGTTTTCTTTTCTAATTTCTGAATTCTGTGGGTCTCGTAAATTTTGGGTTAAAGGCGAAAAGACATGCATTCTCAAGTCCATGTATTTTTAAAATGCATAAAAATAATATTTATATTTTGTTTTTAAGAGTGAAAAGATATCACCGAAAAAAAATAAATGGATGGGAGAAGAAAGTAAAAAATAAATAAAATAAATAAATAAAAATAAAATATATAAAAATTTAATTTTTTCACTTTAAAATAAATAATATGATATTATGTTATAATACCATTAATAAAAAAGGGAAAAAATAGACATTAAGACGTTGTTTGGGAGCCCAGTTTTCTAAGATCATCTTACGTAATGGTAGTCTTGGTAGATGTCCGTTTAGATTATCGAATCCGAACAAAAAATGGCCGGAAACTGTAAGACGTGAACATAAATCTTTTAAAAAGCAGTTAATGAGACATTAACAGATTGAACTCAACTGCACCTTTGAATTATTTTTCTCCTTCATTGTTAATGGGGATTTTTTTTTTTTTTTTTTTTTTGTGTACAAATTATGCACTGTCGTCCCCCTTTGGATAAATCATGAGCAACTTGAAGCCAACTCGATGCCTTCATCGACAAGGAAGTACCTCTAAAGGGGACAAATGGGACTAAGAGACATTGGTGTCGAAAAGGGCATGATCTATGAATCAAAATCCATCTTCCTCGTCAACTTCATGAAAAGGAAGAGGAACTGTGTTAACTGCTCTAAACTTGCCTGCATTATTTAGATGCTCATTCTCCAACCTGGACCATGAGAACAAATTCTTATTATAGAATATGTAACAAATAAAGAAACAAAAGAAAAGAGGGAAAATTATATCGAAACTCACCGGAAAAAATTCCAGAGGCCTCTTCTTATGACTTCAAGGGCTGCTAAAAATAGCCCGGTAACTCTTGAATCGACCAGGTCAAATGTCGAATGCAGAACGGTTTGCAACCAAGCAAGCCTAAGAATCGAATTTAGTACCTGCATAGTAAAAGCAAGTATTTGGTTAAGAGATTGTACACTAAAATAAATACTTAAAAACTCAAAAATCTAAATTCTCAAACATCTTATCTATCATTGTCTAGTTGTGTTGTTAATTTGAAGTAGACTAAGAATCTTAACTTCTATTTTGTAAACATATCTCATTAAGAATATGCTCATCAACGTTTAATAGGCCAAGTTGATTGTCCATCAGAATCTTTTCAAGATGCTTATTGTCGATGGCTCACGATCATTTGAATTATCTAAAAATTTTCAAATGATTCAAGTGATTAAGCTACCGGTTGTTCCAAAATCTTAAACGGTAACTAATTTTCTTTAGCTTGATAATGATCGAACCTGATGCTAATATGATACAATTGAAAGAATTTTATAGGGTGGATGGCACGAGTTAATACCATGGAGAAATAGTAAATGGATTTTCGACGAAGCATTAGGTCATTCCTAAGCCAGGGATTCTTGGAATTGGTTTGAAGCAAACCCCAATCTTTCACAAAGTCCCAATACAATTGGTACATAGTTGCACCACTTGACATGATCACTACTAGACAGAGCCCTCCACTGGTCTTATCCTTTTCATAAGCAACCTTCGCACCGGCTGCTAACATTGCCGATACGTATTTCCCCAGGTTTGTAAGATGGTTCGTCTGTCCTTCATCGAACCAACGCCTTGCACACTACAAGCACAAGCAACAGGTTACAAAAAAAGTACTAGATATGCATATATATATATATATATATTTCCCAAAGCATTATGATTAGATCTGGACCTGCATAGCTCTCCAGTAATATGGTAGAAATGATACGGCGTAAGCTAGATCCTGAATATGTTTGGTCCGCATACAGTAATTGTAGTCTTGAGTTTTGTAGCTTTCCGTTATGTAGTAACACGACATGTATTCTAGGTTCCTCAGCATTAGAACCTAGTGGGGGTAATAAACAAAGGAACTATTAGTAAATTTACATTTTTTATCTTTTCGATTTCAATACAACTAGGTGTATGCTTTTATGTAGGTTCAATTTTATTTTTTTTTTACCTGACTGCAGAGTTGATCAGCCAGGAAAAAGTCCAACATGACAACCTGCATAATGTATCCAAGTTCTATTCTAAATAAGTACACTATGAATAGAATGATTGTAGAGGTGTAGAAGAGCATTTAAGTAGCTCAAATTTACCTTGTAGAGAGGTGAAAAGATGATGTTCCGTATCACCTGCAGGAAATGGTAGCGGCCTGATCGGTAAAATATATTGAGGGGGCAAATTAGTAATAACAAGAAGATCTGCACATTAGAAGGAAATGGAAATATGTTAAACTTTGAAAAGAAAAAACAAAATAGTTCATGGAATTGAGAGAAGTACCAATAAGAGAAGGCCCGGTATAGCTTTAACTTGTGTGTAAGAGTAGCCTTTGGATAAAAGTGTCAGATGAACAAACATAACTCCAATTACAGTAGTCATGGAGGTGGCACAAATCAAGAACACGTCTCTGTACTTAAGCTCCATTGTAGGGGACAGTTCAAAGATGAAGTTGTAGTTTATGCGAGACTTTCTCCACGCGAAAATGTTGCACCCGTATAGAAAGAAATGCAGAAACATTAGGCTGAACATACTGCAAAAAAAAGTGCAAAGACATGTTGATAAGTACTTTTATAATAGTTCCGAAAATTTTCCTGAGAAAATTAGATGAAAAAAAAAAAAAACTTGCCTAAGTATTGGGTAGACAGTCTCCATGTAGAGTGAGAAAGGGTGCTGCTTATACATGCCGGTAACATGAGCCATTATGACATAACCAGCTAAGAGTGCAGTGAAGCACCCAGTAAACAGCCCTGCTTATATTGAAAAGGATACATTTAGAACTAATTAACAAGACCTGATTGACCTGATAAATTAGCTCAAGTACTAGAAAAATCAAATAGTATTTTTATGCGGAAATATTTTGAGTCTTGGCGCCGACTAAGACATCTGATAATGGGTCCGGGGCTAGATAGCTTGGTAACACACCAAGGGAAACAAAAGGTTTACAAATTGCTCTCTCCCCTTTACAGCGTATTGATGGACTTGTTAAAGGTTGTTTTTTGTCACCTCATAAATGAAAGCAAAAAAATGTAGACACATTTTTTGGTCTAATTAGTTACACTGTTAGACAGACAACCTTAGCTTACCAATGAAGAATGTAATGGCATGTGAATCTTTACGTTGTTGTGGTTTAAGGTATTTCAAGGCCTTTCTTCTGTCTTCTCCAGCAAAGTGTTTGATAAAAAGCTCCTCAACTTCATCTGCCAACCTCAGCACCTGTAATGTCTTACACTAATTAGGCTCCATTGCTATACAAATTGTAGACGTCAGTTTGAGACTAAAAATCCAGTTTAAGCTCACCGAATCTCGTTAAGGCTCATAAAATCTACGAGTTAAATATTATTCAGAGTCTATATCTTATTTAGATTCCAATTTAAACTAAATATTTCACACCTTCACAAAGTTTCCAACCTTTCTATACAATTGAAAAAAAAGTAAGAGACAAACAAATCTTTATCATCAAATTTTCAGTAAAATCAATGGCCAATTCAAAAGTTCTACTTTTATTTTTCTTTTATCCGATGCGAAGTCTATTATGTACATTTTATAGATAGTGGCAAACATTGAAACATCATCCGATCATAAACAGCATACAAAAACATGTTCATTTTTTGTTTTCCTTTTTCTCATAATTTGAGTTAGATATTTGAGTTGGAAATATGTTGTAGCAGCCTATTTTCTTTAATACCTTGTCTGAAGTGTTGAAGTATGAACTCTCAACTACTTTCAAATATATAGGGAGAACTTCTTTTCCGGTGACCTGAAAGAAAAATACAGAGAAAGAGAAAATGATTCAAAACATAAAGTATGATTCAACATGGGTCCACCCTTTAATATAGTTTTAAGAGAAATACAAAATAGAAACGATGTCGTTTTAAGGAAGTCCGAGTAAACTTACTTTGTCAAACTTCTTCAAAATCTTAATGAAAGCAAGCACGTTTAAGTTCCTGTGAAAAATAAATTCACCATAGAATAGGACATTCGATTCATTTTTAAACTTCTTGGCATTTAAAAAAGTAAAGAAAAGAAAAGATCCATACCTGTAACTTTTGAGATAGGCTAATCCCTTATAAAGCTCAAGAAAAGCTCCTCTAATAATCTTTTCTGCATGATTCAGCTTTGTCTTGTTAATGTAAAGGTTCTTACCACTACCTTCTGAACTCCGTTTCTTTGAAGATTGGTTTCCAAAATCGTCCTGGAACAAGTAACCAATAGCCGAGAAGGTTCTGGAAGGATTTGTAATAGGAATGTTTATCCTTATGTTCTTCCCTTGGCAATTGTAAGTCCGGCTCGAAAACGATCTCAATTCTCCATCCTCTTTTTTCATTCTCATTGATTTCCCCATCTCCTCTGATCTTGATGAGTCCGAAAATGACATGTCATTCTTCTCGAAGTCATCATTGCTAATGACTTGCAACTCTTGTTCTGTTTTTCCCTTAGTAGACTCCTCTGTTTCAAATCAACAAAATTCAAATACTGTTATGAGAAATAAAAGGTTTTACATTCCAACTTGGGTTTACATGACATGTGAGATCAATAGAAATACTCTAAGCTTTTATTTCCTTAAAGCTATAAGCAACTGCTAACAAATTTAGGAATTGATATTTGAGACAAAGTCGAACATTTACCACAAGAAATTGTGTATGAGATAGAGCTATCATCATCCTTTAAATCCCGAGCATTATCGCCCGAGAATCTTTGATGGTTGATTTCAGTTTTCAGCTCGAGGAGAATCTCAATTTGTTTCTTCAAACAATCTCCTCTACTAATATATTCTGCCTCCTTTGCATTGAAAAATTGATTCACTTTGTTAAGTTGGAAGTCTAAACAGGAGAAGAATTCTTTTGCCGAAGCAATATCGACGAATTGGTCGAGCAATTCGGTCTCATACATGCCTGCTTCGCTTGTAGAAGAACTATGATTCTTATGAACCTAAAGAGGAAAAAAAAAAAAACACAGACGCACACATTATTAGTTCACAAAACTTCAACTAAATTTAACATACAAAAAGAGGGGAGAGAAAAATACTTGAATTGCTCCATGATCTTTATGTTTATGACCAAATATTGAAAGCTTCTTTAGAGATGATAAAAGGGTCTTAGTGGCAGTGGTGGCAGCAGAAGTGGTGGAGGGGGCGACCGTGGCGGCAGTAGTGGTGTTAAGAAGTTGTAATTTTTGTAGGTCTTTTTTTAGTTGCCGATAATCAACAAATGCTTCTTTCCATTCAGGGATCAGTTGGCCTTCAAACTGCTTAGAAAATCTTACCATTTTTTCAGTTTGTTGTTCACTTTCCTTGTCCACCCTCAAATTGAGATAGATAGAAAAGAGGTTTCAAGTGAATAGGGAGGCCAAGTGAGTTTTTCATAGAAGCCTATGTTGCATTTATATATGCCTTGGAAAAGAGAATCACAATGATGTGGTTGTAGGACAAATGCCTTATAGGCACATCCTATATTAGTCCTCAAGACTTGAGAGCAAAGTGGGAAAAAAAAAAAAAACTATCTTATGCTCTCTTCCTCCACTAGTGAAAGCTTGATCTTTTTGTGAGGTTCGCCGGAAAAAAGTGACCCATACAACCACCGGATTTTGGTGACTTCTCGGCTAATATGGATTGATGATAGATTCTGCAAGGGTGTGCTTATAAAGTGAATGGAAATGGGATCGACCCTTAAAAAATTTAATAATAATAATGATAATAATAATAGTAATGGCAAGAATACAGTTCCACGAGAAATGATTGTTCTCTCTACAAAGAATTGTTTCAGCTTGAGTAAGAGTTCTTTGAGAATGTCTCTAAATTTGACAAAAAGGAAAAAAAAAAAAAAAAAAAAAAAAAAAGAGAAGAAGGTGAGAAAAGCATAAAAATGAAGAATATTTTAGACACGTATAATTTGTAATAAAATCTAAAAGACAGTACTTAATTTAGGATCATTCAAATAGCTTTAAACTATCATTATTAATATAAAAAAAATTACCGTGATTGGTTAAAGCATTTCGTGCACATAAAGGTTATTTCTAATAGACCAGCTACTTGATCTCCACTAACTTGAAAGACATCTAAAAAGTTTAAATTACTTTTCTTCTTTGCTCCCTTTTTTTCTCTATCAAGTACTCTTTTCATCGCCCCCCCTAAAAATAAGTTGAAAATGGAGAAATTTTCTTGTGTACTAGATTTATATAACGCCAAGGAAAACACTAGACTAGAGGATCTTTATAGTTTGTGGTATAATCTTCCCTTAAGTTAACGTAGAATGTTCTTCATCTGGAAATATTGTAATCTCAAAAATCAAGGATATGATGCCTAACAGCTACCTCTTTACACATGTTTTTCCATCTTGTTGAAATTGTTCACATGGAAAAAAAGAAAAAAGAAAAAAGAAGGGGCGCTAAAATTGAAATAAAATGATTTCTTCACAAAATATTTAAATCGAATCGAATTTTCGTGAGAAATTTAATCATCAATTATGTTTTTCATCGTGAAGAATAAATATAATCAGATTGATCTGGTTCAATCCAATTCATTAAGAACATGAACTCAAAAAAAAAAAAAAAGAGAACCAGACCTCCACGGGAGGTCTAGTTCGAAGCTGGGGACATAAAATCAACATGAGGATCAGAAAGTCTCATTTGCAATGTAACATTAGGATCAACATAAAAAGTTAGTTGAATACTATATGTATAAGACAAGTGTTTTTATCTTATACATACAAAACTTTATGTATCCCATTTCAAGTATTATGACCACCAAATCATAAGTAGGTTTAATGAGAAAAAAAATAATAAACAAGCTCTTAAAGAATAATCGGACAAAAGAAAATATAATATTTATAAATAATGTTAAAAAAAAAAAAGTTTATATCCCAATAATTCTCTTTAAGATGTAGACTCTTTTGGATTGTAGTAGTTAAATCACGTTACATATTATATCGTTAAGTCACATACTTGATAGACATTTATAGGCTTAATTCTAAAACAAATAAGGAAACTAAATATTAATAAGAATAAAAGAAACAAAGGAAATTAAAGACTAATAAAAATAAAGGAACTAAATAACTCTAACAAAATAAGGAAATAATATAGTGACCTCTTAACGTACATGGATTGCATGTGTAATGTAACTCGTTAAATAGACATTATTTTGAAGAACTCGTTCCCTCTCCTCAACCTCAATGCGGGCTCCGGCCCAATAACTTGACAGCATCCGTAAGTGGATAGCTCCATCATATCCCATTGATAAGTTACTCTTCGTTTTTCTGTTTTCTTTTTGTGCAATTCATTCGCATGTTAATATATAAGGTTATGAAAAAATGAATCACAATAAGAATAGATTTTATAATGTGGGGATGCGAACCTTTTATTTATGTAAAAATCAAGAATTACCAATCTAGATTAACTTAAATAAATAATGAGACAATCAATTCAATAACATAAGTAAAAATATAAAGAAGATAATAATGATATAAATATTATGTTCTAACTTCATTTGGTCCAACTTATTTATTTAGTTTGAATCATAATTTATTAATTTTTTTTTTTTATATTTAATTTTTCAAATTTACATTTTAAATATATAATATATTCTAATAAAATATCATCGTAGATAGCCTTAAAATTAAAGTGCGTCGAGAATTATTTCACAATAGTGATTGTGACAATGTGATAAAAATAAATCAGAAAAATTTTTAAAAAAAGAAAAAGAAAATAAATAAATAAAAAAATAAAATAGTAAGAATAAATGAGAAATGGTAAAGCAGAGTTTTTGAAAAAGGTAAATATCCGAAAAATCTAAGGCTAGGAGGTGGGGGGGGGGGGGGGAGTAGGGGGAACCAATTAGAAGACATGAAAATGATAGTTGATTCGGATTTGCATAATTGGGTGCGCCCTGGCGGTGTCACCCCAACCCAGACCCATAGCCTCAACCTCATTTGATTGCATTATTATCTTCGATTCGATCGCTTTGTCTCTACTTTTTTTTTTTTTTAACCCACTTCGACTACTACTCTAAATAAATAAAAAATTCACTCTATGCTACTCTCATTTACTTTGATGATTTGATCAATCATCATCATTACTCTCATCGTACTCGCCAGAAATGTTTTTTGTTTGTTTTTGTTGTTGTTGTTGTGAAGTTTCTATGCAACTATGCCTCCTTAATCAGCAATTAATGAGTCGAAACTTCTCTTCTTATCTTTTTAATGTGTAAAGAGATTGGTAATGGATTCCACTTAGCTAAAGCATATACATTCTATAAGTACTAAGATATATAGGTTCCTTATACTAATATATCATGTACGTTCTATAAGAATAAAGGAGTATTGCATTATATTATATATATATATATATATATATATATATGTAATTTTCTAATTTTTATTATCTGTTTAGGATTTTATTTCCTTCATTTTCTAGGCATCTTTAGAGTTAGTATAGCTAAAGCTTTTAGATGGCTAGTTAGGGTTTAGGTTTGGGGAGTAAATTTAAAATAGGAGAGAAAATAATTTAAATAAATATATTTTGAAGAGCGTTCTCATTTCCACTAATGAAATGAAGATGTCATGAACTGAAATTTTAATTTTAATTTTACTATTATTATTATTTTTTATATTAAAATTACGAGTAAATAATTGGTATAATATATTCTCAAAAGATCACTCTGAAACCACCGTAAGCAAACCTAAAATTTCATCTCAATCCTTCCCCTACACACCTCCAAATTAACGAATCCTTCGATTCTAATTTTCTAGAAATCTTAAAGCTAGCTATGAAAATAAGTTTTTTGTTTTACACGGTTTATATGTATATATATATATATATATAATATTATTATAATGAATTTAATAATAAGTATATTCTATTATTATGTACTTTGCATCATAACACGTATGATTATTCGCATATTTGGCAATAAAAGAGAAAAAGAAATTGAAGATTCACATTCTCCGGAAACCGAATCGAGAAACACCAAATTTGGAGAAGGGATTGAGACTGTACATGAAATATAACTGAATGAACAAGTACCCTTTGTCGGTTTTAAAGCTTATCGGATACAAATAGTTAAGTAACTCAACCCTATATACCTCGTATAATTAATAATCATCTTTATATGATTTTAGACTATATGTTTATATCCATACACGAAAAATTCATTTGGAATGAATTAAAATATCAAGTTCTGTAATTTTTTTGTTATTTACCATTTATAAATCTTTTTGATGTGCATTGTGGTAGTGAGTTTGGTAGTTAATGCCTAATCTTAAAAATGATTGCTGGGGAAATTAGTTGATTCTGTATGCGTGTAAGGTATCATAATCTTCCATAGAATAAGAGGATAATTATGAAAGTGGTCAGTCGGATCCTAAATCTTGATAGCAAATCCTATAGAACTAATTCCATTTGTCTCCCATTTCCACGATATATAATTTAAATTAGGCACAACTAAGACCTCCACGTGATAGTGAATTCTCATGAAACAGTTGAGATAAATATTGTTGCCAATCAAGAATCACGGAGCCTGCAGCAGGCATATAGAGGTCAGGTTCCATTCTTGTACTCCCATGTGCAAGAGAACTATTTGCTAATTGCTCCATAACTTTTATTTTATTGTTCAATATCAAATGAAAGAGAAATACAAGGCATGCCATATATAATAAAACAATCAAATAGGCTACTTAGCTTATTGTCTATTACTATATAACCCATCTTATACCGAATGAGAAAGGTGGAAAACGTGGTTAAAGTGGTCACTTCAAGTTCTTTAAGGTTTAACGTGCATCGCCATCATTAAAAATTTATATATATTGACCAAGTAGTGAAAGGTCTAAGTCGATTTACATAAGTTAAGAAATAAGAGACCTAGGTCGAATTACATGCATTAAGTAATAGGTCAGTTTAGTTGGATTAGTAATTATTTAATATCTGATACGTTAGTTAAATAGGGCAATTTATCTTGGTACCTAAGTTTAGTTTGATATATACGCCGAGTCATGCAATTAGTATCTAAGACTGATCGTGAACCAATTGTCAACCAAAGGCATCGCAATTGTCAACCAAAGGCATGGTTGACTTAGGTTCTTAGTGACATGTAAGGCTCATAAGTCATGGGAAAATATAATTTTTTTTTTTCCATGTTGATCATGAGCACCGGCGGATTCAAGTTGGGGGCAGTGAGGCAGCTGCCCCCACGAGCCTGAATTTTTTTTTTTTTTGAATTTATAGGGGAAATTTTTAAAATTTAGAATTTTAGGGGAAAAATTTATAATTTTAATATCAAATATTCTCAGATTCTTAATTTCCTATTTTTAATATTCAGTAGTTTCATGTAATCGTACCTCCACAGTGATACAATCCTGAATCCGCCGGTAATCATGAGAGATATATATATATACGTATACATCTTTTCAAAAAAGGATACCTAAATGAATAAAGATGAAGATAAAAAGATAAATTTAAAAGGTTTACATGATTAATGCTGGCTAGCTAGATAGTTTGGTCAATTCCCATTTACAACTAAATTGTAACGTGGGAAATCTTACGTTGATCATCATCGTTATCTTATCTATGTAGAGTTGGATTTTCACTTAGAATTACAATTACTTGGAGCTTCATGATTCGGTATTCTTAAAACTTGAGATAGCACTCTATTTACATACTTTTAAGTTTGACTCTTGATAAGATCAATTTACAAACCACGACGTATCTAATTTGACTTCTTGATTAATTTACATTCACTTGTTACTATTATTGTTTCGTGCACGAGTTAAAATCTAGATAATGTACAACATTTACGGCACATGACAACTCCTGGCTTTTGCAGGTTTCTGCTTAGTTATCTAGTTTTTATTTCTACTGATGATGTTTTTGTTAGGAAATACTTTGGTAATGATAGAAACAAGTAAAAAATAAAATAAAATAAGATAATATGATTGTCATAGACACAAGTTTCTAGGGTTCTTATGTGTGGGCAAAAAGAGCAATCAAATGGGTGTAAATTAGTTGCGGATACAAGATTTTTGTGTAGTGAGATAGTCCTCATAAAGGATGAAATTCCTGCAGTAAAATAAAAATGTAATATATAAATTTCGATATCTAATATATATATATATATATATTCTTATATATAATATAAAAGTTTGTATTTGGTTGAAAAAAAAAAGAATTAAATAATTAAATAATACTATTATATTTTATATATTTATAATTATACTAATATTATTTAAATTTTAATTATTTTAAAATATTTAATTGTGTAAATTAATTTCATATTTAAAAATGATTCCAGACTTATTAAATTTAAATTATATATTTATACAATTTTATGGGGCAATTATTATATAAAAAAATTATTTAATATAAGCAAAACCCTAAATTTTGAAAGGCAAATTTTCTCCCATAACTCCCAACCTACCAGTGGTGTGAACCATCGTTAGGGTTGGCTAGAGCCTAGAGCCATCATGATATATAGAGAGTGGTGGATTGAGGGAGTAAAAGTAATGTGAGTATTCATTCAGTTTTAACCTCTATGATC
The DNA here is from genome assembly GCA_027186245.1 of Coriaria nepalensis. NCBI lineage: Eukaryota > Viridiplantae > Streptophyta > Magnoliopsida > Cucurbitales > Coriariaceae > Coriaria > Coriaria nepalensis. Next base: position 6,811,300 of record CP114499.1, on the reverse strand, counting down.
TCCTCTTATAATCCTCCTATCATTTTAGTGGAAATCTCCATTGTTCTTCGCCCGTAGAACATCATATTCCCTCAAATTCCAACAGTTTGAACCCTTTCTTAGACCCACAAGTGATTTCGATGACACGAGAGGGCCCTACCCTAAACACACAAGTAACTTAAGAAACATCGACTGCTTTTGTTGAGAACAAGAATAATTCCCCATAATTGTCTCCTTAGCTTAAGGGATTTGTATATATTTCTCTTATCCAACAGTTCTTTCGTCATGCCTACATGTTTGTGAAATATTATTGTTTTGTAATAAGGCAGAAGATCTTCCTTCTACTTTTGAGGGCAAAAGATGATGTATATATAGAGATAGACTTGTGGGTCGATAAAGGCTTTGATTAGCTTTTGGGATATTGAACGTTTTCACGTAAGCTAGTTTGATTGTTGAACTAATAAAGCTCTTGATATTGATAATGATTTGACCCATGCACGAATGGATGGTTCACATACATTTTACCATTTTATTATTTTCTACTTTATTTATTTATTTATTTACTAATTCTTTTTTCCTTGATTGGGCTACTACTTGTTCTCTTGCACTTTGTATCATGTAGGAGGCCCACTTCATTAAACAAGCTCAATTATTAAGTCATCTTTTTGACAGAGCATAAATTTTTTATGTGATTTTTCTTTAGGTTGAAAAAAAAAATTAATAATAATAATAATAATAAACTAAATTTAAATAAAATTAAATAAGTCTATTATTATTTATATTATCATTGACTCATAAATTAATATATTAATATAAATATATCTAAAATTTATTTATATTTAATATTTTTATCATTTTTCATAATAAAATAATGTCAAGTCTTTCATGGGCTATAGTTTTAATTATGGACTGAAAAAGACAAAGCTACATTTTGGGCCGGTATTTTAGGATCGGAGAGGCCCAGAAAAAAATCAAACAAAATTACAGTAGAAACTAGAACGTTTTCTTCTTCTTCTGCTAAATTTTCTCTCTTATCCATATAAATACAACAGAGACAAAAAAATTAAAAAAAACAGAAGCCAGAGCATTCAGCATCAAGATCTTCAATGCCAAAATCCCCAATTCCTCTCGGTATTTTTCTCTCTCTCTCTAAAAAAATGCCTTCTTCTCAAACTTCTCCACTAACCCACATCCAGTCTTCTTCCCCCTCACTAGAATCTGCAGATTCCACCATGCGCATTGCCACTAATCCCATTCAGACTCTGTTTGTCGGGGAAGACGACGAGCCAGCAACTAGACTTCTCATTTATTCATCTTTGAAGAACGAAAAGGCCATACCCATTAATAAAAAGCCTCTTCTCCCTAGGACTTCAACCTACACCACATTCACTACCACTACCGGCCGTTCCCACCACCAGAGGCGGCGGAGAGTCTCCAGCGAAAGCTCTCTTTCCTCCTTCTCCCCCGACGAAGGAAGCCGGCGATCTTTTCGCCGGGATCTCGGGCATGCTGCTTCCGAGACGTTTCTAGTGACCCGCTTAAGTTTGAAGCTTTTGAGATATCTTGGGTATCATTTTTAGCTATATTTTAGAGATGTTATAATATTTTGATTAATTCTAGATTTCTATCCCTCTAAGCAAGGTGGAAGGAACATTTGAGGAAGTTCAGAAAGAGAGGACAACTATCAATTAGAGATTTTATTTGCAGATTATATAGCTCAGAAATATAATCCATATATCTTCATTTTACAAACTATTTTCCAGAAATTTGGAAACTTTTAATTAATTTTACCACCATTGTTTTCGTTAAATTATTGTTTGCACTGTTATAATATGCTTCATGTTCATTTATTTTGAAATAGGGTAGGCTACAGATGGGTTGCAAAATTTCTAGCCCTTGGCTGTTATGCATTCTTGCTTTTCCCGGGTTTTCTTCAAGGTCTATATTTCATAACTCTTAACTTGTTATTTTCATGCCTTGGCTGTTATGCAAATCATTTTTCTGTATTTATCTGGTTTTGTATATTTGCAGTGGGGTACTATTATTTCTTCTCCCCTCAAGTGCGTAGAAGTATAGTTTATGGTGATCAGCCACGCAATAGGTAGTATCAATGTCCTTTTGTTGGGGGATGACTTTAAAGGCATAAGTGGCTGAAAATTTCCTTTTCTTAATAGTTTATATTGTATTTTTCTTCTTCGAGGATGGCAGGTTAGATTTATATCTACCAAAAAGTAGTGGATCAAAGCCAGTTGTTGCATTTGTAACTGGTGGAGCATGGATTATTGGGTATGTCTTGTGAATCGATTAATTTATAATCTTATTTGAAGTTGAAGAAAAGATCATGTCAAAACAAAGTGAGTCCCAAATATCGGCTTATATATATACATGACTCGACCAATTTAGAGTTTTTTTTTTTGGGGTCAATGCAGTTACAAAGCGTGGGGTTCACTTTTAGGACAACAGTTATCAGAAAGAGGCATCATAGTAGCATGCATTGATTACAGGTGATATGATCTCTATAAAATGATTATTGCTGTCAAAAACAAACATTTTAACATAACAAACTTATGTACAGCATTAATCTCATTATTTGTATCTTAATATGCAGAAACTTTCCTCAGGGAACAATGAGTGATATGGTAAATGACGCTTCTCAAGGTATCTCTTTTGTGTGCAATAACATAAGCCTATATGGAGGCGACCCTGATAGGTAATAATAAACCTTAATCTTTTCTCCCCCTCATTCTCTGAATATCATAAATCTCTCTTTAAGCTTCCTTCTTTAAAAAAAAAAAAAAGGATTTATCTAATGGGACAGTCAGCTGGGGCGCACATAGCTGCCTGCACGCTTTTGGAGCAGGCAATCAAAGAGGAGGGCGAAAAAGAGAGCACTTCCTGGAGTGTGTCCCAAATAAAATCTTTCATTGGTTTATCAGGAGGGTAAGGATCTATCTCTCTGTTTTTTAGGTTAAAGCTTTCTGCTTTATCACACATTTGCACTTAGATTCCAGTACCCGTTCCATTTCAGGTACAATTTATTCAATCTAGTTGATTATTTCCATAGCCGAGGTTTATACAGATCCATATTCTTAAGGTACATGATATATAAATGCCATTCTCATTTACCGCATCCATTTCTGAACTAGTTAGTAAAGGGGTTTTATTTTTATTTTTTGACAGCATAATGGAAGGGGAACAATCCTTGAGAAGATTTTCGCCTGAAGTGAGGGTAAAAGATCCCGGAATTAGATATGCGGTTTCACTCCTTCCGCCCTTAGTTCTATTTCATGGAACTGCAGATTATTCAATACCATCAGATGCCAGTAAAAAATTTGCAGAAACTCTTCAACTACTTGGAGTGAAAGCTAAAGCTGTCTTGTATGAAGGGAAGACACATACGGATTTATTTCTTCAAGTTAGTGATGCCTCCCTGTTTTCGATGTCAGTGTCTTATAATTTATGCGAGCTGTGTTTATTACAGTGATATTATTGCAGGATCCAATGAGGGGTGGTAGAGATGAGATGTTTGAAGACATAGTTGCTGTAGTTCAAGCCAATAATGATAAAGAGGTTGACTTTGCTAAAGATGTAGCGGCTCCTCCTCTTAGAAGACGACTTGTACCTGAATTTTTGTTGAAGTTGGCTCGGCGAGTTAGTCCATTTTAAGCTCTCTTTCTCTCCTTTTTTTTATCCCATCATCGATTTCTTGTGTATTATGTATGATTTATAAAAAAATATATTATTGCAGTCCTTCTCTAATTCAGTATTCCACAAATCCTTTTTCCCCCAATCTGTACAGATAATTCAGTATTCCTATACTTGTTCTTCTCTGTTCTTTGATATCTTGTATGACAAGGTTCGTGTATATACGGTACGGCATGATGTTCCACAAATATTGCACTATTTATTTAATCAGACGAACTTCTTACATGGAGGATACTAAAATCCCCCTTCTTCACACTGACCAGAGGAAAGAAACTAAAGACTTAAAATTAGAACATGTCTAGTACATGAGATAAAGTTTCATTCATCTGGCTGCTCCACACATCATCTCCTTAGTTCTTGGCTGCTGAAGATTTTGCACCTTTCCCCTATGAAAATCATTAAAAAGATGATTATACGGGAAAAAAAAAACCAGGCAATCATAAAAACAAAAACACATACGCACACATGATGGTTATAATACCTTCTTCTTAGGTTCTTGAGGTTTTTGAGCGCCGCCCTTCTTAGGGGCGGTAGACTTAGAAGATGGAGCTTTAGGAGCAGTGCCTGCAGCTGGTTTCTCAGCCTTCAAGGATGCCATAACTTCTCTTTTTAACTTTTCTTTCACAAAGAAAACAAAGAAAAGAAGACTTAATCTTGTGATCCCTACTTAACTTGCTTACTTTGAGTATACCCTCCTTACAACTAGCTACTCCCTTTTATAGTAAATATCTACTATTTGGACTTAGTTTGTGATGGGGTTTTTTTATTATTATTATTTTGTAATCTTTAATCGTGTTGTATGTGGGACCGCCCCCAGGCAAGTACATATCAAAGAAGTATATAGTGAGTGAAGAGAATGGGAATAATTTGATTGGGAAGAAGCACTAGTAGTTACATCTAGCATTAGATGCTCTGCTTAGCAAACATATTTTATGGACTAATTACTACAAGACAAAAGAAAAAGAAAAGAAAAAATGAAAAAAGGTTTTATTTTTTATTTTTTATTTTTTATTTTTTATTTTTTATAGTTTGATTCGTTTCTAACTTGATTCGACAATTTTGCACCTTTCTTACAGCTATTAATGCCACTGAACTTATTCACTAAATAAAAGAACAAGTAACGAAATGAAACGTTACCTGTCTGTTAGTGTCAGATTTGTTGTAAGATTTTAATATTAGTTAAAAAAGGGAATGATCATAATCATTATTATCCAAAGCACTTGTTGGAGGGAATTGGAGTATCTTATCTCGATTGAACATCATTGTCTTAATAAACAATTAATGGGGTTGTTGATATTGATTACCGTTATTATTCAACCAATTTAACCAAGTTCATAAATCTTTCCTAATTCTTTTTAATCATAAAATCTGAAAATAAGAGAGTTTATGGACAGATTGCATAACCACAAAGAAATTGTATAAAATAAAGAACATAAGGAGATTATAATAGTTCACTTACAAAAATTAAAATTTGATTAATGTAGATTATATCTATTTAAATTCTAAAAAATCGAGACTCATTTGCACTAGTGATAGAGTTTAGGTCCAAATACTGATCCAAAGCCTTAATCCTACTATTACACATGCTCAATACACCCAAATCTAAAAAATGGATTAAGAACTCTCCCTAACCCAGTTGCAGCTAAACAATAACGCAACCTTATAGTAAACAAAAATCAAATAAGGTAAGAGGAATGAGCAAACCAAAATCGCATAAGATCATACCACCCAAACGCATGAAGCAGAAGATCGCATTTGCAGGAGAGAAGCGGAAGAACAATCACACATTAGGGCTTGAAAAAGAGGCTGAAAAACTAATGACCCAAACCGGGTTAAGAGCTACAAGTACCCAAACCGTTTTATGACCCGACAAAGAGAGTTGAGTTTTCAAGTTCGACCTAAAAAGCAACATGCATGTACTTAGGCCGACCAGTTTTGGGTTCACCTTAAATTAAACGACAATCTCCACCTTAAATTAAAATCATTATATCACCATACCTCAATGAGTTATTTTTGGAAGTCCTTCATAGCCCAATTTTATCATGTCACCCTATATATAAAAAATATAAATAATGCTTGAATTTCATTACGGTAATAACTTGAGTCCCCATATTCGAAGGATTCTCCTCCATAAAAACTTTAGAGATGCATACAGTACCCGAAGCAATGAGGTCACAAAAGAAATGATATTTTTATGTCTACATGTTTTGTCCATTCATGGTGAACAAGAGTCGTACCTAAGTGGATTACACTTTAACTATCCGAGTACATTGTACATTTACCATTCATAATACATGCTTCTTTAAGTAAACATTATAACCATACGGCCTCCTTGAACGCATCTATCATGATCACATACTCTGCCTCCGTCAATGATAGCGACACCAACATTTAAAGTAGGGTTTTTCAACATACACAATTGCCGCCCAATAAGAATTGGAATGTTGTAGCCGACTTCCTAGAATCCATGTTATATGCAAAATTGCTATCTATAAAGCCAACTAAATCCAAAATGTTAATCGAATTATGAAAATGTAAACCCAAATATCAGTGCTAGTAATATACCTCAAGCACCATTTTAATGTATTCCAATATATCATACCAGGATTTGACATAAACCTACTTAATAAAAAAATAGAAAAAAACAAATCCAGACAGATACTAATCATAGAATACATAATTAATCATATGGCATTAGAATAGGGAATATGCTCCATTTTCACTAACTCGGAATCGGTTTAAAGGCTTTGTTCCTTACTAAGGATAAAGTGATTTGTTATAGGTAGGGAAACCAGTTTACAACCCTCTCTCTCAAACCGAACACTAAGTTTGTTTAGATATGACTCTTGAATCAATTTTAGAGATTTATTTTCTCTATCTCTAACAATTTACATTCCTATGATCCTATTTGCATGTCCTAAGTCTTTCATATCAAATTTTAGATTTAACTTTTTTTTGAGTTCATTTATCTTAATTTGTGATTTACTAATTAGAAACATGTCATCTACAGATATCAACAAATAAGTGTAAACAAAATTTTCACATGCAAAGTAGAAATAAGAGTCATAACTACTCCTAATAAAGCCTATTTTTACTACAAATGAGTCAAACCTAATATACCATTACCGTGACGATTGTTTCAAATCATACAATAATTTTTAATAAGAAAACATGCTCGGGGTATTTCTTATCAATATAACCGGGAGGTTGTCTCATATAAAATGTCTCATCTAACTCACTATGCAAGAACGTGGTTTTAATATCAATTTATTCTAATTCTAAGTCATAAAAGGCTAATATGATCATGATAGTCTTAAATTTTACAAACGGCGAGAAATTTTCATTAAAGGCTACTCCTTCCCTTTGTTTAAACCTCTTAGAAGTGTTGCCTTAAATCTAGAAGGATTAGAAATTATACGTTCCTTTACCTTGTAGATCCACCATTGCTTTTTTGGCCTCAAAAAAAGCAACCACGTTGTGTTCGCATTTAGAGACTGTATCTCATCATCCATGGCATCCATCCACTTTTTCCTTTTTGTGGATGCCATACCTCATCAAATTTTGACGGTTCGTTTTCTTGATTATGAATATTTTGAGTTATGTTTTACCTGCCTCATTTCTCGCCCCCTTATAAGTTGATAATCGGCTACTTAATCATTATTTGATTCATCTAGAGTCGCGGTAATATCTTATTCTTGATCCAGCTGATCAGGTGTGCTAGGCACAACATTATGTGGTGTCAGGTCATTGATAGGGGTGCCCTCCTCCTGCTGTCCATTTTGGACAATAGTGGTTGCATCATCCATCTTGATGTGAGAACCCACTTCAGGAGAAGAAATACTTGCATCATTCTTAATAGTCTTAAATGAAAACATTATGTGGTGTCAGATCATTGATAGGGGTGCCCTTCTCCTGCTGTCCATTTTGGACAATAGTGGTTGCATCATCCATCTTGATGTGAGAACCCACTTCAGGAGAAGAAATACTTGCATCATTCTTAATAGTCTTAAATGAAAACATAGATTCATTAAAAATAGTATATTTACTAACAATTACCCTTATTCCTACAGTTTCTTTATCCCATAATCTAAACTCATTACTATCTTCCTCATATCTCAAGAAGATACATTTTTAAGATCTAGGGTCAAGTTTACTATCCTTTTTATATGCATAAGCCACACATCCAAAAGCCTCAAATGCCCTAGGCTCGGTTTTCTACCCGACCATACCTTTTCCGGACATTTAAAATCTAGAATGGTAAATGAAAGATCTTAGGGCACTAGGTATGTAGCGGTCTTAACCGTTTCTCCCCAAAAACCCTTAGGAAGATCTGAGGTAAACATCATACATTTAACTTTCTCTGGTAGAGTCTTATTTATCATTTTCCCTACCTAATTTTGTTGAGGGGTCCTAGATACCATCCTATATCAAGTAATCTCATTTTCCTTACACTAGTTGTCAAACATAGCATTGCAAAGCTCAATATCATTATATGTCCTAAGGTTCCTAACCTTTTTATTTATTTAGTTCTCAACTAAATAAGACAACCCAAACTTTCATAATAAAATCATCAACAATGGATAAAAAATATGTACTACCACTTTGGGATTGATCCCTTTTGGAACCCTACAAGTCGGCATGTAAGTACTCCAAATAATCCCTAACTAAGTGAACTCCCTTATGAAAACTTAGCCTATATTGTTTTCCTAACACACATATCTCACAAAATTCAAGAGAAGTAGTGGATTCCTTACCGAAATATCCTTACTTGCATAACATTAAAAGTGTATGCCCATCAAGCTAATTGGATTATACAACACATCAACATCAATCAAAATCATAATAAATTTCATATAAATTCTCTCAAATTCATATACAATAAATGTAGCTTATAATTCTAACAAATTCATACTAAACCCTAAACTTTAAGACTTTTAACCCTAAATCATAATTCTCTCAAATTTATTCTAAACCTTAAACCTTAAGTCATAAACCATAAGTCATGGTATGTTCATTTTTAACCCTTAACCCTATGTCTTAAACCTTTTATATAAACCATAAATCCCAAATCATAAGTCTTATATCCTAAGACACACTCAGTGTTATACCTTTTATTTTGAATCTTAACCCTAAACCTTTAAAGGATATTGAACATTTTGTCCAGATTTCTCTATTGTTCGATGACTCCTTCTTAAAGGGGTCATCGAGCAATTGGGAAATCTAGACAAAATTGTTAGAACAAATTTAAAGATAGAAAAGTAATGAAGCAAAGGGATCGAACAACAAGAACAAAGGAAAATGAATGCTTGAAGATTTTTGTAATGTTTTAGGAATAACCAAGTTTAATAAAAAATATATTTAAAAAGTCATCGAGAAATCGGGAAATCAGTACAAAATGAGCATTATGCATTCAATTATAGATTGCTCAATGACCCTCTTCAGGTAGCCATCAAGTAATCGTGAATAAAGTGACAAAATGTTAAAAATCTCAATTTCTAATAGTCGAGGTATCAATGAAAACTTATTGATAAATAATCTTATTAAGAACATAATTTATAATAAAAATAGATAATTAAATAGATAAACAATAAGATGAAAATTTTATTACATCAAAATCATGGAATACAGCTTCCAACAATTTAGTATACGTGACATTAGATCGATTGAAGCCAAGTTGATCCATTTGTCCTATTTCAATGCCAATACCACAAATTCTCTTTCTCGTTTGGGTTCATAGTCTCATCACATTCTCCTCACATTCACCATTAAACATATCATTACGAATAATTTTTTCATTTCTATAGAAGGAGAAAAAAAAAATTAGTTTTCTTGATTAGAATGATTGAAATAAATGAATTAAATATAGATGTTCGATGGTTCCAAGATTTTAATAATATTCTATTGCTCGATATCTTTATAGATCTTGAGGCATCGAGCAATCAGGCAAACAAGACTTTTGTCATAATTGCTTGATTGCTCGATATCTTTCAGATCTCAAAACACTGAGCAACACAAACCTAAATTTTCATATTTCAAAATTTCAGATTTTGGACAATGTAAACAGGATCCAAATCATAATACAAACAAAATACAACTAATAAAAACACTTTAAGTTTCATTTATGATCTATCAACCATTGAAATCAAGTTTAGAAGTTTAAAATAACCTAAACGGTTTGTGGGCTCTCTAACTCTTGATTTTTTATTATGAAACTTGCAAACGGAATGTAGAGGGAGGATTATATATCAAATTACTTTACAAGTGATGAAAACCGGATTAAAAGTGACGAATTGGAGATGAGGATGTTAATTAGAAATGTATTTCTATCCAAATCTAAACGATGAAGAAACAAAAAGGATGATGAAGATGAAATGATGAAGATGAAGAATGCAACAAGAATAAGTAAATGATGAAGGAGCTTCGGTTTAGTTTCTGAATTTTTTCAGAATAACGGTCGTGTGATTGTGAAGAAAAAGAAAGAAGATGAAGAAGAAGGAAGATGCATATATATATATATATATATATATATATTTTTTTTTTTTTTTTTTTCAAAATTCATTAAAGGTATTTATGTTTTTTTATATTTATTATATAAATTTAATTGAAAATTAATATAAATTTAAGTGGGTATAAAAAAAAAGTCCATATAATTCACTCTTGATCTATCTATTAGAGTTCACAATTGAGAAAGTCTTATATGTGTCGAATCCTTGCATTTGCAAAGAGCATATTGTCTAATTACATGTTCGACGGTGAAGTGCATGTATGGCCCTGTTGGGTGTTTATATATATATTGTTCGTGGAAACTTCCAATAAGATTTGGTTTTGCATCCATGCATGCTTGTTTGTATGCTTCTATTACTGGATTATATAGCATGCATGCATGAGGTACCGGAGCCTGCTTAAAAAGTTTTGAGAAATATTTAGGTATGATATATATAGAGAAGAGATATCAACATTTGTGTATCATATTCATCCGATAAAATTATGTATCGTATCCATTCGAGAATTACTCATCTAGCATGCATGATTGACCGGCTGACTCTCATTTTCTAGAGTTCTATCCTATTCCCACTAAAAACCTTACCCAAATGCTATATTGGAAACACGTATTTGTCAATGTTATAGTAAAGCGAAACACCCACTTACACCACGTTTGTAAGTTAAAATTTCACTATATTTTCTTGCCCCCTCCATCTCACTTAGCTGTTAAGGTTGTATATATGTACCTAGTTGAGCAACGACACACGGAAGACACCCATTTGCCGTTTGAAAGAAGTTAATTTAATCGCACTACATGAATACGATTAAACAGACGTTGTTGATAATAATCGACCAAAGTCTTTTTTTAATGTTGTATATATATATATATATAACAAATGATTATATGTAATATCATATCGGGCATATAAGCTAAGGTTTGAATTTTAGATCATGCACAAGGGTGCAATGATTACACAGGCGACTTTCTTAGTAATAAGAAATAATCCAATCTTTCAATCAAGTACCGTCTGACTGTAACAATTGCCTATTGCCTAGCTAGAGTAGCCTACACATAGACAATTAGGGTTGCAATGATCATGGAGGAATGATATTTGGAGAGCAATCGGACCCCATCCACTTTGAGAATTTCTGGCGAAAAAAATATGCAGTTGAGGACCTAAATATAATTTTGCAGCAGCATAGGGGCCAAGAATTATTGTTAATTAGATCCAATTTTAAAAATCAGCAGTTAGGCTAGATGGCACTGCATCAATTATTCATGCATATTGCACTTACAATGAATGGTGCGTCGATCCATGAGTTGACATAGTGGGAAGTCAGAATCCAAGAAAAAAGAGACAGAAGTGACTCCATTAAACCAAAAAAAACCATTCAAATGTTGTCGGGTGCTTACAAGTACTAGCGGGCTTCAGCCTGCTCTAATGAAATGTCTTGCCATCTTGGGCCAAAAAAGAAGATTACCTGGTAAGATGTTATCCTATGCTTGGGGAAAAAGCAGAAGAGTTTGTCGTGTGTAATTGGAAACCATGAAGAAAGTTAAGAATTTCATGCTGGTTGGAAAATAAGCTTTTCTTTTCTCTTCATGGTTTCTTTTCCGAGAATTGACGGATAAATTTCAACCGTACATTAAATTGATATAACGTATAACCATATATTTGAAGCAGCGGGGAGTTGAGCTTTCAAGTTTAAAATCAGACATCTTGGCTTTATGAAAGCATACCATATATTTGATCAAATGCATGAGAAATGATGTTCAAACAAAAACATGCCTCAAGTAATTCAATCCCATAATATCCTTATTTTCACCCTTACAAACATCCGTATCTGAGTAATCAAGCAAAGATTTCTTCGCATCTACTTATCGGAACATAATCATGGAATCATAAAACCAGAAAATACTCATTAACGGAACTAGAAAACTGTAAAAAGATTCAAACTTACAGTTGATCATAACTTGGTACATATAATTACTCAACCAGTGTTCCTCATCCCGGCAGCAATTCCATTGATAGTGATGAGCAATGCATCTCTTAATTTATTGTTATCATCATCACATCTTAACCTCTTCAATATTTCAACCTGCAACATGTTCAAAGGATTAAGATAAGGCAGCCTACTCTCAATAAGCCTCCTCAAGCTCCTATTGTTCTCAGACAATTTCTCATGCCCGCTAACAACCAATACAGATCCTTCAGTAGATAAGAGCTCCTTCCTCAACTCAGAACCAAGCTCCTGCCTGCTCTTAGACACGAGAACTTCATCATAGTGTTTAGTTATAGGAATATCGGCCTTCCCCAAAACCATCTCAATTAGATCTATGGTACATTGAAAGAAAGGCCATTCCTTGTACATTGCTTTTAACTCTTCAGTATGTCCCTTTTCACAGACACTTTTCAAACCAGCTCCAACTCCGAGCCAAGATGGGAGAACGAATCTGGTCTGGGTCCAAGCAAAAATCCAAGGTATAGCTCGGAGATGGCCTATTCCTACAGAGCTCTTCCTTCTAGTGGGGCGGCTTCCTATGTTAAGGTAGCCAAGCTCAGCCTGTGGAGTAGCCTCATTGAAGTAGGCAAGGAACTCCGGGTTTTCATATACCACGCTTCGGTAATTTTTGCAGCTGATTTCTGAGATCTCTTCCATGAGATTACGCCATTTTTGTTCCCTGGGTGGAAGTGGGGGACGTATGGTTGCAAGAAGTACCGCAGTGGTGTATATCTCCAGCTGCCGGACAGCCGTTTGGGGCAACCCAAACTTAGCCTGAACCATCTCTCCCTGCTCAGTTGTCCTAAGTGTACCCTACCAATATAACACGCCACCATGTTTCAGCAACTGAAAAAAATAAAAGAATAAAAAAATAAACATCCGATTATTAGACAACTTACCATGACAGAACCAGGAGGTTGGGATTGAATGGCCAGATATGTGGGGCCACCACCCCGACCAATACTACCTCCACGGCCATGGAACAGAGTAACTTTAATTTCATACTCGTTGCATGCAGCAACAACATCTTCTTGAGCTTTGTATAGTTCCCATGCAGCACTGAAACGCCCAGCATCTTTTCCAGAATCAGAATAGCCAACCATCACCTGCCCAAAAACCTCTTAAGCCTCAAACAGTTTAAGAGAAGAAGAAAAAAAAATTCAATCCTAAAGATGTGTCTGTAAAATACCTCTTGGAGCCCATTGTGATTTTCCATGATGTGTTCTTTGTACCAATCTATTGACAATAGTTTTCTAATCACTGACCCTGCTCCTCGCAAGTCCTTCACAGTTTCAAATAGAGGAACCACCCGCAGTCTGATCCAACATATACATAAATGTAATTCTATTGATTACATGTATAAACAATAAAATAATACAAAGAATAATGGAAATGTAGAGTAAAGAGTGATATTTTAACATAAATGAATAAAATAGGGAGGCCTTTTAGGGGAGATATTAAAATGCTGGATGGAGAAGACATACGTTCCAGCAGGACAAGGTCTTCCTAATTCCCCACTAACAGCAAGTCGTGCATCTTTCTGCAGAAGCTCCACAGCAAGTACATCGCTTGCCTGAATATACCAAGTACAAGAAGACAGTTGTTAATTTCGATACGAGTAAATTTGTTGAATTTTGAAGATAGTTTTTAATTATTAATTCATAGGTGCGGTTGCAGTGGAACACACATCTGAGGCCATAGAGATCACATAAGCTCCAAGGGAGTCACTCCCCAACTCAGCAGCAACACGGAAGGTGTTTAGAACTTCTTTAATGTCGGGTGAAACCTACAAGAACCGAAATTAACCAAGACAATTATAGAGATGGTAAGGGGAAAAAAAAAAAAAAACTAACTAATACTCCGAATGGTGCATCAACAGTAACATCTCCAAAACATTATCGAAAATCGCAGAAAATATCAGAAACTACAGAGAGGGGGAACCGGTTTAAAAAAAATTGCATTAGATGAGAGTGAGAGAGAATTTCATAATGCACAAGTTAGCAAGAAAAGAGTCCCAGCCCCAGAAGTTTGTGAGTATGGCTTTAGGAGTTCTCAACACGGTTTTGTTCCATTCTCTTCTATAAGAAAAGAGTACTATCATTTACACATGACGCGAGTACTAATTTTTACTTCAGATTCTCCAGAATTACCTCTATAGTTGGAGGAACTAGTGGCCTCTTCCCTTTCAGCTCTCTTGTTAGGAATTCCAGTTTATGCTCTTCATCCCACTCACTATACTTTCCCATGTCCAAATATGTGGTTATTGCGTCTAGTGTTTCAGTATGTCTACCAGATTCCTAGTACAAGGAAAAAAAAATTCCATTAGATTAATTTTTCAGATGAAATACAGCATATAACTTATTTTGAACACACCTGGCGTAAGTCGAGTTTCATAAGCACCATCCCAAATGTAGCAATTCTTCGAATCAGATCGGTAAGCCGACCATCAGCCAGCACCCCAGATCCACAAGACTGCTGCAGAAATTGAATACATATGAGATTAAGATAATTTTTTCTTAGTTTCTGATGAGTTATTGCAGGTAAGCGATTACCAGAGACTCGTAGCAAAGTAGCAACGGCTCCAAAAGCTGATCTGATGTTTCATAGTAATCCCAAGGATCATAGTCACAAGGAAGATCTTCAAGAAAAAGTTCCAGCCGTCTACGTGTCCTCATTAGCTGATCACATGAGAAATCATGTAGTGCATTTCGAACTCACTTTGGATGAGTAATATAAATTACAAAAGGAACACAGACATGCATGTCTTAGATTTCTACAGTAAAGAGAGAAGTTTTTGCCATGGATGTGCATAATATCTTCAGTGAAGTCATTCAATGTTAAAAGCTTTCATCATTTCTGCATTTCAAATTTTAAGGCTGCCACCTAACTAGTGCAACCTAAACAGGGGTTCAGATACTACAGGAAAACTGAGGTCAAGAAAGGTTAAAGCTTCCTTTTATCTATCTGCTAGTCACGCTTAAAGCACAATATATTACGAAACCTAGAGCAAAGATATTATAACCAGCTTCAAAGTTTAGTCATAAAGAGTAAAGTCACCAAAATGGCCCTCTTTAAACTTTGAATGTCATACCTTCTCTTTTACACTACCAAGGACAACTCTATAGGGAGCGATTCCAGGTTGTTGAGGAACTTTTGGCTCTAAAAGCTTGTCGAAACTAGATCTTCCTATCTGAGATTCTGCAAATAGTTTTCTCTGAGCAAGAAGTTGGTTAGAATTGAATGAAGCAGTATGAGGTGACTTTGGTGAAGTAGCAGAAGTTCCGGTTCCAAATGAGAAACCTGTCTTGAGATTGGAACCCTGAAATAATGATTGGAAATTTAGAGTGGGACTACATATGTAATTGCCTACTCACAGGAGAATGCTCAGTATTGAAGTGAAACAATGCACGCAACAAATTTAAAGAGATGAAGCGAAAAAATGTCCTGGAAATGTGCTTCACCTGCAAACTTGATGACTTACAGTTGGACCTGGAGAATACTTGTCTAGGATACTCAGATTCACCATTATTGTACTCTGCAAGCCATCAAAAGTTCTCAGCCAAAAAACAGAAGACCAATACTTGAGTATGATATGAACTAATGACCAAAATTCATTACAATTAATTGCCTGTGTGTGTGACCAATACATTACAGAAGAGCAATACAGCTTCTTGCTCTATCACTTACCAGCACAGGTGGGAAGACCAGCTCTAGCTGGAAGTTGTGTTGGAAGGGCTGCAACTTCTTGGTTAATCGCACTTCTGCTCGAAGATTGGTTCCATTTTTCATGCCGATCCTCTGAAGAAGTTTCTAAATATAAATAATTCATTTACCATTTAGTTACGAAACAGGATGATATGAAATAATTAGCCTAAAACCGCGAATCAAATATGGTTGATGAGATTGAAAACTTATCATGTGTCTCGTGTTAATTTAGTAATCATTAAGTATTTTAAGTTTTATTTTCTAGTTAATTATCATGCCAAACCTTTTTCTAGAATTTCTTGTGCCATGTTTGATAGCCTATCACTGCACTGTTTGATGGATAGTTCAAATCTGAGGCTATCAATCTCTCGAATGTAAAGGTCAATAGCCATCCACATAGACAGAAGAGAGACGTCCCTTGTGACCTGAAAATTAGAAGAATCATAGACCAAATATAAACAGCCAAGAGTGGGAATAGTAAACAATATCGCTCCGTCAAATTCTCACTAGCGGTCATACAGAACTAAAGACAGAAAATATGCTGAAATATGGAAAGGGATGATAACTTAACACACCTAAACTGAGAGTTACTTAAGTCGATCTAAGGCTTTCAAATTAATCAAAAGAAAATAAAAGTGTATAACATCATAAGCCAGAAAATCATACATACCGGAAAGGAAAAAGGGAAAAATTGTTGATAATAACATCAATGTCTCTCAACAAGTAACTCACATGAATCACAAAACCAAACTTTTGCAAATGGCAGACGCTACACAATCTACACTGTACTTTTGCAAATGGATACTACACCTCAAAAATGTTGCTCGCTCACTTTAGAATGAGTGAATGGTATGAGATATCACCTTTGACGTAACATTTGGATTTCCATCTCTATCACCTCCCATCCAGGATCCGAACTTTATTGGTGTGCATGTTAATGGAAGGGGCTTCCCAGAATGCTGTATAATGGGGAAGACAGAAACACTCGCGTTAGAAACATAAATGAGTATAGAAAATAGAGAAAGACAGTATGATAGCTACTGTCCATGAAACACAAACTTGAGAAAGACCTTCTTTAAGGCATTGCTGACACGGCGTAGATAATGAGGTACAGCCTTCCAAAGGGTCTGCTCCACAATATTCAAACCTGAGATATCAAATTGAAGAATATTGATTCAGAGGTACTAAAGCAAATAAACTTAGTATGGAAACTCGAGTGAATTAATACAATTTTTTACCAGCCCTAGCTTCATCTACTGGTGTAGGTTTCTGACGCCTAAGCTCATCTGTCTGCCATATTGCAGTTATTTCTCTCACCTACAGATTGCAAGATGAATTATAGAACAGTTTCCACATAGTACCTCAAACAATAATTCTAGAAATGGGCATTAAGTAGGAGAACCGATACCAGGTCCTCGATGAGTATTTCTCTATCTTCATGACTAAGATCGGGACGGTCATTATAGTCTAAAAGATGCTGCGTGGGAAGGAAAACAAATAGTCAGAGACAAATGCAACACAAAACTCTGCAGACAGAATTCAAATATTTAAAATGAATAAGCAACTTACCGCTACGCGTATGTGTTTGTACTGCAATGTACGGCGATTGATTTGGGTTGGATGTGCTGTAAGAACAATTTCAACTTCCTGTAGTCACGAGAATTAAAAGTTAAGAAAAAACACGAAATTACTACCCAGAAAATACAGTGATATTGACTGAATACACGATTTGAAAGACATAATAGTAGAACATCTATTGAAAAAAGGCCAATATGCAGCCATTTTTACTTTGCGACAAGTTGCACCTTTCTCCAACAACTCAAGTGTGGCTAATCGTAAATTTAAAGTGGTGACAGACCTGCTTGCAGACGGTGTTATACAGCTCGATTGGAGAAACGCCACTCTGAACCAACTGGTTAAAAACGTCATCACAAGATCTTGTAAGAAGTTGGACATTTCTTGCCTTGCGCACTCTATAAAAGGTAAGAGTTATTAGCTAGAAAATAAGTTAACCACGCATATAAAATTGAAAATGGATCAGAAAAAAATCAGAGAATAATATCTGCAATTCCCAAGCAATCAAAACAGAACGTATCTTCTTCAACACATTACACATGGAAGTGTACCTTGTATCACATGATATTTTGATCAATTGATGATCAAATAGAACCAGTTGAGAACATAAATCAGGCAACAGTAAGTAAATTTTCTATTTTTTTACTTTCTGTACCTGTGATGAGTTTCTGCAATTCCCATCAAACCGAGATAATGACTAAAGGCACGAGAGAGGGTCAAGGCTTCTTCCAAAGTCATTTCTGATATCTCCGAGGCGAGTTGTTTATCGAGCAACTCTGCCGTGGTCTCTATGCCCGCCAATCTCATAGTACTAGCGCTCTGTATTCACAAACCAATCAAGAAAAGAAATCCTCAGAAAACAAAATTATATAAAATAAGATCTAAATCTACCACACTCCCGAGAAAATCAACTAACAAGGAGAAACAGAGAGAAGAGAAAATTCTAGTCTTCCCTCTTTCAGAAAAAGTAATTCACCATTACTTTTTTCATTCTTTCTTTGGAAATGAAGAAAAGGAAAGCGATTTCTATCTATTTCGATTTCTCGGAATCCAAACAAACACTCAGAAACATTGAACAAAACCCAACACCACCATAAGTTGCAGCTCATCAATAAACAGAAAGGATAAAATAAATGAAAACGAAAAAAGGAACAGAGAAAAGCATCGAGCAGAAGAAACCTGAGCTAGAATCCGCGTCCTTTCAACTTTCTCCATGAGTTTACTTCCGATTTCTCTATGCAAGACATCGTTTAGAAGATTACCCAGCAGTTTACAGTCGTCTTCGAAGCTCTGAAACTCGATTTCCTCTGCAATATCGTCCGTCGTGTCTGTCATTGCTACAAAATCACAGCACGGAGACTGAGAGAGAGAGAGAGAGAGAGACAGAAAGAGATGCAAAAACCAGAGCTAGTAGTGAGGTGGTGAATAGAAGTTCGGGAGAAGGAGAGAGTTAAGTGGGTCCCATCATACGAACTGTTCTGAATCTGATCGGGTGTGCATGTGGGGCCTATTAGTTACTGATTGGGAGGCGAAGGAGGAGAGAACACGTGGCAAATAAGGCGGGAATCATCGGAAGCAGTTGCGGTTTCTTTGTGAGAGTTTGTTAATTGCAGAGAGAGAGAGAGAGAGAGTCACTGTGAACGCAACGGAACCAGGTGGCACTTTCCGGGATTAGTGCTCTGTTTCCCCCATACTATTTGTTTTTACTTTTTTTGGTGCCTATCCCATTAAAAAAAAGCCTTAACATCTCTTCTCATAAAATTTAAAGCTTCTCGACCTCAACCTAACGCACCACCAGCTAGAGTGAAAACATAGTTACATATACATATAGGACTGAACAAAATCCTGGTAAGTTTTTCTTACTTCTAGGACGTGATTAAAAAGATGAGGGTAAATTTTTTTTATTAATAGTTTAATAGTTGGTCATGGAAAATCTAAAATTTGAATTTACTAATATTCATACATGTCAACAAAAATTTCAAGTGAAACTAGCGCATATCATCCATGTGAGAGAGAGGTGGTAGCCGGTGCATTGGTCTCACCTCACACTCTCTCACATTAGTGATATGCACTGTTTCATCATATATTTTCTTATATCGATAGAGGTAGGAGTTTTTTTTTTTTTTTAAGGAATAAAAGATATTATATATAAATTAGAATTGGTAAAAATATATTTTTAATAAAAAAAAAACTTAGGAATTCATTTATAAAAATATAATTATTATAAATTAAAATTTTAAATTTAGCAAAATTTAGGTGCTTCCGTTCCGGCTCCTCCAACCAAAGTTGACAGAAATTGGGTGATTATGGATGAAATGGCTAAAAGTGGAATAACTCATGGGATAAAATATAAATTTTGATATTCTAACAGGGTGAATAACTTAAAACCAATAGTTTAGGGGATAAATGTTCATTTTCCCTTGAATAAAGTGGGATTATACCAAGGTAGATCCTTCCCTTGTCCGTGCCAGCTTTATTTCTTTTCTATATTTTTTATGTCGCCGTTTAAGCTTATTAAATTTTAACATCCGATTATTCATGTAGTCGTCACGTGATTTTCATACCAAAGCTTTTACTTTAATATATTTTGTAGTACCAAAATTAGGTTCACGAATCTCTCTGTCACGAGGTGAAAATTTTCCATATGTGACGTATATATTAGTAACTTTTACCACAACTTTGCATGCATTTGTTTTGTTTATTATTTATTTATTTATTTATTTATTTATTGTCATCTAGAGGGCAAGATATTTGCTTTCAATAGACTTAAAACCATTATTTATTTTTTATTTTTTATTTTTTATTTAAAAAGAAAAAAAAAGGTAAAAAAAGGGTATGATCTCATCTTAAAATTAGAAAAATAAACAATAATTACTTTAGACATCTTTAAAGTACGGCACGAACATTTTAGATTCATGACATATCCCTTGGGACATAAATAGATTTGTTTGTCGATTAAATGTCAACAAACATTGAGTGAGATCAAGGACTTCTTAACGAGCCACGCGGGAGGTATAAACTAGACAGTAGCCAAATCCAAGGACAAAAATCAGGATCATAAGAAAAGCTTAAACGAATGGCAAAATAATAAAGAAAAAAAATAGTAAATTCACTAAACCCATCATATATGTTCATCCTACACACCTTATAGTAAAAGAGGCATAACTTTTTTCTAGTAAACTCCAAATGACACATGATTTAATGCATTAGAAACTAGGTAGATAGAGATTTTCAATGATGTTATGACTTGCACCCTACGTGCATCTTTGAATCGTTCCAGAATCGATCTAGAATCTGCCTCATGGTATTTCTTCATAATCTTTCAAATTGTGATGAGACACTCCTATGTCGAATCAGTAACAATGACTCTTCTACTAATTCCCTAATTGATTTTATTGCAGCTGGTTATCGTTCACTTGCCCAGGAGGTTGAAGACGACTCTTCATTTGGACTTCCTTACAATTGGGCTTCAGTATACATAATCCTTCACCTATTTGGATGAGCCTGTAACATATGTCTTGGTATGAATAATGTCGTTTAAGTCATCATTTTCCCGTATCACAGAACTAAGCCCAAAAAGAAATTACGAATAAAACATGTTGGAAGAAGATTAACAAAGACCCAAAATAGCGATAATCACAGTGTTATTGAAGACCAGTAATAAGAAATTGTCTGAATGTACGTTTGACGTGAGGGTGAACTGACAGACCGCCTTGACTACATTTAAAACGACTATAACGATTTCAAACGCTTGAATTTGAATAATTGTTCAGATTTGGCGTCTTTATTTCATTCATTTTATTTATTTTCTGGCCACACTACATCTACAGATATTCTCCATGTTCTATGGTACGATTGAATCTGCAAATTAAGAACAGCGTCCGTGAATCAAACTCCGTTTCTGACTCGGTCTTTTTGTGAATATTAAAATATCCCACATGTTTTTTTTTTTTTTTTTTTTTCAGACAATTTAGTCAGAAATTTGTTATTTATCTTACAAGCTTATTAGATTCTGATCTAACTAAATCTGAGACACATATTTTTAGAGATGAAGTATGTCTGTACGTCATATTAATATATCCATCATGCATGGTTCCATCTATTATACTTCAAAAGTTACTTGAAGTAGCAATAGAAGGTTAAAAACATCAACATCAACCAAGAACCAAAGCAACTGTATAATTATACAGAAGAAATCGCACGACCCAAAATATGAGAGGAAGAGAGAGCAAAATCTTATCGCACCTATGTCAGTTTGATATAATTAGATATACATGATATGATATTATTTATTAGAATATGAGAATAGTATATATATATATATATCATAGAATTCTCTAAAACAAAATGGTGAAATGACTTTTTACATGAGACTGAAGTATTGACCCGGAAAGGATTATGGGCGATCGGGTTTAGCCCAAAATGGTAACCCGCAAACCCAAGTCAGAAACCACCGGATTATGGGCTTCCTAATTTTGCGCCTCCCAAAATGAATATATATAAATATAAATAATTTAGACAACCTATATTAGTGTCAATTGTAATTGAAAGTTCAAACTTTTTATACAAACGTGCCAAAGACAAAGTTAAAATAACATTAAACTAAATTCATATAAAAATAATAAAACCGGTGTCGGGGAACAGCTATCGACTATCGCGGCTTTGTAATTTGTCACTTTGTCATTTTTTTAGTTCGTTATAATAGTATCGGTGATGCATCGTTGTTATTTGTCTTTATTGTATCCTAGGTCATTCCACATTCGGCACCGACATAGAAAAGCGAATATATTTTAAAGAAATTATTACATAATATGGCTCGATTTAATTCTTAATTTCTTAATATTATGTTTTTGTTGTTCCTGTAAATAACTTATTTACATAAACTATTTTAAATTTTTGTTTTACATATTTTAGCTCTAGTTTTTACTGTTTACAAATTATAGTTTTATTTACTGATTTTATTTGTTATAGTATTATTTACTATATTCTATCTCTATATATTATTTATTGTTTCCTATTTTCTTGATATATATATATATATAGTAAACATGTAGCTGATCAGCCAAAAGTAGCAGTCGTTGTTTTCTTACTAAAAGGAAAGATGGTCCTTATGGGACGTAGGCGCCGTGCCATCGGTGAATCTTTCTTCTCGATCCCTAGCAGTCACCTCGAGTTCGTCAGTCACCTCGAGTTTAGTCAGTCCCTTTATTTTTCAAGAGATTGTGTATGGTTATGATATGTTAATGTATACATAGTAATCTTGTGCACATTTTTTGTTTTCCTTTTATCAGGGAGGGTTTTGAGGAGTGTGCTAAGAGAGAGCTAAAAGAAGAGACTGATTTGGAAGTTGAGAATTCGGAGTTCTTAACGGTTAGAAACAATCTCTTTCTGACAGAACCAGTAAAATCACAATATGTAACAATCTTCATGCGAGCAGAACTAGCTGATCCTGAACAGGATCCCATAAACATGGAGCCAGACAAGTGTGATGGGTGGGCTTGGTATGAGTGGGACCACTTTCCTGACCCACTCTTTCGGCCATTAAAGATGATGGTTAAGGAAGCCTTCAATCTTTTCCCAAATTGATCTTATATTTGAGTTCGTATAGAAATCATGGAATGCTTCAAATTTATCATCTTGCAAGTGTTGGGTAGGCTTAGTGCTTGAGCTGCTTATAAATGATGTTTTTTGTGCTAATTTTCGTGTTTCTTCATATATATAAATATGAATAAATTAATTAGGATTTAAGGTTGTTATGATCTCAGCATTTTTTTCTTACTCACCTCTTATTTTCATTATTATAGTTAAAGGATGTAAGAGAGAATTCTAAAATATATTTAAGTAGATACTCATAGGGATGGACAAATTGGTCTGATCCGCTAGATATCAAACGGATCAGATCAATTTTTCAAGCACAATTTACTTTTGGTAGATATCTAATCAAAGAAGAAAAAAACAAACAAAAAAAGGTTGGATACCAGTATCGATATCTAATTTTATAATAATTGGATTTACACTTAAATTATTAATTGATATTATAAATTTAGATATTAAAATATTTTTAGCTTAATCGTAAAATATGTAATTATTATCCAAATTTGATCCTCTCGATATGGCATGTGATCAAAAATATAGCTAGTATCTAACCCAATACACATCTATAAAACCTGAAATACTCGTGTGATTAAGATCCAACTACATCATCATAAAAAGTTTTTAAAAGTTGATGTGCCTACGTCATATCCATTAAAATATTTTACTTTCTTACTCAATGTGTAACCTAAAATCTCGCTTCATCTTGATAAAATAAGAGTCGTGCTAACACCAATTTCCGTGGAGCCAGCTAGTCGCTCGAAGAGGAATCAATTGGTCAAGAGGGAGGGGAGAATTGTTGGTCATTATGGTCCCAAGATCAGCTCATTGATACATTGAAGGATGTGGTAGAGTACGGGCGTGCCAAAAGTATAAGAAATACATCAAATGTACTAATTTAAATAGAGCTTGTAAACGGTGTGAAAGATAAAAGAAAAGTTAGTAAATAATACAAAAGATAAGTAATAATTTAAATAAGAGCTTGGAAATTATAAGAAATCTAACTACTAATAAAATGATAGAAGCATGACAGAAAGTTAAAAATGTTATAATATTCTTCAATATAACTAAAAAAAGAAACTAATAAATTTATATAACAATTTTGAAATTGATAAAAATGAATAGAACACTAAAGAAGCATTCATATACATCATATAAGCTAGAGCATACATAGTAAAACATAATAACTGCTAATATTAAATAATTTATTAAGTACATAACTTAAATGAAAAGTAAACGAATCCACTAAATGATTGAATGAACATGCATCAAGTCAATTGGAAATCGTGTTGAGTGGTTGATAATGGATTGATTGTGTTGTATTTGATAGATGGGTTGTTGTTGTGTTGATTATTATATAATTTTGCTCTTGGTGGAAGACACTATTTATAGAAGAAATGAAATATCTCTTATTTGAAAGTCAAGTAAAAATACTTTCTAAACAAATACTTCATTTACAAGCGTAGGAGCCATTTTAGTGAGTTAGACCAAATCTATTGCTTGGTAAGTAAGATGCAAAAATTCTGGAAAATCTCTCTTCAAATCAGAAATTTACTATTTAGTCTTAGAGAATGTCTATTTCGATAGAATGCTTTAAATAAGTCTTTCTCTTTAAAGAGAGACTCTTCAAATTTAGTAAAAATCATATTAAATTGATTAAAGTTCTCTCCTACTTTATTAGAAAATCTCTAAAAATATTTTAAAAAATGACTAAAAATAAAAGTAAAACATGACTGCACAATCTAATCACTTAACCGATCGGCCTTCTTTAGCCGACCAGTCAAAGGATTTAGCCACTTTGGTTGAGTGGTCAATTTGCCTAATTGGTCAATTTAGTGATCGAAGATTAATTTTAATATTTCTTAACTGATTCAATCAATTTCTTTTAAAATTTTTTTCTTAATCATTAGACACTTACCAAAATAATAATTTTTAGCATCAATAAATCCTAAAATAAATGTGAATAAATAAAGCTTATACCTCATATTCCGTGGTCCGTTTCCTCGAGTGGATCTCACGTGCCACTTTGTGGGCATTAGGGAATGAAATGGTCATTTTTCCGAAGAATAGACTTCAATATAATTAATCACTTGAATGGTACAAGCTATGAAAACTTATTATACATAAAAGAAAAGGGCTAAAGGCTAAAAATTTCATATATTTTATAATGGGGTTAAACTTTGTATTTTATAAAATGAGTTAAAAATATCTTATATTTGAAATAGATAAAATACCTCTATATTATATAATATATGCAAAAAAGACATTTACCAATTATGTTTATTACTAACAAAATGCTGAGCGTGCTGAATATACATGCCACAATCAACTAATATTAGGAAATAGTATTTAAGAAAGTAGTATTTTTTATTTTTACTAACTTCAGTTAATTTATGTCTTCATCCTAATTATTTTTTTTTTCTTAATTTCACTGACCATTGCCGATAAACTGGTCATCGCCGACGAAGGCAATCGCCTCTATACGACCACCGTCGTACATCTTTCTCTCTCTCACTCTCACATATCTCGTATTTGAAAAAAAAAAAAGTTTCGAACCTAGATCACAAATCTTGGTTTCAAAACCCAAATCACGTTCAGGTTTCGAACACAATTCGAGTTTCGAAACCTAGATCATGTTCGTGATCTAGGCTTGGAAACCTAAATCTTGATTATTATTATTAATTTTTTTCCGGACATGAGATCGAGAAAGAGAGTTGCCGACATTGGCTGTGTTGATCAATTTGACAATGTTGGTCACGGCGGTGATCGGTTTGACGATAATTTCGATAAAATTGAAGATAAAAGTTAAAAGAAAAAAAAATAATTAGAGAAAAAAATTAAATTAAAGTTTAGATATTGAACTTAAAATGTAACTATCTGAAATATTTTTCATATATAAACTGACATAACATGCTAAATTAGTCAACGGAACAAGTGATTAACATGGTTAAATCTAACTACTCCTTCTCTTTACTTAGTTTTTGGCACTAACTCACAAAAAAATCCCGCCATAATTGCTAAGATATACCAACCCGTGAAGAGAAAAAGAAATTTTCAACCCAATAAAAGAATAATAATAACAAATAATTTTTTAAGGAAAAGAAAGAAAGAAAGAAAGAAGGGATGTTCATGGAAGTCATGTAATCCCAATAACAGTCCGGTAGCTTGTTTTCCTTCACTACCAACCGGCAACCCCTCCCCTTAAGATTCCTCACTGCTTAAGTGTTTCAGGCTTTCAGTATTCCAGGTCCTCATCTATTATGATTTATTATTATTTTCATTTTTTTTATTTTTATTTTTTTTGTGGGCTAGAAAATTTGTTTTGAAGTTCATCAAGCAATATTGTTATTTTTGTTGGGTACACTTTACATCAATTTCAAGCTTAAATTTGATTATAATTTTCAAGCGATTTGTTCGGAGTTGGCGCCAAATTAGATTAAGAGAATGAGTTGTTAAATTTAACCTTATTAATCACTCACTCTATTAACTTACCAAGCTGTTGGCCCGAAACTTTTTTGAATAAAAAACGACGCAGTTTTAATGCACTTCAAAAACTGACAGAGCATGATAAATGGAGAAGCATAAAATCTTATTATAAAATGCACGTGGTTTTTTACTTTTAGCCCAAAATAAAAAGATCGGTCAGGTCAAACCCTTAATGACACCCCACGAAAGAAAAGCTTTAACTTTTAAAGAGCAAAAATGGAAGATGGGTCAGCATCGGCAATGGAGCCAAGAGTGGGCGTGGTGGTGTACCTGCTAAAGGGAAAATCAGTCCTCTTGGGGCGGCGCCGCTCCTCGATCGGCGACTCCACTTTTGCCCTCCCCGGCGGACACCTTGAGTTTGGTACGCACTGCTAATAACTCTTCATCTTCTTCTGCATCGCTAAACCCCACTAATTTCAATTATTCTACTCATTAGCATTAGACATAGCTTCTAATAGACATAGTATGAGAAAAGGTTGAACCTTTTAGAATTTTTATGCATTTTTAGCAAAACCCATCTTCAAAAAAAGGTGTAAAATTTTTGTAGGGGAGAGCTTTGAAGAGTGTGGGGCAAGGGAGGTGAAGGAAGAGACTGGTTTGCACATAAAGAACTTGGAGTTTCTAACCGTCACAAACAATGTTTTCTCGGAAGAGCCAAAACCGTCACATTATGTTACAATCTTCATGCGTGTAGTGTTGGACGATTGTGATGATCAAGTGCCTCAAAATATTGAGCCAGAGAAATGTGATGGGTGGGATTGGTATGATTGGGACAACCTCCCTAAACCACTCTTCTGGCCTTTAGAGAAACAGATCAATAGTGGGTTCAATCCCTTTCCGGCCAATTGATGTATTGCTAATTTCCAATGTTTCCTATTGTCATCTTAAGGGGCTCATTGGGTTTAAATCTTGTATGTTGCGGAGTTATCCAAATGAACCCCAAGACTAGTCAATAAACTAGTTGTTGTACTAGACACTAATATTGATACTATGTTATGCAATTAATCACATCATTTTAAGACAACCCAAAGAAATGGGGAATGCATTTGTCCATTCGTCAAGACAAGAATATTCCTGTGTCTTAAAACAAAATCTGAGCTAATTGATGGGATCATATATCTTAAAACAAAATGTGGTCTATGATCTGTCCCATTAGTACAAATTTGGTGGGTTAAGTAGTCGCATGTGGATTAGAGTCAGAGTGACATTGATCGACTACACAAGTAGCTCAAAATGGACCTATAAGAAAAGGGACGTTAGGAATTTAGAATTATATGCAAATGTACTAGATGGTCGCACATATTCATTAATGGAGGTTGGTGTGGCTGATCACCCTCCTCTGTTCACCTATTCAATGTGACAACGACTACCAAGAGGACTAAAATTCACTGTCCTACTTATTAAACCAACCGTTGAAAAATGAAAACCAAAACACAATCAAAATCATCCTCTTAGACTCATATAATAGTTTACCCTCTTCTCTTGAATCTTATGAATCAGTCCAAGTCCTATGCATGCATATGGTCATGGCCAACAGCCCTCCTTCGAGCTAGCTCTAGCTTGTAGCCTCTCTATCTGTTTCAATGAAAACAATCATTCCATTTTCCCCCTACACCTCTTCCTTCTCCTTCTCCACGACATACTTCCCCCTGAAAGCAAAAAAGCTCTTAGAAGTTGATCAAGATGAAGATCAAAACGATGATGATCAAGCTGAAGAAATCCTCACCTTCCTGGCCACCACGTCATCGTCCTCATTTCGGAA
Organism: Coriaria nepalensis; assembly: GCA_027186245.1. NCBI lineage: Eukaryota > Viridiplantae > Streptophyta > Magnoliopsida > Cucurbitales > Coriariaceae > Coriaria > Coriaria nepalensis. The sequence continues at coordinate 6,783,009 of CP114499.1, read as the reverse complement.
CATCAAGAAACAAACATCACCCTCATCGAAACTTGTCTCAATTTCCAAATTCAACAGTACAACAAAAGTGATAGGAACCCTTTTCGGGTACAGAAGTGGTCACGTCCATTTCTCAATCCAGAAAGATCTCAAGCTCTACCCACATTTCCTTATCGAAATTCCTACGCTCACAAGTGTTTTAATCCGAGAAATGGCATCCGGATCGGTCCGAGTAGCGATGGAGTGCGAGAGGAAGGTAGTGAATGTTGCGGAGAGGGGGAGGAGGAAGAAGAAGAAGAAGAAATTGCTTGAGGAGGTTCAGTGGCGGAGTTATTGTAATGGGAAGAAGGCAAGTGGGCCTGCGATGAGGATTGAATGTGGGCCTGAGGAATGGAAGGTGTTGAAAGCGATAGAGCCTATTACGATGGGGGCAGGAGTTTTGCCGGGAAATAATAACAATGGAAGAGAGGATGAAGGGGAGTTGATGTATATGAGAGCTAGGTTTGAGAGAGTGGTGTGTGGTCTAAGGATTCAGAAGCTTTTTATATGGTCAACTATGATGGTTCTGCTAGTCCTGAACTTAGTATCTTTTTCCTTAGATCAGTTTGATTTTATTTTTTATTTTGGCCCAAAAGATGAGTTTGATTTCAATAAGGCTGTTCTTATTATTACTGTCGATCAGAATTCTACAACTACTAAACCACTTGACGCTGGTTCTTTAGAATCAATGATGTGCTTCAATTATGTATTTTGTTGTGTAAAATGATCTTATGGATCAAAGTTAGAATCTAAACTAAGTTAACTGACATGTAATTGGTCCATTACTAACGATTCGGACATTATTTGGACCACATTTTAACAAACAACATAACAAAAGGGAATGGAAGAAAAGTTTTGTCCGAGGTTTGTTTTATGGCAAGAAGACTCTACTTCTTTTGGGCCGAATGGGTTATAGGTAGAGCCCAGTTTTCCTATTGAAAAAGGGCCACTTTCTGTGGCCTTTTCTTCTTTTTGACTTATTGATGAGAATCCAACTTCATTGAAGAGACAAGAATAGGTTTGTTTATAATGGAGTAAGGATTCAGTCCAGATCATGTCAATTAATGAGAAGCCGAGCCGTATAAGAGGAGCTCCTTGAATGAATGGTTTATGTATGTGTATATGACATTCAATATCTAAGTAGTAAGATAGATGATGGATTTGTCTCGATGTCATATGTTACAAAACATTTTTAAATTCCGTACAAGAACTCACGTGAGAAGATATCCAAATCACAAAGCACAGTACTTCAAGTTGATGTTGCACATGTAATCTAGATTTTGCAATGGCTTGGTATCTGGTTTTTTTAGTTTTTCACTTGAAACCAATAACCAATTGTAATAATTCCTAATATGCTTTTATTTATTTAAATGGGTTTTCGGATATATTAATGTTTAAAGTCATGTTTAGAGAGATATTTACATTGATCTTTAATAATTTATAAAAATTTATTATTTATGATATTTATAATTATAATAAAATTTAATATATACTACGTGAGCATATATTATATATAATATAAATATTTTATTTCTCTTTTTTGAGTTTAATCTATATATATAAAAAAAAAAACCATGCTCTCAAAGTGAGTCGTATCTAATCAAATACTCCATATGATTATGATATTAAAGGGAAAAAAAAGTATTTTAATTAAAGATAATCATAATTTAATTTAATTAAGGTAATTGAGGCACTAGCTAGTATCCTGTATCCTAGAATAACCCCTATATGTAGTAGTATCGAAAAAATCCAACAATATACATCAATGATTGAAATGAATTATGATTAGGGAAATCTAAACAAAGTATCAATGATTAAATGCTATATTAGGGTTTATAGGCCATCATCAACACCTTAGCTATAGCTTATACATATTGTGTGATTATTTATTTAATTAAATAGTTAGTTGTCATGTGGGAATGAGATCTAGTTCGTAGCCACAGATGTTAGCCATCTTTTCAACAACTCTGTGCAAATATTGACTGTGCTTTTTAATTTATTTTTAATTATTTTTAAAATGATTTAATTTTTTATTTTTTATTTTTTATTTTTAATGATTAATTTATTAGTAGAACGGGCTTTTGAAATCTTTGTCCGCATCAAGTTTTTTGGTACGGGTTTTATGACTCATGAAGAATATTTAAAGTATAGGACTTTTCATACGATTACATTCTAATAGATCTAGACTTTTTATCATAGGAGGTATTGAAATTATAATTTGACTAAGTTGAAATTTAAGTAAGATTTTGTGACGTTTGAGTAAATATATCTTAGGTTAACTGACATAAAACTAAGACATATTAACATATTTTACTCTAAATATATATAATAAGTGATGATTAGTTTCAGAGATTATATAGTATAGTATATATGCATAAGGCAATATAGTAGATATCGTGTCGAAAATGACTTGATGACATGATGTACATGAAATGAATAAGGCACTAAAGTCGTTTATGCGAGTTGATCAGCATATATAATTAATTAATTAATCTACATGATTATTTGAATTATGTAGGATCTTAGGTACTTCTTATTGTCAAACTTAGGGTTTGATTAACATACTACCACATCTTAGATCTGTCAAAAGTGACAAACATGCTTCTGTTTGCCTTATGAAGTTCGAAAGATCATGGTTCCTTGATTCGATATCTATACATATATATTTAATAATTCATATTTTTAGTAAGAGTTGTTGTACTCGTATTTTGTTGCGTAGTTGAAAGTTCTATTTTTTTTTTTTTTTTTTCTGTTTAGAGATGTCTTTTTACCGATAGAAATTGATCATGTTCTCAATCTATTATCCATATTTTTCGTAAGCCACAATATAGAAAGTCACCATCAAATTAAGTAGGGAAAAAAAAGTATGAAAATGAATTGGAGATAATACTATATCGGAAAGTACTCCTTCCGATAGATCTCGAACTCATGAATACAAACCATGAAAGAGTCCGGTCGGTTCGAGTCACTCGGGGGAAGCAGGAAAATCTACGGTGATCCTCTTGCAATTATACCAACCCTCGGAGAGAATAACTATAGAATTGGTGACAAAAAGTTGGACCTACAACCATTTTCTGTCATTCGCAGGGAGAAGAATTCAGCAAAAAAACTTAACAAGAATGTGGGGCCAAGAAACCTTTATAATTACCCAGAAAGCGAGAAGAATAATAAGTCTGGGTTTTAGGTAAACATTAAGGCATGGGATGCTCCTAAATTAGACATAACTGCGACGTGGTATGCTGACATACTGGGTCATAACTAGCGTGCGTAAATTTTATCAACTAAAATTAATTACAGTAACGAAAACATTCTCAATGAGTCATACCTTAGTTTAAGAAACATGTCGATTCATGATTCAGATCGATGAAACAATGAATCAAAGTCAAATTTAGAGACGGAATTGAAGGGGAAAATTATGATATCAAAGGAACAAAAGTACTCCATTTTTTCTGATATTCATCAACATAAACTTGACCGAGAGAAAAACAATGAAACAATTACAATGTATTGAAACAAAGAGGAAGCAGTAATTTTTCTATACATGTGTACATATATATGAACTTCAACTTAAGAAGATTTATAAGAAGCACAAACCCAAAACTTGATCTCCTTATGATCTAATCCTAAAAGTCTAATTCCCATCAAAACCCTATAATCAATACACAATTCCCACCAAAAAAGGAAAAAAAAAAATATATCAAACCCAGAAAGCTGGAAAAAAAAACTAGAAAATGAAAGAATTAAAAGAGAAAGAGAGAGAGAGAGAGAGAGAGAGAATTCAATGAATTTGATTAATTCTTAGGAGTAGAAGTAACCACTGAATTGTGTCTATTAGAAGGACCAGAAGGAGGAACAGGAACCCCTTTTGGAAAAAATCCAAACACTTGTCCTTGATATTTGAAAGCACCTCTCTTCAAATTAACACCCAAACGGAGAACCTCCATGTTTAGCTCCATAGTTTTTCCGGGCCTTGTTGCAGTGCAAGAACAAACAAGAAGAAGAAGAAGACCAATCATTACAGAAATGCATCTAGAAGACGAAGAAGCCATTGATGAAGAGCTCTGTTTGCAGGGTTTTAGGAGATTTAAAGAAAAAGGAGAAGAAATATTGTTCTTCAATCCTTGTTTTTCTTTTTTACAGATAGGAGTCGGTGTTAGTTGTTTATATAATATTTGAAATCTGCATGTGAGAGATGGGTATGAGGAAAATATGGCAATTGGCAAGAAAAGGAAGAAGGATTCGAAAGTAATTTATACGCAAGAAAAGGCAGACGTTTGATTTTGAATGTCAACGGTTGAAATAAGAATTTTTTTTTTTTTTTTTCTTTCGGAAGGTTGAAACTAAGGATTAGATTTACACATGTACAATGAATTTATTTGGTGCCGGCTTTAAGACTTATAGCAGGCAGCAGCTAGAATTTTATTTTTAGTAAATTACAAATGAGCCCATATGTTTTCAGAAATTATAGATTGACCTCTATTTTAATGAAATAGTCATATGTTAATATTCAAATTAATGCTAACTAGTCGATAATTAATGATGTATAACATTTCTATTAGATTGTATGATTATTTTCTGTACGCTCTTAAAAGGGGCCAATCTATAATTTTCGGTGAACTATTGGGATACCACTTTATAATATTCAAATCTTTGTTTGGTTTGTGGGAAAATTATTTTTCAGGGAGATGTCAATTATCACAACTACGTGTAACTGTGAGAAAGAAAGAAGAGAAGGAAAGAAAATATTTTCTATTGATCAAATTGATGACCTAGAGATATCTCCTAAGCTGTCTTTTCTCTTTTCACACGATTAAGGAAAGAATACTCTAAGTAAGAGAATTAATAGATAAGTCAAATATTTACTTATATTGAAATAAATCTTATTAATCAATTAAATAAGGTGACTATTAATTCAAAATATTTTGTTTAAAAAGGTCTTCATTTCTATGTTTTTTTTCTTGATTTATTGGATTTTTTTTTTAATTATTTTCTTATCATAAGTCAATATTCCAATATTTTTACTATAAAGTTTTTATATTCAGACTGTCACGCATTGAAAGAATACTCTTAAACTTGAGAATAATGTAACATTTTTTTATTTTTTTTATTTTTGACGTATTAATTGACGCCAATTCCTTAGAATTGATTGTTTGTGTTTTTTAAGGCCGAAATTAGAGGAGGTAAGAAAGGAGAGAGATATAAATATAATATAATATGAAAAGGTCAAAATCAGAGGATTTGAAGTGTTGAACATATAGCAGCTTTGTTGGCATGATTGGTGACTTGGTATGGAAGTTTATAGGGACTTGTTCAAATGTCAAATGTCAACGTGATTTGTGAGATCACGACCGTCCGATCAACACCCGAAATCTTCATTTCCGAAACGTTGGACTACATCATATGTATGTGTGTGTGTGAGAGGAGGTTGTGCCTTAATCAAAGTATACTACAAAATCAATTCATGCCCATTTCCATTCAATTACCTCCCCTTCTCAATTCATGACTAAAGTCTACTAACAAGTTACAACCTTCTTCAATGAAAATCAATCACGTCAACTAGAGTTTGAATGGGATTTGTATACTTAAATACCATGTTGAAACTTCATATTAGAAGATCCGACCCAATCCAACGGACCGTGTTATGATAGAATGCGTCGTGTTATGAAACAAGAACGTGTAAATTTTGGGTTTCATTACATGAAACATAATGTTGTAGTGGTTGTCATGTCATGATCGAAATCATTTTCGTGAGAGATTTTGGCCAGTAAGAGAGTTGTACTAGTTAGCACAATCGCTGCTAGATCAGTGAAACGGAATGACCGGGTCTCTCTCTACCAACTAGCTAGCCACTTGTTGAGCAATGAATTTCTATGTATTTATGTTAATATGACATTTTCAATTCAAATAAAAATGTCAATCACGTAATTGATCAACTCTCAAAAAGGTATTTTCATCGTCTAAAAATGTGCTTTTAGTTAACGAAAAAAAAAAGGAAATTAGAGTCAATTCAAATTAGATAATAACAAGAAATCAAGTCAATTCAACGATCCTAATAAAATGGGTTTTATTTTATTATTATTTTAATATAAAATAAATATATTTAATCATAATAAAGTGAAATCAGTTTTATTATTATTTTAATTAATTTTAATACATGATAAATATATTCCCGATAAGTTAAAAATATTATCACCAGAATAACATATATAAAATTTGAGTCCCAACCTATTTTAAGACTGCCATCACCACCACTTGAGCAACCCTTTGAATTTTTTCCATTCACCAATTGGTTTAAAAGGCAAAGCAAAAGATGAGATCCGACCAACCGACGTACAAAACAACAGTGACAACAAATACTAAAAGGATTTTGGGTTTGTAAGGTTGAAGAAGACGGACAGACAAAAAATGGCACAGAGCTGTGTTGTAGTTGTACTAACCGCAGGAACGAAAAAAAGAGGCCCCCTCCTCCCTCCTCCCTACTCCCTAGTAATAGTAGGACGGACTAGAACCAGAACCAGCAGGAGGCAGATGCAGAGGCAGAGTCAGGCTCAGAGCAGCATTCAAGTTTGCATGGACATCGTTGCAAAAGTGCCAACAGTTCTGAGCCTCCATAAAACTACAGGCCCTATACTAGACTAATACAAACAAAAGCTTGAAAATCACAAACAATGCATTGTTTGGACAGTATATTGGAATCCGTCATCCACTCTAACTAGTAACAGTTGGGATACATAGTAGATCAATATGCAACTACAAAATTAGTAAGCTATAGATACATGCACAGCACAAATGAGCAAGTGCTCTCACACGTGGTGGAGACTGGAGAGAAGAAAGCAAGACCATTCCCCTTTTGAAGAAAGAGTGTAAAAAATTAGTCTAACTCGTTGATGGACCTAAAAGTTATGAGCTACTCAAAAGGATTTCTTGAAGATTCTACCCCACAAAAAAAAAAAAAAAAAGAAAAAAAAAAAGGGAAAAGAAATCATTAAAGAACACAAACTACCATTAATGCCTCCACCAAGAAAACCCACCAAAACCCAACAGTCTCTAGCCTTGAGAAGCCAACAGAAGCCACAAAATGCAAATTCTTCTTGTCCAAGTTCCAATCTTGCAACCTTGTTTGGGTAATGGGTTCATTCAATTCCTGTTCCTGACATGGTTTTACCCCAAATGGAGGAGGATTCCTAGCTGTCAAAACCCCAATTGGGTAACACAAATTAGGGTTGTCCCAAACCCCAAAACGCCTCCCCATTTTCCCATAAAACCAAACAGAGAATTTCAGCTGCCCTGTCAAATTGTTCCCATTTATGTACATTGCACTTACACAAGGCAAAGTTGCAAGCTTTGGTGATAGATTGCCGGTTAGATTGTTTTCGCTTAGACCCAAAAACCTCAACTTTCTTATATATGAAATTGACACTGGAATCTCCCCTCTCAAACCCATTTTTGAGAGGTCCAAAATAGCTAAGTTCTGCAATTTGGACCACTCTATGCTCTTCAAATCACCACCAACATTAGGGTTATTTGACAATACCATTTCTTCCAAACCATTCATTTCTTGAATTGACAAGCTCAACCCACCACTGAACTTGTTGCTGCTTAAATCCAAAAGGGTTAGGCTTTTCAAATGACCAATCTCGTTTGGCAAATTACCTTCTAGAAGGTTGTTGCTCAAATCAAGCTTCAATAGTGAAGCTAACCCTCCAATAGTTTTCGGCAAAAAACCGGAAAATTCATTCCGGCTTAAATCAAGGATTAGTAACTCTCTCAACCCACCTACACTTTCCGGAATTTGACCGCTGAACCGGTTTCCGGCAAGAACCACCTGCTTCAAATTGATCAAATTTCCGATTTTTGCTGGCAGTTCACCCTCTAATCCATTCTCTAACAAGATCAAAGATCGAAGCTTTGTGAGGGATGTGAAGCTTGTTGGGATTTCTCCAGTAAGACCCGAGTTTGATCTGAATTCCAATGATTCTAAGCTTCCTGTAAGTTTTTCCCAATTAGTTGTTGGGATCAAAACGGCATGTTTTCTGGCCGAGATGAAGCAATTGAAGAAGGACAGAGATTGCAAGTGTTTAAGATCAAATAGTTGGGATCGAAATTCGACATTTGAAGCACAAACAAGAGAATTCTCATGAATTGGTCCAATGTTTAGAGCAGTCACGTACCATAGACCATCAAAGATATCACAAGATACCCCCTGAAAAAATCAAAGCACATATCAAAATTGAGAAACATGTTCTTTCTTTTTTTGTTTAAAATTTTTTATTTTGTATTTTCTAGAATCAAATTAAAATTTAGACAAACTTCTTAGGCATAACAGGGTTTGGTTAACTGGTATTAGGATATACTACAAAATGTCTCAAACTAAAAATGAAAAAGTGAGCAACCGAATCTTGGGCTAGAAAACAGAGCATTCAATCAAAACCTGCCCAAGTTCTATTAATGGCTACCTGCACAACATTTGTTCAGTTTTAAGGCTTGCTACCGACAAAACAAATCTACAATAGAAAAATAAATTATTAAGAGTTTGTCTGAAAATTCTACTCCGTAGAGGCTACATAAATAATCGATGTCTCTTTTTATACCAAAGGTGTATAGTCCGAATAGAAAAGGAAAAAATAAAAATAAAAATGAATCTCTTCCATATTTTGATAGCTATTAACTGGCGGCATTTCTCATTCCCATTTAAACAAGATGAAAGGTCATTATCATCACAACTTGTATAATAATAACAGAGCAAAACATGTAATGCCAACGAAAAATTAGCTTATTCTTTACATATCTCATTTCATAATCGAGATTAAGATGATTTAACGACTCTTCATCTTTTTACTTAAACCCGTTTTTCAATGAATCACAAAGCTAGTGGTCCCAAGCCTTATCTTATGCTGAGGAAAAAACTAAACAAACAAAACAAACTTTTTCTGTAACATGTTTTGTTTTTCTGGTCCGGTTAATACTGCAAGAACATAACTTGAACCGGTTTTTTTTTTTTTTTTAAAGAATGAAAAGAGAAAAAGAAGAACCTGTATAGGAGTCCAGCCACAGGGATCAGGATAGAGATCTGAGCCATTCCATGAATTTCCTACAAAGCCTTGAATAGCAGAAAACAGAGCTTCTTTCTCTGTTTTATCCATTAGAGCTCCATCAACTTCTTCTGTTTCTCCACAACACCAACAACAACAGCTAAGGAAGATTACCAGGAAGATAACATACGTAACGTGACTGATGTCAGTGAAGCTTTGCATCTTAACCAGGAGCAAAAAGACTGAATTGGTCAAAAATGGAGAAAAAAAGCAGAGCAAACACAAGATTGAAGAATACTTGGGTTTTAAAATGAAGACTATGAGGGAGGGTTAGCTTAAGTTATCATATCAGTGCACGTTTTGGTTTTGCTCTAGACATAGTGAATGCTGTATCAAAGTGGGCAAGAAAATTTGGGGTCGTGAGTTAAGAAATGAAACGCAGAGGAATAATGTGAAACAGGAGAGGAAAAAAGTTAAATTTCTAAAAGTAAAAATCCAAGAATTCTAGAAAACCCAGATGGGAGAGGAAATTAATAGTAAGAAAGTAGGTGCGGAAGGGACTTCAGAAATGAGAAAATGGGGAAATGGAGGGGAAACAGAGAAAGGAATAAACAAATCAGAGTTTCCCCTTCTTGAAATGTTACTAATTATTAAGGGAAATAAATCACAAGGAGAAAGGATATAGGAAGCAGAGTAGAAGAGAAAGGATACAGAAAGGATATAGGAAGGAGAAAGGATATAGTAGAAGAGAAGAACACAATAGCACAGTTCTCAAAGCCAAAAAAATAAAAAGTAATGACAATAATAATAATATAAAAATGAGAGGATCAGAACAGTGGTAAAGAAAATGATTTAAAAAAAAAAAAAAAAAAAATTGCAATAGTCAGTGAAAGTGAAATGTTAGGGGCTGCAACAAATTGCAATTGTACAACTTCATAACTGCTTCTGAATTGCACCCTTGTGACCCCTTCTTTTATTAATTAGTTAAATCTGACACTAATAAAAAAAGTTTTAGAATTTATTACCCTCTAATGGGTGTTTTCATAGATGGTGGGAAAGGGGAAAAATTGGTAGGCTAAGGACTTAAATTTTCTTTTGGAGAGTTGTGTTGTGTGATTAGGATTGTAGTTAGGGATTAGGGTTAGGGTTTTAGGGATCTAAGAGGAGAGGGGGAGGGGACCATGCATTGTTCATCATGCAGAAGAGAGAAGAAGAAGGTGCATGTAATTGCATGGAAGACAAAAGTTGGGTTTCTACTTTCTCCATTAATTCTTTTTTTTTTTTTTTTTGACACTTCCGTTTAGATTGTGAGGAAAAGACGAGAGTATTTGGATGAGATTTTTACAAGATAATTATTAGCAAGCCTTTGGAAAAGGCAGGCAGCCTGGCACGTTATGATAGCTGATTGGCTGTTTCTTAATGGGATCTATTGGAAGAACTTCACTCTAATGACCCGTTTTTTAAACAGGCAGTATGGATAGGATAGCCGGCTTACTGTCCCTTTGCATATAAGGTATGCAGCAAACTTGTGGTAAGTTTTAGGCTTGTCGTAAGTCTGTCTCATTTAATTTATTTTTTATATTATAATATTCAGAATTAAAATAATTAATAATTTAAATTAAAAGTTTAAATACAGTGAAATAAGAAATTTAAATAATAAGTGACTAAATAATAAATTTAAACTTAAATAACAACAAATAATAAATAAACAACATAAATATAAATGATGTCTTTTATATTATAAAATTTATGTATTGAATAATAAAATTTATTTATTATGTTACGTTATATTTTTTGCTCAAAAATATAAAAGATTATTTTTTGGCCGGTTCTTATTTGGGCTATAAGAGGTTTTGAGGCCCAACTCGAGCCCCAATTCAGCTCGAATAAAACCGGCCAAGTTAGGCTCGACCTAAGCATGCTCAGGCCCGCCCGGGCCGGTCCAAATTGCCACCTCTAGCTAGGAATCGAAAGGAGCTGTAAGAGTAAGGAAATGATCTAGCGATGGATTTGGAGATTTAGACATGAGCTAGAGCTGAGATTTTCGAAGTGCAACCTGAAGTTGTGTTGTGTGATTAGGATTGTAGTTGTGTTGTGTTGTGATTAGGATTGTAGTTGTGTTGTGTTGTGATTAGGATTGTAGTTGTGTTGTGATTAGGATTGTAGTTGTGCTGTGTTGTGATTAGGATTGTGTTGGGTGAAATTTCTCTCGAGTTGTGTGATTAGGATTGTAGTTAGATTTCTAATTGAATCAGACTATCATGTTGTAAAGAAAGTCCATATCTTCTCTCGATTTGTTTTTCTCTGCAAGTTTGGCTGTTTGATGGTTGCTTTCTGAGTTTGGGTTGCTGGTGTGGGCTTCAGTTTTTTCAGTTGAATGCTTCTCCTTGGGTTGGGCATGTTCGTGGATCTCTTCTTCTTAGTGGGCTGTTGGTTTTCATGAGCTGTTTTCTTTCTCCTTGTTTTTGATGTATTTTTGCTTAGCTTTGTACTTTCATTCGGTTGTTTGTTACTTTGTTAGATCGGACCTTTTCACCGAAAATCATTTTGTACTCTGAAATATTATCGATTTGTTTCTTTGGCCAAAAAGAAAAAATACAAAAACTTACTACCAAATCCAATCCCAATAAACTGTAAAAAAAAATAAAAATTAAGAGACAAATGTTGTTACCTCGTTCAGAGAGGGTAAAAGTACCGAAGAGTAAGAACCAAGGCCCACAAAAGAGCTATAGATTATAGGGATGCGTAAAGAAGAGGGGCTAAAAAGCAGAGGAGGGCCGATTAAGAACTCAAGAGGGTTTGGACCACATTTACAAAACAACATGTGGTTTTTTCGTTTGTGTCTGGTATGTGTTGTGATGAGAGAGGAGTAAATGAGGCTAGCGCTAGTGGGCGGCATAGCCCTCGCTCTCAACTTTATTGCAGGTCTCAATAGCAGGAGAGGTCGTTTTCTGAATCCTTGCTCCTTTGGATGGAGTATCCTCTCCCATTTAAGTTTTGGGAACTAGACCTACTCCGCTTTCTCATCTACTTAGACGAACCATTCTTAGTGCTTCAACCATTGTAATGATTATTTACTCTTTAAGGAATTCATGTGTAACTAAGCATCAATCTTCATGCCCTTTGCTCTTTCTATGGGCATATTTTTTTGGCTACTGGAAGGTTGCAGCACATAGCACACAACAGGAAGACAAATGGTAAGTAGCTACATGGACAAAAGTAGAGTTTGTAATAACAAGCTCGCACTCAGTCGCAGTTTCAAACTCCAGTTTGGATGTCTGAGAATCTAGTTTGTCAAATCTAACTTCAATCTAACCAAAAGAACCACTCAAAGATACAACAAAAATAAGAAGAATGGAGGGCATGTTGTAAATGGTGCAAAAAATATCAGCACATAAATCCTAGACAGATAAACCACCTCTTGTGGCTACTCCTACCCTAAAAATTACATGGGAACAGTTAAAAAGAGGCAAAATGATAACAAGAAACTCATAGATGATAAGGATATTGCACCAACTAATGCTTGAGAATCAAGTTTTCAGTTTCTAATTGAATCAGATTATCATGTTGTAAAGAAAGTCCATATCTTCTTTCCTATTGAAGCCCCACCAGGATTCTCTGGCTCATCATACTCTTCTTCTTCTTCTGGAATTAAGCTTTGTTCCTCTTCCCCTGCACCATGTTCTGGTGTACCACTAATTTCCTCACTCAACTCTACAATTTCATCCGACTTTGTCACCACACAATTTTCATCTTCGACAGCATTTGTTGATGTTTTGAACTACAACACATAATTTGTAAAAATTATGAATAAGAAAATAGAGTAAAAATTAAAACCTAATAGGAGCTAGGGTTTTGTCCTTACAACTCTTTCTGAGAACTCTACAGTTTTTGTAGTTGTAACTCGAACCGAGCCTTTAATTGGATCGACATTGACATTAATGCTTGATGATGGCACAGAAACAGCTTCACCACTGGGTCCCACTTCCTTCACCAAATTACCTTCATTTTTCTTCCCTCTTAAAGATGTTGTGTCATCCAAGGCTTGAGATGCATCTGTACTGCTAAGTATTGCATTTAAGAATTTAGAATGGTACATCAGTTAATCACACAATCATCATTCAGAGACTTAATTTAATAGGTTGAAGCCAATAAGGTCACACATAAAGCAGAAATAGTAAGATATCTTCTAAACGGACTTAGCATAACAATCATGAATTCTTGCTAAATCAGTTACATTTTCATATTTACTACAGGTAGATTTCCAAATTCCAAAATAATTTGACATGAATCATTATTCAATCCATGAAATAACTAAATCAATTCGAAAATCTAATCCAAAAGTCACTTTAGTGTCTTCCAGCAAGATAGTATTAAGTTGACAAATGCATTGACAAATACAATCTGATAAAGAAAAACCAGACAAATATATAATTTTCCAATCGTTAAGCAACAAAGCCCCAGTCAACTGCAAATTCCGCGAATTACAGCTTCACAAAAGGGAACAAATTAAACATGAAATTGTATTACCAAATGAAGAAAGTGAGGGCAACTTTTCATTGATAAACAGAACATCAATGGACAGACAACTGGATTGATACACTAACTCTTTCATCCCTGAACAAAACACTTTTTGTTTAAACAATATTTTTTCAAAAGTCACAGATGGAAATAAAAATCATTTACGTTCACATTTAAAGAAGCTTAAAATTAATGGTAACTTATGAGTAAAGTAAAGAGCAAGGAAAATTTTTCTTTATTATTTTCTAAATTACTATTAGCTATTCGACATATCCTCCTCAACAAATATGGACAGGCACAATCCCACTATTTTACTTATAGAGGAACAAACTTAGTTATTAACTCACTGCAAGTTTCACTTTCACAAGTCACTAGCAAACTTACGTCTTATGTCGCCTTAGGTTGTATCGGTTTTCTACTTGGGTCTTCACAACTGGAGCAACTGTCCTCTGCCTTTTTCTGCGCCCACCAGTTGTGACGCTATCGGAAGGCCCTTCACTATCATAAGCATCCTGCTCACTTCCAGTAATTCTGGAATTTTGTGCACGTTGAGAATTCCTGCTAGTTTTACCAGTTTTCCTGATATAAACTTTATCTCCTCCGCTTTGCTCATCGATCCGGTCTGTGTCATTATGTAACTGAGAAACATCAAGGTCTTGTTCTGCATGATCCCCAAGATAAGCCTTTGCATCTTCAACAACAGCCTTAACTGAACGTGTTCTGCGCACTTCAGTCTTGCGTTTCCTCCCCGGTTTTTGTCCATCGCCAGCTGGAACAGACTGTTGGGAATCTTCTGGAACTTCTTGTGTCCTACTATCCAAGAAACTCTGATCAACTGACAAGGCATCCCCATCTTCTACTTGTATAAATTTGTTGTCAGAGGAGAATCTTTGAGCATCAGAAGATTGATTCACAATTCCAAAGGATGGTTGTGGTACACTAGGTCCCTCTGCTAGTATGTCTTCCTTTGACTGTGGTGCTGGCAGTTCCACTGAAGCTGGAGAGACAACATTCTCAGTTTTCTTACCAGGAGACAGCTTAAAAAGGGAGGTGCATTTACGAAGCAAAGAAATTGGTCCTCCAGTGTCCAACTTAGGATAGGGAAATCTTCCACGAAAACTCTTTAAGGATTCATCATCCAGTGTTGGCAGATAAATGTCCTTCTGATTTTCTACCTCAGGTAATTGAAGGTCAGAGAATACAAATTCAGTCGTGCTTTCACCACAATTTGTGCAACTCTTGCACTTCTCAACAAAATCCAAGAAGCGATGTCTGTCCTGAATAAGCTGTTGGCGCTGAACTTTAAGTTTCTTGCTAAGCATATCTAGCTTATCAATATCAGTCCCAATTTCAAGCTGGTCTAATTCCAGCTGCTTCCTGTTCAAAGTTACCGCCTCCTTTTCCTTTTCCACTTGATGTTTTTCAGAAGCTAATCCTTTCCTCTCTCTCAGAACAATTTCATTCAAGTACTTGATATTCTTTTGTTCTCTTTCAGTCTCCTCAACAAATGCTGCCTCTCTTTCTTTGAAAATTTTCTCCATTTCATCCTGCCTATTCCTCAAACAAGTCTCAAGATCCTGTCTCTCCAATTCAAAATCTTGGAGCATTATATTTCGCTCATTTTCAACTTTTCCGGACAATACAAGCTGCTCGTGCTTCATGTTTGCTTCAAATGTTTCTTTCTGAAGTTTGAGATCGTCCAACTCCCTCTGCATCTTGACCTGCAATGCATGTTTCTCTTCTTTCAACCTTTCATCTTCAGAGTAATGAGATTTCTCTATTTTTTCTCTCTCTTCAACAACTTCCTTTAGTGTCTTACTAAATTCAGTTCTTTTCTCATCCAAGAGCTCCCATTCTTTCTCAAACCTATCCCTTTCCTGCTTTAAGTCATCGCCATCCTTCAAAAGCAATTCCTTCTGAAGTCTATAATTCTCTATTTCGTGTTTCAATTCTGATTGCAGACGAATGTACTCTGACCTGTCTTCTCTAGTTATACTCAATTTTTCACTCTCTTCATGAATCTGAAGCTCCTGCTGAGTGTTTTCAGCCCTTATTTTCTCAATCTCATCTATAAGAGACTGCAAACTCTCTCTATCAGCAAGCATTTTCTGTCTTTCCACCTTTACACTTTTCTCCTCAGCTTTCAAAGCCTTCTCATTCTCCTTTAACGCTTTTGATTTCACTTCAAGTTCCTTCTCCTTCTCCTTTACTCTATTTGACTTGTTCTCCAGTGACTTCTCTAGCTTCATCAATTTTTCTTCCTCATGCCTGATTTTAGCTTCCTTTTGCTCCAATGCAGGAACCTTGCCACTAAGTTCCTTGTCAAGAGATGCCCTCTTTTCTTCCAGTTCCAACTCAAAATCTTGCATCTCTTTCTCCATAATGACCCTTCTCTCCTCGAGGAGCTGTGGAATCTCTACCTGAACCCAGATGTGGGAAGTATCAGGGAAAAAAAAAGAGAGAGAGAAATTTCCCAGGATAGGAGGATGCACTAAAAAAAATGTGGCTTTATACTTACCTTTTCCCTAGTAAAAAGTTTTTCCTCTAGCGCTAGCAATTGCTTTTGTTTTGAATCTAATGAGCTTCTCACAGAAGCAGCTTCCTGCAGCCAATCCAACATAGTGAGATACCAAATAAAAATGAATTCACTCATGGAACAGGGATAAAATAAACGTAAATCGCAGAACAGCCAGAGTAGACAAGCACTGACTTTCTCTTTAACTTCTAACTCTTCCAGTCTTTGGTTTATGTCATCTTCCTTCTTTTTAAGCGATAAACTTAACTGATCAATCTTTTTCTGCATCTCCTCCAACTCCTGCTCTTTCTGCTTAAAGGTCTTGTCGTATTCATTTGCCTTATGCTCTCTCTCATTGAGGATTTTGTGACCCTTCGCTAGACTCTCTTCCCGTTCCTGCAACTTTTTCTCCCAATGATGCAAGTCATCTTTTTGTTTACGAAAAGTCTGCTCATATACTTCTTGCCTACAATCATTTTAGTCAATATCAATTTAACATGAGGCACCATTCATACTGACTTGAGATACTCCAAGAAAGCGTATAGTAATATAAAGCTCACTCTGTGTTTAGGGACAAACGCTCCCTTCGGAATACACTTTCGTGGGCCTCAACCTCATGCAGTTTCATCTCCAATTCTGAACTCTTCCTGTTCACCTCAGCAAGCTTGGCATCAGCCGCATGCAGCTTCTTTTCAACCTCCAGAGATTTTTCCTCGAGACCAGACGTTAAAGCATTAGCTTCAGCCAATTTCTTCTCAGATTCAAGCTTAAGCTGAGCATGCTCTTCACTCGCACCTCGCAGGGACTTTGTAAGCTGCATTGAGCAGAGACATCATCAGATATATCTAAACCAACGCTCAAAAATTGAAAATTCAAAACAAAGATGCATGCTATAAAGCAGGAAAACAAACAGACGAAAGAACACTGCTACAAGGGCAAAGACTATAACAAGAAGTAACATACATCAGCAACACACTGCTTCTCAAAAGCTACGGCTTTCCTCAAATTCTCCTCTCTCCTTTCAACTTCAGATACTGCAATCAGATGGGCAGAATGTTCGCGCTTGAGAATCTCCTCAGTTTCGGCCAGCTCCTGTTGTAGTTCTTCGTACTTTGAAACCCATTCCTTCTTCTCAATCAGAAGAAGCCCCATGTTATACTGGTAATCCAAGAGCTGGAAAAGAAAACAATTTGTCAGACATTCCCAGCTAAACTATTCAGATAAAGAAAAATTATATGGTAATAATAATACTGTACTTATGACTTCCCTAACCTCATTTTGAAGCTTCGAAGCCTTCTCCTCGAGCGCCTCTCTGTCTCTCCGCTCCATTGCAGCCTCGTCCAAAAACCCTGCCTCCTTAAACCTCCTCCAAACCTCCATATCCTCATTGCCCATCCCCACGTTAGAATTATCCACCCCGTTTTCATTCAGCAAACCTAATGGCGGTGGCGGACCATCAAGAATCGCAACTGCCTTACCTTTCTCCATATTCCGAGAGACAGAGCCCACCCCTCTTGCTTCGCTCCTCGGCGTGAGCGATGCCCCCTGCCACTCTTTCCTCTGCGGCGTGAACATTAAGGGATAATGAATGATATGCCGTCAAAACCCTAATTCACTTGCAGGAGAGACTGAAAGCAATTCAATGAATTTGATAAAGAAACGTCGAGGATTTCTTTAGTTCACTTCGTCGGAAACCCTAATTTCACCGTTCCGCAAACGAGGATTTCCGGGATTTGAGGAATATCGGCGGGAATCGGAGAACGGAAACCTCGAAAAGGGGACTCTTTTTTCCGTTCAATTCATCGGAATCTTGAGTTGAGTGGGTAAGAGAACAGTTGAGTGTTCATTTTATGTGGACTCAGTCGGTTTCGGGCAATTCCATTCTTGGTCTTCTGTAATTACATTTATACCCCAGTGGTTTCAACGGGCAATTTCAAATTTGCATTCTTAATTTCCTACACGTGACTGCGCGAGTGTGTGTCATAATAGTGAGAGAAAAGTGAGGTAAAATATTTTATATTATAATACATATTTTAAAGTTATTTCATGACCTTTCTTCAGTCTCTCTCTAAGGAGTACATTAACATATGATGTAGGAATAGAGGATTCTTTATTGAAGTGTTTTTGTTTTACATTTTGGGTTGAAAAAGAAGGGCTATTCTTACAAATTACAATTCGGGATATACCATAACATGTATTAGGGCATTCTCTTAATGAGCATATTTTACCTAAAAGTGTTAACCTGTATTAGGGCATTCTTACAAAGTGTTAACCTTATGTTCATATATATTTACTTTTATGAGTCATTCTCCCTTATTAAGGTGTTTATAAAAGTCTCTTACACAAAGTGTAGAATAATGTGTTCTTTCTACTACAATACCACCTAAACGATTCAACAAGTGTATCATGTTCACAAAAACACCTTTACATCACTCCTCATAGCTCATAGAGCTCTATGCCTCCTATCTTTCCCCTAACCCAACTCCTTCTCATCCAGATGTCTTTTTCTTTTGGTCTGTTTTGGATTTCTATCTCTAACTTGTTAGGTTTTTTTTTCTCCTTAGACTTGTGAGGTAACTGATACCTCTTCGATTATACAACAACTCTTATTTTTTGGGCCTATTTGTTATTGGGCCAAAATTGAAAAAGAGTTTTAAGGTCTAACTTAATATTTTATTTTATAATAGCCTACTTTAAAAAAAAGTTATAATAAAATGTCTATTTTATAAAAAAGTTTTAGATTTATATAAATATTGGACATTTATGTTTTTTTTTGTGAGAGATCCAATATTTTGATTCCAAATATAATGTTTAGACATCAAATAATGATAAAAAGATCAAAATTTATGGTAAAATAATGAAATATTTAATTTTTGTGGTTCTATGTATAACATTTAGGTAATATGATTTGCAACGGTTATTGGAAGGACTTTACAACGGTTGGTAAGACATTTCGATTTGAAATCACTCATTGCCTATAGCTTCGTATTTGGACGTTCTTTCCTTAAAAAATCTAAAAAGATAGGTCAATTTGAGTAAAATACTAAAGTAATTTTTGGAACAATATGAAATCATACTAATCCAATTTCAATCATTCGCAATATGAGTAGTTTCATATTACATCCCAATTCTCATTAAAATATGAAATAATCGAACTCCAATAAACCACATCTGTTTTATACAATTCATTAAACACTTCTCATGCATTATATAAACAACTCAATTGACCATACATACTACACCTAAATTTATTAATGATAGATCGAAAAATCAGTAATCAAGACTCACACATCACAAATCAAAACCTAACTAATTTCATCATCAAAATCTAACTAATTTCGGTAAAATCATTCTCAAACAAAATTCTAATTACATAATCATTCACAATATGATACTATCGACAAAAAAACTTTAATTTCTAAACTTTAAAGATTAGTTGGGTGAAAAAGAAATACTCATACTGACGAATTAGATAAACCTTCATCCATTATTTTAGGAATGGATTTCGAACACTTCGAGTTGTTTGCGGCCGCCTCCGGCGGCTCTATATTTTGCAACCACTTCTCTTTATTTTTCATCTCAGAATGTTGTATCTGTTAAATTTAAGAATGCCTTATGTGAAATCCGTGGCTGTCATACTCAAGAACGCCTAATCTACCGAAAGATTAAAAAAGAAATCAAAACTCATAAACGAAATCGAACCTACCTACAATGGTTGCAAACGTAGAGGGCTTAATCGTCAGAAGACACAATCAATTTTTTATTTATTTATTTTTTACTTTTTAAAAAGTAAATTCATTTAGGGTACTCTAGTAATTTGTTAAATTCAAAATTTTAAAAAATTTAGAAAAATACAAAAAAGGCTAGTTGAACTAATATATATATATATATATATTTTTTTTTTTAATAAGATGGGTTCCATTAGATCATGAAAATGATTTATAAATTCGACCAGTCTTTATCCGAATAGTATTTACAAAATTTAAAGTAAGTTAAAATTTTGTTTCTTTTATTTGTTTAAATTTTGTACACTCCAAAAATTCATTTATAAATGAAATAGGTTGATTATCTCATGACTTTCTGGCAAAAAAAAAAAAAAAAAAAAAAAAAAAAAATATATATATATATATATATATATATATATCTGGACTATAAGACCAGCAAGCCCAGTGTGTTGTTGCCGTGGCACTCACTCATTGGCAATCGTCAAACCCATAAGTTCACCAACAACGCAGAAAATTGGGTCCCACCATTTGCCTAATTTCCCAAACACGAAGCCGATAATCAGAAAGGCTCTCTCCCCCGAATCTAAACCCTACTCTCTCGCTCCCCCTTTCTTTCTGTCCGTTTTTGCTTGGTTTCGTAGATTATGGCGTCTGAGGCCGCTTCTCGATCAAGTTCTGCGGCCGATTCGTATATAGGAAGTTTGATAAGCTTGACTTCGAAGAGTGAGATCAGATACGAAGGTGTTCTCTACAACATAAACACGGAAGAGTCCAGCATCGGACTGAGAAACGGTACTCTAATCTGATTTCTTCATCTGCGTTTCTTAAATTACTATGATTTTAGGGGGTTTCTGGCTTCGATTTCTGTAGGGGTCTGGTCTTATTTTCTTAGATTGGGAAAATTCTTTCTATGGGTCGTGCAGTGCTTTTGGATTTTGATGGTGAGCTGAATCTAAGCTGTGTTGTAGAGGTGAATTTGTGATCGATATTACTCTGACCGGAAATTGACAAAATTATGTTCTTTGAGTTACTGGAATTACATTATTGGATTGGTAAATTGGAACACATTAAAAATGTACTTTGACAGAATGAATGGATGGGTCAAAATGTTTGGTCCTATGTCTTCTGATTCAATTCTGTTACACGATAATACTACTCGTCACCTCTATTTTGAGGTCATAATAATGGCTATTCATCAATTGGCAACATTTTTTTTTCATCGTTCAAGCTTATGATCTTATCCTATTTCATGTTATCGCTCATTGATTTATTTTCATATCTTGGTTATCCTGATGGTGGTTTCATACTTGTGTGGCAGTGCGATCTTTTGGAACAGAAGGAAGAAAAAAAGATGGTCCACAAGTCCCTCCAAGCGACAAGATCTTTGAATACATTCTGTTCCGTGGAAGTGATATCAAAGTATGTCAAGTTTAGAACTTGATTACCTTATATCATAAATGCTATTTAACTGCTTGTATTCTGTAGAGGTCTAATATAGCAGACAACCTGCTTTGTAACCTATGATGATTCTTTAGTCCATAGTCATTTTGGTTTTATATCATGGTCTAAAATCATTTTAAAAGATTTTTATCTGTAAGTTTGTAATATACATGTGATTCCCTCTCTATATAGTTATGGAGCACAAACGGGGATGGAAATAACCTATAATTTTTCTTACTTTATTTTGCCTCCTTTTCCAGGATTTACAGGTTAAATCTTCACCACCCATTCAGCCTACACCCCCACCGATAAACAATGATCCAGCTATTATTCAGGTAAAGAGGATGATTTACTTGGGCAATACATCAAATGAAGTTAAAACTCATTTTATATACCCTATATTTGTCGTGCAGTCTCACTATCCTCGCCAAGTTTCAACATCTATAAGCCTGCCACCTGCTGCAAGCGGGTCTTTTCCCGATATGAGTTCCCATGCTGTGCCATTGGGACTCCCAGGATCTAATTTCCAGAATGGTCTTCCTTTATATCAACCAGGAGGGATTCTAGGGTCATGGGGAGCTTCTCCTTCTCCTCCAAATGCAAATGGTGGTGGGCTCGCAACTCCAATGTATTGGCAAGGATACTATGGCCTGCCAAATGGGCTTCCCCACATGCAACAACAATCATTACTACGGCCTCCACCTGGGCTGTCTATGTCTTCTTCATTGCAGCAGCCAATGCCTTCTTCAATGCAGCAGCCAATGCCATCTTCACTGCAGCAGCCAATGCCATCTTCACTGCAGCAGCCAATGCCTTCTTCACTGCAGCAGCCAATGCCATCTTCACTGCAGCAGCCAATGCCTTCTTCACTTCAGCAGCCAATGCCTTCTTCACTGCAGCAGCCAATGCCATCTTCACTGCAGCAGCCAATGCCTTCTTCACTTCAGCAGCCAATGCCTTCTTCACTGCAGCAGCCAATGCCTTCTTCACTGCAGCAGCCAATGCAATATCCCACCTATAATGCACCATTGCCCACTGGAGCTCCAAACTTTTCAGAAATTCCAAGTTCTTTGCTTTCTTCCAGTACTAGCTCCCAAAGGTTGTCTTCTGCTTCAGTGTCACTTGCACCTTTTCCATCAAGTCTACCTCCTGCTTTACCTGTCAGCCAAGCTTCTGAAATTTTACCCAACTCACTGGCTAACAAGGCAGCAAATTCTTCCACTCCTGTGGCTCCACTAAGTGCTAATTTGACATCACTTTCTCCTTTAACGTCTTTGGGTCCTGACATCGGTCTTATCATTCCCCCCATCACCAACAAACCCAATCCAGTTTCCGTTCCAAGTGTGCCATATCAATCTGTTTCCCAACCAAGCTCCATCAAACCAGATGCGCCAGTACCTTCTCTGGTGACACCTGGACAGCTATTGCAATTTGGAACTACTGCAGCTTCTTCCTCTCAGTCTTCACAGACTTCTCAGAAAGACGTGGAAGTGGTTCAAGTTTCTTCTTTATCATCTGAGCCACCTGCTCCGGTTTCTACTGAGGCTCAGCCGCCGATATTACCCTTACCTATACCAGCACCATCAAGGGCCTTCCAGAAGGTTCTTTCTCTATCTCTACCTCGATCACAGTCACAATGGTTCTTTTGCATGTTCTGCTAGTGCTCTTTAGTTTCTTTTCGGTCCATTTCTTGTCCATAAGTTTGTGTGATCATCTGTGTTTAAGATGGTCGCTTGATCTTATTTTTCACTTCTTTTCCATGGTCCCTCTTGTTTTATATGAGATTGGATTCACTGACATGGTACATGAGGACTCTAACTTGATTATCTCTCTGTTTTACCAGCCAAATGGTGCTCCTTTCCAAAATTCCCGTAATGTTTACAGGAGTCGTGAACGAGGAAGAGGAACTGGGGTAATGCTCAGTCTATTTACAATACTTACTGTATAGAAGTGAAAACATGCTGTTGTAGTTTGATCGAGTGTTTGAACAAACTCAGCATCTTACTGTGCAGAGTTCACGCCCAGTAACAAAATTCACAGAAGACTTTGATTTTGAGGCGATGAATGAGAAATTCAACAAGGATGAAGTCTGGGGTCATCTCGGTAAAGGGCCCAAATCACCTTCAAAGGAAAGAGAGTGGGAAGAAAAACTCAGTGATGAAGACGACCTTCAAGATGAAGATGAAAGTGAATTATCAAAGTCTGAAAACAAGGTGAGCTCCAATCTTCTGCTATAATTTTCAAGCTGAATCTGATTCTGTAGTATTATAATGCTTCTTATTTTTGCTTCCCACACAAGATAATTTTACACTGCTTCAATTCCACAGTCCTTGTACAATAAGGATGACTTCTTCGATACCCTCTCTTGCAATGCACTTGATAACGAATCTCATAACGGAAGAACAAGATACTCGCAGCAAGTCAAGATAGATACAGAGGTATATTCATATGCCTTTTTAGTTTCCTAATACACTTTGAAAATATAGAATTTATCGTCAATTAGGCCTCTGATTGTTTTGTGGGGCAGACATTTGGTGATTTTATGAGGTATCGAGGCGGACGTGGTGGGCGGGGCCCTGGACGTGGGGGCTGCTTCCGTGGTGGTTATTATGGAAGAGGGTATGGTTATATTGGTAGGGGCCGAGGGCGGTCAACTCCCAATTGAGCTCCGTAGGAAGCAACTGGTTGTTTTAGGGATACCTCCGTGTTGTTTGTTGTTAAAATAAATTAGAAGGATACACTTCTTTATGTCCCTTTTTCATTTTTGTTTTTTTTTTTTTTTGTGTAAGAGAATTTGTAACAGTGGATATGTTCAGTAGAAAGGGGTCGGTCGAGTCGCAGAGGTTTACATAGGATTGTGTACACGATATGAATACATGTCTTAATGTTTATGTTATTTTTCTATATAAAAATCAATGACATTTGTCTTTTGATCAACGGTCAATTTATGTTTGCTAAATAATAATTTTTTTTTTACACGGTAAAGTTACAGTAAAATTTAGATAATTTAATACTGTTGGATAAAAAGTCTATTAATTAATTAAATGTTTTTATTTAATCTAAAAATAAAAAATAAAATTATATTCGGCTTGACGAGACACGTAGATCCCCATGAACCCACACGACATGCCGGAACCATAGTGCAATACGACGTGCCGGTCTGGAAACTCGATTTTTTTTTGGGATAGCCAAACAGACCCTTATAACCGCAGGTGGCAGATTCATATTCTCATTGCGATTGATGAACTCAAAATCAAGCAAATCTCTGGAACGAGGGGTCAACGACAAACACCGATCTTCCCATGTCCGAACCATTTCTCTTCAAAAACTCCAAACCTTAATTTCGTACTACGTCTGATGTGTTCTTCCTCTTGCTCTTCTCTCACTTCTGCACCCACCACTTCACTATTCCTCGTCACCCACTCCCCGTCCCTCTTTCGCCGCCGCAATGTCTCCATTTTCATCGCCCCGAATCCGTTCCTCTGTAACTTTAGAACCAGTTACCCTAAACTCTTTCTCCCTGCTTCATTTGCAGAGAGAAGCCTCGATCTCGAATGGTCTTCTCCAGACCCCAACCCAAACAGTAATAATAACTATGGCGGTTGGGAAATCCTCGATTCTCCAGCCCGCAAGGAAAAAACCGGTCCGTTCCACTTCCCTCGACCTAAAATTATATATAGTATGACGTAGATTCATTGTTGTAAAGCAAAGGGATAGTGATCTGAGTCTTTCTTCCTTTTTTGGGTGCATGTGCAGGGGGGCATCCATTTGTAATAGGGATTGTTGGCACGTCTCTCGCTGTTCTGGTCGCTTTCTTTGCTTTCTTTTCACTCTCCAGAAAAGGTTAGTTCTTTGCACTGCACTTACTTCTTTCATTATGTACTATTCCAAATCCAAATTGGGGGACATATTATTCTAGTACTAAATAATAGTTATTTGCATTTGAAATTGGAATTGGAATTGATTGCATTGGCTTGAGTAGATCAGGATTTTGCATTTGGCAGGGTTGAAATTTCAGACCATGTATGCTTTGCGCGGAATTTTTGGCCGAACTGAAACAAAACAAGATGAAGGTGAAACAGTTGAATACAGTGTGTCGAATGTGGATGCCGGGGGACCTGATGCGGAACCCAAGTCTGCAACTGATCCCCCTACTGTGACTTTCACATCTGGTACATAAAATCTGGGATAATGTTTAATGTGTGGACATCATGTTAGTTATATCCTCAGCATATGACTTAAATATCATGATAATATTCAGGATCAATGCATAAGCTTGAGCGTGTTATAATCCCCGTTCATTTGGATTCAGCCCAGGAGGACGCTCTGTCAGTTTTAAAGAAACTCAAGGTGTTCTTCTAGGACCATTTATGTTTATATTTATAGCTGGGACGAGAGGGAGGATATTTCTGGGAAACATCGAGAACTAGAAATGAATCTCTAATTGTTGATAGATTTTTATTATCATAGTTCTAATATTTTATACCCTGTTGCGATAAAGAAGTTTTTGGGTCCAGTTCTGAGCATGAATGTATCAACTTTAATTAAGGTGTACAGATTGTTGAAGATAATATAAAGGCTGGCGAATTGTGCACTAGAAGGGAGTATGCAAGATGGCTGGTTCGAATTAATTTAACATTAGAAAGGTAAAAACTGATCCCTAAACCTGACTGTTAGGTATTAAGCATTCAGAGTTATTAAACTCTTGCATTTACTTTTTATATGTTATCTGGCTTATAGGCATCCAAAGCACCGCATTGCTCCATCAGTTTTACTATATGGATCGAAAACTTCTGCATTTGATGATGTTAATCCTGATGACCCAGATTTTAGGTCCATTCAAGGTAAACTTTGATCCTGAGAGTATAAGTTATTTAATAGGCATGAATAAAAATCATGAAGGCCTAAACTTACTGGGCTAAGTAATTAGGAAATTATTTTGGGCACAATAGAAATTTGAATTCATATCCTCCATTTCGCATTCAGCATTGGCGGAGGCTGGTATCATTCGTAGCAAGTTATCAAGGAAGAATTCTGGATTTGATGGTTCAGAAAGCCAAGTGAAAGTTTATTTTTCCCCAGACAGGTAATATAATTATATAAGTGTGTTCAAATTTATTGAAGCTCTGTTTAAAATTAAAATATATAATATTTCTGCAGGTTTATCAATCGGCAGGATCTGATTGACTGGAAAGCCCAATTAGAGTATGAATTCGTGGGTGGAATACTTGAGCAGGTAACAGAATTTCAAAACATGATCTGCAATTCCTGATTTGTCTCAAATACATTTTTGAAATTGAAGAGAAGACATAGCCGATGAATCATCAGGCTGTCATAGCCTTTTAAAACCTGACTTGTCTACAGTCCAGATATCAAGTACAAAAGTGAGTTTTATGGACATGAAGGAGATCACCACAGATGCATCACCTGAGCTTTTTATGGACTTTTTAGCTGAGGAAAAAAGCATTCTCAGAAAAGTTTTTGGTATTCCTTTCTTCCTTTTTCTTTTGTGTTTATTTATTTATTTAAAACCCTGAAAGTGAAAGGCTTACATTAATCCTTCGACAGGACATATCAAGAGATTGCAGCCAAACAAGCCAGTAACGAAGGCACAAGCAGCGGTGGCATTGGCAAGTCGAAGAATGACTGAAGCAATTCAAATCGAATTATCAAGACTAAAATCTCAGAGCATTGCAAGAAAAGCTGTTATGGAACAAATCAAGTCCGAATTGCTTGACAGAGGAATTCTACAGAAGTTCTGGGAAGACAAAAAGAACAAAGAGAAAATCCGCCTGTCTGAGGCAGAAAAGGATTATCTTGCTGCAGCTAGTGATTTGGAAGAGGAGCAAATTGTTCAAGAGAAGTTTTTCTCAGAGTTTTTGAAGGAGAAGGCAGCCATGGATTGTCAGAGACAACTGGTTCTTAGCCTGAAAGAAGAAGTTGATTTGATGACAGAAAAGCTTGCTTCTGAAAAAGCTATATACGTGTCTGAGCGGTGTAGTTTGGGTAATGTTTTAAGGGATTTACTAATCCGATGTGAAGAAATGCTTGATATGAAATCTGTTCTTGAAGCTGAGAAAGAAGCCATTCGGATTCTTAGGTAAACTAAAATTGTTATTTTATTTTATTTTTCATAAATCTGTACTAACCAGTGGGAAAATATGAACGCAGATCATGGGTAGAAGATGAAGCGAGAAAAAGCCAAGCAAGGTCGAAGGTTCTGGAGGAGGTGGGGCGGAGGTGGAAATGGGACGACAACCAAGGTTGACTCCCCTATAAGGCTTTTTCAGATAAAGATATGGTTCGATTATTAAATAGGTTGCCCCATGAATTATGGGACCTCGGATTGTGTTTTTGCTATTTAATAAATATTTTACTAGCTCGACTTCTCAATATACAAGAGGAAATTTGTAGAGTCATCATACTGCTACTCTTTTTCCTAATGCTTCAAATTCAAACTGTCTGGAAAAAAAAAAATTATATATATACAGATTTCAAGATTTGTGTTGGGAAGAATTGGGTTCTTCACTAGTTACAACAGTGTTACTCTGCTAGATTTATAAAGATTTCTATAAATCTAACAGGAGAGAAAAAATGAAAATCATTCTTAAAGGCTTAAACTTTCGACACTATTTTAACGATGATTGTAATCTGCAGTTCAAGAATTTCAGTAAATTTGCGACCTCTAGTTGAATTCGGCTCTCGGTTTAAATCATTCATTCTATAAGCTGGTTTTAGCAACAATTTGGTTTAAGCGTCGTAGTGTGAGATGGTGCAATCCAATTTGTTTTTTTTTTTTTTTTGTGTAAAGATGGTGAAGGGAGGGAGACACATGTTTTCTTCTAATACACAGAACCACAAGATAACAAATATGAAGGGAAATGCCAAAAAGTTTATCAGCCAAGATATGGTATGGGCTTAGATTGGGTTTCATTGAGCTGAAGAAGAATTTTAGGTTTACTTTCCCTTTACTGTTCACCAACAATTTCCATATCATATGCTAAGACTAAGATTTCTTCCTCATTTCAGTCCCCACCCTTTTTCCTCAAAATACCAAACCAACCGCCATCCACTTTTCCTTCCACCCTTCTATTTTGCGGTAAGCCAAAGAAAAGCATAACAAAATAATAATGAAATTGCTTATCTGGGTTTTTTTTTTTTTTTTTAATTTAATAAATTAATTGACGTCTCTAACCTTCCTCCTACCCAAAATTAAATGTTGGACAATAACATATATCTATCTCATTGTGATAAGACAAACTTCTCGCCCCCTCTTTTCCACTCCTTTTGTTTTGTTTTTTTTCCTTTTTAACTGTCTGTATGTCATTTCGGTCTCGTTATATTTGGTTTGTTTGTCTCTACGTAATCCTTAAACAGGTCCATCCCCCTTGCAGGAAAGATTGGCCACTAGTTATTTGGTGGCTACTGTTGGCTCCCTTAGCTAACCATGGGAGCTGTTTTGCCTCATACTCCTGTTTATCTTAAACTCTTTGGATACAAGTAAGTTTTAATTTGCGCCATGGAAGCTCTGTGTATCTGATATGGTTGAAGTGCTTATAGATAGAATTGATTAGTTGATTTCACCCAATTTTCGGATAGAGATGGAAAGTTTCTGTATTGGGCTCTGTTTGTTTCTGAATTATGCAATTTTTCGGCCTCTAATGTGTTGAAATTTTTACCAGAGTCATGGTGGACGTTGGAAGAAATGGGGCCGGTTTGGTTTTCAATGGTGAGTAGCAAGTTAGTAATTTCCTAGATGATTGTTAGATTGGGCCTTGTGGTTGCTGCTTCAATTGCAGCCTATGCAGTTAAGCAGCACAATGTAAAAAACCCGAACTCCTCGGCCCCACTTACCAAGCTTCCTGGTATAATTTTCACCTCTTCAATAATTCTTTTTCTTGTTCATCAATGATTCACTTACGGGGATTTTTAATATCATTTCTTCTGTATCCCTCAGAAAATGGTGACGAGAAACAAGAACTTACATATCCTACCCAAACCGGCAAAGATAATCATGTAAGCACATATCCAGTTTACAATTTCAATTCATGCTTTTGTACAGTATTCTATTAAGTCAGTTAACATGATGTTATATTTTAGGCGGAGGAGGAAGAGGAAGAAGTCAAACTAATAAGCAGTGTCTTTGACCGAGCTCCTAGTATTCAGCCCGACATAGAAGACGATGATGATATTTTGCCTGAATTTGAAGACCTTCTATCTGGAGAAATTGAATTTCCATTTCCAAGCAAGGATAAAGTTTACGAAACAGAAATGGCAGTCAATGCAAGTGAACTAGAACGGCTACGTAATCTAGTCAAGGAATTGGAGGAGAGAGAAGTCAAACTCGAAGCAGAATTGCTCGAGTACTATGGATTAAAGGAGCAAGAATCTGACATTGTTGAGCTACAAAGACAACTCAAAATCAAGACTGTTGAAATCGACATGCTCAATATTACCATTAACTCCTTGCAGGCTGAAAGGAAGAAGCTTCTAGAGGATATCTCGCAAGGAGTTATGGCGAAGAAGGAGTTGGAAGTGGCGAAGAATAAGATCAAGGAGCTTCAGAGGCAGATTCAGCTTGATGCGAACCAAACGAAAGGCCAGCTGTTGTTGCTTAAGCAGCAAGTTACCGGTCTTCAGGTGAAGGAGGAAGAGGCATTGAAGAAAGATGGAGAAGTTGAAAAAAAATTGAAAGCTGTTAAGGAGTTAGAAGTTGAAGTTGTAGAGCTTAAGAGGAAGAACAGAGAACTTCAACACAAAAAGCGGGAGTTGACTGTAAAATTAGATGCAGCTGAAGGGCGAATCCATTCTCTGTCCTCCATGACAGAGGTTCGTCTACTCATCACTTCAAATTCCTTCATATTTCATTAAATTGTTTTAGTTCTAAAATCCTGTTGTTTATTTTCTCCTATCAGACCGAAATGGTGGCTAATGTACGGGAAGAGGTCAATGCCTTGAGGCATACTAATGAGGACCTATTAAAGCAAGTAGAAGGGCTTCAAATTAACCGGTTTAGTGAAGTCGAAGAGTTAGTTTATCTCCGTTGGGTCAACGCTTGCTTGAGGTATGAACTACGTAACTACCAAACACCTTCCGGAAAAGTATCAGCCCGCGATCTAAGCAAAAATTTAAGCCCAAAATCTCAAGAAAGGGCTAAACAGCTAATGTTAGAGTATGCCGGGTCAGAACGTGGTCAAGGCGACACAGATCTCGAGAGCAACTTTTCCCACCCATCTTCTCCGGGGAGTGAGGATTTTGACAATGCTTCGATCGATAGTTCCATGAGCAGGTATAGTAGTATCAGCAAGAAACCTAGCTTGATTAAAAAATTGAAGAAATGGGGTCGAAGCAAAGATGATTCAAACGTTTTGTTATCACCGTCCCAATCCTTTTTTGGAGAGTCGCCTGGAAGGATAAGTACGAGCCAAAGAGCACGGGGCCCATTAGAATCTTTGATGCTTAGAAATGTGAGTGATACGGTTGCTATAACTTCCTTTGGGAAGGCGGAACAAGAATTTCCTGGCTCGCCTGATAGGTCTTCTAATAACGACTCTCTTAATTCGGTTGCAGCCTCGTTCCAACTGATGTCGAAATCAGTTGAAGGGGTTCTTGATGAGAAGTACCCGGCTTTTAAAGATAGGCATAATCTTGCTTTGGAGAGGGAGAAGCAAATCAAGGAAAGAGCCAAGCAGGCAAGAGCCGAGAAGTTTGGTGGTGATAATAATTTGACGAGTAATAAAGGAGATCAAAGAGAGAGAGTAATTGTCTCTTTGCCGCCAAAACTTGCTCAACTAAAAGAAAAAACGGTTGTTTCTCAAAACACGGGTGATCAATTGGACAATGGGAATAATACAGTTGATTCTTCTCCGGCCATAAGCAAGATGAAGCTTGTGGAAATCGAGAAGAGGCCGCCTCGGGTTCCAAGGCCACCTCCTAGAGCAGGAGGTGGTGGAAATGAAAGTAAAGAGCTGCCTAGTCTTTCAGGTGGAGTACCAGGAGCTCCACCGCCACCTCCTCCTGGTGGCCCACCACCACCACCTGGCGGACCTCCTCGTCCACCTCCTCCTGGAAGCCTATCTAGAGGGCCTGGAGGAGGTGATAAAGTTCATAGGTCTAACGAGGTAGTTGAATTATATCAGTCATTGATGAAGAGAGAGGCGAAGAAAGACACTTCTTCTGCTCTTTCTCCTTCAGCATCTGATGCATCAAATGATAGAAGCAACGTGATTGGAGAGATTCAAAACAGATCATCATTCCTCTTAGCTGTGAGTAGAAATCATTTTTCTCTTTTGTTTATTGATTTTCTTCAATTCTTAGGCATTGGATATAAGTTCCTTTCTATATAGGTGAAAGCTGATGTGGAAACTCAAGGAGACTTTGTCATGTCATTGGCAAGTGAAGTCCGGGCTGCTTCGTTCTCTAACATAGAAGATCTCGTCTCCTTTGTCAACTGGCTCGATGAAGAACTTTCTTTCTTGGTATGATCTCAGTTTTTCTTTCTCTATCTCTCTCCTTATTGTCTCCTCCTTTGAGGCCTCTCTATCTGATAATAACAATGCTTTTCGTTTTCCGAATTTGGTAAGGTGGATGAACGGGCAGTGGTCAAGCACTTTGATTGGCCGGAAGGAAAAGCAGACGCATTAAGAGAGGCGGCTTTTGAATACCAGGATTTGATAAAACTGGAGAAGAGAGTCTCCTCTTTTGTTGATGACCCTTCTCTCTCATGTGAAGCCGCCTTAAAGAAAATGTACTCCTTGCTCGAAAAGTACGTATATTTTTTCCCTTCTAATCCTATTAACACGAAAAAAAAAAAATACTACTACATGGACCCATGTGTTTGATTTCTATAAGCATTTTTGAATCATTATCATTCTGTTCTTTGGCAGGGTTGAGCAGAGTGTGTATGCACTCTTACGTACAAGAGATATGGCCACGTCTCGATACAAGGAATTCGGGATTCCTGTGGATTGGTTATTAGACTCTGGAGTTGTTGGCAAGGTATATATGTGATTAAGGGAAATGGTTTTTTTTATCATAATTAATCCTAAGTCTACGAGCAATTGGATAACTTGATTGCATTTTTTTATTGATGTAACAGATCAAGTTATCGTCCGTACAATTGGCAAGGAAGTATATGAAGCGAGTAGCATCGGAGCTTGATGCAATGTGCGAGCCCGAGAAGGAGCCACAAAGAGAGTTTATAGCCTTGCAAGGAGTTCGCTTTGCTTTCCGTGTTCACCAGGTATGTATATATACTTGATACCGATCCGAGTCTATGGAGTAAAAACATATTTTGAACATCATTGCAATGGATATTGTCTGTTCGGCAGTTTGCTGGAGGTTTTGATGCAGAGAGCATGAAAGCATTTGAAGAGTTGAGGAACCGTGTGAATAGTAGTAATACGCAAACAGGAGGTGACAAATAAAGGAAGCAATATTTTATTTATATTTTTGTACATTACTTGAGTAAACTCCACCTTGTTATAAATGTCATCTAAAATTTTGATAATGATTTGATTAAAATCCAGTGAAAATTCAGGAACCAAAAGGACTGGTAGAATCGATTCTTTCGATTAAATTCTGGATGTCATTTTAGTTACCCGGTATTCGGATTCGGATTCGGATTCGGATTCGGATTTTACATTATTTCGGATGATGACATTGGTTTGCTTATACACTGTTCAGTGAGAGAGCGAGGGAACTAAATTATAATTTTAGAATTGAAAAAAAAAAAAAAATTAAATTTGAAGTTAATTTTTAAATATGTAAATTCAGATATAAATTATACTTTTAAAAAATATTAATACTCAATTACATTTTTAATTTAATTTTGAGTGAATCGTCTTTAATCCATGTGCGGTCCATATGTGTATAATAAGAATTACTAAAGTTCTTATAATTATCATAAGTAAAAAGAAAATGAAGTGTCGGTAAAACTGTGATAGTTTGGTGTGAAAAGACATGATTCGCAGTCATCTCTGTAGCCCTCGAGGGGCCACATATGACAGTTGGGAACACGTGCTTAAACACTACATTATCATCACCTCCTTTGGAATTTTTTTTTTTTTTTAAATTTTATTTTAAATGTAGTATTAATTATTCATTTGGATCAAATGTTTACGGGTAAACATTTGGTTTCTTGAAATGAGTATGATTTGGTATGAATCCATCAATTCATTTCATAAGATCACATCTAAATTTGCAATCTCATCCCTTGTGTTTTTATTATTATAAAAAAACCTCTTCTTGAAAAGTGGCGTGCCGTCCCATCTACTCATATTCTCATTCCACATTGAAATCACACAAAAGTGAATTATCGAAATAAATAACACTGAGTGAGTACTACTTCTGGTTCATATTAGTTACTACTTTTGGTTCCGGTAATTATTCACAGCATTACCTTAACTGGTGATCTCTTAATTACTATTTTTGGGTCAACATAATTCCATGATCATCAAATAATTAACGATCACGCGCATTAAAGAAAGGCATTAAACGTAATTTCTTCCTCCTTTTGTTCTTCATTTTCTTTGAATACTCGAGAATTTGTACAAATTAATTAGCTGACGCTTATAGAATCAGGAAAGGTGAAACCATGATTGATTAACTCAAGTAAAAATAATGTAAATTTCTTACATGTATAACATTAAGAAAAATATCAGTGAGTATGAGTACATCTTCCATGCACCGACCATGTATATTCTACCTCGTTTCCTTCATAGATGGTGCAGCGGGTTGGGGCCGGACGGGACGCGGCGCTTTTCAGCACCATACAGCACGTCAATCCTAGCTGCCTGATCGTGATCATGAGCTGCATCGAGTGATTGAGAAAGTTTACGGTCTCTTAGAAATGTGGTGAAATAAAACTTACTTGCTAGTGCTTTTCTGCATATGACCAAAGGGTAGTGATCATCTTCATGAATGAAGTATGAGTTGGTTCTGGTAGTAACTTCTGGTTTATAAGTGTTTTCCGATCTTAAGTTGTAAAATTCTTGAAAGAGTAACAACAAGAGAAGAATGGAGAAAATTAGTATATGGGCAAATTTCAAGGCCATGGTGGAAGAAGAAGCAGATGAGTAGTAGCTATAACATATATATATATATATATATATATATATATATATATATAGTTAGGCACTTAAGACTATTTATTTATTTACCTTATTAAATAAAAATTAATTCGGGTAAAAAAAAGTAAGATTTCACGTGCATGCATGGTGTGTTTTTGGCATTTCAAGTTGGACTTTATAGTACATTTTTATTATGATTATGGAGAGAGAGGGTACGGAGTAGTAGAATAATAGCTGTAGATCCTTGTTCCAATGAAGGTTTGCGTAGAATTAAAGGGAAGTTATAATATCGATATGTATTAAGTCAAAGTCTGAAATTATGTGTTTTCGATTGTAATGTCAACATCTCTCTTTTCTTGGTCAAAGTTTATAAGTGGGCCCGAGAGAGGTAAGAATTTAGTGGCTAAATCGTATTCATCATCGAAAGTTGGTATGATTAGGCCTCACTCGCCTATTAGCGCGGGCTAAACTGTTGCCTAAGACCTCAAAAATAAAAGAAGTCCCCAAGTTAAATAAATAAATAAATAAATAAATAAATAAATAAATAAATAAATAAATAAATAAATAATATAAATACATATTCTAATAGATAAATAGATGAGAAATAATTGTTGGATATATTATTAATCTCACTTTGCTTTGTCATATTCCGAGTTTGAGTCACTACTTTCTATATTCTGTTCAATGCTTGACTAGAGCCCAAAATACAAGCCCATAGTTGTTGGGCCAAGGACGGGCCCAGAGTTGTATTCCAAACAAATAATCGAAATCGCGTCCAACTTTTTCCTATAGAAGGGGACATTTTTATTGCCCGACTGGAATATCACAATTCAACAAACTAACAGAATACACAAATCGATCCTTCGAAGAAGTAGGAGAGGAAGACGACGACGATCAAGAATGGTACGTGGAATACTCATGCTCTAATTCTTAGTGTTTCTTATCATTTGATTGTCAAGCCTGGTTTCTCCGAATTAGGTTTGATAATTTATGACTGCTTAGGTTGATCTCTACGAATTAGGGTTTCCTATTAGTTTAATAATTTAATTGTTCATTAGACGTTGCTTATGGTCTTTCGCGTTGGATTTTATGTACAGTTTTCCATTTTCAGCTATCTGCTATGATAACTAATTTCTGTAGATATTGGGCTTAGATTTTGGGGATTCTTTTCAAATTTAATTTTGGGATGAGTACATTTGTAGAAATACTAGTGGTTCGATCACACTATTCTATGCATTTGGTAACACGGAAAAGTTCATATTTTGCACTGCTGATCTGGAATCTGTATGTGTAATATAAATTTGGTGTTTTCTGGCTTATTAATGATTATACTAGGATGAAGTTGTCTTAACAATTTATTTATTCATTTTTCAGTGTATTGCATAAAACAACTCCAATTTGTATCAGCTGTTGGCCCGTTAATTTTCTGTTTTATGGGCATTCTGATTCCCTACAGGGCCACCCCTTGGTGGGATATTATCACTGTTCTTTAAATTTTGCTAACTCGCTTTTTCTTGGGTTTCTGCAGTCTTCACTTGCAGCTGCTAGAGCAGACAACTTTTATTATCCGCCAGAATGGACTCCGAATCAGGTTTGTAATCGCACCCTTGTCATACTTGTGAATAACTTATGATGTTCAGATTTTTTGGATACTTACTCTGCACTGCCTTTTGTCTCCAGGGTTCTTTGAACAAATTTCACGGTCAACATGCTTTAAGAGAGAGAGCAAGGAAACTAGACCAAGGCATCTTGATTATAAGGTGACTAGCAATGTAGTTGAACCAATGATATTTCATTTCTAGCTTAGAGAACTAAAGTGGGTTTTGGATATATATTTTTGGTTCTATGATGAGACTAATATGAAATTACTAATTATACTAAGTCTCTTCAAAAAGAGCTTGGATGCTATGATGCTTTTTACCATTGTTTTTCCTTTGGAGCTTATGAAAAATAGTTTCTGATCTATTGAATTATGTTTATTCTATGAACTAAATTTAAAACAAAATTAATTTATGGCCTTTTCAGATTCGAGATGCCATTCAACATATGGTGTGGTGGATGCAACTCTATGATAGCAAAGGGTGTACGGTTCAATGCTGAGAAGAAGCAAGTTGGAAACTATTATTCTACGAAGGTACACCATTTGAATAAGATTGCAACCTTTTATGTGTTCTGGATTTTTTTTTCTTGGAAGATAAAAGAAGATGTTTGACTTATAAGGCTATAGCAATGCCATTGATTTTTACAAGGATTAAGCACTTAACATTCAATTATTTCTCGAACAACTATTTACTTCATATCTTATCTATAACTCAACCGGGAAATTTTTTCCTTACTGTTTCTGCCAAGTTCTTGACCATTTTGGATCGCTTCTTGTTTCAGATATGGAGCTTTTCCATGAAGTCAGCATGCTGTAAGCATGAGATTGTTATTCAAACAGATCCAAAAAATTGTGAGTATGTAATTATTAGTGGCGCCCAAAAGAAGACTGAAGAGTATGACATTGAGGATGCAGAAACATTCGAACTCCCTGCAGATGAAGGTTAGTATAAATATCAACTAAACTGTATTTTCCAAAAGGCTCCTCAGTATTAGAATCGTTCATCTATCTATCTTATGAGATTCCATTACCCGTCAATATGTTTGAAGCTTGAATGTTTTAATCCTTATGGTTTTCTCTATAATCATTCATTTCTATTTTAATTGCTTGTTCTTCCAGAAAGGGGTAAGCTTGCAGATCCATTTTACCGCCTTGAACACCAAGACAAAGACATGCAGAAAAAGAAAGAAGCCGAGCCTGTCTTGGTACGCCTCCAGCGAGTTTCTGATTCCAGGCATGCTGATGACTACTCTCTTAATAAAGCACTTCGAGCCCAACTAAGAGTATGTTACCTATCTTATTGTTTCATCATTTTCGTTCTCTTATAGATTATTTATATTCATAATTTATATCTCTGTGCTCTTCTGTTTTATCAGAATCAGAAGAAGAGAGTAGCCGAAGAAGAAGCTACCTGTCGGAAAATGGGCCTTGGTGTAAGGTTACTTCCAACTACCGAAGAAGATGCTACAACTGCAGCAAAAGTGAGGTTCTCTTCAAAGTTTGACAGGAACAGGAGAGATAAGCGAGCTTTGATAAACAGTTCCTCCATATTTCATGGCTCATCTGGGTCTTCTTCTCTGCCTAATAAGAAGCGGTTAGAGCTGGAATCAAAGAGGAGGAAAATCTGTGCCGCTGCTGCTTCCAACTTACTTACAGGAGGATTCAAACCATCATCATGGTCACAGAGTGGCGTTTCTTCTAGCAGACAGAAAGGAACTCGAGTCACTGCAAGAACATCTTAGGCGACAAATTCTCTGAAATCTTAAATTTGTTTTCTAATTTTATTACGTGCTTGAGATTTGGGCTCATGTACAATACGCACACAGCCTTCACCCTTTCTATGTTTTTTATTTTTTATTTTCCTAAACAGACCTGTTCTGAATCAAGTTGTGTAATTGCGTAGTTGAATGTTGTACTATGTGCTTGCCTTTTTTTTTGGTAGTGAATAAAATGGATGCATTGGTAGTAACATCTCAAGTTGCCCATGCCCTCTTCTCGGTTTCGCTTAATTGAAGTCTACTGTTGATCACATTACCTTTTTGCCAATACTTCTACTGGCACATAAACGCAGAGCGAGACAGAGACGGATGAGGATTAGATACTGACATACCTTTAGAAACAGTACAATAAAATGACAGACCTTCAGAAACAGTACTATAAAAAAGAGCAGACGAAACAGTTGTCAGAAGGTACACTGATATCTGCCTGGGATTTTCTTCTTCTGATCTGAAGCTGCTAGTAAGATAGTTGAGCAAGATTTTGCCGACATAAATTTTCAATTTCAGCAGCTAAGGATTACTGCTTTGTACTAACACAGTTTACAGAGCCTCAATCACCTATTACTTGATTAATATATAGACATATGTATACGTTTCAGACAAAAATGGGCTTAGTTCAGTCGCGCTTGATTATATTATTATTATTACTACTACTACAATATAACAATACAACATATTTATAGGGAGCTCTCTAATTCACTTCAGTCGACGTGAATTTTCTCTAAACACTACTCAAGAAGATTGGTTAATTAAAGCTTGGATTTTGACAGTGCAGTTTTCTCATGGGGGTGTGCATTTTGGTTTCTCTCCTCCTACAGTCTCTGACTCTGCTTTTTGATATTTGGGTTTCTGCAATTTTTTCGTTTTCCTGTCTCATTATTTGTAGCTTTGCCTCTAGCTTGGGTGGAAAAGGTTGAACGAGAAAAATATGCATTTTATGGAGGAGCGTTTAGACTTTAGAGCCAAATTTCTCTCCACTCTTTCAGATATATGGTGGAGGGTGGTTCTGTCAAGGGTAGCTGGTTTTACGGACCATAAAACTTTAACGCCCGATCAACATTTCTGTGTTTAGTAGTTTTCTTTTTCATTTGTTGGGACTTTGGTTTCAAGGTTTTCAAGTCGATTCAGAACCATCTTCTTCTTAGGGTATATATATAACATAGATAGCCTGTGTTAATTAAGCAAGTTTCCATGGATTCAGTCTGAAATCTTAAACAGTTTGCAAATTCGTGTATATTATATATATATATATTTAACTTACAAACTTAGAACTTAACAGTAATCTAAAAGGATGTTAGCTACTAGTAAATCTAGAAGTTTAGTTGTTAAGAAATTGCAGTCAAATGAGTAAAATCAAAACAAAATATGCAACGCTAATATTACTCTAGTCTCTTGATCATGTGAAATAAAAAACATGATTAATTAAAGTCAATCAATACCATCAAAATAAGATAACTAAGAACTTCATGAGTTTGCTAGAGTGAGGACGGTTGTTCAGAGTTTGGACATAAACAGCTTGACATACCTAAGAAATTGAAGTTCATTGAATCAATCATTGACATTTGTACCAGTACTTGACCCAAATAAGAATGAGATGTGGATGTGGATACAATACGTAGAAGTACAATTTTGTCATATATAATATGTATGAAGCACGCACGAAAATTAGCGATCAACCATAAAATGAGATAAGCTTGAGCTTGCCTCTTCTTAATTACATTCCTCTTACCATAAACCATTCAAAATGACTTGGAAGTTCTGCAATAATTTGATCAATTTGGTATACGTGGTACGATTACGAACTCCCGTTAGCCGTAGTAAATTTTACGAACTCCTGTTCGTAAATTTAGCCTTTAAATCTAACATCTTACACGTAATTCTTATATTAGAGAACATTTTAATATCAAACTTTGTGGTGGATCATATACTAATGTAGGAGCTTCTTTGATCTGTTTAGGAAGTATATATGAGCATACAACAGTGTATCTTTCTGACAATCAACAACAATTTGTTAAGACAGAAAAACACTGAAAAGCAACTGGCCAGACCAAACACACAACAAGTGAATCTATATCATCCATATATGTAAGAGTGTTTACCCATCATTTATCATCAAACTAGCTCAAACTCATTTAGCTTTCAACATCAAGTAATAGATAGTCATCACACGACAATCTAAATTATTGACTCCTTCGTTCATATATATATATAGTTTACATGCAGGCCAAATGCTTACTTTACTTATCGTAAGGATTTACTTAGCTCAAACCTGAAATCAAAGGGCATCTTGTTGCTTAATTGTTGCTTTGTGGTGGCGTTGCTGATTCAGATGGAAGATCATGGTATGAATTTCATCCAACCCCAGCACCTTCTGACCTGATAGCTAACTGTGATAAGTATTTTTCTCTGGAATTCTGATTAAGAAGCTCAAATTTATTTATTAATTTTTTTTCTTACTTTTTGGAGAAGGTTTTAATCTAACAGCTAACCAAACTCAGCATTAGTGTCACAGACAGCAATTGATAGATATCTTGGAGAACAAGAATAGTCGCAAAAAGAATGAAGTACTTTCCTCGCATGCATACTGATCAGTTCATCTTTAGTTTATACTTCTCACATCTTAAAACATTTTGTAGCAAAAAAACTATGTAACGGTCACATTTTGGACAGCTGAGATCTGTCCCAAGGACTTCATATTGACCGTTGATTTGACTTTAATGAAAATAATGTGCTTCGCACGTGCTATAAAAGATCGGTCATCCTGTCCCAAGGACTGAGTATTCTCTCATTCAATTGTATTTTGGCGATTGTAAGAGCATTTGCTCAACCTTTCATGGAGGTAGTAGCTCCCTCGAAGTAGCGTGACTGAATCAGATTATAATTTCCATTTCTCTTTCTTTTATTCCATAAATAACCATTTTCGGGAAGGTTGTTTCAATTGGTATCAGAGCCTTCATCCATGGCAAACGCAACCAGGTCTGTGCAAGCTTGGCAGAAAGAAATGTCAGCATCAAACGCAGCGTTAGAGAACAAGTTGATCATTCCTTTTGATTCACAAATAGGGGGATTGCAATCACAAATAGGAGGATTGGATAATAAAATGCAGGGATGGAGAGACAAATAACTGCAATTTTAGCAGCTCTAGCTACCTGAGTTGAAACAAAGAGATCGCATGACAACCAGAACATGATAACGGAGGTAGACAAGATAACCGTGAACATCATTAGACGTATGTTAAAGTCGAATTTCCTAAGTTTGCTAAGGGAGATCTTGAACCTTGGCCTAGAAAGGTGGTGCAATATTTGAAAATGTATGAGATTCCATATAGTTCTAAGGTGAAGCTAACACACTTTTACTTAGTCGAAGAAGCAGCAGAATGGTATGAGGCTGTTCGACTTACTGAAGTATATAGCACGTCGGAAGGATTTTATGCAGGAATCAAGGTCAGATTTATGTTGAAATTGGTTGTTCTGCATTTTGATCAAAAACTAGAAAATGATTTGACCTTTTGAGTTGGTTTGATTTTGGCGTTGAATCCTCAACCTTTAGCTGAAGGCAATCAATTCTGACTTATGCGAATCACTCAATTTGGAGTTGTGTAGCTCAAGTTATGGTTAAAGTTGCAAAAACTTTATTTATCAAGCTCGGTCGCTTCAAATGCAAGCAAATGAAGAAATTCAAATTCTACTCAGTGTTTTGAAGATCCAACAATTGAATGAAGTCCAGTGATCAATGGCAACATGTTTTGTGAAGGATTTGAAGAAATTTTGGATCCCGGAGTAGGTGAGGAAAACAAGTCTGTTTTCCTCCATGACTTTTGTACCTTTTATCTTACAGCTTTGGTTTGCATTTATTAGCAGCATGATTGTACTTGTAATCATGTTTTCAGGTATGGTGATGGAAGTCCCGATTGGTGTATTTTCCTTTTACACAGTTGAAAAGATAATGAGAAAAACAGATTGTTGACAGTAAAACAGAAAAAAATTATGTTCTGTTCTTGAGTTTATTAACTCTTGTTCAACAATTCTCATTCCATTTCGTGCTTGATTTCCAACAATTTACATCAGCGGTGGTACAATCCTACTTTGGGCAACTGTGTAAACTCAAGCAAACTGGAACGGTGGAGGAACTAAGAGGTCAGTTTGAACAACTTGTTAATAGGGTACCCAACTTAATTCCAGAATTAAGGAAGAATTACAAATACCTGTGAAAATGATGAAACCTTAGCCTAGAAAGGCGGTGCAATATTTTGAACTGTATGAGATTCCATATAACTCTAAGGTGAAGCTAGCACAGTTTTACTTGGTGGAAGAAGCGGCAGAATGGTATGAGGCTGGTCGACTTGCTGAAGTCTGTACCACCTGGGAAGGATTTTATGCAGGAATCAAGGAGGTCTTTAAAGAACCAATCTCACTACCACCTTTTAGGTGCTTAGATCAACAAATTGTGTTGAAAGAGGGTACTAGTCCAGTATCTGTTAGACCATACAGATATCCATCCTATCATAAGGGGGAAATTGAAAAGATTGTAAAGGAAGTTTTACAAACATGAGTTATTAGAGATACTCAGGATCCCTACTCATCTCTAGTTCTCTTGGTGAAGAAGGCTGATGGTTCTTGGCGCATGTGTGTAGATAATCGAGCCTTGAATGACCTAACAATGAAGGACAAATTTCCAA
This sequence comes from Coriaria nepalensis, assembly GCA_027186245.1. Classification (NCBI taxonomy): domain Eukaryota; kingdom Viridiplantae; phylum Streptophyta; class Magnoliopsida; order Cucurbitales; family Coriariaceae; genus Coriaria; species Coriaria nepalensis. Next base: position 6,740,632 of record CP114499.1, on the reverse strand, counting down.
TTCTAGTGGTGGATAAGCTTTTAGATGAACTCTATGGGGCACCGTTTTTCTCTAAATTGGACCTTAGGTTAGGATACCATCAAATACGAATGGGGCCAAAGATGTTCCCAAAACAACATTCAGGACTCATGATGGTCACTATGGATTTTTGGTAATGCCATTTGGTTTAACATGCACCATCTACTTTCCAGTCCTTCTTGAATCCTCTTTTTAAGCCCTTTTTAAGGAAATTTGTGTTGGTATTCTTTGATGACATTTTGATTTACAATAAGAGCCTTACGCATCAACAACATGTACTTCAAGCTTTACAGATACTACAAGACAATGTTCTATTTGCCAAGTTGTGTAAGTGTAGGTTTGGTGTAGAAGACGTGGATTATTTAGGCCATTGGGTGTCTAAAGAAGAAGTCAGTGCTGATCCAACCAAGATATAAGCAATGATTAACTGGCCTGAGTCCAAAGACCTTAAAGCAGTTAAGAGGCTCCGTTGGTTTAACAGGTTATTACAGGAAATTTATATAAGGGTATGGTCTTATTGCTACCCCCCTTACTGCAGTGCTCAAGAAAAATGCTTTCCAGTGGTCTAAAGAAGCATAGAGGCATTCTTACACTTAATGAGGCTGTTTCCAAGCCACCTGTGTTGACTCTGCCAGATTTCTCTCAACCCTTTATTATTGAATTTAATGCCTCTGGAGGGGGCATAGGGGCACATGCAACACAAGCAACCTATTGCATATTCTATTCAAGCTCTTAAGGGCAAAACCTTCAATCTCTCTACCTATGAGAAGGAATTCTTAGCAGTAGTCATGACTATTAAGAATGGCGTGCTTATTTACCGGGGCAGAAATTTACCATCAAAACTGATAAAAAAAAGTCAGAACTATTTGTTGGAACAAAGGATTGGCACTCCCAATCAACAGAAATGGATTATGATTTTGGGGTTGAATACAAACAAGGACTGGAGAATAAAGTGGCGGATGCTTTGTCTAGAGTGGAGATATTGAAGGAAAAGAGCGAGGTTGATATGATTATATTTCTTGTGGCTGATTGGTTAATTGAGCTTAAACTTTCCTACACTAACTGTTCTAAATTAGTGGAGATATGGAAGCAGTTTAATAACAATGAGCTGGACTTGTCTAAATTTCAAAGCAATAGTGGTATCTTACTGTATGAGGGCAGAATTTATATAGGGAAGGATTCGACATTGAAGCAAAAGGTTTAATCATATGTCCGATCGAGATCCTACTTCTGGCAGCAAATTTTTTGATCAAATGGGGGTCTCTCTCAACTTCTCTTCTGGGATCACCCTGAAACAGATGTCCAAAATGAGATCGTTAACAAATGCTAAGAAACCTGCCTGCGTTGTTTCTGCAGTGAAAGACTAAGGAGTGGTCTAATTGGTTACCTTTTGCTGAATTATGGCGCACAACATCAATTTCCATTGTGCCATTAAAAAATCTCCATTTGAGATCCTCTATCATCTTCCACCCCTAGGTGGTTTTCCAGGTACTTCTAGAATTGACTTTGTTGACAACTTGCTTTCTACCCATGAGGAGGTTCTGTCTGATCTGAAGGAACAGTTGACACATGCTCAGCAACGCATGAAGAAATATGTGTTAGAAAATTAGTATTTCAATATGTTACATTTATACTCGATTTTAAGTGAGGCCCACTTTGTATAAATATAAGATCAAAATTGATTCGGGTTCTCCTCTGTAAGAGCTTCGAATTGATATATAATACGCTCAAAATAATCAATAAGTGAATGAGAAATTGAATCTCAAAATGTAATCATTAAAATGATTTGAAGAAGAAAAAGTAGAGAAAAATTTTATACCATATTAAAAAAGAAAACAAATAGGAAAATATTTAATAAAATTGTACATTTGTTTTCCTATTTTATATATTCTATTCTACTTAACATTTTACAATTTATTATTTTACTGTTCACAGATTCTATTTACGGTATTACTGTTCATAGATTCTGATTTTCTGTATTACCGTTTATTATATTCTATCTGCATACTATTATTGTTTATTTTATTTATTATATATGCATCCTAAAATATGTTAATTTAAGAAGTATTAATCATGAATTTGCAATATGGTCCCGGGTTCACCTTCATTTGCGCCCATAATATAGGAAACACTAAGTCAATTTTTAGAAGCTTTCTCCTCGCTTCAACGGGCTTTCTAGTGCTGGAACGGGTGGGGGAAGGTGGCTTACAAATTACAACTCTCTCCCTCGGCTCGTCTTCATCCTTTGTTCCATGTTTTGTAACTAATAAAGAAGCTCGGTGCTGCCATCAGTCCCTTTCCTACTATGCTGTTGGTAAATGCTTTTGGCCGATTTCTACCTGAAACCAGTGGTCATTTTATGCCGTTGTATGGTCAAGCTTCAAAATCGACCTATTGCTGAGGTTCTGGTTTAGTGGGTAAGTCAATCTCCTGAAGAAGCTTAGTGGGAAAAATTATAGAGCTTGCATGTCATTTTTCCCCATATTGTGGGCAAGATTCTTTGAAGATGAAGGGATTGTTACGATCGCCTTTTGGACAACTGAGATCTATCCCAAGGACTTGATATTGACCATTAAGTTGGCTTTAATGAAAACATAAGCTTCGCATGTGCTTGGGTGGCAATCAAGAGAATAAAAGATCATGTTTGTTTGGAAGCTGCTGATTGAGAAGGGAGCAGATTCAGTTCTTATCTATCCCTATGCATAAATCTCAGCCGTCCCTTACAGATCCAATAGTTAAAACACGTGGCACATCAAAATCACTTGCATTAATACGTATGCTTATACGGCTAATACGCAAACCATATAAGATAATTGACGAACCGATAATTTTTTATTTTATACAATACATCAAAATCACTTTCAGACCAAATTCTTTTACTTTTCTTAGACCGAGTTTAATTTCTTTCTTTAGACCGAGCTCCATTTTCAAATCGAGTTCTTCATCTTCCTTCCCATATCGATGTCTTCATTTTCCTTCCCAGACCGAATTTTTTTTTTCCTTTACAAACTAAAATCTAATATAATATAATGTCTCTCGTTCTAGAACTAGATTCCCTATATAGACCGAGTTCTCGGTCCATAAAATAGAACATGATCGAGTTCTCAATTTTAGATCTACAGACCGACATGTGACACCTCAATCTATGGTCTCGGATTGAGATCTCGTCATATTGGTATGTGCATCTCACATGTTGATTTAAGATACACATGTCGGTCTAAGATGCACATGTCGATTTGAGATACATATATCGGTCTGAGATTCACATGTCGGTCCGAGATTCAAATGTCGGTTTGAGATTCACATGTCAGTCTGAGATTCACAGACAAAGATCTCACATATTGATCTGAGATTCACAGACCAAGATCTCACATGTCGGTCTCAAATATGTTTATGTTTGGACAAAGAACTCAATCTGTCAATAGCCATCGTAATTCATCGACATTCATAGAAAAGGAGAGAGGTTAGTTGCAACAAAGAAATATAGCTCATAAATTAGCCGTATTTCAATCGGTTTACATTTTTGTCCTTTTTTTTATCATGTGTCATTTCTCTAATCTTGGATCAAAATAAATTGATGAGACGATATCATAGAGACATATAGGGAGGGAGCGAGAGGACTGAATCCGCTCCTAATTGGGAGAGTGTTAGAATATTAGTTTGTTATAACATGTGATGTTCTCAATTAGTTGTATTTTGGTGATTTTACGAGCTCAAGCTTTCATGGAGGTAGCTCTGTCAAGGAGCGTGGCTAAATCAAATTATCATTTCCATTTCTCTTTTTATCATTCCATAAATAACCATTTTGGAGAAATGGGTCAGGCTTTTGGGTCCAGCCCATGGCCCGGTAAAAAAGTCTAGCCTGAAGCCCAGCCTGACTAGGCCCGTTTAAGCCCTCTAAATTTCAGAAAAAAAAAAAAATTCTTTTCATATGGGCGAAATAGGTCACGTGAGTACTTCCAAAAAAACAATAATCTTTAGTCCCTATAATTTTTCTGTATTCTATTTTACCTCATCTCATATAATAATTTTTAAATCTCCACTCGAATTTAAATATTTATATACTATTTACTTATACATATTGAAGTCTTCATTTTATTCTGTTTTTTATTGTTTATTTTCTATTTAAAAAATGGGTGAACCTATAGGCATAGTCTAGCCCGACCCGGGATAAACCCAACAGACTTTTAGCTTATGCCCGAGCATATAATTATCAAAAGAGTCGGCCCATTTTAACATCTCTAGTTATGCCCCCTACCCGTTTTGACATCTCTAGTTGTTTCAAACTAATATATAATTGACTTATATCCATCATGTGTCTCTTTGGCTTGATGTGAGTGGATTATAAGTTTAGTACCTCAGATATACTTAAACAAAATAGTTTGGTTTTTCTTAATTAGGATCTTCTAAATCTATTCCATCTTAACTTCGATTATTGGCACCGATTTGTCACAGGTGCAATCCAAATTGCCTACATCCGGTGGGAGTGATTTTGCGGCTGGCCACGATTAATAGACGTTGATGCAGGTACATATATATATATAACTTAATTCATCAGGCATACTTCTTTTTTTTCCTCTTTTTTAAAGAATTCAACAGGCTCTATTGCATTACATTAGACTTCTAATGTCTCGAGTTTTTTTTTGGTTTCTCCAATTTTCATGATTGTATTTTGTATCAAGAAACATATCCGTCTAGCTAGATGTTCATATATTTTCATTAATTAGCATAATATGGAGATTTATAAAAATTTCTAATGCATGCCACAGGCTGAAGATGATCAATCATGATCTTATTTCATAAGAGTAAGAGGATGTCTACATACAAAGATGATACAAATTTTTCGGCCAAGCTGGGGAATTTGGCTCTCGGTTTCTTCAAAGGTGTATGGACCTATATATATAGAATAGTGAGTTCTTCAGCATCTTAATAGGATTGTCAAGTTGATGCTGCATGCTACCTTGTTCGTATGTTAAGAGAAGCATCTTTTGGAATTTGGATAAACTTGTAAATTGGAGGTTGAGCAAACTACATTTTTGGTTAAATACGGAGGTAGATAAACCGAATTTTTGTTTCAGTTAGCATTCAAACGAATTGAATTTTTTAGCACAAATTATATTTGACACAAGTTGGAACCTTAAATAATGAGCTAAATGATTCGGGGTATTGGTTAGGGTCGGTCATGGTGAGTCAACTACACTAACGAGCTAGAGGTTTCAGAGCTTGAGGTCTCTTGGAAGAAAATTCAGAAATTGAGCTAGGGTTTTGTTCTTGTGTACTTCTGAGTAGGTCGAGAAAATCGAATTACAAGCTTCCGGCGCGAAAAGATAATTGACTATTGATGTATGTTTTCATAGTTCATATATTTGTTTTTTTTTTAAATTTCTTAGCTCATAATTACCTGGTAAAGAGTTGCTGTTCCTCATTGCGCGGCTGCAAAAGCTTTGCATTACTGGATTGTTAATTTCCCAATTCACCGGAAAACCGTTCTGCTGATCGGAATTATTCACATCCCTTATAAGTTCAACATTGTTTGAGTAATTAAGGATCATTCCATCTCCCATTTTCATAAATCTCTCATGATGATGATCACTATGATGATGCTGATCAAGCAAACGTTGACCATTTCTCAGCCCCTCCGAATTACTGCAATATCCTCTTTGACGATGATCATCTGAAGCAGAAGTTGGTAATTTTGAAGTATTTTGAACATCTCTAATCATCAATTTCTCCCTCGTTCTTTCCCTTGCCCTAGCTCTTGCTTTCTCCCTTGATTCCCTCCTAACCACCCGTGCTGATTTATTGCTAGTCTTTACTTTCTCTCTGCAAGCTGCTGCCAACATATCTTCATCACCATTATTTGCAATAAAACCCTTCTGTTCTCCATTACCACCACCACCATGTGATGAGAAGCTCTCCTTGAGTTCTTTAATAGCAGACTTGGACATGGTAAAAAGCCACTCAACTGTCTTACTTGCTTTGTCAAATCCCAACATGTCTTGAAGATCAAAGAACTTCCTTGCAATTTGAAGGGACAACCTCATTCTTCTATCTCTTGGCCCTTGTGCCGTGCAGATCTTGCTATGCCTATTTTTCCTCTCACTTCTCTTCTTTGAAATAATCGCTTTCTTCTTCGTACCAGTACTAGTACCCGATTTCATGGTCTCCTTCAAATTTTCATCATCTGTTGATGTGATAATTACTTGGTGATGATGAAGATGATGATCTATTGAGGAGATCCCATTTTTGAAATTTGTGGTGTTGTTGTTCACGTGGGTTTGAAATAGCTGCTGCTGAGAAAGCATGTGTCTCAAGAAGAGTTCATCATCGTCAAGAAAAGGGTGGGGAAATTGAAGATAAGTAGGAGGAGGACAGCTTTGATGATCAGTTTTCGAGGGCGTTTCAACCATGGCTTCTTGTTGTTTCATTCTTTTGTAAGGAGGAAGGTGAGTACAACAGTAGTTCGACTGCACCTAATTGAAAAGGGAACAACATGATCAGTATATAGAGAGAAAAGAGAGAGTGTGGTTCCGCAAAATCAAATGTTAAATCTCATTTTTGGGTGTGAGTTTACTAAGAATTAATTAATAAAGTTAGAAGAAGAGATCTTTAATTAAGTTTAGCGATCAGATATTTTCTTAAACATCCTAATTCGGACAACTCTAGGAGGGAATGCTCCTCTGCTTAATTTAGCAGAATAACCCTCAACTCAACTCAACTCAATTGAATCACTAAATTTTATTTTAAAATAGATTTAATATTTTTTAAATTTTATAAAAATAAATATTAATATCCTCAAATCATAAAATAAAATACAATAACTTATATTTAAATAAATAATTCATCAACCTAATTAGTCCAAAAACAAATCTTCCCTCTTAGGAAGCTGTTAAAATTAATTTCTTTTTATTTTTGTTTTTGTTTTTTTGGTCACCGCGGATTAGAAATCAATTCTACTGTTCTATAACTTTTTTTTTAATACTTAAAAACCTTCGATAAATAAAGAAATAAGGAAATAAATTATTGACAAATAAATAAGAGCAAACTAATAATTAATACCATTGTTAGTTAGTTATAAATCAGCAATCAAGAGAGAAAAGATAGTAAGAAGAGTTTACTGTGGCGTACTACTACTGGTCAGGTCTGGTGACTGTGTAAGTAGCTGATGAGGGAGAGGGAGAGGGAGAGGGAGAGGGAGAGGGTACTGGGTCAGGGACAGCCAATAGAAGAGATATGTAAAATAGGGCGTGGGGTTATGTCTGCAGTGGGAAAGCAAGGAAAAGTGGGAAATTAAGAAGCTCCGGCCAAAAGACCAATGAATCAGTACTTACTTCACGTGCAGGTATAGGTGGGGGAAAGGTACTTACTTAGCTTAGATGCCTAGTTTTAGGGTTATTCATGCCAGCCTACCACTCCTCCAGCTATTTTTAAAGAGAGGGAGATGAATGGGTGAGGGATAGAGCAGAAGCCATGGCCATCACTTGCTGGGTTCAGGCTAAGATAGAAGAGAGAGATAGAGGGTGTAAGAAGAACGGACAATTATTATATATAAAGAAAAAGTATAATACGAATGACAGGGACATCAATCTGCTTACTTTGACCACCCGCCTAACCCTAATTTGACTTCAATGTGCCTTAAAAAAAAAAAAAAAAAAAAAAAGGAAAATATTTTGGCCACAAAAAAGTTTTTATTGGAAAATGTTTTTTTTTTTTTCGAAATTTTACAAATTTTGAAGGTTATATATTAAAAACCAATTCTAATAGTTATGAACATGAGATTTTAAATATTTTAGAAGAATAAATTTAAATGAAAAGATATAATTTTTAAAAAAAATAATTTTTGCATATTAATTTTGGGGTAAAAATAAATTTTGAAAAAAGATTAAATTTTTAACCTATTAATTTAAAGAAATTTGAGAGTAATAATAATAAAATAAATAATAAATATAAATAAATTGTAACTAATTAGTATAAAATAATACTAATTAAAAAGAAGAAAATCACATTACGTATCCAAAAAAAAAAAAAAAACAGACCATATTTGCTTTTCTATATTTTTTTCTAAAGATAAAAAATTATTTTTAAATTTAAATATTTAAAAAAAAAAATTATATTATCACATATATATATATATATTATTATAATATATTAAAAATATATATTTTTAAAAATACTCTGTGAAACAAATGTGCTCTAAGAACTTGAGAAAATAGTTATAAAAAATAAATAAGGAAAAAGCAGAAAACACTATTTATTTATTTATAATTTCCCCAATTAATGGGTTCTTTGTTAAACTTTTGACCAATGACAACTTCTCCGTACGTCACTTCTACTCTTATCCACTACGTGTAACGTACCTATATATTTGCACTCCTCTTTTGTAAATTCCGTACGTTCCCTCCCCTTTCTTCGCAAATTACCCTATGTTCGTTCCTCTCTTCACCAATACCATCAATCCTCTCTGGTCTCTTCTTATTCATTACCCAATTTAGATTCATATCAATATATCTATACCTGTAGGCAAACCTAGGAGCATGTCACCATGTCAGTCACTCACACTACTTTTGGCAACGCAACGCATTCTTTCTCTTTACGTTTTTCAATTCCTTTTGATTTGAAAAGAGACAGTGGTTGGCTGGCTACTACATTCTGGGTTTTCCGCCTTCTAATTTCTCCATGTTCCACGTGCTAGAATTTGTCTTCTCAATATCATATATATATATATATATAATATACATGTCGTGAGTCAAATCCTTTTATCTTCTTACTGTTCAAATCATCATCCTATCATATATATACGTTCTATCACGACTCGTGAGCAATTAATGTCATGACTTGTGTGGTTATATACGCATTTACTACGTAGCTGGAAACTCCATGCCAAAAACAGGACTTTCAAATCAATCATGGAACCAGAACCGGAACACGACAGGGTGATGATATATGGGCGCAGTCCGAACTCCTATAGACAGCAACAGTATTTATAAGAGTTCTTACCAGCTTAATAATTCCATTCGGATTTAGATTCATTCCCAACTGTCTGGATTAAACGTTAAGTAAAAATTAATTATAATTTTATTTTTTTGACGTATGATATGAATTTAAATTTTTTATTTTTATTTTTTTAAAATGACGTAATGATGTATGAAAAGGAAAATAATTAAAATTAATTTTTATTAAATTTTAAGGTCAAAATCGATCTTCCACCCAACAATATCCAAATCAATTAAAAAAAAAAAAAACATTTAGCAATATTTTATTTTTTCAAGCAATCAAAACTATATTTTGAAAAAACAAGTTTACCAAATTATAAGCACTCATAAATGGGCTCATAAAATTAAAGAAACAAATATAAAACCATAGTGTCGTTATGCATTTGTCTGATAAGTATACCTACATTGATTACAATTACACGGTTTTCTTGAATGATAAGGGCCTACAGTGATCGTGATTGAAGTGGGTTTGTTGTTTGGTACTTGTCAAGTCGGAGCATTTTGGATTAGGATTAAAGCAAGAGAAGATATGCATGTGATAATCACTCATTTTCTATGGTCAGTTCAAATTAAATTGCTTCAAAAGTCATTTTCCAATGAGATAAATATTAATGGTGATTTGAGAGTTAAATTTAATATTAATAGTTAAAAATATTTTAAATTAATCTGTATACATCTGGAAAGGAAAAAAATTATAAAAAAAAAAAAAAAAACACACCTAAATGGTGTCGTTGTACATGTTAAAAAAATGTTTTATTTGCAACACTATATATATAATATATTGAATTTGTCATTGGGCCAGTAATAGATCAATATCAAATTAGAGTTTGATTGGGCCAGGCCCAAATTGTGAGCATGCTCTTTCAGAGTACCACCATTACCTTTCAAATGTATCATTCTTGTTACATCCGGCCCAGAAAGCCTGAAACATGTAATAAGATCTTCCAACTGTCTTATATTACTGATTAGTAGAAAATCTAATTATACCTCGATTTTCACCCTAAACACAAGGACGTGTTATGACCATTTTAAATGATAATTTGAGTTTCGTCCTGATGCAGCACGTGACTAGGCTGGGACATCAACCTATATTGTTTTTTTTATTTATTATTATTACCATCATCATTATCCTTTTCTTTAGTAAGAAACAAAGTAGATAGTGTTAAATTAAATTGTGCTGTCTTACATTCCGTACAGTTTTAATGATGTAATTAGAGATTTAATGAACCCTTTTAATATTATCAAAATCAATTAATTTATAGAGATGATCTTAGTGTCCCAAATCTAACTCAATCCAACCGTACATGTTATGAAATTATTGTATAAGTATTAAATTATTATTAAATTTTAGAGTTTAATTAATTTTTTTTATATAATTTATTGAAATTATATTTTATAAAATTCGAATTAAGAATTTCAGTGTCAGATGGACATGAACCATACACTACTACTTCCACTAACACGAAGCTACAGTCTCTAGTCTTCTTGTACAACTCAGGACTCACTCCAGATCACTCTCAGAACCAAAAATGTCAGTTTTCTCTCTCCCCGCTCCCCTCATCTTCCACCTCTTCTTCCTCCTCACAGATCTCTGCAACTCTCAACAACTATCCCCCACAGCAACCACAAATTACTTAAAACTTCCATTACTTCACAAAAACCCATTTTCCACCCCATTGCAAGCTCTCTCCTTCGACACTCACCGTCTCTCCTTCCTCTTCTCCGCCCTCCACAGCCGTCAGACACTCAAATCCCCAGTCATCTCCGGCGCCTCCACCGGCTCCGGTCAGTACTTCGTCGACCTCCGCCTCGGCACCCCGCCTCAGAACCTCCTCCTTGTTGTCGATACCGGCAGTGACCTCATCTGGGTCAAATGCTCTGCCTGCCGGAACTGCTCCAAACACTTACCCGGATCCGCATTCTTCGTCCGCCACTCATCTACTTTCTCGCTCCACCACTGTTTCGGATCGGGTTGTAAGCTCGTTCCCCACCCGAAACCCGGGCACTGTAACCACACCCGCCTCCATAGCCCCTGTCGCTACGAGTACTCCTACGCCGACGGTTCTTTAACGACCGGTTTCTTCTCTAGAGAGGCGACGACGTGGAATACCCGCTCGGGGAGCGAAATGAAGTTGAGAAACTTAGCGTTCGGGTGTGGGTTTCGGATCCTGGGCCCAAGCGTTACGGGCGCGAGCTTTAACGGAGCTCATGGCGTAATGGGCCTCGGTCGTGGGTCCATTTCGCTCTCGTCACAATTGGGTCATCAATTCGGTAACAAGTTCTCGTATTGTTTAATGGACTACACCTTATCTCCTCCGCCGATAAGTTATCTCTTAATCGGCGGGCAAAATAACGACGACGTTTCCAGGCCGTTAAGAATGAAGTACACGCCGTTATTATATAACCCGCTTTCTCCCACATTTTACTACATTGGAATTAATAGCGTTTCGGTCGACGGCGTAAAATTACCAATAGACCCCTCCGTCTGGACCATCGACGAGTTTGGTAACGGCGGCACCGTCGTCGACTCTGGCACTACTCTAACGTTTCTTCCGGAACCGCCTTACCGTGAAGTAGTGACGGCGTTAAAAAGACGAGTGAAGGTACCGAGTCCAGGCGAGTTACCTCCTGGTTTCGATCTTTGTGTGAATGTGTCGGGCGGTTCGAGATCGAGTCTACCCAGGTTGAGTTTCAAACTAGTGGGGAACTCGGTGTTTGCTCCACCACCTTCGAACTACTTCATCGAAACGGATGACCAGATTATGTGCTTAGCGATTCGACCCGTGAACTCAGACAATGGGTTTTCACTGTTTGGGAATCTAATGCAGCAAGGATTTTTGTTGGAGTTTGATAACGACAGGTCTCGGCTCGGATTTTCACGTCACGGCTGTGCCGTACCGTGAATCTAAACGAGGCATTTTGAGATTTGACCGAGTCCAAACTCTTTCCATCCTTCTGTTGATTACAAAAAGGAAAGGAAAAAAAAAATGAAGATAGTTGATTACAATCGCATCCTGGTCTAAACTTGTGTTTATAATTAATTATAGGACACCTCCGATATGATCATGTTTTTATTTTTTTATTTTTTTATTTTTTATTTATTTATTTATTTTTTTTTCACCTTCATTTCCCCAACCACAAACGCAAAACGCAGCTGCGTCTTCTAACTCATTTATTTATTTCACATGATTTTACAATTTACAGCAGCGCGTTTTTCTTTCTCTTTTTTAATTTTTGCCCCCTGTTCGCTCGCTACCTTCCTACTTGCCAAGACATTTTATGTGACAAATTTTCTACTTGTTCACTGGGCCCATTAAAGACGCGACCACAATTTACACATTCACACCTAAATTTCTATGTCATATGATGATGCCATGGTGGCAGACAAAACTACATATAACTAACAAAATGGTTGTTTACCTATCTACAAGTCCACTGGGCCCATTGGGCTCCGTGAGACGCGAGGTTGGCCCAAGTGGAAGGTTAAACTGTTAACAAGCCCACTAGTGGGTTGGAGTCAACAAGTCAAACGCTACCTTCTACCCATTTTCCATTTCAAAGTCCAAAGTCAAACAATGGAAAAATAAACCAAAATCTGCGCCTATATGGTTAAGGGGAAACTTAAGAGGCGAGAGAATTATAATATATGATGTGGGACCTTTTAAAAATAGAATATTTCTCTCGCCTTTTAATACATTTTAAAACGATACTTTTTAATATCAATGGCAGAGGATAATAATAGTGGTAATAGATGTGATAGAAATTAAAAATAATATTAAATTTAAATTAAAAAATATAAATATAAATAAAAATTTTAATGTATATTTTAATATAAACAAATTCAAAATTAATTTTTTAAATATAATTTTAATATATTTTAAATATTTATTATAATTAATGTGAATTTTTGAAGATTATAATCTCAAATTTCCATAAATTAATTCTAAAAAGTAGAACCTTTTTCCCACCTTAATTTTTTATTTTTTATTTTTTATTTTTATTTTGTCTGGGTCTTCTCTCAGTAACACGGTCCAAAATTCAAAACCTAAATAGGAAATAGTGCGTTCTTTAATTTCTAAAAAATAGAAAATTAAAAATTAAAAAAAAAAAACAGGAGAGAAATTGGTAGAGAAGAAGGAAATCCCCAAAATTTTCGATTTGTATTCAGAGAGGCGACCAAAAAGTCACTTTGCAATGGAGATTAACAACTCTGTTTGGGTTTGAAACTTTGATTTTCGCTCTTCCACTTTGCCATGGCTGGGTATGACTCTCTCTCACTCTGTGTTTGTAAACTTACTTCTGTTACTTGAACGAAGTATCTTAGAAAGTCAGTTTCGATTGAATCGAATGCTCCTTGATCTTTTCCGTTTAGTTTTATAGTACTTTTTTTTTTGCTCATCAGGAAGAAATTGACGATAGAAAATACTAATAAGCTTAACGATATGGCCCTTTTACTGTAATCCATTCTTGTGATTAAAACAGGAAGAAATTTTTTTGATGTGGTAGATGTTTCATCATCTCTAATGTTGATTTTGCTAAAAACCATCTGATCGCTTTTCGGTACTTAATAAACTTTTGTTGAACTGTCAGAAAGTCGAAAACGAATAAGGACATAGAATGAAAAGTATCAATATCAGTTCCCTTTCATATGCTAATTGTATCTTTCTATCTCATCATCCCTAAATAACTATATTAACTAGTTTAGTATCTATGTTTTTTCCTTTTTCATTCAATTTTGTTGCAGTCGGTCATGGTTAGTTGACAGTAACAGAATCGCAACGAAAATCAAGAGTGCATCTGGCACAAGTGATCCTGATCGCGTTGAATGGAAAAGCAATCCCACCAAGGCTTGCCCTAATTGCCACTATATAATCGATAACACTGATGTACTATTTTAAACCTTTCTTCTTGAAGTTTTTGAATTTTTATTACTACCCCTCAATTTATTGATGGATGTTGATTGAGAATTTATTAATTCTCCGCTCTCTAATGAACAATATATATGCTGTAGATATTCAGATGAGTTAAAACATGTTCCCTCTCTGCTTTCAGGTTGCTCAAGACTGGCCAGGATTACCTAGAGGGGTAAAATTTGATCCTTCGGATCAAGAAATCATATGGCATTTACTCGCCAAATCTGGTACTAGCAACACAAAGCCCCATCCTTTTGTTGAAGAATTTATACTCACAGTCAACAACGAAGATGGCATATGCTACACACATCCTCGAAAGCTTCCTGGTCAGTAAGCCTAACTTAGAATTCATTATCATCTTTTGATCCTTCTTATCTCTGTCTTAACCTTTTCATCTTCTTCCTTAGGTGTTAAGCAAGATGGAAGTGTGTCCCACTTCTTCCACAGAGCAATCAAGGCTTATAGCACCGGAACTCGAAAACGACGTAAGATCAACAGTGATGATTTGGGCGATGTGCGTTGGCACAAGACTGGAAAAACTAAATCTGTCATTCTTGATGGAGTTCAAAAAGGTTGTAAGAAGATTATGGTTCTATACACGAGCTCTCTTAAAGGTGGAAAACCTGAAAAAACCAACTGGGTCATGCACCAATATCACCTCGGGATAGAGGAGGATGAGAGCGAGGGCGGCTACGTCATTTCCAAAATATTTTACCAGCAACAACAAGTTAATATCATGCAGGGTGATAAAATTGATCAAGAGTTACTTACAGAAATCAATGATGTCCCACTAATTGTTCCAAAAGTTGATCCTGTTACTCCAAAGTGTGTTACTCCGGACCCTCCTCGTTTTGAAAGAAGAATTGTGGATATTGACCTGGGTCCACACCCTATCGTCACTTTCCTTGAACCATCACCTGAGGTATAACAGCATCTTCAATCTAATTTTGTTAAGACAATTATCAATTTACGTAGTGTAACACCATTTGGTCTTTTACTTTGCATCCTGATATGGAGTTTGCACATGATGATGAGGTTCAACCCGAATTTAAAAAGCCGGACCATGAGGAGAAACATGTTGATGTAGTGAATGATAACAATAATAATAATAATAATAATAATAGTAATGAGAATCAAGGAGAGGAAGAGGCAAAATGGTGGGAAGGAGAGTCTCAGACGTTATTGGATTCTCAACAACTTGCGGACGGGTTGGCTCTATGTGATGATCTTCTTCAGAGCCAGTCTCCTCTTAGGGATGAAAACAGTAATAATGAAGGATTGAAGGTTAAGGCTCGCCTTTCTGATTATGCTCGGTTAGGACCAGAACATTTGAAGAAAGACTTGGAGGAGTGTCAAAACCTTGATATTGATCCTGCTAATATAGAGCTCGATACACCCCCCGATTTCCGGCTCAGCCAGCTTGTACGATGTTCAAATTGCATTGAAATTTTCATAGTTTTCAATTTTGCCATACTAGAAATTAGTAGTGCATATTTTATGACCTGCTTTGTTTTATTTATTTATTTTTGGTAGGAGTTTGGATCGCAAGAAAGTTTTCTAGCTTGGGGTGGGAAGGCGGTAGACTTATGAAAATGTCGTTCCGGCTTCCAACTTCCAAGGCCATTTCGGAACCCTTTTTGGGGCTTGTTTTTGTGAACTTTTCTGTTTTTTGCTGGGCAGCTTGAGATGGGAAGTGTTATAGGTTAATAGAAGTCTTGTTTTATTGGAAGGAAGGAAGGAAGGAAGGATGTTGTATGTATATGATGTGATGAAGATGTGGTGTATTGACAAAATGCTCTTTTGTTCTTTTTCAAGTATGTAGCGGACCATGTTTGCCCCTTATTCACAGTACCAGTTCTTAATGCATCTCTTGCTAAACTTGGGAAGTTGGTTATGTCTTTTCTGTTCTGGTGTTAATTATTCTAATTCAATCACTTAAATCTTGATTTTTAATATTATACAAATTAAAAAAAAAAGATTAAATGGGACTTACGGTAAGTTTAAACTTACCGTAAGTCAGCATACCTCACATACAATATGCAAGGTATATACAAGGGAAAGTACGCAGGCTTGTGGGTAGCTCGTAAGCCCATGGGTTAGCCCGCTGGCCTATTTAAAAAATGGGTCAGGCCGGGCTAGCCTACAGGCCTAATATATGTATCCGACCCGAGCTCGTAGCCAGTGGGTATGGGCTTGAATCGGGAATCAATGTGCCGGCCCAAACAAGTTCGGACCGACCCGGTCCACGTTACCACTTTTCCTATTCATCATTTGTTTCATCTCTATGGCATGGATTAATTACTGAGGTTTACAGATTTATACCTCTTTTCATAGTTCTAACTTCAATCCAAATAGAAAAATAGCTCACTAGAGCATGTTCCTTAATACTTGGATTTTGTTTGAGAGGCTCTCAAATTGGTGTTGATAATCTTTAAATATGCCAGTCTGCATTAGTTTACACAGTTTGTCAAAGTGATCTGTTTGAAGAAGGTGAAACATTTCCTAATAAAAAATGAAGAGTGATCAGGGTCGATGGCTCAATGGCTCTCTGGGTCGATGGATCGATGACTCAAAAGGTCGATATACTCGACACCTCGACATATGCTATATCAGCAGTAGCATGAGCTGTAGTTTTTTAGCCAAATCTAGTTCCAACAAGTTTCCAATCATTAAAAGTTTGCTGGAGTATTTAATGGAAGAGTATATCCATTAAATATTATTTTGGTCAAAATATCCATTTTGATAGCTTTACTCAATTTAGAGTACAAATTAAAAGTTGTCTACTTAGATCTAAAACTGATTTGTTATTACCTAAAAAGTCACAATCTCAATCAATTTTTATAATTATGTTTTAAATATTATAGTTTCAATTTGTAATTGTTATTTAATTAATCATATTTATTCAATAAAATTTAAGTTTAAAATTTCATCAATCATTTATTATTCTATTCTCTCTTTTTTTTTTTTTTGCGCTGCATAATCAGTTGTTACCAATTTTCGAGTTCAATCAAACTCAAACCAACTTTCATCCTTAATTTTTCCACATGATCCTCATACTCAGATGGACTAAATATGTGTTCTAGAGCTATGAGAAAGTGATGCCAATCATGAATCGGATGATTCTAGCACATCTAGTCAAACTAGTGCGTCCCCGTCCAAATAAAAGGAAGAAATCATTAATCTTTGATGCATAGACGTATGATAGTAATCAAAATATCTTTGAATTCTAGAGATCCAAGCACTCGAATTCTCTCCTGTGAATCGTGGCATATCCAATTGCATAGTTTTCATCACTGGAGGGTTGATGTTGAGGCCTAGAGGTGCATCATATTGAGATCCTTACGGTTGTTGTAGGAATGGTGGTAAGACTTGTTAAGGATATGGAGGTGGTGGCGGTTGGGGTGATATTTTGGTGGTGGTTGAGGTGGAGGCTGTTGTTGTTGTGATCAGAGAATTTGTTGTTCAAGATTCGTCTCCAAGGACTGTAGCCTGGAGGTTAGATCTTTAATGACAGATTTTATTGCACTCTGTTTTTTTTGACACGCATTAAGCTTGGACATGGTGTCCTCCATACGAGCTAGCCTTATACCTTCTGCCATGGCTTCGAGACGAGAGCACCAATGATAAGAATGAGAGGAGCCTGTTCGAGCTGGTTGTACTTCTAAGAATTAACAGAGAACTAGAAGAGAGAGAGAAAGCTAGAGAGAGAAACGAGATATTTCCTTCCTTCCATCTTACACAATACAAACATTTATCGTTTCCTCTTTTGCCTCTAACTGAAATCAGTTACAATTTGACGAATAATTCTAATAAAGTTAACTAGTCGTTACCCTCCTAATGAGTACAGAGTTCATTCTTCAGCATCTCCAACGGCTATCGAGCCGACATGTCGTATTCTTCAGCCTGGGTCAACCGACATATAATCTTGGAACTTTACTGGAGTTTTCTTGATTATGTTGCTTCTGTTCGATCCTTTTGGATTCATGTTCGTACCATGTTATGTCTTGAATTTGATTAAAGTAAATAGCAAGTAGGGTCCAATTAGTTGAAGATAATGATGATGACGAGAGTGGTGTTATTAGCTGGGATTATTACTCTTTTGAAAGGGCACTTCTTTTATGCAATGATTTTGAATCTTGGGCCAGGTCAGGGTCAGGGTCGGGTCAATTGTCGGTGGTAGGGTTTAGAATAAGGAAGCCCACGTGGGAATGAAAAAGCTGCCTCGATCTCCATCTTTCCTATTGCCCATGAACACAACAATACAGGCCACAAGGGTTGAGGTTTTCAACCCTTCTAATCCGGAGATCTGGAGCCAAACTTAGATGTGGTCAGTGAAATACAAAAAATCAAAAATGATTTCATTTTTTATTTTCCATTTGGAGTTTAGTATGTTTTTTTAGCATTTTTCAGCTTCTGTTTGAGCTTACAAAATGTTATTTTATGTTCGATCACTAGTGAATTTTTTCTTTTGGATATCTAAATGACGAGTGACCCATCTTTCTAACCTATCGGATCAGATGCATAACTAGAACATTATTTGATGAACAGATGTAATAATTCCACCCACGTTATGTACATGTCTTAAAAGTCATGTGATGACAGTCTACAGAGCTAGCTTTTGCACGTGCAGAATCGAGATTCGAGCAGCAAGTACAGCGTCCTAGTAGTAAGCAACAGATAAATGAAGAACTTATAATAACCGGGGAAAAAAGAAGAAAAAAAAAAGCACGAACTAGAAATTAAATTCTCAAAAGTAAGAAAGTTATAGCACTGAAATTCTTAAATAATGCACTCTTATGTACATTTTTAGCCAAGCAAAAACTTTTGGGAGCTGTTTCAAGATCTCCACCCCTATAGGCTATAGCTAGCCAATAATCATATTGCTTCTATCTACACTTCATGTAGAAAAAATAATGAAAATAAAAAGATTAAAGAAAATAAAATATGAAGATCGAAATGAATGCTACGAACTTCCTTCTTTTTTTTTTTTTTCATCAGTATCCATTTTGAGGAGGTAGCTAGCTTTTAGCTTTCATTCATGCCAACAAAGAAGCATGATAACACATCTTCGAATGATGTAAAGCCTAGCCCTTTGCTCTTTTAGCATTCTAAATCCTTTGCTTGATAGCTTTGATCTCTTTGAGCTTTCCACGCCGCCATTATTGATCATCTTCATTTTCTCTGATGATCTCTCTCTCTCTCTCTTTCTCTCTCTCTCTCTCTGCTCTTTGATTCTGTACTTGAAGCACCAAGTTTTGGAGAGGGTATAAATAGATGAGTAGGGGGCGTTGAGAGGGTGATTTGTGTGTATTAACATTTGGACATCGGTCGAGTAAAGACCCAACGATTGAGCATGAAAGCTTGACCTGTGTCTCATAAACCTACGAGACAATGTTACCAGTTATGGGCCACGGCCAGTTTGGGATTTACCAAGTTAAATATTACAGCCATCCAACACTTGTAGCTACTTACCTCCTTTCCTCTTGCAATATAAAAATATCTTTCATGGGGGAGGTGGTGGGCCCTATTTGTTGTATGTGATGTAATGTAAGAAGGTGGTAGGGGTCAAAAGTTAGTGATGGGTCCCATCAGTACTTCTCAATAATGTATGTTAAAGAAATAAACAAAACACTTGTGTAACCTAAAATGTTGAAAATATTAGTGTATAAGAAGAAGTATGAGACGTTTGGTTGTGAGTTTCACTGTTAATAGGTATTATTAGTGGATCGGAGCCGAGAGAAAAAGTTCAAAGGATATAGAAATTATTATATATAAAAATAAAGGTGAGCAAATAAAGATTTTTTTTTTTTTATTAATGAAATCTTAAAATTTTATTTACAATATTTTAAAATTTAAAAATTAAAAATAAAATTGAAAGTGGATAATGACGTGAAATAGTTAGGAAAATTTATGCAGTAGTTATAAAAGAAATAAAGTAAGAGATTTAGGATCAAATATAACTTCTTACCCAGAATGTTAAAATTACACGCGTATCCAAATTTGGGGGGTCAAATTTCCCGGGTCCATTTTTGCATTATTATTATTATTATTATTATTATTATGATTTTTGTACTTTTAAGATTTTCTTATAATTTTTTAATTTTAGAGATTAGGGTTATTGTTATTATTATTATTATTATTATTAGTTTATGATTTTTGTACTTTTAAGATTTTCTTATAATTTTTAAAATTTTTGAGATTAGGGTTTCTTTTGTTTCATATTTATAGAGATTTTGTAGTTATTTTTTAACAGTTTTTGATTAATAAGAATTTCAAAAAATAAAAATTTCAAATAGATTTTAGTGATTCTTTCACGTCCAAACGAAATTATTAAGTAAATAATGTGTTATAAAAAATAATTTACTTTTCTTTTCACATCCTTGTCATGCGTCAAGTGAGAGCTACAACTCGCCCTACAAAAAAAACTTACTGAAAGTACTTATAGGCCTAGTTCTAATATTCAAACAAGAAGAAGTTATGCCCTAAACATCTCTTGCTGTACTTTTTTTCTAACTATGCCATACAAATTTTCTCTAGCTATTCCATACAATAGTCCCTGCTCCCTCTGCCTCTGGATGGAAGGAGAGATAGAGAAGTTTATGGAAGAAAAAGAGTAACTTTAAGGTTTAGAAAATTTATTTTCGGTGTTTCTGTAACCAAATCAATACATGAACTCTAGAGGCGTATATATGAATAAAAATATTGTTTCACATTTCACATCAATGTGCTTAATTCCGAGAAAGTATTTTGTTGGATATGATATGAGTGTATGTAGGATTTCAAATGAAGATCTAAGAATGTAGATCTTCTTTGAGCCCACTCGAGCCTGAATTGAACAAAAAGGTTAGTAGTGCTCTCCAATAAAACCTTTAAAGCCTACAAATCAAGCAATAAAAGATGGGTTATACGAGAAAACTCAACTAACACAACATAAACTCTTTAAACGTGTTTGAATTATTGAATAAATGATTTGAAGCTAATCGTTCATAAAATGAGATTCTTCGGATTCCCTTTTATCAAATGCAACATAAGATACTGATTCCGATAAGTCTCCACAAAATTATTACAGGTAACGTGTTCTTCCAATGACAGTGGACCTAATACAATAGATATGTTATAGCTTGTTACATGCATTATATATCTTTCTTTGTCCAACTCGATGTCCTACATATATGTAGGTGTAGCTGTGTAGGGGCCTCACGCCACCAGAACAACTGCTCGGGCCACTGCTACGATCGATAAGATTAGCAAATTTTTCCACATTCTTATGAGCATGAGATCATCAACTAAATACGGTTAAAATGTAGGTTGAAACAAGGGTTTGTTTCATTTGATCAAAGTTTGATCAATCAGTTGACAGCATGCTAGTAATCAAAGTTATCCCGAAGCTATTATTGTTCTCAACATGTATATTATTGCATAAGTTTATATAAGGTGATGGTGACAAGCCAATTTGATTTCCATGATTCTAGTTCCAACCTGATTACATAAGTTTATATGTATGTCCCATGCATGGAAAACGACATTTTGCAAACTAAGTTCAAAGTTTCTGAACTCTAATCAAATAATTGCCCTTTTTAAGCTTTCAAGGTGTTTCGAATCTTTTGCGCACCTTCCCTTTTAGAACTTAATTATTTGATAAGATTTTGAATAGATATTATTGTTCCTATTCATCTTGATATAATATAATTAGGAATTAAAGCTTTCTAAATGAGAAAATCAAAACCCTTACGATAAAAATATCAACAATATAAATTGCATAAACCAATGTAAGAGGACATAGCTTTTTTATAACTTTTGTATGGATGGTCGAAATTTTTTTAAATAGATTCGAATTTTTATAAATCAATTAATTATAATATAATTTAAGTTTAATATAATAAATAATATAAAATATGATACTAATATTTATAATTATAATTAATTAATTTATAATAAGGTGAATCTCATTAATAATTTCTTTTTCAAACGGGTAAATGTTTAAACCATCCAAACCCTCTTTAGTACTATTTACTTGTAAACAAATATACTTTTGCCATTTCATTCATGCACTCCAAGCAATTTCAAAGTGGTCAAACTTGGAAATTCTCATTCTGATTCTTGTGACCCAAAAGGTAGGCTGGATTGACACGATGAACGGAATTTTCTATACAATCGTTAGTCCCGATTAAACAAGTGGTAGTGGACCTGGTTGCAGTTAACAAAGAGGGTCAGCCCCGCACGTGAAGCTCTCGTGATTAGCAATGCTATTGCCTATTTGTCTCCCAAGTCATAACTAATACTACATATAATAATTAGTATTATTATTATACATATGTAGAATATGTATATCTGTAATCTTATCTCATATCTCGTAATCCCATATTCTATTCTACATTCCATCAATACTATTAAGAAACTTCCTTGATCCAATTGGCCAGCACTTATGATGGACAATGGGTTTGTATATTATTTGTCATGTGACAAATAATAGTACCATCAGCGGTACTATTATATACATACTGTTTTTTTGGTCCAATTATAAGTCTAATATATATATAGATCATTTAAAACTTTTTATGGTAATATATATGTATATGAGATATTTTGTATTTGTATGATTTAGAGTCGAGGAATAAATTAAATTTCATTGTAATTATAAATTTTAATTTTATATATTACTTCGCTCATCAAATCAGATCAGGTGAGAGTAATATTTATATTTTCTTGAGATTTGAGATTTGATTTAAACAATATCCAAGAAAAATTATATATTTAGGAGATTTCTTGGATTCTAAGGAAATGGACATTTTAAGTCAAATTAGTACCGACTATTCATGAGGGCTGGTTTTTTCAGTAAATGATAGTTGTCTTCTAACATGTATCGAATTTACAGTAAAGCTAACTTGCTTAATGACATCTGACGGTGAAGTACAGATCTATCTATAAAATGAAGAAGATAGATAAAGATATGATACAAAATGTGTTGAACATGTCCCAATTCAACATGTTCAGAGGTATGGAGAAGCTTAACGTATGATTAATGCAGAGGAAACTCTAGAGCTAGTCTTAAACGAGACTAGGTTTTTTAGTTGAGTGTAAACTCATAGTAATTTTTGCTAAGAATTTAGAGAGGAATCAGAATCTTTCCTTCTTCAAGCTATTTTTCTTATACGTTGTCAAGCATATTAAAACATATACTTAACGAAAGAGGATTCTATTATGATGATGATACACAAAATTTACAAAGCAAAGAGAGTAGTAATCATTAAAGTTTGTATAAATCTATACACAGTTGTTTTTTTTTTTTTTTTTTTTTTTTTTTTTTTTTTTGTGTGGCCCCTTCATTCCTCTCTTGGAATCCATCTGCTCCACCAGAGGCTCTTCCTACTTTGGTTAAGCTCATCCATGCTCTCATTTATTGTTCTCAAGATCTTCCTCTGCAGCCGTAGAACCGAAGCTAGAACATTTCTTTGCGGGCTCGCCTTCTTCTTATTCTTCTTCTCAGGCTCCATTTCCTACACAATGAACCCAAAAAAAGTTAAGGTCAATGGTATTTGTAATTGACTAGTCAAAAAAGAAATTGATATAAATATAGAAAACTAACTCTGAGCTCTTGAAGTTGGGCTTCAGTGAAGCCACCGTCTTGCTCGGTTCCAGATTTCGCCATTAACCGAATAATCCAGTTAGCAGCTTCTCCATAATCCTGCTGGGTTGTTCTAAAGTATTGCATCCTCAATTTCTGCATAAAGGAAAGAGCCAATAGTCCTTCCCTGTCAAAGTAAGGATGAGCCAAAGCCGCTTTTGCACTTGTTCTTTGACGGGCCTTGTACCGAACCATAGAAGTTAGTAGCTCCCAGCCAATTCCACCATCTAAGTCCAGCAACTCGAACCCACGGCGTAGTTCAGGGCCGGCTCGTGGCTCGACGCTGCTCCTCCATGCAACCAGATCATAGTCGCACCGCTTTAATTGACGGTTAAATTGAATCAGGCCACTGTCGGACCGAAGAGAAGGGAATGCCTGTGAAATTGAGTAAACCCATCTTAGGTTACATTTTTCTGAATGTATACTTTGTTTTATCAATAATTAAGCAAATATATTTTACTGGTACTTCTAAGCAGTATGAATTACTGACCATTTGTAAGAAGATGAGACCGGCACTATAGATGTCGAATCTATCAGGGAGATTCAGCTGTTCAATTAGAACACAGAAAATTATGTAGAGGAAAGTAATTAGCTTAAAGATGGAAGGGCTATGAGTAGGGCTAAATCAAATTAGGGTAGTTTAAAGAGGCACCTGCCATAGGACTGGAGAGAGTGCAGTTGCCACAGGAGCTGAGGGAGCAGATGGAGTTTGGGTGCTCATGATGTATTGCTCCGGTGCAGCATACCTTAAAAGAACCCCCAAAAGAGTGAATAAATAAAGAAATTTCCTAAATAAATGTAGTTTATGAAATCTCACATCATGCTTAATTAACTATGTCATGTGATAAAAACTCGAATTAGAATCAGAAAAAGGTGAATTGAAAGGCTTGCAATCTATAAGCAGAAGTTCTAAAGATATGTAAATTGCTGAAATAGAAACCCACATATAAATTATGCATCTTCACATAATGTAAGAGGTAAACCTTGGGTCTAGAAGAAACTCCTTTGGGATATAGTTAATGCCTACTCGTAAATCAGCTGCAGCTCCAAGATCAATAATCTTGAATGTACGAGATCCTGCTCAGGTTCATAAGAGAAAATGTAGATAGTCTTAAAATCAGAAAAGATATTATTGACCTTCAGGCCATGCTTAATTCACTTTTCAACAGCTTGGAAATAATTTTTACCTTCAGAGAAAATGATATTCTGCGGCTTGATATCCCTATGCACGATTCCTGTCGAATGAAGACCGTCCAATGCAAATAAAAGCTGTCTCATGATCGTCTGAATGATTCTGTTTTCCCGCTCTAATCCCTTGGGCAAATCCAGTGCCTCACCTAGAATCATTCTCTCTACCTGAGTGGTTCAAAAATCCCCAAAGTGTGAATTGCGTCTAAGAAGTCTGAGGGAGAAAAAATAATAATAATAAATAAAATAATAATAATAATAATAAATCTAATTTTTCTGTTGAAGCTGAGCCAGGAAGGAGAACAAACTAGCTTATTTCAATCCCTCTGCTTTACATTCAAAGAAATGGGGATAATTAAATATAAGACGTTGACGCTACTAACTACTCACAATTATGGTTATATACACTGTTGGGCCCGATTACGAAACAATTTTAGATCGACGGATTCAGCTTGAGTAAGGGAAACTAAGGCTGAGGCAGGGTCGGCAAGTATTGAGGTAACTAGATATGGAGAGAGGGGGATGACTGAGGCTGAGGTCAGGGAAGGCCGAGTATCACATCAGTCAAAATGATAACAACTGGGCATGATGAGAAGATATTGTCCGACTCTGGGGCTAAGCTGGGTATTGCCCCGCTCGTCTTAGACCTAAAGGAGGAATACACATAGGACGAGGACAAGTGAGAAGTTATTATGATATCTTAGTAGGGAATATATTTCTGCCATGTCAAACTAGGGCTGCTCTGACACCGATCATGAAGCAGGGAATAATCAGATACTGAGCAATGGAAGCTAGACACATGTAAAGTTGTCTAGGATTTTCCAACTTTATTCAGGTATAAAAGTTAACTGATATAACTAAATGTATTTTTTGGGATCTAAGGAACTTATTATCTATTTCCCTCTTATACTCCTCTAGAAATTGACTGGAGCGTCGGAGCGGTACTCCGGCCACTCTTTGTTTGTAAGTGCAGGTGCTGATCTTAAAGCACACTGTCAATTGGGAGCCCTACGTAGCGGACGGATATCCACGTCAACATACACTATCTATTGTCTATTGCATATTGGGTATTTCTAGAAACTTATGTGGTATAATAATAGCAGATAGAAGAAATTAAAAACTGACATTGTAGGGGAATT
Organism: Coriaria nepalensis; assembly: GCA_027186245.1. Taxonomy (NCBI): domain Eukaryota; kingdom Viridiplantae; phylum Streptophyta; class Magnoliopsida; order Cucurbitales; family Coriariaceae; genus Coriaria; species Coriaria nepalensis. The sequence continues at coordinate 6,714,756 of CP114499.1, read as the reverse complement.
CTTTGCTTTGCGCCAAATCCGATAATGTAGCCTCCCCTTCAAATCGCCATATAAGCCAATATTCACCTTCTTTCTTTGACGTAGAACGCTGAAATTAAAGTCAATGATTCAATGTCATAATAGTTCGAGCAAGCTAAATTGAATTTCCTTGTCTTTTAAGATAATCATACCCTTGATTCTTATCATAGTAGTGGTAATAGTTAGAAAATAGCAACACCTCAAGAAAGCCATATATAAAATCAGCGCAGCTACTTCCACAAGCTCTTCGCACACGCTCGTTCATCCAAATCTCCACTGCACCATATTCAGTCGCCTTTTTCAACACCAAGTCACCTCCCTTCTATTTCCACGGTAAACCCATAATTAAAAGATGTTCATTTAATCTATATCCAAATCAAAACAAATTGATAAATTGTTTAGCCCAAAACAAATAACCAAGAACTAAGATTTTCTCAGAGGCGTTTGTTTCACCGAACACCAGTTATACCTTATCAGATGATTTATTAGACAATGAAACTCTATAAACCACACCAAAAGCTCCCTCACCCAACTTCTTCCCCAGAATAAAATCATCCTGCAGCACCGATATAAACAGAAAAACAACAACATAAATCAAAAACTGAAGATCCAAATTCAAAAGACATAAACTATGACATACGTATCAAGATTCACTGACTTTTCTGAAAGTGGGTCTGAACAGTCTCTCAACAAATGCAAGAACAAACATGTCGAAGAAACCCGGAGCGACTCCAGGTGTGGCCCACAGATAAGATAAAGCACCTAAAGCAAGAACAGCACCGGGTGTTGTGAGCGTTAAGCCATCTGATTTCGGAAGAGTGCTTCTGTAAATGATATCACCGCACTCCATTACTGTGCAAGGAAGCCCAACTCCGACTCCCACAAACAGATTATGAACAGAGTCGATAAAATCGCTGCTAGATGCCATTGCTGAGACTAAGAGTTTCCGAGTGGAGGCAGTTCTTGAATCGGAGATGGGTTTGATTCTGATCAGCTTGTTGACGAGGAATGGGGAAGAAGTGGGTTTGGGTTGTAGAGGTTGGAGGTTGGGAGCTCGTGCAGTAACTCCTCCTCCTGCTGCAACAGCAGCCATGGCGGCAGAGAGTGATAGAGAGAGAGGGAGGGACGATGGATTGACGTGAAGCAAATGGAGAGTAGCTTCCTATTTTACCCCAAGTTTTTACACCATTAATCTCAACCACTCTTCTTCTTTTTTTTCCAATTTATTTATTTTTTTTAATATTATTTTAGGGTGTCAGTTAGTTTCGGTATTTTTTGTGGAGGGAAACGAATGGAGGGGATGAGATATTATAACACAAGCGACACGTATATAGATAGTTCTACGACCTTCATGGGCTGGGCTTACTAGTTATTACATGACACTCATCCGCAAGTCCAAATGGTACATATACTCGCAATTGAAATTTCTAGTTTGCAATTAACTTTAGTTTATTTCAACGTATAAGTTGTATTTTTAATATTTAATTTACAAATAAAAAAATATATAATATCATTTAATAGATATTATATTTTTATTTAATTCGCTCTTATAATCTCTTTTGGATAAAGGTTAAGAAAAAAACTATAATATAAATAAAATTTTAATAATAAAATAATACGAGTTACATGTTACATGTTACTTATAACATTTCAGTATCATGGTAAAAGCGACACATCTTCCGGTACTACGTTAACTTCTAGAATTTTATTATATGTACCACTTCCAAACATCTAAACAAAAATAAAGATTTAGGACCATAGTTTTACCGACGGACGTTACATTATTATAATACAAACCATATTTTAGTGGATCATTTTCATTTATTTCCGTGACTGTCGTCAATCGCCGCTAATGCGTGGGCCCCAGAGCTCTCAAGAAATTAATCGCAACCGTCGATTTCCAGAATAATTATGGAATGTCTGTACTCTGTACTCTGTGCTCTTCCATCTTGTCACATGTCAATGTCTCCGTTTCTTCTATTGTACCAGTCTCGGTTTCACTCCGGCTACCGTAATGGTAACCGGCCGAAAAGAATTTGCGACGGGCCACCAGTGAAACAAGGTTTGCCTCAACTCCTTGGGGTCTCTCAACTGTCCGAAAACAATGAGGAATGACGGTATAGATCATAAGGTGCCCAAAGGCTGTCCAGCGGACAGGGCCGCCTAGAGTCCAGTCTAAGCCAGGGCTTACCTTTTCCACTCCAATGGAGCAGGCTTACCGGCCCAGGATGAAGATCCCTACAACGCCCTTCCAGATTATCACCTCCAAGACCGTGCTGATTCCACCTGTGCTCAACTCCTTCAACATCGCCGGCAAAAACCAGTAAAAACGGCGGCAACGAACCGAGCTCATAGATCCTGTACCTCCTCTGGATTCTCATCCAGCCCTCTAACCTCTCCCTGTACTTACCTACTCTCCACTTCCACAGATCTATAACCATCACTCCTGTGTTGAAATAGCACGGATGACGGCCTTGAATTGAGGCCGTAAAGACCGGCTTTGACCAAAATTTAGGCGTGAAGTAGTTCGTGAAGTTTGCATGGCAATATTCCGGAGCTCCTAACACGTGTTTACCTAAATTGATGTCCCATAGCGTGGCGACGTCGTCGACGACGATAAGATCGGAGTCGAAGTAGATAATGCGGCGGACGCCGGAAGGTAATAGATCAGCGAGGTAGATTCTGGCGTAGTTGAGAGGCTGATCTAATGCTCGGCGAATGGAGTAGGTGATCTTTCCCTTGACGAGGTTCGGATCGAAGTGGTAGAGGTGGAAGGTGAGGTAAGGGAAGGTGGCGGTGATGACGCGGCGGAGGTCTGCGCGTCGGTGAGTGCCGATGAAGTGGAAAACGATGTTCTCAGGACATGAGGCGTGCTGGAGGACGGAGAAAACTCCAGCCACCGAGCCACGGAGGTAGGTGGTGTCTAAGGTCATGCTAATGTGGATGATTGAAGGATCGTGCGAGTGCTTATCCAGCGAGGACCATACGGTTCGGGGACATCCGATGCCATTTCTGAATGCCGGTGCTTCTCTGAACGCCGTTAGGTCGCCTGCGAGTCCGATAGCCGGTAACTGAACTGTAACGGAGAAGAAGATGAGGATGGAGAGAAGCATGGTGGTTGGGATAGAAATGAGTAAACAGAACTGAGAGAGACAGGAGATGGAAGGATTTCGATGGTGGAGGGAGAAAGCCAAAAAATACCAGGCTGGAATGATGCGCTTTGTTGCAGGGGAATACGGGATGAGGGTCCTTTAAAGGGTGAAGATCGAGTACATACAGTTGCACAGTACACTCGGACTTTATTCTTATTTAGTGGAAAATGGTCTTCGATCAACGGTGGCGATCTTAAAGGAATAGTGGGATCGAATGAGGACATCTCGTAAATTTAACAAGCGGTGGTCCCACTGTTTTCTTGCTCATGTTTTTTATACCGCAGAGTGTAGAGGATCACAAGACTGGAAAAACGGAGGGAAAAAGAAAACGCAACTTAAAACGAAAATGGAGTTTTGAAGCCAACCAGTGTAGACTGCAGTTACGGCAGTAACTTTCCTTGTAGCTCAACATGTAACTTTCCTTGTGCCTTTTCAATTTTAGTTCCCTCCCCCATATCTGTGGCTGCATCCGACAACTTGCAGTGGTCACATGTCCGTTACCTTCTGCTTTATTATAAAGAGAAAGTCATCAATATTCATCATTATATCACATAAACACACACTATATACGAATAATGCCTTTCATCATAATAAATAACACCATTTGTATCAGGATCTATCCAAATTTACTGTTAAAATTGTACAAATATTGATATCGACTTATTTTGTAAGTAGACTGCCCTCATTATCATTCTCTTTATAGAACTTGTCACATACATGTGACTCCATAGAATCAAGTTCAATTTTCAAAATAGTTTCCCAAGAACAATATTTCTGGTAATGATCTGTTTTCTTACTATACCAGGCTATTAAATGATAACTCACTTGAAGGAGGACGGGTGGTAAGAAGAACTCTATTCAATTGGGGTTCACGGTGGCGCTATTGAGTATGGATACTCTTCCTCCACTATAACTAGACTACTCAACACTTTTGAGTTCTCTTATGAAATTAAATCTTTGTTGCACTAAATATTTCAAAAATAATTTGATATAGTTTCTTGTAGTTCAATTCCCTAATGCAAGTAAATGTCAACATTTTTCTGGCAGTCTATCTGGTAACAAGGGTTTGTTGTGTGGGCTGAAATCTCTGCCAGAATGTGCTTTTATTTTGGGACAAAGCCGGGTTATCATCTATTACCAGAAAAATTGCAATAGGCGTATCCTCCTCTTTTGTGTTCTTCTTCTTGCTGACATTGTCAATATACTTCTTGTACATAAGAAAGGGTTGAAATGATTATGATTTCGGTCTACCTCAATATTTAATGTGTAAGTACATCTTTACAATACTACATCCCTTTTTTCCATTTTCATAAGGGTCTTATTGATCATCCTACCCGGTTTCTCTAACTGACATGTTTGATGCCATCTAATAATGACTTGTTTTTACAGCCATGGCTGCAAAAAGAAACAGATACCAACGGCAGAAATCGTTGATGCTTCTTGAAATGGAAGAGTCAACATGGTAAAGGGCTTTCACCATTCACCTTCTTGAAATAGAGAAGAGTGAATGTTAGTTCTACAGCAGTAAAAAAGACCACCCTAAAAAAACACAGTGGACATACAAAAAATACTCGAATAGTTCATATCCTTTTTTTTTTTCAACTATTTGTGAGAAAGATGATTGAGAACGATTTCTTCTTGTCTGGAAGTGGAGAAGCAGATAATAGAATAGACCGCATTGTATAATACAACATTAGAATCATTTGATTCATAAAGAAGTCGACTGTAAAGAGAACAATCTTAAAGTTACACTTTGGGTCGAACTCATACCAACTTCATAAATTATGTCCTTATAAAAAATACTTCACCCAAACTTAAAATATTTATTTATTTAATAAAATAGTAATTTATCTAAAAATAATTATACATGTATTATGAAAAAGAGTTCAGCCCAATTTATTTCAATCAGGATTTGAAAATTATCAATCTTTTTGAATTTTAGTCAAAATAAGTGGAAGAATAAAGTTGGATCAAATTTATCCGATCTACTATTATCCTTACGTCATACTCTTTGCTATCCTAAGAATTATTTTTTTATTATATTTTAATTACAAATTTTGAATATTTTAATAAAATAAATTTATTTATTTGGTGAATATTTTGCATAATGTAGATATCTACCTTCTCAAGAGGCAGATCATTTAGAAAGTATTACCCGACCTTAATTTGTTTCCACTTACCGATATATTAAATATTGAATATATATTATATTTTATAATTATAGAGACGTATAGAAGATTCCTTACCCTTGACGACTCTAGAAGTAATAAAATGGGTCGGATCGGTACGAACATACATGGTACAGTATGATATAAATACGGATATGATACATATTAATCGTGTTGTACCCAATTATATGAGCATGTGGGCCGGTACGACATAACATGGATTTTCCATGCCGGGATTAACTCAAAAAAGTTCTCTTAATCTTAAGGATTTTTTTTTCAGAAATTATTTTGTATGTTGAAACTTTTTTATTAATGTAAGATCTTATTTGACCAAATAATATTTTTTACAATTTATTTATAATTTTAATTATTAATAATACTAACTTTTAATTAACTAAATAATAATAATTAAGAACGATTATTTATTTATTTATTTCATAATAGCTAGTAAATTTATTTATTTATTTTAATGGTACTAACTTCTAATATATTAACAATCATATTTTTTTTAAATTAGACTCAATCATTACTTACTTCATAAATAGCAATTATGATATTCGATGATGCTTTTGACCCGTCGAGTATTATAACTGATACTATGTTAGTTTATATGACTATGAAGTGAGAAATGATTAAGTATAATTTCTGAATGCTCAAAGAAATGAGATGGTTAAAGAAACGGGCTCACAGGCGGGGCACGACACGATAAGGCATATGTATGGCCCGTTATTGTGTCAGTGTCATATCGTGCTCTTGTTTTTTAGCACATACATAGACATGGGCATGACACGGGTCAATCCGCGCCGAACATAAGCACAGGCACGACAAGACATAATTCGTGTTGTGCCAGTATGCATTGCCATCTCTAACTGAGTTTATGGATTTTCAAAGTTTACATATCTTTATCGGTATGTGTCTGATACTAATACTTTCCGATATAAATTAAAATGGATTAAAAAAAATCATCTATGTATCTCATTTTATTATTTGTTGGCTTCATTGTTGATCCCATTTTTCTCTAGGGCTGGGGTTTTTTTTTTTTTTTTTTTGTTGAATGGAGTTGTCTTTCCTATACGTAATGAAGTTTTACTTTTGGAAGGAAAAAAAAAAAAAAAAAAAACTTATCCTTTTTATATCACCAAATTAAGAGATGATTTATCTGTACTTTAAAGGCGAAGATAAGAATTCACAGCCTAAGAAATAGTCTATGTTTCATAAAGATATGAACGGAGCATGTTAGTATCATAATTAAACAATTGAGGGATGTGACTAAGATGATCATCAAAGAAAAGATTACTCATTAGTCTGTAATTAATTAAACAATTATCACATACTCTTACGTGGCTTCTTCAGCTTCGCATAGATTTTTAGGAGGGAAGATACTATAATCTAAGCTTCCTATGTTAATCTTTGAATTAAGAAAAACAAAAACAAAAACAAAAAGCTCATGCCAAATGATGCATGTTTTATATAAAAGCAGGTATATATTATTTTAAATCAAAAGCTGTAATAAATTAACAATACTTTATGAAGCCTCTCGTTGAAAATTTTTAAAAATTTATACGTAATCGAGCCATATTACATGATTAAATAATTATAATTCAATTTACGATAGAAGATTATTATATATATAAATAGATCGTTAGAGATCTTACATGAGCCATATGCAGGCTGGTTTGCATGCTAGCCCATGTAAGGCTTGTGAACTTTATCACAAGCTATCGTGTTATACCCGAGTCGACATACATATTTAATGTTTAGAGGTAAGCTTAGCTCATTTATATGTGTTAGGCCTTAGACTAATAAATTGTGCAGACTCACAGGCCATATCTAAATCGAGACTCACATGCCATATCTAAATCGGACCACATAAGGGAGAGCAACCAAGCAAGCTCGACACATTTTAACACTCTTAAATTCATTGTGAAATTATGTGTTAGAATTTTTTTAAAGCCCGATATAGTAAAAATTGATCCACCAAAATTAGAATCACACAATTTAGGAGGCAAAAAAAGAGTAAATTTTCATATTATAAAAATGAGTCCCATTATGAATGAAATTATAAACCTAATTTCAAAAGGACCATAGCCGAATAGAAATTAGATTATTTATTATCTTGTTTGTCCTCTTAACGCCTTATTTTTGCCTTCAAAAAATATTTTAAAACATTGACATGCATAGACGAAGTTAAAAGTAAACGAGGGTCGCCGTCTACTTTTAAAAATTTAAAATTAGTCCTAAGAATATTACTTTTGTAGATAAAATATATTAAAATTTTACTTATAATTATTACAAATTTATAAATAAATTCTTAAATTTTTATTAAAAATATATTTTTACCTTCTAAATTTTATATATATTTTTTTTTTCTAGATTGCATCGACACGCGTTCCCACTTGTAAGGAGAACCGAATATTATAGTGGATAAGAACTTAAAGGGGATTGATTAAAAAAAAAAAAAAAGAGAAAAGAAAATCGATTGGTTATTTATATAATCGAGTTTAATTAATTACTAAGACGCTATTGGCTAGAGTAGGAATAACCACGGCGCCGACGAAGACGATTAGGTGTCAAGTGGGACCATAAAACACCGTACGTTTATGAACCCAACCCAACCCAGGCCCACACCCTCACGGCGTCAGCCTCTCGTATGTATGTATGTGCTGTATGTACATACGACTTCCCACACAGGATTGAATAATTGGACCGTTGCCATTGGAACTCTCCTGGGCAGGGCCCACAATTTATGATTAGGTGTCTCATCCGTAGACCGTAATCTATATGACTTATTACGTAGATGCAATAATTATTTTTTAAAACCATAAAAATAATTAGTCAAAATACTTAAAGATGGGATTTAGTATAATCATGTAGATTAAGATTCTATGATTTATTCGCAGAAGATCTGACCGTTTATATTCTTCTATGTCATTTAAAGAATAATTGTGGCTTGCTTTTAGTTGAGAGTTATATTGATTATGGCTTGTTTTTAACCGATAAATACAGACCATCAGATCTCTTATAATGATTTTTAACTTTTGATCTATTTGATCTATGTACAACTTTATTATATTATTATTTCTTAAATTTATTATTTTTTAAATTATTAAAAAAGTCAAATGTTATATAATAGAACTTTGATAAATTTATTAAAATAATATTTTTTAGCACAAATTTAAATATAATATATTAATTTTTCTTTATTTAATAAATAATTTTTTTTTTAATTATTAAATTTTCGTATATCTTTGATCGTTTCTGAATAAATAACCACATTGCATGGAGATTGAGCTCGTGATGGGTGAATCTGATTAACTTTACGTAATCTAAACAAAGTAAAGATCGGATAAGAACGAAACAGAAATGGGCACAAGTAGGAAGAACAAGGGGAGCCCTTAATTGGGGGAAAGCCGACAAAATATTGTGGTCGGAAATAATGTGGGGGGGGGGGGGGGGGGGAGAGTCTAGAGTGGCTCTTTGGAATCTTAGATAAATTTAAAATTTAGGATTTTTTATAATTACTGAATAATAAATTAAAATATTTATTAAATATTAATCTTTTATCGTCGAGAGTCCTCTGGAGTTTGGGTGGTATTGATACCTTAAACCTGGGCAATAAGACAAAAAATGATAAAGATAGAAAGGACGAATCAAATGGTGCCAGGTAATCGAACCTCTTATGGAAAGGAGGGGGAAGGGAGGCTGCCTGTCTGATCCATCGTACCATAATTATCCATTTTAACCAATAAGGTGGGGGGCCACGCCCCATCCTAGTGGAAATAACCATCTTTAATGTTTATCCAGATTCTTATTGGTCGTCGTAAAAGCAAACAGCAAATAATACAACAGATTTGGATGGACAGACAGTGAGATAGAGAGAGGGAGTGAGAAGCCATGCTTTGCTTGCTGGGAGCAGCAGAAGCTCATCTCATGTAATCAGGGGGGATGAACGTGAGAGTAGAGAACACAGTCTCTGTGAATCTGTCCATGTGAAACCTGATCCACTTGGCCATGTGGGTCTCACTTCACATTCACTCTCCTTTAGGTATTAATATTATGATTTATGAGAACCTCTAAAATAGTATATATAAAAAATACGTATTTAAGTCAGATTAATGGTAATGGTAACAAGATGCGTGGAATTATAGAAAAATTCAAAAAAACTATTTTACAGTATCTTGTACGTCAGATTAAAATATATTTTATTTTATTTTTATTTTTATTTTTATTTTTATTATATTATCTCGTGGTCTTCATAAATTACATTAGAAGTGATAGATAGTAATCTAAAGAGTTAAAAATAAAAAATAAAAACTTTTAATCAAATAATATTCTTCACTAAAATAGAAGAGAACCCTAACAATTCATGTCGACCGTTATTGTATCTCTAAATCAAGAATCTTTCTAGTAACTTGCCTGTTTGGGTTGACCCACACTCACACTCACACTCAACCACATCCCCATCCTTCACCCCCATTATTCTACTGCATTAAATCCCACCATCTTGATTTTCACCAAAAATAATAAATAATAAATAATAAAATTAATTTTAAAAAGGGGCAAAATTTATATTATAAGCCAAGTGGCCAACCTCCTATATCTATCTCTTCAACTCAATCCTCCATTTCACACGGCAACAACTCTCCAACCCAAAAAAAAAAAAAAAAAGGGGGAAAAAATAAAAATGGAAGCAAGCAATTCCATAGATGAAAGCACAACAAGCGAATCCACCACCATTTCTCCGATAAAGCCGTCATCTTTTCCCGTCAAGGCCGCCTCTCCTCCGGGAAGCGGAGCAAGCATCATTCTAGACTCTTCCGATTCAAACGGCGTTGAAGCAGAGTCCCGTAAACTGCCATCCTCCCGTTTCAAAGGCGTCGTGCCTCAACCAAACGGGCGTTGGGGAGCTCAGATTTACGAGAAGCACCAGCGCGTCTGGCTCGGAACATTCAACGAAGAAGACGAAGCTGCACGGGCCTACGACATAGCCGCCCAACGGTTCCGCGGACGCGACGCTATCACAAACTTCAAGCCGCTTTTCCAAACTGGCGTCGCGGATGATTGCGAGACGGCGTTTCTCAACTCTCATTCGAAAGCGGAGATCGTGGACATGCTACGGAAACACACTTACGATGAGGAGCTTGAGCAGAGTAAGAGAAACTATAACGGCAGGTTGAACCGGGATGATCTAACGCGGACGCGAACCGGATCTGGGGAGTTGAACCGGGTTTCGAATGAACGGGAGTTGCTGTTTGAGAAAGCGGTTACGCCGAGTGACGTCGGCAAACTGAACCGGTTGGTGATTCCGAAACAGCATGCCGAAAAGCACTTTCCGCTGCAGAGTGGAGGAGGAGGAAGTGCTTCTTCTTCTTCTTCTTCTTCGTCCAAAGGGCTTCTGCTTAACTTTGAGGATTTTGGAGGGAAAGTGTGGCGGTTCAGGTACTCTTACTGGAACAGTAGTCAAAGCTATGTGTTGACCAAGGGATGGAGCCGGTTCGTGAAGGAGAAGAATTTGAAAGCCGGTGACATTGTGAGCTTTATGAGCGGGATCAGCGGACCGGGTGTTGAGAAGCAGAACCAGCTCTTCATTGACTGGAAGACGAGGAGTGTGAACCCGGTTCAGCAGCCGGTTCAGATGTTTAGACTGTTTGGGGTTAATATCTTGGAGTTGCCCGGGGTTGACGGGACTGGATCGTGTGGTGGGAAGAGAGTCAGAGAGATGGAGTCCATGGATTTTGACTGTAGTAAGAAGCAGAGGATTATTGGTGCTTTGTAACATCTTTTTTTTCTTCTTCTCTACCTGTTTTGGGTTTTTTGTGGGCTGGTGTAGTTGCAAGTTGCAAAAAGGAGAAGTGTAAATTAATAAATTACCAAAAAAAAAAAAGCTCTCACAATCAGTTAAACTGTAGCTCACAAACCTCTTTACGCAAACTAGTAAACAACTTTCCTATAAGCTTAAAAAATTTCCCGACAATTACAGTTATAAGCCTAAAGTATAGTATACCTCACCCAGATTCAGTTAGCCATGTGCACTTTGATCAGTTATAACGTTTGGAAGGTGAGTTATAAACGCGAAGATGATGGTTAGTACAAAAGTTTTAGTTTCACTTATAGTACCTTCTCGTTTCTAAAAAATTCGTTAGTACATTGCTACTACTAACTAAGAGAGTAGGGATGATGGGTGGTCTATAATTTGTTTTAGATCGAAGAAGATTGATCATAAAAGTCAACCATATAACAAATTGATCATAAAGGTCAACTTCTTAAATCGAGAGAAAAAAATAAGCCTTAAGCCCACCGTGAAAAAAGTCAAAAGAGAGAATTGTCGACAACTTAAAGCTGTACCGTTACGCGTTTTCCTCTTGGGATGGTTTGTCCTAGTACGATCTGTAATTCCAGGAAAGCTGATGTTGAACACTTTGATCATATTCAACACCAACCCATTTGGGCCCATCATTGTATAACATTTGAAGATGCATGGACCTCAGTTTTCATCCACACAGCATGCCACCTGTCTCGGTGTCTCCTTATGTTTTGTATTTGGGTCCACAAACAGCTCATCAGAAGGTAAGTGGAATCTTCTCCGTATATTGGGGCCATATTATGAGAGCACTGTTTCATTACATGACTACTGTACATACTACACGTGTATATAACTTAAATCCAGGGTTTATTTAGTGCACGTGTAGTTTATATTTTTAAAATTTATTTTTATATAATTTTTTATTAATTTTTGTATTCTTATATAATTTATATAAATAAAATTCAGAACATACATAAACATGCTATGTTAATATTATTGATCTGAACTACATATAAACTAAAAGGTAAATTAACCCTTAATTTCATGTATGTCTACTTCTTACGGTTTTGGTAAATAACCTGTCCATTTAGGTAGATTTATACATGAATGATTTAGGGGTCTTTAGACCTAAGTATATTTTTAATCCAACGATTACCGACTATTTGGTACAAAGTAACTTTAAAGTCAAAACTCGGTTTTGTACAAATATTATTTTTAGCAGATTTTGCTTAATGAGAGGAATTCTGCCCTCTTATGCAAATGAGTTAATTATGTGAACTAAAGGTATGTGGTTTACTAATATTATCATTTCCTAATCAAATTTAGTTTTCTTAATCATTTGACAGTCAAATGTGATACCCAAGTAAAATTTTGAATCGTTTGATCGATCGACTAGAGTACCAACCGGCAACATACTGACTTCTAAGACGTACTTACTTACCCAATAATTTCTGGAAGATGTAGTAAAGACATGTCACAGCTTGATTCACATAGTTGATGCAGTGTAAAAAATATAAATGGAAAGTATGTTTATGTGCATGGTATTAATTAATCTTCCAGTTTGTTATTTAGGATGGGATAATCAAGTAAGAAGGCAGTTTTATTGCAAGTGGTATATATCCACTTTTTCTTGTTGATTCTATCTTTTGGGATGGACCAAAATGAAATGTTCATGCGATGTTACGTACTACATGTCGTACATGGAGTTATTAGTACGAGGTTTGTCTACTAACATGTACTACTACGAACACTCCGGAAAATAGATTCTCTTGAAAACATTCTAATCTCATCTGTATATCATATGTATGTACCATTTCTGGCTTATGAGTACGTCTAACTGACCTCACTTCCGATTTGAAGAAATCCAAAGAAAGCAAATGAAAAGAGCCAATCGAACCTAAAAGAAAATAAAAGAAAGTAAAAGAAAAATAAAAATAAAAATAAAAATGGAAAGAGAATAATTTTAGTAGGTCGGTGAATGTATACTTTTCTTTGGAGGTTTATAGCGACTTCTAGTAGTTCTAGAAGATAAAACAGCTTCTTACTTTGGAAACCCACAGGTTAAACGCTTGCCCACAGATCCAAGTAATCTGTTTTTGTTTTTGATAACATGTTTTTGAAAACTACGCCCTTTCCATCTCTATTTGAACGTATAATTTTTCAACAACGCTTCTCATTCGCATATAACACTTTGCATGTTCTTCTGATTTAAATGATTAATGGGTGATCTTTACAATTTACATAATTGTTATGCATATGATCTCTAATATTTAATTCATATTTTTTGAAAAATGTTTTATAATAATGATTAATGGATCTAATTTGTTGCTTGGAAGTCAACTCACTTGTACGATTTAAACTAATTCTAGCTTTGTACTACCATTGTATGTAGCTAGTACATGAAGCCACTATGACAACATTTTTATTTTATTTTTTTTTATTTTTACGGAAATTTGGTGAACCAATGGAAAGTTAAAGAACAAGAGAAGACATTAACAAGAATAATAAAGTAAACCATAATGATAACTAAACATTAATGTCGTTGTGCTCCATTTCTTCAATACATACATCATTCCCTCAATTCTACTTCAAGTTGGATGCAAATCCCATGCGGAGAACTTTTCAAGATTGTATTGAATTTGAATTGATATAGTTTAGTCGAACGGATCGCAATCTTAATTACTGTTACGACATAGTCTATAACTTTCGATAAATAATTAATTAGAAAAAAATATGACAAAATAATTGAACAAGTCGTAATAATAAGATAGAAAACGAGACAAATATTAATAAGAACAGTCGGAAAAAAATTGTGTACGATCTCGTTCATTTGATCCGTTTGTTTGTTATCATATTTTCAAAGAAGTAATATTGCCGGATGTCTATACGAAATCAACTTAGATGAAGACTCTCCTCCCATCCTTCTTGAGAAGCCAAATTACATCTTAATAGCGATACTATTTGTTTTTATTATTAGGATTTAAGCTTTTAAGTTTTAGAATTTAGAATTTAGAATTTGAATGCAAATCTCTCAAACTTCAATTTGAAAAATATTTGTTTTGTTATTTTCACTATTTTCTCCAAACGTTTATTAAGAAAGAAAAAAGAGGTTTATTTCTGTTCGAAAATAAATGAAAATTTATTATATTAAGTACGGATTATATATTATTTTTATAATTTTATAAATAAAAATTATAATATATATATAACTTTACTATATAATAAAATTTCATTTTACAAAGTATAATAATAATACACGAACCGTATGATTCATAGTAATAGAAGAATTTGTAGTGTTTTATGTTCATGGAAGGTATAGATCCCTCAATATATAATAAACGGCAAAATATTACCTTCAACGATTCTTTATTGCTAGCCAATACGTTTTGACTACGTGTTGGTCATAGAAGCGTCACATGCTGTACTAAATTCACAAAGCTTAAACTACTCTCTCCACGTGTCGACATACTAGAAGTTACTGACCTAGACCAATTCCAAACAGCGCGTGTTGAGTAAATGGTTTTGGGATAAGATAATCCAGAAGGGGAAATGGCTCTTTAAGCGCATCAAAGGTCGGAAACTCGGAACAACTCAGTACAACTCAGTACAACTCAGTACAACTCAGTACAACTCAGTACTCAGAGAAACATAGACAGGACCGTTGTTTCCAGCTGGTTTGGAAGTGCTTTATAAAAATGTCTATATGTGAAAATTAGTTTATAAATAAAAATATATTTAAGATGTATTTATAAGTACAAATTAATTAGGATATTTAAAATATATTTATTTAAAAAAAAAAAAAAACTAAGTAAAGAGAAGTGCTCAAAGATGAAAGCAACTCACAAAACTATTAAGAGTGTACCTAAATATATGTCGTGCCAACGTGTAGATAGTAGAACTTGCATTATGATGTCATTAATCAGATATAGATGAATAAATTTTCAAGGTGAACTTCTATAAATAAATAAATAAATAAATAAAAACATTTACTAAAGATTTGTAGCTTGCAGATAATATTCGTTTCGAAGAACTAAAGAGAATCTCATTCTCGAATATTCAACCTCTTTCTGTCTGTCTCTCTCTGTCCTCCCTTTCTCTCTCTTGTTTTTTATGTGACAACCCGACTTCGGTTTACTTCTATCTTCTAAGTAATCAACTGCCTCTCTTCTCCCTCTCTGCTCTCTCCGATCAATTCCAGGTTCTTCTCAAATAATTACTTCATAATTCCATTTTTTTATTTTTTTTTACCCATCAATTTCTCCATCTAGAAAATATTTTCTTTTCTTTCTTCTTTTGTCCTAAATTAATATATATATATATATGTTTTTTCTTTTTTTTAATAAATTTGTTAGGTTATGAAGTTTATTCTCTTCTATGATTCTACTTAGATCCCATATTCGGCTTTGAGAAGCCTGATTCCTATTCGTCCCCTTCGGATTTCTCTATGTTATAACCCACCATCCCCCTTGTATTTAAGGCAATAAAGCAGCAACCAACAAGTCAAGACAGATTCAACAAGTTTTCCCGGAAAAACAAAAAGAAAAGGATGAATTTTCCCCAGAAAATGCAGGGGAATAATAATAGCGGTTTGGGCTTTAAAGAGTATGTAGACGCTTTGGAAGCAGAACGTCGCAAGATTCAGGTTTTTCACCGTGAGCTTCCTCTCTGTTTAGAGCTTGTAACTCAAGGTTAGAATCTATAACTTCAATTTGTTTTTTTTTTTTTTTGGTGATTGGTGTTAATTTTTGGCGGGTTGGATTTTCTTTTTCGCAGCTATTGAATCATGCAGGCAACAGTTATCTGGAACGACGACGTCTGAGTATATGAATGGAGGGCAATCGGAATGTTCAGAGCAGACTTCAAGTCCAGTTTTGGAGGAATTCATGCCCATTAAAAGAGCTGCTACGGCTGCTACTGATCATTCTTTAGATTTTGATGATAAAGATGAACAATCTGATGATCGTAATAATAATACTAACTCTAATGATGGGATGAAGAATAAATTAGTGGGCCAGGCTGATTGGCTTAGATCTGCTCAGCTATGGAATCAAACCCCAGATCCACCCATCAAAGAGGTATATTTTATATTTTATATTTTGAAATTTTCTTAGACCTGTTTGGAACAGGAGAAAAAAATGAAGGAAAATGGGAGAGAAAGAAAACAGTTTCTGAAGAAAATGTTTTTGTTCAGGATGAACCTAAAAAGGCGTCGGTTGTTGAGGTGAAGAGAAATGGGGGGGCGTTTCAGCCGTTTCATAGAGAAAAAGCTAGTCTTGTGAAAACTCGGCCAGCAGTGAGTACGCCCCAAGCACCTGCTGCTGCCAGTTCAACGGCGGGAACCACTGCCTCCGGCGGCGGAGGTCGTGGTGGTGCGACCTGCTTAAGAATTGAGAAAGAGAGTCAGAACAATAGAAAGCAGCGGCGGTGCTGGTCTCCCGAACTGCACCGACGGTTCCTGCATGCTCTGCAACAGCTTGGACGTTCGCATGGTATATTTTAATGTATATAATTTTTTTTTTTAATTTAATTAATTAATTTTCCTACATTTGACTCGATTGATTAAGTTTGATTTTGCTTGTTTATTTATAATTAATTACAGCTGCAACACCAAAGCAAATTAGAGAGCTAATGAAGGTGGATGGGCTAACTAACGACGAAGTCAAAAGCCATTTACAGGTTTGTCTCTCTAGAAGGATTGGGTCAATTTCTGTGTCTTTTATTACTCTAATTAAATGTTTCGGTTTTTTTTTTCCCCCAGAAATATAGATTGCACACAAGAAGGCCAAGTTCTGCAGGACACAATAACGGCAGCCCAAGAGCACCCCAATTCGTGGTGGTGGGAGGCATATGGGTCCCACCACCCCCGGAATACACCGGTGGGGCTGCTGCAACCACACGATCTCCCCCGACAATTTACTCTTCGCAGCAGATGGTCTCGGTCTCACAGGACTCGGCAGCCGCCACGAGAAGGCCGTCCAGTGTATCAACCGATAACTTAGGAGAAGTTGGGGGAGGAGGAGGATCAGGCCTTCATTCTAACAATTCCCCGACCACTTCTTCCTCCTCTCACACTAGCACAGGTTCCCCTGTTTTGTAGTTTTATTTTGTAGGCTCGAGAGAAAGTTAATTATAATAATGTATAATTTTGTAACAAGATTTTAACTATATGATATACTTTTTGTCACGCTCTTCGACCTCGAATCAAATTATTATCTTAATTAGCACAATTATCTGATTGGGAACTTACCTGTGTACGACTTAAGGCGAATGCTGATGATCATCAGACGGTTTCAAAAAATAATGATTTAATTAATTTATTATTATTGAGGAAAGCTAAACCAATCAAATTACATCCTTAAGAAAATTAAGATTCCATTGACAAATCAAAAGCAGAATGCAGGAATCTTGATCGCCATAGAAGAATATTTTACTATTCGAAAATATATATGCGTAGATATATTGAAGGGATCAAAGTTGAAGCGGGGGATGTACCGAAATTTGTAAGTATATTATTTTTTGTTAATTTAATAAATGAAAAATTTTATTTCTGCAAAAATTTCTCAACAAGTTATGACTTTTGTTGACATGACATAATATGAACTCTTAAAAGTATATAGTTTATTGACCATTTTAAAATTGGCAAATTATATATGAATTTTTTATGCTTTATTGATATTATAAATAAATCGATAGTAAATAAATTTATTTTAAATAAATATGTAATAGGAATATGAATATGTATTTTTTTTAAATGTAATTATAAAAAACTTGTAAAAAATATCATTAATACAACAATATGATAAATTATAAATGTTGGTTGAATGATTTAATATTAATTATTAAAAATTAGATTTGTATTTTAATTTTGATTTAAAGGATTTACTTGTAAGTGAAGACAAATATGAAAATATTCTTTTATAGTTCTAAAATTTTAAAGAATCCATAAATCTAAAAAAATTTATTTATAATTCTTAAAATATCAAAAGATCGACTTAAGATATCTACATATAATTTACCATTTTATAATTTATTTACATAAGAGAAGAGTGAAGAACATTAACTATAGAGAGATTTGGTCGGTGAAAAAAGTATAATCTTAGCTTGTTTTTAAGTAAGTAGAGATAAATTGATGAGTCAAATTATTATAATTTTTTTTTAAAAAAATTATAAAATAAGACAGAACTCTTGATTTATAAATCAATTAGAAATTTTCTCTCAAAGAGATATGGAATGAATTCCAAAATTCTCTCTCATTTATGAGTTGATTATTATGAAAATCCAACAATCGTATAATGGATGAGTAGCACTTACCAATAAACTATGAAAACATATATATTTAAGATATAATTCTGATATCATAATAAATTGATGAGTCTAAAAATTTATTCTCTTATAAAGTTTTGTAAATAAAAATAAAACTATTCATTTATAAAATAATTAGAGATTTTCTCTTTAAATAACGTAAGACGAATTCAAAGACCGAGTAATGTTGGATTAATTTATTCTATGGCGTTGGAGAAAGTAAGGTGGTGCTAACTAATCCATTACCTATTTTAAAACCCTACTCTCTTTTCCAATCAGTTTTGGAATCTACCATCTTCATGTACGGCGCTGGTATCTTTTTTTCAAGTGTTGCTTACTTGAATATTTAGGAGGATACATCGAGAAAGCCATCAATAGGATCAAATCTTAAGAACCAAAGAATATATGAAATATATTTTTCCATCTATATGTGTAAGCCTAAATTTGGACGATAATATTATTATCGTTTCATGTCATGACTGAATATCCAATATATACATAAATACATATATAAAATTATATGTATATATATATATATGTTATCATCATCGAAGTGGATATTATGGAGATTCGGTCTTTTAGTATTTATACAAATAAAAATTTGTAAAATATATTAAAATTTGAAAATTTTTTATAAAATAATTATATCTCAATCCGATCGTGATTTCAATCCAAACTAATAAAACTTAATCTAATGTAATAAACCTTGTACCTTAGTTTTTAGACTTAATTGTCTTGAACGAAGCCACTAGGCCAGAATTTGGAACCATTCAGAACAGAAATGGGTATTAGTTTTTAGGGTATCATCAAGGGTCACGACATCTAATTTTCTAAACCTTCTCTTTTTTATTATATATATAATAGCTCTAATTAAAACGTGGCAGCTCCTTATTTGATATTTAAAACAAGCAAGCAACTGGGCGAAACAAAACAAAACACGAAGGGACAAAATCCAGAATAATGTACTACAATAATACTAAACTTCTCCAACTCCCATGGCCTTGGAATATTCCAAACTATTTGACCTAATTATAATTATTATAACAATCGTGAATTTTGAGATCTAGGCTAAATTTAATTTTTATTGCTCATTAATTGTAGTTTTTTTTTTTTTTTAATTAATGGAGTTGAAATGTTTTTTTTGTTTTTGTTTTTCTTACCTATTTACAGTGTTATTGATTTTATTTACTCATTAATTTATATAAAGAGTAATTATTATATATATAATAAATCATGTAAATTTTAATTTATTAATAAATAATAATTTTATTTTGTAAAATTATTTTTCATATTTCTTAAATAAAAATAAAAATATATATACATTATATAATAATAATTATTATTTAGAGCTCTCACACATTGATGAGGCTTAGACAGTAGCTCTCTTGCCCTGACCTGATTAGAATAAGAGAAGTAGTCGTATATTCTAATAAGATGGGACCAGATATTCTTTTCTTGTATTTATTTAACTTGAGAGATATATATATATATATATATATATAAAATAATAAAAAATAAAAAGAAAAGATATTCTGATATGTGATCCCCAAGAGAATCTTTCTCTCGTCCAAGATTCCCAACTACTTTTATTTTCTTATCTTTTCGTTGTTTACAATGTGACTGTTTTAGATAAATCCAAGCTGTCCTGTTCTTTAGTCGTGGACCTCGTGGTATCTAAAATTTATTAATGTTTTATCTTAATAATAGTTATAGTCACTATTCCTAAGTTCATATTCTTTAGATGATATGAAACCAAACATTAAGGAATTATAGTTATAAATAAATTATAATAAAAAACATGTTTTAAATGGTATTAATCCACTTATACGTTTTTAACCTTAGTCTGATATTAAGTGTGTTAAAAATATTTATGTTCGATTAATTAAATATTTATATATTACCTATATTTTTGTAAGAAAAATATTTTATATCAAATTACTCAAATTTAATATTAAAATCTAATTTGCTACATAATCTTTCATATTTAATTTAATAATTACTATAATGAAATTAAATCTTATTTTAATTTTATTTTTTTGTTTTTTTGTTTTTTTTTTATATTATCACTTCAGTCATTTTTTTCTTAAATTTAAATTCGATAATCCGTATATTTTTTAGTATTCATTTTATCCCTAAATAACATAACTTATCCAAAATATAATAAACAGCTCGAATTACACCGACCATATGAACGCCCTGCTCCATGCAATTCAACCCTTACACCGATTGTATAGACGCCGCGCCATGCAATCCAACCCCCACGCCGGCATCTTCATTCTTCACTGTACATTTTCAAGTGATTGATTTGTTGCACAGCTTTCACGCTAACTTGTATTTACTTCATTCTATGTTAAGTATACGAAGGGCTATGTAGATGGAAGACAACAGGTCAATGTCAATGAGTCTCACGAGCAAGAAATCTTAAAAAAAGATGGTTAAAGTAAAAGAAAGTAAAAAGAACTTATCCAAGGTCTAGATTAATATGTACAGATAAGTTTCTTGAAAGTAAGGGAAGCTGGTAAGGTAAAAAAAGACCGCTTGTCATTGCAACTGGTAAGTTTCTTATAAAGAACTTCAGTGAAAACTTAATAGAGGCAAATAAGGAAGTGAACTAACTAACTGCGACTCAATGTAAATGTACTTTATATTATCATCATTTCATGAAAATTCAAAATAATTATTGCCATTATTCCACCTACCAATTGAGTCACCAGCCACTACATATATGTGATGATGATAGCGAGTCGCACAACGCTCACATTGAAGGGTATCAACATATCAGGCTGTCTTCTTTTTCGCTGCAAACAAAAGAAAAGGAAAAAAAAATTAAAAAAATGGTGTCATATACTGCTACTGCTACTACTGATCCTCCTAAGGTAAATATCAAACACCATCAAAATCTTCCCCCCTAAGGCCTAAATTAACAAGCTTTATTGTTTGTCTTGAGACTAAGTTTCTTTGATGATTCACTCATGCATGCAAACAAGTTTCTTCGATACTAACTGTTTGAATTCACTTTTCGGATCGCAGAGCAAAATGGTAGTACTCGACCTTTCATACCGTCATTGCAATGATTGGTGCCGGTGTTCTCAGCTTGCCTTATGCCAGCCATGCCTTACTTGGGATGGTACTAAATGAAATTAAGTAAAAAAAAAAAGAAAAAACTCAAACCTTCAATTTTGTATTCTCTATTCTTATTTGTTATTTTGTGTTCTATATATAAATCCACTATACGGAATTTCATCTTTACATATGCTTAGTGTCTTAATATATACTGTTGAATTGAATTGTTCTAGGGGTCGGGGAATAATGATGTTCATAAATATCATGGTATATTGACCCTGAACACGATTTACTGTAACCATTATTCGTTATATAAATTTATAAATTAATGAGCAAGCAAAATTAAGTAACACATTAACAACGGGTAAAAAAAATATTTAACTCTAATGATAGGAAAAAACTACAATTTACTGGACAATCAAAGTTAAGTATGGGCAAAAAAAAAAAAAAAGAAAAAAAAAGGAGTTTAAAAGAAATATAAGAGGATAAAAGTCTTATTTTTGTATAATTTAAGGGCAATTTTTTAATAAAAAAAATATAATATTTTGAGAGAATTAAATCTAATTTGAGATAAACAAACATGAATATTCAAAATAAGAGGTCAATATATAATATATATGAGAATCCTTTTTTGCTGAAAAGGAAATTATCATATCATTTTTTTTTACAATCAAAGATGCCTCAACTTTTTTCTTTTACTTTTACTCTTTCTTTTTCTTTTACTTTTTCATGTGTAAGGGGAGATGCCTCAACTTTAGTGAAAACTGAAAGGGATCCTTTTGAAAGAATTTGTAAATTAGGGAAAGAAAGATCTAATATTCTGTTTTGCTGGGCCAGTGACGTGTTTCTTTTAAAATGTCGGGCTGGGCATATATGCAAAAATAAAAGCCCATCATCTTAGAGCATAAAGTCCAAACAGATAAGATTGGACTGAACTTTCTTGGGCTTGCGCATGGGCCGCTAGCTGCCGTCGCCACGAGTCCAGTCAATCACAACTTTTAGTTTGATTGAAAACAGAAATAAAAGAGAAAGGAAAAAAGAAAAAAAAATCTCGGAGCCAATTTCAATTTGAGAAGGAGATATAGCCACAGAGAGAGAGAGAGAGAGAGAGAGAGAGAGAGAGAGGGAAGAAGAAGAAGATGGAGACTGCAATAAGCTGGAGACTGGCTCTCTCACCCAACAGAGTCCTCAATCCTAAATCAGGTCCTTACATTTTCTAAAATTCTTATTTAGTATTTTTAATCTCTTCGACGTTTAAGCTTTGTGTTTGATTTCTTGTTTTCTGCTTTCTTAGGTTTTCTTTCTCTCAATCTCTCTCTTTAAATTGCATTATTCACATATGCTGAAAATGCTTCTTTGTTTCGACTCCTCTAGGATTTGCCTCCATTTTCCTAAATTTATCTGTGTCCTGGAATTCTTCATCCTCGAGCTTCAGTGACATCGATTCTACATTTCTGTTAGGCAATCAATCTTCTTAGGTTGTTTAAAACTTGTTTAATTGACCAGATTCTATTCTCCCTTTACAAATTTCCTGAATTTTTTTTCTTCATAAAACGGTTATTGCTCAGTTATTTGAAAGCGACGATTAGTCTTAACTAATTATTGTAATTAATTGTTAATAGAATTTGACTCTGTGTATGTACATGGCAGGTGACAAAACTGCCAGTAAGGGACCATGCACCAATTTGGGCATTCCAATGGCTGTATCTGCAACAGGACAAGGTAAAGGGGGTGGATTGTTAGAAAGGCCTGTTATTGAGAAAACAACACCTGGCCGAGAATCTGAATTTGATTTGAGGTATAATTGACACTCCATAGCACCTTTTGTTTTTGTTAAAATGAAAACCTCAACATATTGCTTGTCCTTTAACATGAGAATTGGATCTCTTGTGAAATAGAATAATAGATGGTAGATTCTCATTTACACTTAAAAAATTAAGAAACATTGTAGATTTGAAACACTGTCATCAAAGTTTTTCGACTTTGAGCTTCCCTCTGCCCTTGTGATGCCCTTTTTAATGTCATTTGTCTAACATTTTTGCTACGTATTGATATGTTTATTTGAGAAATGGTTGATTGATATTCAGCAAAAAAAAAAAAAGAAAAAAAAAAATTCCCGAACTTGTGAATTTTCAAGTGGGAAATTGTGATTTCGTAGTCTAATTAGTGATCTAACACCTGCCAAAAAATGTGTTTTATGTAGGAAATCAAGGAAAATCTCGCCACCGTATCGCGTGATTCTACACAACGACAACTTCAACAAAAGGGAGTATGTAGTACAAGTGCTGATGAAAGTTATTCCGGGAATGACAATTGACAATGCAGTTAATATCATGCAAGAAGCACATAGCAATGGCTTGGCAGTGGTTATAATCTGTGCTCAAGCTGATGCAGAAGAGCATTGCTTGCAGCTTAGAGGCAATGGCCTTCTCAGCTCGATTGAACCTGCAGGCGGTGGGAGCTGATCAGACAACACACCCACATGGGATTTCTGTGCTAGTTTAAAACATGGATCTCAGTGGCCTATCATATTGGTGTACATAACTTGGTTAAGGTTATATGAAATACAATCTTACATCCTACAGATCGTTTTGTTGTTCAATTGAAGTTTGAACACTCTTAATAAGTCTTGTATCGCTGATTTTCTGGTATCAAGGAAGTATAGCTAGGTTTTTGCAGGAGGGGTTAAGACACTCTTTTGAAGACCCAAAAAGTAAAAGAAAAAAAATGGTGGGTCCGACGTGGTAGTAAAGAATTGGGCCAGTTTAATTATGAAGACCATCATCAAACCGGGGACAACAGTTATGATTTAGAGGCACTGAATGTCTAAGGAACATGATTACAGCCTATGTAATGCTAGTACTCAATTATGTATGAGATTGAATAATCATGATAATGAGATGCCTACTGAATCTAAATTAATCAGGTTTTGAGGAATCATTATTAGTTTATAAAGAGCAAGTACTTTGTGATGAAGAAAATACTCTCATACAGATCTACGAAAATATATGTGCATACATATATATATATATATATTAATTCATTACACGAATTCTTATTTTCATGGGATCAAAATCGATTTTTAGATAATATACTAGAGTGAGAGAGAGAGACTATTAATAAGATAAAAGGGGATGAAACTTACGTCCAAAGACAAGTAATTGGTTATGATTATATCATATTTGAAGCTCTCCTTTTGACCCACAAATGTCTCCCTTGTTGGCCGCACACCCCATGTTTCCTTTTATTGCTTTAATGCGTCCAAAGGGCATTATGGCCTCCAAAATGGTCAAAAAGACTTGAAAACGAACTGAGAAAAGAAGAAGACTCAGAAAGACCACTCCTGAGAAAGAGAGAAAAGCAAAAGTTGCAACAGAAGATGATCAATCCGCCCTATGGTGAAGTGTACTGTGTACCGGTACAAATTTGATCCTTTGTTTAAACTTAGAACTACATCGTGATTCAGATGAACAATCTGTCCATGTAAATCTACAAACATTATTGCTTTCATATTGAATAGACAAAAATAGAAGTAACTATTCATTCAAGAGAAGAAATAGAATGCAAGAAGCATTTGCTGATTAATATCCAAACATGAAATTCTTAACAAAAAAACATCTCTTTTTGAATCCTTACTACACAACCTTGAGCCTTGCTCTTAAAGAGTCATGTCCCACCCGTGTGTGTCTTTAATTTGCTTCGCTCTTATATTTTTTCAGGTGCCCTTTTGTTTTCTTCTCAACCTGCTTTACGTGAATCTTCCTTCCCCTCCTCCTCTTCTTCTTCATTTTCTTCTTCCTTTTCTTCTTAAATAAACAACATTCTTCACCTACACATTCCCAAACACTCTCCTTCTCTTTCGCTCCAAATGGCAGAAATGGGTTTATTCTTCTCTTTCCTCCTCTTCGTCCTTCTCTATGCCTCTCAACCTGCCAGCTCTCGGATTTTACCTCCGCAGACCTCTACCACGGCGGTTCTCGATGTGGCGGCGATGATTCACGACACCCAGCGAGTTTTCGCGTTGGACTCTAAAACCGCCGACGAACTCAAACAACTAGGAAAAAGTGTCTCCTCAGATTCGTCGCCGTTTAGTTTCCAGCTACAGTCGAGGATTTCGCTGCGGAAACCTTCGCATAATGACTACAAGTCACTGACGTTAGCTCGACTCGCTCGAGACTCAGTCCGAGTCAGATCTTTGACTACAAGGTTGGATCTAGCTGTTAGAGGGATTTCCGGGTCGGATCTTAAACCGGTTGATATAAGCAATGTCGGCTCAGAGTTCGGAGGTGAGGATTTGCAGGGTCCGATTGTTTCCGGAGCGAGTCAAGGAAGCGGCGAGTACTTCTCCAGAGTCTCGATCGGTAAGCCGCCGAGTCCGGTTTACATGGTACTCGATACGGGCAGTGACGTCAACTGGGTACAATGCGCACCCTGCGCCGATTGCTACCAGCAAGCCGACCCCATCTTCGAGCCGTCTTCCTCGTCCTCTTTCTCCCCTCTCTCTTGCCAAACTTCACAATGCAAGTCTCTAGACGTGTCGGAATGTCGCAACGGTTCTTGTCTCTACGAGGTTTCCTACGGCGACGGCTCGTACACCGTTGGCGATTTCGTCACAGAGACCATCACGCTCGGCTCGGTTTCAGTCGATAATGTTGCAATTGGTTGCGGACATAACAACGAAGGACTCTTCATCGGCGCGGCTGGCTTGCTTGGGCTCGGCGGCGGGGCACCGTCGTTTCCTTCGCAGCTCAATGCAACGTCGTTTTCGTATTGTCTCGTAGACCGAGACTCTGACTCAGCTTCAACTTTAGACTTTGGATCCCCTATGTCTCCCGACGCCGTTACTGCACCGTTACACCGAAATTCGGTCGTCGACACGTTTTACTATATCGGCATAACCGGAATCAGCGTCAGCGGCGAGATTCTTCCGGTTCCTAAAAAATCCTTTGAGATGGACACTAACGGATTTGGCGGGATTATCGTTGACTCCGGCACGGCGGTGACTCGGTTGCAAACGGACACGTATAACTCGCTCCGAGATGCGTTCGTTAGGGGGACGCATCACTTGCAGCCTACTAACGGCGTTGCTTTGTTCGATACGTGTTACGACTTGTCGTCCAAGTCGAAAGTGGAGGTGCCGACAGTGTCGTTTCATTTCGGGGATGGGAAAGTGTTACCATTACCCGCGAAAAATTACCTGATACCGATCGATTCCGACGGGACTTTTTGTTTCGCCTTTGCGCCGACAGGTTCATCGCTGTCGATTATAGGGAACGTGCAACAGCAGGGGACACGTGTGAGTTTGGACCTTGCTAATTCTCTCGTTGGGTTCTCGCCCAATAAATGTTAGATAGATAATAGAGATTATTAAACTTCTTTTTTATTTTTTGTTTTAAACTATTAGTTTTCACTTGAGATGGCATTTGTAGTAAATTAATTGTTGGTAAGAGGACATTATTGAGAAAAGGGACAGTCTGGCTGTTTATTATTGGCTAGCGCCGAACCAATAAGGTTTAGGAGGAAGAGAGACGGCCGTTTCCCGTTTTCATAAGTTGGCGCGTGGCCGGAGATCAACAAGTCTTTTGCTCATTAGTCATTAACAGTTGAAATTCAAATCCAAAAAATTTTCCGAAAATGATCATCCCCTTTCACTCTCTGTATTCATATTTTATTTCTTAAATAAACCCTAAATCTCTCTCTCTCTCTCTCCCGACGGTTTTGTCGACTTAAATGCAATTTGGACGAAACTTCCCTTAATTTCCCCAATTTCATCTCAAACTATGATTTTCATTCACTCAATTTCACTATGACCGATTCTCTCAGCCCCTCCTCTTCCTCCTACGATTCCGCTTCCGTCGGCTCCGGCGATCAGGTGCTTCCCTCTCTCTCTCTCTTTCTCTCTCCTCCCTCACTTTCTTCACTTCAGTTTCACTTGAATCTTCTTCTTCTTCTTCTTCTTTCGGCCAGATATTTGAAATCTTCAACGACTATGATTTTCTTTCTATTAATTTGACTAGTCAATCTTCCGACAGTGTGGAAGTTCCCGATTGATCTGATTTTCCCGGTGATCACTTTTCTGATCAAGCAACTGATAAATTTGCGTTTCTGATGGATCTGCTTTGTTATGTGTCTAATTACAGAATGTAGTCGGAAGTGTGATCAATGGGGATGGAAGTCAAACTATGGTTTCCGAGCCATCACGTAGATGGCGAGATGTTTTCTGGTCCGGAATTTTTCTGGTCCACTTGGTTGTATTTGGGTTTGCCCTTGTTACTCTTGGGTTTAATAGGTTTAAGCGAGCGAATAGGCTAAAAATCGATAGATTTACTGATGGGCTGTTGGAACACCGGGCTGGATTAACCGAGGATTATTGGCCGCTCTATGCTGTAGCTGGTGGAGTGGGGACGGTTCTCGGATGGACTTGGTTGTTGTTACTTGGTTCTCAAGCAAATTACATGATGAAGGTTTCTGTTCACATTTTAACTACTTATCTTGCTGTGATTAGTGTTTTGTGCTTTTGGGGGGAGCAGTTTTTCTGGGGCGTCGCTTTTGCAATAGGTGCTGGGTTGCATTTCTTGTATGTTGTCTCCGTTATAGACAGGTATGGAGTTGACTTATTTTACATCTTCATGTTTGCAAAAATTAGATTCCTTTTTAATCTTTTTGCACAACAAACGCGAATTGACAATTGTAGTATAGACCAGCAGAGTTATTGCAATGAGATGTTGGATGATGTGAATATTAGTATTAGTATAAACATATCGGGAATTTTGTGATTGTATAGTCGTCTCTGATCTGGCATTGTTGCTCTGTTATATAGACTTCCATTTACCATGCTAGTGCTGCAAAAAGCCGTGAAGATGGTATGGAGCCTTCCTGATGTAATGAGAGTTGCATATGTTTTCATTTTAGCGATGCTTTTATGGATGGGAATTTGGTCATTTGGAGCAGCAGGTATTGTCGCGTCAAGTATGGGTGATGGTGGACAGTGGTGGCTTCTTGTGGTGAGGTGGCAAGTTTTTTATTAAACTATACATTTTTTTGTCCTTGTTGGCTAGGAGAAGGGGGACTACCCATTCCGTGTAATTAGACTACAGCTTTCGCCAAACTTGCTTATGATGCTCCATTTGAACATCCAGGTTTTTTCCGTAAGCTTGTTTTGGACAGGCGCAGTCTTATGTAATACTCTGCATGTCATAGTGTCTGGAATGGTGTTTCTTGTTCTCATTCATGGTGGTAGAGAGGCAGCCTCTATGCCAAGAAACTCATTGGTAAAGTCTTTACGATATGCTGTGACTACATCATTTGGTAGCATTTGCTATGGATCACTTTTCACAGCTGCTATTCGGACACTGCGTTGGGAGGTACGGATGATGCTACCTTTTCTCCTGTTCATCTTCTTCCCCTTCATGGCTCTTCAATCTAAAAACAAATGAATATTTTCAGATCAGGGGATTGCGGTCAAAGATTGGAAACAATGAGTGTTTACTATGCTGCGTTGATTTCCTGTTTCATTTAGTGGAGACACTTGTCCGCTTCTTCAACAAGTATGCCTATGTCCAGGTATATCGTACCCTCTACTTAAGTATCATCCCGTTGCTCCTATGAACCCTATTTTTCATACTATCCTTTTTTGCCATTTGCGACTGATACACTGCCATTTCATTCAGATTGCAGTCTATGGAAAAGGGTTCAATCATTCTGCAAGGGATGCATGGGAGTTATTCCAGTCAACTGGAGTGGAAGCACTTGTTGCCTATGATTGCTCTGGCGCTGTTCTGCTTATGGGAGCTGTTTTGGGTGGGCTTATAACTGGAACTTGCTCAGGTGCATGGACATATCTCAAATGGAATGATAGCGTCTTAATGGTGGGGTCCACCACAATGTTAATGGGAATGGTCCTGGTAAAACATTTCTCCTCTTTCTTGTCTTCATTTATCCCTCATTTCCCCCCCTTTTGACTGGAACATGTAAGAAAATTTTCAGGTGGGATTGGCAATGGTGGTAGTGGAAAGTGCAGTTACATCTATATATATATGTTATGCAGAAGACCCTTTATTGATTCAAAGATGGGATGTAGAATTCTTCAACCAGATGTCGGAAACATTACATCAGCGCCTCCAGTACAGGAGCGCACGAGCTCAGGAAGTGCTGACTCAGCATCGGCTTGACGGCCACTTCCGACAAACAACTATACCGGTTTGATGAAATACCACAGAAAGAAGTGCACAGTTGTAATCAAAAATTGACTTTGATTCATTCAATTATGTATAGATCCCCATAATTTTCGTGAGTTGTTTTTGGAGTTTCTTAGGTACAACCTTAATCTGATCATCTGTTGTAACAAACTGTCTTATACATACCACTGGTGGGTGTATACAGCTGAGATAAGGGAGGGATGTGGGACCCACAAAATGGGGGAGCCTGCCACTGGGTCTTGCATTAGGGATATACCCCTAGATAGGAATCTTGGAAGATAAATGTCATTTTCTCTGGCAAAGCAAATTGGAGGTGAGTTTTTCATGTTATATACAGTATTAATTACCTTGTTTGGTTCTGGACAGACTTACATGTTATATTTGGATAGGTTCTTTTACCGTACTGAATTTTCACTTTTTCACCGTCGCCTGAAAATCACTTGAATACGCAAAATGTAAAAATGTATATAAGGGGAAAAACAGAAAGAAGGAAAGGAAACATCGTGGCTTGGGGCTGCGGGCCTGGAAGAAGTCCAGGATACATACAATTAAAAACCCCAAGTCACGAGACTGCATGCATCTTCAACCCAACTGATGAATTTGAAGTACTTGATTCCCTGAATATAAATAAGAAGAGAGAATAGAGCCAAGTAGGAAGGTAACACGTCATCATCATGTACGATCAGCGTATAAGTACGTAAATTGCCTTTTACCTTTCTTCTCTATTTATTTATTTAATTTTACCAGAACTCAAAAAATGATCTGTCACACGCTTCGTTATTAAAAAGGAAAAAGAAACAAAAACGAAACAAAAAAGAAGATCAGAGCTTTTGCCGTAACTCAAAGCCCAAGGCGAAGAAGAGGTTTCTTCCAAGCAAAGCCGAACCTGTTTATTATTCTGCTTCATCAATCAAAGCCCGCTAACTATTTGTATTTGTATTTATCTTATAAATGTGATATGGATTATATGGAATGGATGGTGAAGAAATGCTAAAATGGTATTTAGTAGTGATATGAGATAGACGGTGGTTGTTGTACTCTGCTTTGTAATCTAATCTGCATTTAAAAACCTTCATTTATGTTATTCTCTTGCTTACTCATCTCAAGACTCCAGACTCCAGACTCCAGACTACTCCAGACTCCAGACTCCAGGCTGGGTAAGAGATTAGTAGAGGGAGGGAAAGAGAAAAGAAGAGGAGAATCAATGCCTGCACCAACAACAGAGAGATCTGAAATAGGCATAGGCACATGCACAGGGGCACAGGGGCAGGCCTAGCCTAGTAAACGAATCTCTTCTTATATGTACAAAGAAAGAGTCAAATGTTAATTCCAGGTTTGTCGTTATTATTGTTGTAAACTGTATGGTTTTTTTTTTACATTGGATTGTGATTCTTCTATAAAATCACTTCTATCCTTTCCTTTTGATGATGCTTCAAAACTTTGATAAATAGAATGATAACATATGACTTTTTTTTTCTTTTTTTTTTCCTAAATATTTCTCAATAAAATTAGGAGGGTTGGAGAGAGAAACAAAAATCTGTGTGAAGACTCATTGGGAAACTAAAATCCCAGGCAATAATATTAGCCTTATACTTCAGGATAAATAAATTAATAAAATTATATATTATAATTAAGAGTAAATGCAGCCGTACTGAGCCGCTCTCCTGTTCTTAAAGATGCAATCGAAAGATTTTCTTACACTCTACTACTGTACTCTGCTTTCTTTACCCTTTTCTGATTTCTCCGAAATACCTGTTACCATTACCATTACCATTACTATTTACTTCTACTTCTTCCAACTCTACTTTCTCCATTAATAACATTAACTACTCCTTTTCCAATTATCTTTTCTTCTTTATAACACAGAAAGAGAAACAAACAGAGACATCTCTACTAGAATGCAGAGCCTTAAGCCTACCTCAGCTCCTCCAAACCCTGATCTTTATTTCACTTCTTCCTTCTGTTTCAGGTTTCTTGAGCTTCTGGGTCTCTCTTTCTTTTACTTTCTACTTTTTTGATCTATAATATTATGATCTTTTTGTTTTCTGGGTTTGTTCTTTTTTTTTTTGCTTATGGAAAAGGGGAGGAGAAGAAAGTGGAAGAAACGAAACGCGTTTTGAGGATTTTAGAGAGCTTGCACATTCCGCTTCTTCTGCTTTAGCTTTTCATAGCGACGATGCTGTTGATTTAAGCCCAAGTATACTACTATATCATTACTCTCTCTCTCTCTCTCTCTCTGTATTTTATATATATAGTCATTTTCTCGATCCCCACCTTTTGTTTTCCTTCATACTCTGTTTCAGATTCTGTTTTCAGTCTGAAGTCAAGCACTTTCGTCACTCTTCCTCGTGACATACCGTACAGCACCTTCAACACGGTTCTCTCTCTCTCTTTGTGGAAGTTAATATACATGTTTCTATATCTTATGATGGGTTCTTATGTTATTTACGAATTTATATGCTAAAAAAAACAGAGTATGGGATCGTCAGAGATAGTTCAAACTGGGCAGCAAATGATGTATAATACAAATGAGCCATCTACGGCGGCAGTTGCGGTGTCGTCGTTGGGAAACGGGAGCTTTGAGAACTGGGCTGATTCAGCTACAATGGCAGATCACAGTCAGCAGACTGACACCTCTACAGATGTTGATACAGATGACAGAAATCAGGTTCCTCTTTTTTTTTTCTTTTTTTTTTGCTGTGTGCTTGGTGTCTTCTTTCACAGGATTTGGTGTTTTTGTGTATTGGGGATGTGAATCTGTACTCTGCTTCTGTGGTGGGTCAGGGCCTTTCTTTTGGATATAGAGAATATTATTATTATTTCATATTTTATGTGAAAAGAAAAAATAAAATTGTAAAAGTTGGATGGATAGAGTTCACTATCATTAGGTCTTGGCTTGAACTTCCAATCGACGTAGAATAATAAGCTGTTTTTTTTGTGTATGTTTTTCAACATGTCTTAAATTAGATTGTCTTAACTTAACATGCTATTTATTATATTTTATTGGAAACTTGTGATCATGAAATTGTGCCAAAAAAAAAAAAGAGGAAATGCCAAAATATTCTTTCAGTCCCTTTCTGTTCTTGATCAGCGTGTTCATTCTTATCCGATAAGGTAATAGCTATTTTAACTGTTGTAGTTCCATGGAGTTCATCATGGAGCACTAGTAGCTGTTGATTCCATGGATCAATCTAAGACAAGAGTTGGTGACCAAAAAGTTCGTCAAAATT
Source organism: Coriaria nepalensis (assembly GCA_027186245.1). NCBI lineage: Eukaryota > Viridiplantae > Streptophyta > Magnoliopsida > Cucurbitales > Coriariaceae > Coriaria > Coriaria nepalensis. The sequence continues at coordinate 6,681,822 of CP114499.1, read as the reverse complement.
TTATTCATATGTTCAGCTTTTCAATTCACTTGTTTAGTCCAAAAAATAAAAATCTCATGTCTTGATGATGATATTATTTTCCAGACTCTTCGGAGGCTTGCCCAGAATCGAGAAGCAGCACGGAAAAGCCGTCTAAGAAAGAAAGTAATGCCCCTTAGTTCTCCTAATTGGTTGCAAAAAACGAATTCTTCAACTAGATATAATTGAAATCCTCGAAGTATTCATTTGTATTAGAATTATGCCGCCCTTAATTAGTTAATGAATAAAACATATTTGGATCATTTATAGGTTTTCCTTTTGGATTAGGCTTATGTCCAGCAGCTCGAGAGTAGTCGTCATCGCCTCACACAACTCGAACAAGAGCTTCAACGTGCCCGCCAACAAGTACACATTCAGACTTTCTATTTTTCTTCCCAAACAGGTTTTCTGTATACTGTATAAATTTCTCCAGCTTAAAATGTTTTCTTCTCTATTCTTTCATAATTCAACACAGGGCATTTTCATTACAACCGGACATTCTGGGGACCATGCTTCTTCAATTCCTGGAAATGGTAATAAATCATTTGGACCAATAATTTATATGTAATATTATTTATAGAACCTGAAAAAGATATCCTAATCATAAATGTCTTTTCTATTAGGGGCCTTAGCATTTGATCTAGACTACGCGCGTTGGCTCGATGACCACCAAAGACTTATCAACGATCTAAGATCGGCCAGTAGTTCTCGAATGAGTGATAATGAATTACATTTCCTAGTGGATAATGTAATGTCACACTATGAAGAATTATTTAGACTAAAGAGCATAGCTGCTAAAGCGGATGTATTTCACATGCTTTCCGGCATGTGGAAAACACCAGCCGAGCGCTGCTTCATGTGGCTAGGTGGATTCCGTTCCTCCGAGCTCTTGAAGGTCAAGGATTATTACATTTCCGATTCTTAATTTTGTTTGCTTGGTCTTGTGTTCTAATTATCATATTTTATTTTGAAACAGATTCTGGGGAACCATCTTGATCCGTTAACGGATCAACAGTTGATGGGGATATGCAATCTGCAACAGTCCTCGCAACAAGCAGAAGATGCATTGTCACAAGGAATGGAAGCTTTGCAACAGTCTTTTGTTGAGATGCTTTCTTCGAGCACTATGGGTTCGGATGTTTCTGGAAATGTTGCAGAGTACATGGGTCAAATGGCGATCGCAATGGGGAAGCTTGCTACACTTGAGAATTTCCTTCACCAGGTAAATTATGACAAACACGTTCGGACTCAGTTTGGATTAAGAACTACATTGATCTTTCTTTTTGTGGTCGATCATCTTTGTTTCTAGGCTGATCTTTTGAGGCAGCAGACTCTACAGCAGATGCATCGGATCTTGACTACTAGACAGGCTGCTCGGGCCCTACTTGTTATCAGCGATTATATGTCACGTCTCCGGGCGCTAAGTTCGTTATGGTTAGCACGTCCGCGAGAATGATATTAACATAGTACTACTTTTTCAAGCACAATCTTGACAGTGAAGATGGTTTGTGGAAATGTCCCTTTCCTTGGTTATATATATTTATCAAGTCAGCATTTTCAATAGATTATGATAAGGTATCTGTATATTGGATATTAGACGTAGATTAAGTAGCTAGCCAGTGTGACTGATCTTGGGAAAAAAGTTGGTAAACGGAAAGTTTAAGCGTGCTAGAGATGGTACATGACCACACAAGTACTTATTGCAGAACGCAAACCAATTAGTGCGTGCTTGTCCAACGGAAGGTTGGAACCTTCTAGAATATATCATATAACGCCACAAAGGCAGTAAGACAGACATGCTTTAACGATGTCGCTTTAATGATTTTTTATCACTCTAATTTTGGGAGCGTTTGCAATAAAAAAAAGGATAAAGTAAGATAAAAACACATCTTATTTTACGGGTTTGACCCCTTTTCCCTTCAAACACCGCACGGTATACCTCTGTAAGGAGTGGCCAACCCAAGAATAAATTTTAGGTGGGCGAAATTTTAACTGCAAAATTTGTTTAATGTCACTTTAATCTCTACATATGTTTTAAATATTCCGAATTTATTACTGTTTTCTTTTGTTTATTAAGCCGTTCCAAAAGTTCAAGAAAATTGTTCCTATTAATTGAATCAATGGACTCATCATGCTCACAAAAAGCTAACCCATATCCCAAAAGAAACTGAATGCAATCAAGTATTGGAGTCAAAGGGATGGGATAAGAACTTTGAAAATTTAAGTATTGATTAGACAATATGTATGATACATTATTGTATTGTTAATTTTGGCGAGGTTCATAATTTATTCCGGCTTTATTTTGAGTACTCTTATGATCTCTGACATGTTGTTTGAGATGCCCCATTTCCCTTTTCCAATTTCCCTCCTTGACCTCTTCTACATGGCTGAAAAAGGTAACACCACAAGAAAAATGTACCATGCTTAGTAGATACACTATATTCTAATCATACAAAAATTTTGAACTATTGATCTCTAAAGCTTTTTAATTCTCTTTGAAATTAAGTTTTTCGAAAGTCATGTCCATATGATTGGCATAACCCTTTCAATAAGTACTCTCTATAGACTTGATCTCAAATATTTACAACATACGAATTAATTAGAGGACATTTTTCTAGATCACTAATAATATTTTCTATACTAAATCTTCATTTGCACTAGAAACAATAGATGTTTCCTTCCTATATATTTTAAGATAATATTTATCCATAATTTAAACAAAATTGAAAGAAAAACAATTATTTAGTTATCCAAACACAAACAGACAAACCGACAGGAAATAGGAGAATAAAAAAGTGTTTTTTTTTCCTTTCTAATGCGACAATAATGAGCTTTTCTCATAAATACGTTATCGGGCCCTTCGTTTTTTTCTCACCGCACGGGTTTGGGTGGTGTGAGGCAGCCAGGCATAGTCCATAGACGTCAAGTACTCAAATCTTCAATGGACGACGAATGGCTCACTAACTTGACTTTCTCAATTGGGCTTTATTTATTTAATAGGCATTGAACTGGTTTTAGTATATGATTTTTTGAAAATAATTTTAGATTGATTTTATATATTATAAAATTATTATAAAAAATAAAATTAAAATCTTAGAATTTTTTATAAAATTTAAGAATATTTTAATTAGAGTTATATAATTTGAAATGAAAATTTTTGAAGTTGACTAAATAAATTCGGTCAAAAATTTCAGGATAATAATTTTGGATCATGACTTTCGGTCTATATTTTAAAATTATAAAAAAATATATCATGAAAATAAACTTTTATAACTTTTCATAAAGTTAAAAAACATCTAAATCGGAGTTACATAAGCTAAGATAAAAATTCTTGAAATTTAATAAATAATCTTAGTCCGAAAATTTTGGTCCAACAAATCATATGTAAGTTTGGTATATAATTTAGGGTTTATAAGTCTATGATATAATATTTTTGAGTCTACAAAACCTAAATCTAAAATCTAAAATCCTGAATACTAAAACCTAAATCGTAAACCTTGAATCCTAAACTTAAATCCTAAATATTAAACCATACACAGAAAACCATAAACATTAAACCCAAGACCATAGATCCTACAACTTAAACTCTAAACCTCAAATAATAAACCTAAAACCATTAAAATTTAGGGTTCGAGGTTTACGATTTAAGATTTAGGATTTAGGGTTAGGATTTTATGGACTCAAAAAATCTAATATCTAAACCAAATATCTTAAACCTAAACTCTAAACACTCAATTGTAAACCGTAAACCAAAAATCATAAATTGTAAACACTAAATCATAAACCTTAAATCATAAACTTAAATCTTAAATCCTAAATCTAAAACTCAAAACCTTATACTAAATGTAAATCCTAAATCCTATATATAGATATATATTAAGATTTTATAACGTCGTTGTTGGATCGAAATCCTTATACCAAAATGATTCTCCTGGTCTGAAATTTCTTGACCGAGATTATTCAGTCAACTTAAAAAATTTGTATCTCGGCTTATATAACTCTGATTGATATGTTTTGAACCTTATAAAAATTTTTAAGTCTATTTATATGATATATATTTTTTTACAAATTTATAATGTTGTTATTGGATTGAAATCCTTAGACCAAAATGATTGTCCTAGTCTAAAACTCATATACAGAGATTATTAAGTCAAATTCAAAAATTTTTATCTTAGCATATATAGCTCAAACTGAGGTGCTCCTATACTTTATTGACAGCTCTAAGAGTTTATTATTATTATACATTTTTTCTATGATTTTATAATCTTGCTCTTGGACCAAAAGTCCTAGTCTAAAATTATTGTTTTAGATCGAAATCCTAGATAGAAATTCTTCAATTAACTTTAAGAATTTTTTTTACGGCATATATAATCTGATTGAAGTGTTCCTAGACTCTATGAAAAGCTCTACGGGTTTATTTTTATGATATAATTTTTGTATTATTTTATAATTTCATAGTTGGACCGAAATTCTAAATGATTATCATAGACCTAAATTCTTGAACTTATATTATTTATTTAACTGCAAAAATTTTTATTTCTAGTAATATAATTCTGATTTGAGGTGTTCTTAAATTATATGAAAATTTCTAAGAATCTTATTTTTTAATATATTTTTTCTATAATTTTATAATATCTGAAACCAATTCAAAATTTATAAACAAAGTTAATGGATATAAACTAATCCGAAATCTAGATCATGAATTGGAATGAGTCCTGAATCGCAGACTAGAGCCAATCTGAAATCGCGGACAGGAATCAATCTTAGATCACGGACTAGAAAATTAGTCTACATGATTGTAGGCTAATCTTTGTCCGAATCTTGGTAATAAAGTTTAAGTTTATGATTTGTTTGTTTAAAGATTAAGATAGGCTTTTCTAAGTATTATATATTTTTAGTTTATTTTAATTATAATTTAAAAGTCATGTACCAAAAAAGTGAAAAAGATGTTATTTAGCAAATCCATCGTGCAAACAAAGTTACTTCTTCAAATTAAATCCCAAAAATAAATGATTAATGAAGAATCCTTCACCAGTGCATCGACAGCCAGAGTGTCGGAGAGGAGTTCTATCCTATTTATCACTACAATTTTTTTGTTTGTCAACGATAAATCACATCTAAAATGCCATCAAATATAATCATCAAAGAGTGATGAAAACCGATCAGATCGATGGGTCTAATACACTAGTTGGGACCGTACATATAGTAATGGCAATGTGTCCTTTGTGTCAGTAAGGGACACACGTGTCAGATATGGAATTTAATTTTAAAATATATTTTTCCTATTTGACACTTTTTCTCTAACTCTGAAAAATACATTAAAGTAAGGTGAAAACATGATTCAAATCACAAAAAGTTTTTCAGTTCTTTAATCTCGTGATTCAAATCGTTGAAAATCACAATTCTAATACAGATATTATGATATTTCTGACACAAAAAATTACAACCAAATGGGTTGCTTTCCCATGAAAACCATTTTTTGGCATTTTAATTGCAAAAAGGGTATTTAAGACACATGGCCAATCACGCCCTTACTAATATATTACACCATGTCCTCTAATGAAATCTCTCAGTTTAGAACATGAGGGCACAACCTTCGTCATTCACATTTCTCGATCTTCATGAAGATTTGAGGTCAAGATTCCTTCATTGCTTGTTAAGGTTGTACATCATTTACGTAACTAAAATTGTATTATTGCTCAAATTTGTATCCCAGTACATGTTAACTTGCCCACTTAACTTTGATGGCCCATATGCTTCAATCTCATTTCTATTGAGCCCAATCATCATCAATCAGCCCAATAGTGTTTCTTGTACGACAGTTTCAACTTTAAACCGAACGGTTACCCTCGTGAAGGGCCACGTTCCTCCCCATCTGAACTGCTTCTCGTACATACAAAATTACAACTATATAACATCTCTCCCAAATACAATACAACCTACTATCATGGTGAGAGAATTAGAGATGGCGACACCTCCACCGCCAATGGCAGCGCTGCCACTGCAACCACCCACCACGGTCGCCAGTTACTTGAATTCTGATCGATATTCCTCCAGCCCAGTTACTTGGTCTAGTGGCCTATTTGATTGTTTCAACGACATTGACAGTTGTAAGTCGGTGATCTCCATTTTTAAAAAAAATTTAGATTACTATAATTCAGACACGAACCATATCAACATTAACTTAATCCTCCACGAATAATTCAGGTTGCTTGACATTCTGGTGCCCTTGCATTTCATTCGGCCGCATTGCAGAAATAGTCGATCGTGGATCCACGTGTAAGACCTTGACATAAATATGTATATATATTTATATATAGGTACAAACTTATAAATTTGTTTGCGTATATGTTATTAATTTGAGGGGATTCATGCTTTTGCAGCATGTGGAATAAGCGGGACGCTGTATATGCTGATAATGTGCGTGACGGGTTGCTCGTGTTTGTATTCATGCTTTTACCGATCGAAGTTGAGAGGGCAATTTATGTTGGAAGAGAGTGCATGCAGCTGCTCGGATTGTTGCGTCCATTTGTGTTGCGAGGGGTGTGCTCTGTGTCAAGAGTATAGGGAGCTCATGAATCAAGGTTATGACTTGTCTATCGGTTGGCATGGCAACGTACAAAGGAAGAAGAGACAAGCGTCCATGTTATCGCCTCCTACCATGCATGCAATCACTCGCTAGCTATATATATATATATGTATATGTTATGTGTCTTTCTTCCTTATTTTCGTTTTGGTTCCTTTTCTTTTCACAATCAGCATCTTACCTATTCTCGATGTTGTATATAGAAATATAGTATCTGAATAAATATACTGGGATGCTAATTTGAGCACGTAGTACGCTTCATGAATATTATTATTTACAGCGCTTTTACCCAACTGACTCAGAATTAAAGAGTGATAGAAACCGTGATGGGTATACACTAGTTGTGACAGTACATTTAGAAACTGCTTTGTGCTTTTTTACCAATTTCCTTATAAACATTCATGTCAAAAATTTGTCATACAAACTTATGATGAAGTTCTCATCGAATTTTTCATTTAAGTGCATGAGGACACAACCATCGTCAATCATATTCTTCAACCTTCGTGAAGGTTCGAGGTCGAGGTTCCTTCATTATTCGTTAAGGTTGTCCGTCATTTACGTAACTTTGGGTTGTATTCTTGCTCAAATGTGTATTCCAGATGTTAACTTGCCCGCTTAATATCTGCAAAAGTCAAATTTGATTTCAGCAAAAATTACTTGGAGAGATCATGTCGCCCTAGCTAATTGATTGATACTATCATCTACACTATTTCAACTCCCACCAACTTTTTATTTTCAAAATAAATGAACTTTTGCTCGTCAATTTCTCAAAAAAATTTTAAACCATTTAATGATATTTGAGGGCTTGTAAGTAGATCCATAACAATAGGGCAGATCAAGATCTAAGTCGCATATGGATCCAATATCATATAAATGATTTTAAAATTAGGTATATCTCTCTAAATCAAAGCCATATACTTATAATAGTAATAACCATAAGAAATAATAATAATAATATATAATTAACTAAAGAAAAAGTTTTACCTGATCTCTCTTAGATTGCTGATGATCATCTGGTTCCTCTCTATCACTACGAATTACCATCTTTTATTCTTCCTTTTTTTTTGCTCTCTCTCTCTTTAGTTCGAGTATGGAAGCTGGTTATGATGAATATTGAATGCATGCATAAATATATGATGGTTTTTGTATATGATGAAATAATAATGAGAGAAGTATTTATAAGAGAAAGATTTGAACGATGGAAAAAAGAAATGTAATTTATGTTAATGGTTATGGTAGGTAGAGGTGACTGTCTGGGTCAGCCACCTTTCTAAGGGAAAATAAGAATGCCTCAACCCCCGATACTTAACTACTCCATTAGTAACGTCTTTATAACGTCTTTATAACATCTTTATACTTATCTACTTATAATTCTTTAAATTATAGTAATTATGACAAATTTTTATTTTAAAAATTATTTAAACAAATCTTTGAGAAATTAGGAACGTCTTTATAAATTGTATATATTTATGTATCATCTATATGTACCGACTGCCATTAATGATGTACATTATGCTCGATTTCTTTCGAAAGCACAAATTTTTCTTGAAAAATAAATTCATATCTGACTTACCATTATTGTTCATCAGCAATTTGATAAGATTCGATTCCAATCTAACTGTATAGGACCTGCAATCTAATCAATGATATGTATATAATACCCTCACAAACAAGTTATGTAATATATAATAGTCATTTTGAATAAGTCAGTAATGGTAATTAATGACTCAATTTTAATATTGGTGACATTCGAGAATGAAAAATGTTCTTTCTAATTACTATATATGACCCATTAGGATTATGCCTTGTCGTATAAATACCATAAACAAGTCAAATTCTTTGAGGGTTAAGAAAGCAATGATACATGATACAGATATTCAATATTATGACAAGTTTTGAATCACCGTATCAAGATTCGTATAGAATCTTAATAAGTAGATCTACCTCGGAAATTGCTAGAATATTACGTACGTGAAGGCAATATTACAAGAGAGCAAAAGACTTATCATCGGGTGTGTAGTAGTGAAATGTCCTAATCAAAAGAGAAAGGACTCGCAAGTGGCTGATCTAGAATTAGGGTTCATGATTATGACTTATCTTGAAGTGCGAATTAATTGGCTTTCATAAACCAGATCCACAATTTGATCAGATAAAATATTTCAACTAAAGATAACACAAATTATTTCAACCTTGATTTTGTAATTGCTAATTAAGATCATTAGCAACATCATCACGATCACATGTACCTCAACCACCATCATCCACCTCTTACATGCTTATCATTTTGCAATAGCTTCCACAGCATCCTCAAATAAACTCGCACCTTACCGTCCATTACTTCCACTCCACCGGCCCGAATCGAATTGTTGCCGGCACAAAGCTTGTAGTAAAATATGGACTTCTCTTCAGTCTTTATGCTAGCAGATCTAGCTAGACTTGCATTTCATAATACACTTACTAATTATTATTGCATTTCATAATACACTTACTAATTATTATTGTCTTTTAAGAAAGTATAATTTAAAATAATTAAATTTTCACCCCGATTCGTTGTTTAGAATTAAGATTACACTACTTTAAGACTGTTAATCTGTCTGAAAAAACTTGCATGTTGAATGAAGATATTAGAGTTAGTAGTTTGATGATTTGCTATAAGCAAGGGAAGAACAATTAGATGATATTGCCAAGTGGACAGATGTTCCTCGAAGAAGATTCTTCTGTTATATTGCCCTAGTTTGAACGTTGTCCGAACCGAACTTTAAGCATCTTGTTTGCTTTTATTGTTGTTCTTTTTTTCTTTGTAAATATTTGTTGGCTTTATTTTTTTTTTTTTTCCGCTTTTCCCTCCTCAGAATTGGGAGGTTTTTTTTTTACGCATGAAATCTTATATTTGAAAAAAAAAAAAAAAAAAAAAAAGAGAAAAAAACTTCAAGGATCTCATCCTCATTCAAAATCTCTCTCTCTACAACCGACAAGATTGCCTACGGACAAAAATCACGCCTTTTTTTTTTTTTTTTTTTGAGAAAATTGAAAGGAATAAATAAATATTTATTTTAAAATAATAAATCATTTCCCAAACGTTGAAGGAAAATCAGTTTAATCCTCCGTTCAAATTATTCATGGTTAGTTTTAATTTCGCGAAGGAGACAAATTTGAAGTTTCATTACCAGTTAGAAACTAATATCAATATCTTATAGTTGAACTTCTAACAATATCTTATAGTTGAACTTCTAACAATATCTTATAGTTGAACTTCTAACAATATCTTCTACCAAACTTATGTATGTTACCTTTCACGTGGGTTCCGGCAGCTCAACTTGCCACATGCTGCGTACTCAACACCAGCTTAATGATATTTGACTTCACCTTCAAATTGAAAATAATTTGGGTCAAAACTAAAATATAAATATGAAAAATCAATTATCCAGAAACTGTGTTTTGTCTCTATTTATTCATGGTAAGGTATGAACGTTAGTGCCACTTTGAAACACAATCACCAACCAGGGAAGTGATTTTCTTAAATTAGATTATGAATGGAGAGTTATAAGTTGAGGGGATAACTTATGTTTTCAAATATTAATAGCTTGTACTAATGATTCACCAACCAGCAAGGACCGAATATTTCAGGGTAATGAATAGTAATTTATGGTGAAAGAACCGATATATTTTAATTATATATAAAATCGATATAATATATTAATATTTAACTGACATATATTTAAAATAAATCCATCAGTCCACTAAAATATTTATCAGAAGAGAAACAGGCATAACGTTATACAGATTCCATGGAATATGTGCCATATTCATCCACTTTCTCAACATAACATGAATTTCATTACATACATGGAACAATATGCAGTGCTTTGTTATTACATTTTGACTATAAATTGCCACCTATGAATGAAATGGTTATCAAAATGTTCAACAAAAAGATGTCAACACAGAAAAATGCCATTTTTCTTGGTGACTCGATATTGTCTAGATTAGTGTCTAATATTTAATTCAATACAGACCAGGAAAGCATGGATACAACTACCATTGTTGCATTTCAAAGCGGATAGCTAACTCCAGCAGATTTAGGCGATCTTGTCTGAAAGTGGCTTTTCTGTTTAGCAAGAGACGATGAGATTATCAGTTGCTTGTAGCGCTTGGTTAGCAAAAAACCGGACATCGACATCTGGATCCTCGCTTAGTTCCACCAAGCAGGGACGGATTGTTTTCTCAACCACCTGCATTTGAAATAATTATCCATAATAAGAAATAAAGGGGACCCAGAGAGCAGCAGATCTATATAGGTTATGTTGATTAATGGAGTTGTTGGATACTCACAGGTTGATCAACGATGGGAATTAGGGACTGCAGAACCTTTGCTAAATTGAACTTGATGTTTGGAACTCTGGAATATTTTGAATTCAAGCAGAAAGAATCTGAATACCAACAAATTCAACAAGTTATCCTGTTGAGAGATCAATGTTGAAGAAAGTCGAGTACCTGTCCTTGGAAGTGCTGATGACCACTGGCAGTAGATTTGAGCATGTGATTTCTGAACCCAGTACAGGGGCAAGAAGGGAGATTGCATAAAGTATGGTCATCCGATACAAATAGTGTGGACTATTCATCATCTCAAGAACCTGCCCACACGACATGCCATACATCACTTTCTATGCAATAACACTTTTAAACAGAGATGGGAAAAGTTCATCCAGGTGCTTCTTGGTGGGATATTCAACCCAAGTAGCAACTAAACAAAACAAACCTGCGGAATAATATGCTGCATCGCCCATTCAGGACCAAATTCTTCTGCAAGGCGCTTCAAATTGTTAGCAGCTGCATCACGGATTGTGGAAACCTGCAAAAAGAACCAACAATAATAAGCAAATCAGTAACAATACATAAAATTAAAGGCAAGCAAAGTTTACCTTGGAACATAACTGTTCATATATTGTGTTTTTAACTAAATCAGGAAGAAGAGTTTTCATACAATCCATTCCTCCTTAAATCGTACCAGGTATTCATTATCAAATAAGACACAGATATGAAAACCAGAGCCAGCCAAGTAATTTATGGTCCTCATGCAGGTTAGAAAACACAAACCTTATCCTGTAACCACTGCATGCAAAGGGGACCGAGCTTGTCATCAAAAAAGCCTACACCCAACTGAGTTGCCAATAAAGGAATGTATTCTATTATTGCAAGCCGAACTCGCCAATGTTTGTCCTCTGCAAGCTCAGCAATAGCTGGTAATAAGGATTGAGAGAGGAGATCGATTCCGATAACCTGCACCAAAGACTTATTCCATATCAGCATTTAAAAGAGAAACCATGCCAAATGACAAAATTGATAATATAATCTAGAAATGAAACTTAAGTTACAGCACACAAACTGAGCAGTGAGGTGAAGGAAATCTTGGAAAAACCTGATTCACTTGATCGAGATTGCTGATGATATTTAGGCGCACGTCAGGAAATTCATCCGTCAGAAGAGAGAGAAAAACGGGAAGGAGGTGCTCAGTTGTCGCATCCTGCATGAGCCACGAGATAACAAATTGAATTTTCTGTTTCCCCACACCAGAATAGAGCATTTATGATCACCACTTCCAGCCATCTTCCAAAAAAGAAAAAAGAAAAGAAAAGACGGGACAAGAAAAGAAGAGATCTACAAAATGAACCTTACCTTCCCCAGTATGGGAGCCATTCCATTAATAACTGAAGCCAAAGCAGAGCGAACATGCTGGGAAGAATCTGATGATAGTTCCTGAGGAAGTCATAACATGGTACTAGTGAGAGAACAACATAGAACATTGCAATTGGTAATCTAAATACCTAACCTATCAGATAAACAGATGAAAATCAGAAAATTTGAGTATCCGTTCGCACCTTCAGACAGGGAAGAATATGCTGAATTGATATTTCAGGACTTAAAATCTGACAAAACTTGGTAACTTTGCCAGCAGCTGCTATACGAACTTCAGCTTCATTGTCCCGAAGCAAGCGCACATATGCGGGCAGCAAATCCGTCCTTAAACCAAATCACCAGACAAAAACAAGATATGACAAGAGATTTCACAAGGAAATGTAACAGTCGGAGTGTCAATTCAAAAGAATCTAGAGATGAGGGCCAGTATTATCAGAGGAAAGTTTCATATGTTTATAAAATTTAGCAGTGAAGTGACGAGTATTACCTAGTGGGCTCAGGCCCAACAGCTTCACAAAGCTCATGTAATTGATTAGCAACCATGTATCTCACACGCCATGATTTATCCTGTGAAGAAAAGTTACAACACAGAAGTTGAAGGGTAATTGATGAGCGAAGCATGCATCATAAGGAATTGGCACAAGCATACAACATTGAGCTATGGTGAATGAAAGGCATCAAATAGGGTACCTGAGAGAAGCTAACAATAACAGGGAGAATATGTGTAACACAATCTTGGAGACCCAACAACTTTCCCAATGCTGCAGAACCCTCAACAGCCAATAATCGAACAGAGTCTTGATCTGAGAAGAGAAATTTATATGAGTACAAGAGCTTGTGTGTGAACTTCAAAGAGATAACTTAGAAGTGTGCTGAAAAAATCAATTGGTCATAGCGTTTCTTTCCAACGTTAATTTTTTTCATACAGCAGAGGTGATTCTAGATCTGAAATAATTCCATCTCCCTTGTTTTTTCTCTTCAACAAAGTGCCAAAAGTGACAATGAACATGTAATTAGAGTGCCAACAAATTCTCTTACCGTCCTGTGTAAGACACTCAAACATTGACTTGATGTCAGTTTTTAGATAATCAATTTCAACATTTGCCGAAAATTTCCCGAGATTTGTTGCAGCAGACCTCCTAACCATAGGCATGTCATCTTGACACAGTTGGCCATATAGCGAACGTAACTCTGCCTTCAAAGTATCTGGGGCACTAGGGTAGGCAATATGAAAAAGCCCACATGCAGAGGCACGAGTAGTAAACCATTCACCAGCTGCCAATCTCTGTGAACAAAGTTTTACAAAGAATTATCACCCATATATTCGAAAAAATGTATCCACAACAAAGAGGAAACAAAGAATGTAAAGGATGCGGGAATAAATTAACCTTAATCAGAGGAACAAACCAGTCAGCCAAATCAGCCTCCCTCATCTGAGAACCGATCTTGCACAATGAGTCCACAGCCTTGTCCCGGACAACTGTTTCTTCAACGGTGCAAAGGGTCTCTAAGGGTGGGAGCAAAACATGGGCATGCTCCAATCCCCCCACAAATGGCATAAGGACTCCCAACTCCTCAGCCATTGCAAGAAGCACCACATCATCATCATCATTATTTTCAATCAAAAAAGGGATCAGTTCCTTACGGGTCCGTTCCTCCCCAAGAGCTCGTGCTATTGTAGAGAGCTTATGAATTGAGTTCAGACGCAGCTGGATATCATTACTTTTCAGCTCCTCTACAAGAACAGCTATTGGATATAACTGTTCATTAGCCATAGACGTTGTATTCAGTGATTCCTGTCAAACCTGAAAATTTTCCTTTCATCAGTATTGCGCTGAAATAGATATACAACTTCTGGAAAGAAGATCTATAAACATAACCAGTGCTCGATCCGGATTTTCGAGAATTAGCAAGAAAAAAATATGGAAAAGCTAGAATTTCGATGATTTTCTATTCACGTTCTATACCGAGATTTGCAGAGACAGAAGCAGGATATTATTAATAAGGGAGATCCAAGAAAGAACCCAAGCCTACGGTTGAAGAATCAAATGATGAAACCAAGATACAAAGATTTATAACCATATAAATCCTAATTCGATTGCGATTAAAAGTGGGGGAAACAAAATAAGAAGAGAAAAAACAAAGAGTGAGATGAGATCAAAATTTCAAAATCAAAATTTTCACTCACTTTTTCGCAAATCTTCGCGGCAGTCGAACAGAGGAGAGTGAGAGAGAGACTTCGAAAATGATTGAAAGACAGAGATCAGATTCGTGAACGTCGTATCGTCGGAAAGAAGTCGAATGAACCGGAAGAGAGAAATGTTGGAGCATTCTTTAGATTTTGTAAACTCTAAGATATATATAGAAATATAGATTAGTGTGAAGGCCCATTTCCCGCGAGACAGTTTAATCTGTTAGTGGCAGGCCTATCAGATTCCGGCCCAACGCTTCTATTTGGGCTCCATTCTTGAGTACTACGTAATAATTGACCCACATAGTAAGATGAAAAATGGGCCGTTGGTTTATTCCAAAACAGTAAGGCGAGGACAAAAGAGAGAGTGGGTAATGACAGGGAGCTATAAAATTTGGATAGAGCTGAATGAATTTGTAATTAATTAATTAATCAATTGATAATATAAATAATTAATAAATCATTTAATTTTATCTCAATTTTATCTTTATCATTTTTTTCTAATTTTATTGGAAAAGACGTTGACCATTACAACGACGGCATTAATGAAAATCAAGCCTTATTTGAGGATTTCTCAACTTCCACCATTGAATCCCTGTAACTCCGAAATCGTTGTAACCATTACAACCGGGAATGTAACTCCGAAATCCTTGTTCAAACAAAACACAAAACTTAGTCACGACCGTTGAATCAAACACGAAAACTTGCCGAGAAATAAACCGACCAAAAGAAGAAAATTTGTTTTTTATCAGATCTCTCCACTCTTGAATCCAAGCCGTCTTAACAATCTAAACAGAAACCCGACATCCTTCTGTGCTTCCACATTTTCCATATGTTCTTTGAAATTGGCCTTCTCGCTTAGCTCTTCAAAAGCATTCACAACATTCTGAAGCCTTGCAACAAACTCGATCAAGAGAGAAGTAAACGTCGCCAAAGACAAGGAGCTGGCACTTTCGTAAATTCTCGAATCTTGTTCGTAAAGGATGTTATCTGCATTGAAGGAGAGTTGAGGCCATGACATTCCCGGTTTCCTCAATACGTTCTCTGAGGAAATCCATTCCCGTTCAGGAGGGTCAATTTCAGTGGTTGAATTGCGAGCTTCCCAAGACTCGCTTAAAGACTGAATCACCACTTGCTTGCTTATGGAATCTTTTACATCGCTCGAGTTTTGAGGATCTTCATATTCTTTGGGCAGTTTTCCAGCTACCCAGCTCTCGGAATTTACTAAAATGTATGATTTTTCATCAATTTTGAGTTGTAATGCTTCTGCTGCTTCATGGACTTCTTGAAGTATTCCTGTTGGATTTATCTTTTGCATCTTTTCGACTTTACTTCCAATTTCACGTAAAACTTTGGCTCCTTCAATACCGACTCTTTGAAGCTCCGTACCAAAAGCCCTTCTTTTTTCAGGAGGTGCCTACAGACACAAGTTTGTAAACTCCAGTACCATATTAATGATGATTTTTAATTGTGAAAAAGCATTCTAACATATTATCAAACAAATCGAAAAGGTCTAGATCACCTGTATTTCGGAGAGTATGCATCCATGCATAGCCATGACAGTGAAAGCGCAATGCCTCAATGCACCGCTCACTTTGACAAAGTTCTTCCATGGATAATTGAATGATCTATAACGCCCATGAGGGGGCTCCCACACTGCAAAATCTAACTGGTATAAAGGAAATTCTAGTTAATTACCTTTCTACTTCCAAATTATTCATAATGACAAGAAGCACATCTGGAATATTTATATTACGGGCATACCAAAGAATCCTCTTGGCTCGAGGACTGTACAGCCGATCTATAGCCACTGTATAAGGGATCGTCAGAAGCTTGGTATGTAAGGATTTTCGATGGGACTCTCTCATACTCGACACATTGAAGATATCCATTTACACAACCTAAACAGAAATTCAGATCAATCAGAGACAAACACCATAGTTTCACTGGCTATACAGACTTTAATATAGACTCTGATCCTACTACCTTCTAGAGAAGTAGCAACACCTTGGAAATTTTTGACAATTAACTTGTGCAGATCCTCCCCAGACCAAATGGGATATATACATATATTTACAACCAAGCATATGCAGGCCCCTACTCCAATAAGCATCAATCTATAGAAAGCCGTCTGGATAAAGGATGATGAACTTGACACCAATATGATACAGTATGTCAATAAGAAGACTCTGAACCCATATTCATAGGGTTTCATAGGCGGGTACAGTTTGACAAAGCTAGCACAAAATCCTAACAACACAAAGAAGAATGTCATAAGATATTCCTTGCAATATTGACTTATGGTTGCAGGAATAGTAGTAATGGCAAGAGAATAGGTTAGAGCTCAAACCTGCAATGAAAATACTTATTACAATAATAACTTCTTGTAAATCTCCAGCAAAGTCAGATAACTCTGCTATGCCAAGTGCAAGCCCTCCGGCTGAAAATGTGCCCAATGCACGATTAAATCCTTTGTTCAATGTTGCACCTGGCAATATAAAGCCACAGAAAACTCTAATTATAACGAGATCACATCTAAGAAATGAAATTACTCCTCTTTAAAAAAGTATTTGGATATGGAATGTTGATGAATTAGAGCAGTACCTACGCTGAATTCGAAAACGACGACGACAGTAAGGACCGCCCAAATTGAGTAAGAGCTTAAGCTGGCGAGCGGTTCTTTGAAGAAGATGACCAGCGAAACTAGGGCAAGGGATAATCCCATCTTGGAGGCGAAAACGATCTTACGAGGATCGGAACGGCCCATTTGGTACAACTTACCGGCGAGGTCGTGAAATGCGTACCAGACGTTGGTAATGGAATCGGAGAGTTTACGAAAGCAGCGGATCCTAACGCCTGCGCCATCATCATCTCTGCCGGCGTCGGGACTATTGAGGCCGAAATCAGAGTAGCCTTTTCGCGATAGCAACAGCCTCTCCCTGCTCTTGTCGAGAAAGCTCTGCCTTAACGACCCCCCTTTCCCCGCCATTTTTAAAGTCTGGTATTTTTGTTGTAACGAATTTCAAGAAAGGATTGACCTCCAAAAGCTGCTGATTTGAGAGAGAGAGAGAAAGAGAGAGAGGATAGAGAAGAAGATCTTTCAAGCGGGGTTTAAGTATAAGTTTTTTAAGTTTAATTTAACAGGGCCTTCCTCTCATTATATATACATACACATATACATGGCCCATTAAGCTTATAGGATGTTATAAGCTAAATCATGATTTAGATCTTCTTTAATTTAGATTAAATCTGGATTAATAAAAAATACTCCAAGCAGTCTATTTTTCAAACATAAAAAAATAATAGATTAAATCATCCCAAGATTATTTATGTTTGCGCGGTTGATTAGAGAAAAAACGTGACACCTTATAAGACATGTTCTTCTGTACATGGGCCCACTAAGATGATAATATCATTTTGATGCAATGGTATTCCGTATGTACAAGAATGACTCATGGTGTAGATGTGAACAAAGTTCATGTGATATACATGACTTCGTCCTAAAAGTTCACGACTTCACCTGCAAAAATATCTGCAATATTTACATTGGTCACGGAGCTACACTTGTAAAGTAAAAGAGATTAGATTTTCTCTTTTTTTTTTGTTTTTTTAATAAATAAATAAATATATATATAATTAAGAAATAATAAAACCCCAATCAACCATATGCATGTTACTTCTGATATAAAAAGATTGAAACAGTACAATGACATTTAGACATTAGAACAATGGCTTCAAACTTGCAAGAATACGGACAAAAAGTTTCCTTAAAAGGGAATTAAACTGAACTTATTATAAACAATCACAAAAAAAACACCTCACAAAAATAACTAAATAACTATCACTCTCATAGAGAGAGACTTACGCAATTACTTGGTCCGGTTTAAATTCAGTTCATCAATAAAAATTTGAGATATTATTTAAAATGTGACGGTAAATTTTTCATTAATGAACTAAATTTAGTCTTGTACAATATAAGTATGTCTCGCCTCTCATATACTATATAGACCACTCTTAACTTCTTTTTCATTTACCAAATGGCCTAAAACAAGTACCAAACTTGTTTCAATACCCACGTACCCACTCTTGACCTTACAGAAATTGGTCTCTTCTATAAGTTTAACTTTAACCCTTTTACACCCTCCGTATCAGATTGATGGAACTTTGAAGGTTCTTCCTTAATTATTGAATGTGATGATATCTCGCAAGTCGATCCTAATTCTTCGGTCTCCAAACCCGAATCCACTCTCGTGCTTTTCTCATCAGATGCATTTCCCCTACTCTGTCCTTCTTTAGTCAACTCGTTTTTTTGGTTGTCGGCTTACTTCTTGTCGGATAGTTTACTTAGTCCTGTACTGGACCCACTATGGTCATGTTGGTCAGATCTCGAGAGCTCCACAACTACTCGGGCAGCGGCTGCTGCATAAACCGCCTACTCGAAAGCTGCTTGAGCTGCATCAGCTACATGTATGTACTTTCTTCCTGTCTTCCTCGAGTTAGAGAATCCATCATTGTTTTCAATATGTTCATTGCTTTGCTTCTTCTCCCCTTCCACTTTTACCTGCATTCATCACACACTTTCAAGTCAAATGCCAACATATATATATATATATATATAAATTAACAAAGTTGCTTACCACAGTAGGAATTGAAGAAGAAGCTTCCTCGAACTGTAAGGCAAGGCCGCTTTCCGAAGCAATATCTTTTAGCACCTTCATTCTGATTTCCAAACTAGGCTGCCTGGTTGATAGCTTTCGAATTATCTATAGATCAAACACAGTGGGAATAATCACATATTTGGATTGGGGAAAACTATCACAATGATCGCACTATTTCAAAGTATAAGAAAGCTTTAATGAAACTGAAATATGCATATCATTAGATTAACGCCACAATTGTCCCTCAACTCGACGGCCCTAGCAGCGAATCCTTTACCAAATCGAGACGTCGAAACGGCACAAATTTCCTGAAGCTCAGGGAAATCACCGCATCTTGACGATGCGAAGATCAAACCTGCTATCGCCTCCTTCAATTCATCAGGACATTCTCTATATCACAACAAATCAATAATCTCGACCAAAACCAGAAAGACAATTTCAGTAGTGGTGAAGAGATTTAACCAACCGTTCTTGTTCAAGGAGACGAACTCGTTCCGTTAATAAATTGCAGTATCCCACTGTCATAACATACACGTCCAACATGTTCTCCTCCTTGTTATAGATACGAAGATCTCCTCCCCGTAATCCCTGGCAACTACATCATATCAGAAGATGTGAATAGTTAAGATTTTGTCTGTTTATATTTTACCAAATTCTTAGCCGTATACACATATTTTGGTATATGCTTGTTAAATAGTTGTTTGTATATTTCTCTATAAATAATATTATTGAACCACAATCAGAGTTGCGGTGATTTTACAAGTACTATCATTGTTTATATCACAATGCTTTTTTCACACACACTTATCATCTTGTTTCTGGGTTGAAGCCTTCAGTACTGCGACCTCACTGTTAATCTGTTGCCCACACCTACGCTACGCGGTTCATCGCCCTATTAGATCCTTTATGAAAAGACTTCTATTTTCTAACTTTTATATATGAGGTGGATATATATCTAAATAAATCCAATTTTCACAGAAAGTCGAAATTTAGAGAGTAGACATGTACTTGGGCCAATACCATTTGGGTCATAAGCCCAATTTCTAATTATGAGAAGAAAAACTAACCAATAACAACTACAAGAATCTTTTATTTGATATAATAAATGAAATAGTGGATTGAAACTAAACTGTTTACAACATCGTCACATCACATTTGTATACCATTTCTCTGTCTTTTTATTCCCCTGTTTTTGGAGGAGGTTTTTATGCTACACAAAGTACCTCCGTTGCGTTGCATCTTTCTCTGGATCATTCTTCCCAAATATATAGAACATGAAACTTTCCTACCTCTGAAAAATCTCACAAATTTAAGAAGAACCAAAAAACCATTTGACAATCGCAAGTTTAGGAAGAGGACGATTCCTGTATCTGGAAATTTGTCTACCTGCACTTCCATCTTCAACAGTACTGGTATCCATATTCTTTGTTGGACTGTTTCTGCAAGTGATCGTCACCTTCTTCTCCAACACACTCACAATCACCGACTCTGTCTCTGTCAAAAAGAAAAACAATTAAAAAACAGAAAAAAGAAGAAGAAGAAGAAGGGAATTTGCAATAAGATTGAAGTATACCTACCATTCATTTTATAAATGATGTCAGCTACTCTCTTCTGGCATTCAGGACAGCTAATATCAGCTGCAAGAACAACTTCCTGGACCTGTTCTGCAGTGTGCATGAACAACACCGAGCATGAGAAGAGACAGAAAAGACAGACAGACAGACAGACAGACAGAGACGAGAGACAAAGGAGGAGAACAGACAGGTGGCATGGACAAGGATTCCAGAGAAGCAAGGGTAGTTCCATGAGGACGTAAGACCGCTTTTGATTTTTCAACTTCATTCTCTTTAATCATCTCCTTTTCAGGCTGATGAGATAGAGCCATGGCCCCAATTTCTGCTTCAGATTTTCATAGACTTAGCTAATCATACAGGAATGAAACTGAATGTTAAGGAAAACTCAAAACTATAGACAAAAAAATGATCAAGTTGAGGAAAAGTGGTAACGGGTAAGTTGACAAAAGATGCTTATCATTATAGCGACAGGCCCCGGCCCCCACTAAATTTAGTTTATAATGTTACTAAAACACTTAATTTCACCAAACTCCGTTTTTTGTTCTGCTCAACAATCGTTATTTTTTAAACAATGAAAATGTCACATTGCATGAATGTTATTTTATTACGGTGGGGCCAGGTGGGCCAAGCTGCCAGCTTACATTTTTAGGTTTGTTGGACTTTTCAAATGGAGTGCTATGTCATTGTCGTTAGTATTTTTTGTTGTCGTTGTTGTTTTTTTTTTTTTTTTTGGCCAATTGTACTTTTGTTATTGAATTTTCTATAAAAATGTATTTTTATTTTAATTTTTTTTATTGAAAAAAAAATATATATAAATAAGTTTTGGATACGGAGCTTTCTCACCCTCTTGCATATAATGTGCTACCTCCAATATTATGCTAAGATTTTTTATTTATTTATTTTAATTCTCAATTAAACGGTCCACATATATTTATTTTTGTAATTATATGCTACTTGTGTTAACGTTTAATTACAAAAAATTAAAAAATTAAAAAATTAAAAAAATTTATACATTTTTCTTTTCTAAGGAAAAAGTAATCAAGTTCATGCCATGACTTATTTGTTCCGTACGTATGTAGTTTGTGGAGTTGGGTTAAAAAATGCTCATCACTTAATGTAATACTTTTGACATTTTACCTTATAAGTTTGAAACATAAGTTTAAAATTGAAGACTTCAAACTTAAATCAAACAACATACCCTCATTATGAGAACAAGCGTCGAAAAAGGCTTTCAATGGGAGATCTTGATGATTAGATGAAGGGCTTTTTAGGAATTTTGCGAGCTCCTCGAAGGCCTCGGCAATGGCCGTAAGCGGCACCAATTCATTATGAGCTTCATCTACTGGTCTAATCTGACTCTCTTTCATACCCTCATTCTTTACCACCACCATATTTAAATTCTCTATATATGTAAAGGATTCTAAATCAACCCTTTTGAAATTCTTACACAGGTTGATGTTAGAATACTACTCAAATGAAACATCAAACTTTCAAGTGTTTTTCTTTCTGTTTAATGCTTTTGCACTTAGAATGGGAGAGGCTTGCTGAGAAAATGTTTTTTTTTTTTTTTTGGCTTCTAAAATATTTAGTGTCCAAGATTTTGACAAGTTTTATGGAATTTGGCTAGAGTTGCGGTCTTCCTTTAAGGAATTTTCCAATTTAAAAATAAGAATAGGATCTACGTAGACATGGTCAATCCATAGTTTGACAATTTCCATTATAACACGTGCTTTATTACCAATGAAACATGTACAAGTGTAAAACCCTAGTGCTCAATATCTCATTGATCAGACAAAAGAACAAAGTATTGTCGTTCTTATATATTACTTATTGATCACCTAATTAGTTAGATTTAATTATATGTTTATACATACCGATATACTTTATTTCTCTCTATATAGTATCTTGAGAGCATTTAAACTATATATTAATATATCTACCTCACTATATAATTACTCACTAGAAATGAAACCCCACCTCCCAAAACTAAACACGGTTTACAAGCTCAACCCCTTCTCCCTTACAACTACTATCTTGATCTTCTCCTCTTTTGCAAACCTCAACAGGCTTGAAAGTATACATCTTAGCACAAATCAAATAGTAAACAAGATTTACCATTTGCAGTATAGTGATCAACCAATAAAAATACTCCAACTTCCCCTTGTTCAAATTATCACTTAACCAATTAGAGCCATCTCTCTTGTTAGCACTAAACTTGTGCACCAAACCAACCAAGATCGAACTCATGTAATTCCCGATGGAAATCGACACCCAAAACAATGCTGCCGCTGTGCTCCTCATACTCTCAGGTGCTTGATCGTAAAAAAACTCGAGATGGCCGATCGACATAAACGCCTCAGCTATTCCATGCAGGCTGTATTGGGGCACAAGCCAAAACACTGAAATGTCAGCACTTCGTTGGTTAGGCAATGCAGCACTCTTTCTCTTTATTTCAACAAACCCGGCAACTAAGGTGGCGAGGATGGAGATGACGAACCCTATTCCCATGCGGTGGATGAAGGAGATGCCGCGGTCGATGCCGGTGAAGTGGCGGGCGACTGGGATGAGGAGGCGGTCATAGATGACTATTGTGGTGAGCATGGAGATGGTGGTGAAGACGGTCATTGAACCGGCTGGGATTTCGAAGGCGTGAGTGAGGTGGCGGTTCATGGTTTTGGCTTGTAAGAGAGTGAAGGTGCCTTGTTGTGAATACGCTGTGATGAGGAGGATTCCTGAGGCCCAGATGGGGCCCATTCTGATTACTGATTTCAGTTCTTCCACACGGTGGATTGTGTTTAGGTTCCATAGGTTGGGGATTTGAGTTTGTTTGAGGTCGTCTTGTTCGGTTACAATGGCTGCCTTATCAAGAAATCTGCACAGAATAATATGAATATTAGTGTGATATCGGAGATTAGATATAATATTAGAAACATTCCTACAATACAAAAATAGAAAATTGAGTCAATGTAAAGTCAAACATGATCAATCTTCAGGTACAAATAGCTTACTATTTAATACACTCGTATCAAATGTATGTGAATAAGATTAATTCTAAATTAGACTTAAGTCTCAAATTTATAACAATCAGATTGAAATTTTGTAAAATCAATCAGTAATAATAATAATAATAATAAAATTATAAAATTTATCTAAAATATATTTTTAACCTGGATAAGCTTAAGAAGTGTGAAGAGATGAGCAAAAGAGCACGCTCAAATTGTCTGTTTGCTAGAGAACAAGAGAATTGAATCTTAGTTGTCTAACAAAATGACAAGAGACATACTTCTAAAAAAAAAACAGAAATGCATAGCAAAATGGCTCAGGCTACTCAATATATATATATATATATATTCTTCATAAATATGTCTAAACAAGAATTCCATTGGATTCCCAGAACCAAAAACAAAATACCACCTTGGCATTATGATTCCAATTATGACAGAGTCACGTTCACTTCCCAGTCATGTGAAGCTAACGTCAATGAAAGTGACTGCTGCTGCTTGCTACTGGGAATAATAACTGTGTACATATTATACATATTGAGTCTATATACACGTAAGCTTTCTAGTTTATTTGGCTTCTAGAAGATTGTAATTTTTTCATGAGCGTAGTTTTTAAAAGGTAAAAATAAATTCAACGGCTATATTAAACAGTAACCTATTAATCCATTAACTTATTACAATATGATCGTGTATAAATTTAGATTTATATTTTAAAATTAATTAATAATAAAAAAATTAATTATATTTTTTAAATATATTTTTTATAAGTGAGATATAATATTCTTTATATATTTTTTTTATTTATGCTGTTATTTTTAAAATCATATATAAATATTTTTTATATGAGTAACATAATATTAATATCGGTTAAATTTAGACTTATATTTTAAAATTAATTAATAATAAGAAAATATAATTATTTTTTTATATATTAATTTTTTGAATATTTTATTTCAAAAATATAATATTTTTCACTAATTATATTAAATTGAATAATCGAATTATGATAATCCGAATATATCAAAAAAAATCCTGAACGAACGAATTAATCATATCATTACCAACATATTACAAAAAGGACTCTCAAACGTGAAAAGTGATGAGTCAATTATTGTGTTGGGGAGGGTCCCCTTCACAAACTCTCTGCATCAAATTATATATTGTTCGTAATTAGCAACGTGACAAAATTCTTTTGCAGCAACCATCTACATAATTTTAAAACACAGACTTATTCATGATGTATATGAAATCAAAATGTGTCAAGTTCTTAAAAATCTTGTAAGAATTTCATATCCAAAGAATTATTTACCAGAAAAAAATCGAGAGGATAGACTTAGATGAAATCAATCGTCCAACTAATAACATAATTAATGCATTAAAATGTTTGAAATTATCTTCCTTGTGACTTAAGCTTCTAATATATTTAATCACCTATATTGATTCCAAGTAAATTATCCACACGTTAACACAAATATAAAGCAAAAGAAATAAAATAATATCAATAACTATTTGCATACATAGTGATAGAAGGGTATACGTACCTCATATGCCTGGTGTGAAGAAGCTTCCCATCTCTAGAAATGGATGCATCAAGCTCATCGTTTAGATACAACAACTTGGGGTCGAAATCCATGGGCAACTTTCTCTTCTTGAAGGCAGCCACGGATACCTGCAACAGACGGGTAAAAGGGCTACCCGCCGGATCCATGTGGCGGTAAAGCGGGTACCCAATAAGAAAGGCGATAATTGAAAGGAACATGGCAAGTGTTGGAATCCCTAGACCCCACCCCCATCCAACGTTGTCTTGGACATAAACGAGCACTGTTACGGCCACGAGTATGGATAAGCCCATGACAAAAAAGTAGCAATTGAAGTATCTATATGTTTTGGTGCCTTGTTTTGGGTCTGATTCGTCGAATTGGTCTGCCCCGAATGCAACAACACAGGGTCGGATCCCACCCGCACCTATGGCGGTTAATAAGAGAGACAAATAGAGGATTCCTAACTGGCCTGCATTTGCTTCTTGACATACTTCTTCATTTGGATTACATTTTGGTGGCCTTAAGGATGGAAGTATTGCTGATATTGTTAAGCCAATCATTCCCTGATCATTCAAATTGTAATTGTAAATAAATATTTGAAATGACCATCGAAAAAGAAGAAAACCAAAATTAAACGACATAATCTCTTGAAGTCTAATACTATATCTATATATACGAACGACATAAAATCTAACACCAATAACTAAGTAGCTAGGTAGCCAGCCGACATAGAAAAGAGATAAGATCGATTGTAGCAATTGTTAAAGGAGGTGGTCACGTTAACATACAATCTGGTAAACGATGGAAGCAAGAGTGACAGTCCAGAAGCGACCGGCGTACGAATCAGCTAAGAAAGCTCCGAGCAATGGCGTCAAGCTTGCCGTTCCACTGAAATTGGTCAGTGTGGTCGCTGCTTTTGTCGAGGTCATATGAAGCTGCCCCGTTAAGTAGCTCACCATGTTCGCATTAAACCCCACCACCGCCAATTTCTCACACACCTCATTTCCTGCATAATATTCATCATAAATTAAAAACTTAATTATTTAATTAAAATACATACCTAGCTAGATCAAGATTTCTACGTGAAGAAGAAGAAGAAGATCATGTGGGAAGGTTTTGATTATTTACCGAAGATGAAGGGCATTGTGACCCATCCACCTTTCTTTCTCTTGACATGATTACTGTTCTTCATCATCTTCCTTTTTGCCATCATAATTGGCTTTTCATGAGTTTTGAGGTGCTAGAAATGTCTATTTATAAGCTCCTTGATAAGTCATGTCTAACTTATAAAATGACTGTAAGTAATTAATTATTGGACCTATATATATATATATATATATATATATATATTATAGATATAATTTACATATACATGTCTTTTCTAGAGACTAATGAACATATGTTGCCTACTATTTTTTGATTTACTTATAAGTTTTTATTTACCAAGTAATCATATCATCTCTTTTTCTTTTTTTCTTTTTTTGGGGCCAATTTTTTTGTGTGTGTATATGCCGTTTAATTTATAGTTTTATCAAAATAATATTGTACCAAAAAATATATATGATGAGTTGAAATAGCATGATAATTTCTAAATGTTGGTTTAGTAGTCAAATATGCAAGATTTTCGGTGAAATATAACTCGATATCTCATCCTGATTTCACAAGTGGGACCTTATGAATTTTCTCACACTTTGCAATAGACTTGAAGAAAAGGTAGATTATAAATATTGCGTATGGAACGGAGTTTATATATAACTCACATTGGGGTCTAAAATTTTGAGTTCTAAATATATATATATATATATATTTATAAGTTATATAAATGGTTAGAATTAATCGATGGTAGGCGATTTGATATGCAAGGAAATGGAGATTTTTGTCATTTTGCACTTTCTGGTTTTGGAGTTTAATAGGTCAAGTGGTGCCCGTATGTAATGTGTTTTTCTGTCATTATGAGTAACATCTAAACCCCTAAATAATTTTACATCAATTCAAACACGTCTTATGTCGCGGAAAATTAGGCTTCCTACATATCCATCCTAATTAATTTTTTTAAATTTCAAATATTTGGACCTTAAAAAGAGACGTTTTCATTAGAGTTATTTTTAAATATATAGTAACATACCGATAAATTTTTTGATAGATTATCCGGTTATTATAATTATAAATATTTATTTTTAATAATTTTATTTTCTATATATGAAACAAACGATATAAAGAAGAAATAAAAACACTTAATTAAGAAAGCGATTAGAGTAACTAAAGAATAAAAAATAACGGCTATTTTTTCTTTATTTTTTTTTTACTCTTCATCTATAAAATAATTTTTTATTATTATATTATATCAATCATTATATTAAATCATATATATATTTATTATGATTTATTACGAATTTATTTAATCAATATTTTTTCTATTATATGATATATTTTTTATTTTTATGCCGAACAAATACCGTAACTTCGTAAGCGTAACTATATAGTTTGAGTTATTATAAATAAAATTATGATAATTAAATGAACTAAAAAATTATTCAAATGTTTATCTTATCAATAAAATTTGGGTTCATAATTTTATTAATAATTTAAATTTAAATAATCACTATAAATTTACATATTCAACTTTCTCTTGAATAATTGCAATCATACTAATAATATTTAGATCATTTATTTAAATATACTTTATTCTTTTAAAATTTTCATTACTTTGAGATTAAAACTTAATTTATATTTTGAATTTTTTTTTATTTAATTAATAACATTTATAATTATTATAAATTAAATATTCATTTCTTATTTTTATCGTTATATTCAAATTCTTTTAAATTAATAAATTAAAATTTTAAAAATTTTAATTTTTACTTACTAAAAAAATTTTTATATTATATAATTTTAACCCACTCAAAGATTTTTCTGGGGTCACGTCTGAATGATGAGACAAAGCAATGATTAGAATCCTTTAAGCGTGACAGCCGGAGCTACGTAATTTAATTGTAAAAGAAAATTATATCTTGATTAATAATAATATATACTTCCGTAAATTAAAGCTTTCCCATATGATTTAGAAAAAAAAAATAAAAACTTTCTCATTTAAATTGTGCATGTTATTTAGATAATTATCTAAACAAGTATTAAAAAAAATCTATTATTAATTTATTGATATTACATTAAACGAATTACATAAAAAAAAATTTTAATATTCATAAACTTGATAAAACAATTACATGAACAACAGAGTGGAGTTAGAGATAGTAAAATAAGTACGATCGTATTATACTCAAACTCTATACTCTTTTATTTTTTTATAATTTTCTCTATGATTCGACATCTACGTTCTTTATCTAATATAACATAAATAATAAAATATCTAAATATTTGAATATAAAAAAATATATAATTATTATCGACTTCCAACACGGTACGGACCGGGCTCATTACTGTTTCTATGCCGGGCCTAAGCCAGGCCCGAATTATCTTATGGTAATATAAGATGTAATTAAATGGTGCATTTTCTTCGGTGGAATAGGCTGAATGTTAAAAAGTTTTGATCTTATCAAGAATGTCAAGGATAGAATGGAACAAGGATAGGATTGTATAGTTGTATTTTTTTGCAGCTAAGATTCAAAAGATGATCCGCCTCGTACAGAGATCTTTCTTTTAGAGAGTGGGATGGTTGATTGAGTTTAGATTATGCTTATAAGATACTTATGAAACTTTTCGAATTAACGAAAGATTATCTTTTGTTATCAAAAGGGTTAAAATGAAAAAAAAATATATTAAATAATTTACAATCATATATTATTTTTATAATGTAATAATTAAAATTATATTACAATTAAATATAATTTTATTTATTAAATTATAAAAATAATAAATAAATCGATTTTCTCAACCGTACGAGAACTATATGAACCGAAACAAAAATCCAAGATGTCCGGCCCCAACCACGAGCCGATACTTTTTTTTTTTTTTTGTTTTTTTGGACAAAACTTGATGAATGTGGCTGATATTTCATGTACTCAGAGGTGGCCGTGAATTCTCAAAAGTACCCTTATGTCTGACGAGAGGCATGACGCCAGCAAACTGTTATGAAAAATGAAGTAGCAATTTTGATATAAGTAACATTATCTCCAACGAAATCAACTATAGCCAATTACCACAAAATCTAAATGAGAGAAAATTCTATCATTATAACGATGGTCTGAAATTTTGTTGAAAGATTTTTGAATAGATTGATTGAGGTACGTATGTTGTACAAGTAGTATGTTTGTCTGCATATCCATGAGAAAGTTCTCAGTGAAACCAGGCCGTCTGATGTGCCAACCACGTGTCCTAACACGAGATCAAATCTGGTCCATATGATTGTGACCAGTTCCTCATCCGTGGCTTCAACTGTTGAGCTCCAGTTTGTTGAGTCAGTAATTGGTACTCACCGGCCCACACCATTTTCCGTGGACCGTCCCCAGTTCTTCTTTTCTCTCATGATCTGACACATGGTTCGATAGCCCAAGTGGGGTGGGTGATTTGTGGGGCCGACGCCCAAGGGGACAAGGCCCAGTGGACCAGGTGGTACCGTTTATCTTATTTGTCTCTTTCTTGTAAAATAACTATCCAATTTTACATCGAATCTTATGTAAAAGGGTATTCAATACTACCCCTTGAATAAACTTTATAGCCGAAAACTAAAAATCTTCTTTCATATTGATTTCATATACTAACACTATAAGAGATAGATAGTAAATCTTTCAGGATTTTCACATCAGCGATCTTTTCCAACCATATTTAACAGTCGTGTGACACTTTACTTTCTTCCCAAAATGTACACAGGTTGTGTGACACTTTACTTTCCCAAAGTGTACCCAATTTTGGTGCGCTACTTTTGCCTCGGTAGAGAATCTTATTGTAGTTTGGCAAAATATATATATATATGAGAATCTTATGGTACGAAATTCGAGGTATTAGGAGGCTATGGATGTGTCTAACACAAGCTAGGAGAGTCGAGGTTATTATCTATCATTCACAGGTGAAGCAACTTTGCATGCTACTTACCTCTTACAAGGAATTTGATCGTCTGTCTTTTTGATACGGTGATATAAGCCTTAAGTTGATAATTAGGCTGAGATTTGAGACTTCACTTTCTACGGAATTGACACTAACAGTAGAGATCACGCATCCCAGAACATGTTTTTGTCTGAGGGCTATAGAACGAATGAACAATAGTTTAATCCAAATCGAAATTATGATATAAAAGAAAATGTCGTATATAGAAAGTTGAGGAGTAGAGATTCTGATATACACAACCAATAATAAGAAAGCTGTGTACAAATGTATAAGAAGCCTAAACATAGGTGAGAAACTGTGAAGGAACATGATAAACAAAGGAAAAGAAGAGATTGAGAGAGATGAATTACAGCTTGATATTCTTTTTATCCACTGCAGGCACTCCGCGTAAATAAAAGGCCCAAAGGTTTGAAAGATGCACGAAAAAGAAGAGAATTCGGAGAAGGAAGGGTAACCATGGTGAGTGACGACATTCATTTAGTAGGAAATCAGTGCCACTAGTTTTCCCCCGATCATTCCTCGAATTCATGCATATGATCTAGGAGATAATTAGCAGCAAGCTCCTCGTTTTTGTTGCAGGCAAAGAAAACCTCTAAAACAATGGCTCTATCAAACCCCATTGCTTCGAGCTGGTTGGGAAAATGACGCATCATTAGTAGGCTCTTAAAGACATATAAGGATCAAAGATAGCAAGGGAAAGAGCTTTATCATTTCCAAACAAAATGCCAAAACATAAAGTTTCTTATTGAGAGAGCAATATTAATTCTATAATTCAGATATGTTTTCAGAAGTGAGTATTACCCGTTCAATGGCTTCACGCTCCTCAGGGGTTACAGATATTGCCTGTGGCATTCCCGCAGCAAGTTGCCCTAGAATGTTCCTAGAGACATTATTAAGCAATGGATTTTATAAGCATTAATGTATTAAGCAATGAATCTTTTAAGTGATGTCTTGATGACATAACAATAAGGAAAAATGATCTTCACCCCTCTCCTCCTTCGACAGGTTCATTGATGAGGCGAAGAAAGTCAGCCTGGTGCTCTTGAATTAGCCTCATAAGGTGAGGATTTTGTTTTCCTAGCTCTTGGAGCATGGGCTGCACAAATAAAATTAAAATTGGAAATTGGGTCTTTGATATAAGGAGGTGAAAACCCATGCAATGGAATGGGGAATGGAACCTGCAATATCTGTGGATTTGCCTGCACCATGCTTCGTAAGGCTTGAAACTGATACAGGGAAAAACATAAATATAAACTCAGAAAACTAACAATGGAGAGAGAGAGAACGAAGATGAATTGTGTTGGATGAGACGGATAGAGAGACCTGCTGACTCTGGCGAAGGAAATCAAGAGTTCCTGCTCCAGCAGCCCCAGTGCCTGAATCTGGAATTCCCTATTGCCAGAAAAGAAAAAAAATCAAGGCCAGTTACAAAGCCTTGCATTTATTTATTTTCCTTTTTTTTGTTTGTTTGGGGGGAGGGGGGGAGGGGGGGGGGGGGGTTATTGAAAGAGAGCTCAGTAAGTACCTGGGGGAAGAGGTCCAGAGGATTAGCATTTGGGCCACTTGATGGAACAGGTACAGGTTGGGTTGACTGTGGAGGCTGGGCTGGAGGGGCTGCACCTCCTGCAGAAGCAGAAACTCGAGCAACAGGTGGAACTTCAGCTTGCTCAGGGATACCCTTCAATTTGATTTAAGAATACCCGGAAATAAAATAGGAATACACATCATTCAATTAACCGGGCAATGGAAACAAACAAGCGACTTAATGAAACAAATAGAGAAAAATTGAAGTGAAAGAAAGTGTCCAGCTTAATGCAAAAAGAAGCAAAAAATACTCATACAGCCCCTGTGGTGGAAAGTACCAAAAATAACTTGAAAAATCACTAAGCACCTTCAAAATTCACTTACAGAATAAAGATATTCAACAGCTCTCTCCGGATTGTTAAAAGCAGCACGAAGAGCACGAATGACCGTTTCTCTATCCCAAGTTCCTCCACCCATATCAAGAATCTGCTGGATGGTCTGGTCAAGGTTTCTACCAGCAACCAGATTAGAAGCAACTTGGCCGTATACATCAGGCTCCGACCTACTCTTACAAGCAGTATGGGGTTCATGCAATCATTAAGATACTAAATAAATAAAATTGATCCAGGGTAAGAATGAGAATTTCTTGAGATATATGTAAACCAAAAATGAAGGTAAATTCTCACGCTGCAGTAGGCGAAGAAGTGGCAGCAGCAGCAGGAATAGGGGCAGGGATAGGAGGAGAGGGAGCAGGCCTGTTAATATAGAAATAACTATAAGTATGACAAGATCGAGAGCTATTCAATTAGTTCATAAGCTTATGAAGGAAAAGTATTCAAATTTTACGCTTACGGGGCAGAAGTTATGGGAGCCTGTGATACTGTTGAAGCTGGGGTGAGAGCAGGAGGGGCACTGGGAGCTTGAGCCTGCATAAAAATAATTTAAAAAATATAAATAAAATATATATATACATATATAGATGGCACATTTCAATTTCTGGGTATCCAGGTTTTAGAGCACATATATTTAGATGGCACTAACTATAGATAAGGAAGACTACTGGGAAGTGGAGTGTATATAAAACGGTAATAAGAATGGAAAGGAGCCATAAATACAATATATATATATATATATATTTAACTTCGTCTCTTATTTCAACTTCCGGGTATCCAGGTTTTAGCCCGCATATATTTAGATGGCACTAACTAGAGATAAGGAAGACTACATAAGGAAGACTACCGGGAAATGGAGTCTAAATAAAGTAGTCATAAGAATGGAAAGGAGCCATAAATACAATGATTTAACACTATTTCTATGGACTACAAATCTAGAAGGGAGAAAAATGCAGCGCTACGAATCAGGATCAACTTCCATTTTTTATTGACCACATGGCAACCCTCAAAACAAGACTCAAGTTTGCAAAATTCATACCTTAGTCACAGGTGCAGCTTGTGCAGTTGAAGCCTCACCAGATGAACACTTACTCTGCCAATGTTCAGTAAAATTAGCTAGAATCAGAGAAAGTAAAGTTAGCAAGTGCACCCAACTCTGCTTCTTTCAGACCATTTGATAGCTTCTGCTGACAAATTTTGATTCTGATCTATTAGGGAATGTGGTGAAACTGGATTTTGAGCGAGCTGAAATCTAGAAAAGATTGTAAGGGCCCCAAGGTAAGTGTAATTTAGTTAGATTTTGAAGGTCCTAAGTTAAATTTCGTGGCCTAAATGGATTTTCTGGGCCAATCTGAATTTTAGTCTGAAAATGATAGTAAACATATCCAAATGAAGCTGATTGAGGTCAAGGCAAAATAAATTGCTAGGAATTTTAGCACATTATAATAAAAAAACAATGCCACACGCATGAAGAAAAATTCAGATGGATAAGAGTTACTCAAATCACCACTAAAACACTAAACTGCATGCACATTTAATCAGGGCGTAACTTCCCTCATTATAAAGGATGGTCCAATCCACTAACCCTCAAAGTCTGAGAGAAGGACACACCATTGCATGAAAAATGCCTTCTTACCTTTCAATTATTTACCCACTCATTCTAGGTCTAATAATAAAACAGGGTAGCTGGTGTAAATGCAAGGAGCAACCACAATTTAAAGTTGTAAGCACGTAAACACATATAACATACTCGTCTATATACATATCATTCTTCATCCTAGCAAACTTTAAATATAGTTGTGCATGGCCATTTCTGAAGCAGATGCTAACACGACATACCAGATGACTATATATATTCCACTAAAGAGCAGTCTCCAAACTAAAACACATATCATCACCTAGTTAAACCACTAGGTTTTTTATTGTCAGAAAACACGATATCTAGATTTTCTATGCAACAAATTGAACCACTAAGATTTTGGTTGATTTATTTTTTATTGCAGAAAACACCGTAATTATATTTTCTATGAAATAAAATCAAGTCTGATATCAGGGCAGTTCCTTTATATGTATATTTCATTCTTTCTTGTTTTTCTGGGCAAAAAAAAAAAAAAAACCCCATCTCATATAACCCCAAACACCAAAAAATGTATTATTTTAAAATGATAAAAACAATTGGCCTACAAGTGCAACATTACCTTTGTTAACATGATGACAACAAAACTATTTTCTGCAACACTGTTTTCTTTCAAAGTTGTGGTATCTTTAAGGACTTTCCCTTGATGGATAAGCATCTGCTGGGTAGCAGGATAAACATCAGCATCGTGAACAGATTCTATATTTTTCTTCACATCAGCAACCTGGAAGGAACAAAAATACTAGCTTCAGAAAAGTTGATAACACATGAAACCAGAATCAAAGATCAGTCCATTTGTATCACAGGCATTCACAAATAGATGGAACAGTAAGTCCAAAGAACACTGGATCAAAAATTGGTAAAATAAAAAATTCACCACAAAAAAAAAAAAAAAACATCTGCTTGGACACTAAAGTGGAAGTGTGTTGAATCAAGCGCAGACTGTAACAACCTGGTTTGCCATGTGTTTTAAATACCAGTTTTCATTGGCAACCAACCTGTTTGGTTGTAATTTTTGGTGTCGGAAAAATTATAATACTGCCATTAGAATTGTGGTTTTCAACAATTTGAATCACGGAATAAGAGAACCGAAAATAGTGGTTTTTGTGATTTGAATCATGTTTTCACACTATTCTAAAATGGTTTTCAGAATTAGAGAAGGAATGATATTGTAAAGTTATATTTCCGTATCTGACAGATATGTGGGTCCCACACCGACACAAAAACCGGTTTTAAAATACCGGAATTTAAATCTCATGGCCAAGCAGGGCCTGAGCGTCTTTATTATGGATGCTTTATTATGTTTCCACTTATGAAAGGTCAAGCTGATACAATAGACATTGCTGTCTTCTACGACAAAAAACCGTCTTTTTTCCTTTTTTCCTTTTTTTTTTATACATATTTTGTATTACTAATATATTGAAATTCTATTGAATAGATTTATTTACTTCTCTTGAAATTTCTTGAATGTGTATTCTACACACATAGTTTTTCGGGGGCCTACAGCCATTACATGGCATAGGGGTTACATCCCGTATGAAATATTAGATACATGTACCTCGATTGGTAAAATAGTATTTCTCTCCAAAAAATCAGGTTCCTTTTAACCGCTGCACAAAGAAAATACTAAAAAAAGAGAGAACTTTAATTTGTACAACAATAAACTGCTATTTATATTGTGCCAGGCCGACATAAAGTTAATTACTCAATGTGGAGCTGAAATACATTTCGACATTGATTAATTAGATGACTTGCCTGTGGGGTGGATTAAGCATGATAATTTCCTAGCGAATGTCGTTAAATGGCAATGATATGGTATGAAAGCTTGAATTATAAATTGATGTCCAGTTTATGTACTTCCTCAGTGACTAGAGACTATACCAGAATTTCAAATAAAAAAGGCAAGGAGTTCAAAATTCACTCAGATTTTTTAACGAACAGGATGCAAACTAGTAAACTACAGAGAATAGGATAAATAAATCACCAAACAGTGAGCAAAAGGCAGTAATCCTGTTCAACCGCTATCCACAAACCCTAATCGCACCTCAATTGCGGAAACAAGCACGCAAATGAAACTAAAACCCTAAAATAATTCCCAATTAAAACCAGATTGCAAATAAATAACAAAACCGATTAAGTAGGATGAAGAAACGGACCGTATCTTCAGGCTGAACTTCAACCTCGAAGTGAGTGCCTTTAAGAGTCTTCACGAAAATCTTCATCTTCTACAAACTCTGATTAAACACCCGTACGGTCTAGAATTCTCTGGTATGAATCTCCTACTCCTCAATCGCCAGAGAAGCAAATTTTTGCTTGCTGTTATGCCCTAGAGAGAGAAAATGCCATGCCAGGAGAGAGAACCCGAATGGACAAACAAAGAAGTCTAAATTTGCTTGCTTATATAGTAAGTTTGGTCATTTGGTAAGCGCGCTAATGTGCGGGGAAAATACACGCGCTATGGAAATTCTGACGTGGAGAGCCAAGAGATGATGCGTGCGGATTACGTGGTAGGATGGGTTTGGCTTCATGGAGTGAAAAAGAGGAGAAGTAAGAGGAGATAAGTTTTCCGTTTGACAGGGAATATAACACATTCAGATAAGTCTTTGATTAATCTCTTAATATTGATACAAGTTAGGTTTTTTAAGATTTTATATAATTATTAAAAAAATTATTTAAATTAATACTTCGTTTAATTTTTTTAAAAAATGGGAATGTAAATAAAAATAATTTCCGAAATAGAATCGGTTATATATAATTCTTCAAATTACTGTAATAGTATATAGTTTCTTTAGATTATTACATTCCGGTTGAAAACAAAAGAACTAAAATTTTGATTATCATAATAAATTACTTTCATATAAATACTTTGATAATTCTATTGTGAATTAAAAATAAATAAATAAATAAGATTTATTTTACGCTTGATATGGGCTAATGATAATAGATAGTTATGCATGTGTAGTTTTGTATTCAAGTCAAAATGGCCCAAACAGAAAACACAAAGCCCATATCTTACTTCAGTGATTTTTAAAGGCAGTGGGCCCAATTATGGAAACAAATGGGTCTGAAGCTTGTAGAGATAGTCAAGGCCTACGACTGTGACTCAATAG
The DNA here is from genome assembly GCA_027186245.1 of Coriaria nepalensis. NCBI lineage: Eukaryota > Viridiplantae > Streptophyta > Magnoliopsida > Cucurbitales > Coriariaceae > Coriaria > Coriaria nepalensis. The sequence goes on along the minus strand of CP114499.1, from coordinate 6,644,832 downwards.
AACTCATTTGGGAGAGTGCTTGTTTAAAATTGATAACTCAATTTAAAAATATGCTTAGAAAATATTTATAAGTCAATTCTGATGTTTAGAATGTGCATTATTTTAATAAATATCAATTTGATAATTTGATTTAAATAAATATAAAAAATGTAATTTTTTAAATATAATTTTTTTTAAAAAAAATTGCCAAATACTCAAAACAGCTTATTTTATAAATATAAATACTTATAAGTACTTCCAAACTGGCTCATAATCTCTCTTATTAGACTAAGCTGAAATTTAAATTATAATTGATATTAAAATTATAGTTCTAAATACTTTACAAAATCCTTATCATAAAAAATATTATTAAATAATAGTTAAACCAAATCACATATTATACAGTTAAGTCATACGTTTGATCATAATCGAAAATTTAAACTTATAGTCAAGATTGTGATATGAGCTATTTACCACTCAATTACACTTAGAAGCTCAAATGAAAAAATATCTCACAACCTTGGAAGTCTTGATGGTCCCTCGATGATTAATTGATTGTACAGAAAGGGGGGAAGGAACAAAACAAAGAAATTTGCGTGGAGAAAATAGTTAATATGGCCAAGTATCGTTTACTTAAGTGGTCCAACTATTTTGTTCCACTTACGGTACATGGAGTTCGAGCATATATGGCTAAAGCAAAAGAAAAAATATATATATTTGATTTCGACATGCACATAAACTCCGATTGAAATCGACAAGTTCCTAGTGACTACCAATCCTTTATGATATTTTGAAAAAGAATCAACTTTAATGAAATTCTCATCACAGTAATACTGTATGTATAATGGTTTGAAAGAATCAAATGTAAAATTATATTAAATAAAAATTAAAAATGGGTGGAATACTAAGTCTGTTTGACCAAATTTTTAAAAATTAATTTTCGTATTTATAAAATTATTTTCTTAAATGCAGAAAACAATAATGTGTAATAAAAAAAATAGTTTTTTTTTTAATATTTATAAATAAGAATAAAAAAACTATTTTTTAAATTTTTTCGAAGTTGGGCAAAAATATTTATTGCTCACCACTGATATCCGATCATTAAACTTAACACGTTAAATTTTGTTATAACCTCAAATTTGTTACGTCATAAAAATGTTATTTATATGATCAAATTTGCCAACAAAACTCCACATTATTTATACACCGTACAAATCAGTGAATTATTTGTTGTAAATGTTATGGAAAATTATGGATAGTGACGAACTAATTGCTTGAGGAAGTTTTGATCAATGTCCTGATGTTGTAAGGACAGATTATCGCATTGGATTCACTGATCGGCGGTCGAGATTAAAAATAAATATACACTTTTTCGGACTTCCGACTTCTAATTTTCTCTAATTTTCTTTTTACTACGTTTCTGTAAGAAAGAATTTACACAAACGGCATCGTTTCAAAAGTCCTGTAACGGTTTTCTGTTATATTCATCATCCTACTGCGCGGGCAAAGATTCATGCCGCCAGGAAAAATCCGAGTAATCGGACGAGTCAAAGTAGATATCGTCTGAGCGCTGTAAAAGTCCGTCTAACGTCGCATACTCGATCTTATTGCAGTCCCCGCCGTAACTTTCGCTGGATCTGAGCTCAAACAGCTCAGAACTCGGAATCTGATCTTCCAAATCCCAAAACTCACCGATTCCCGAAGAGTCTGAGGGGAAACGGATCAAATCGGTCTCTGCTTTCTTCTCTTCTTCGCTTGTAGACGGAATCGGAGGTATACCGAGTTCATCGTTCGAGGCTTCCAGGAGATAACCGAGCTCCGACCGTGATTCGGTGGAATTCGACGTCAGATCTACCACCGGTGCCGGAGAATACAAAGCAGATATCTCTTCTTCAAAGCTCTTCATGACGGAGTCTATATCTAGAGTCGCCGAATCCAGATCTGAATCGTCGAGAAATCCAAGAAGGTCGTCTCTGAGTCGTTTCACCTCGGGCGAGCCTAACTCGGAGTCGACCGAGTCATCTCGGACTCGCTTATTGTTTTGACCCTCCATTAGAGCAAAAAAAATAACAGTAATAAAGTAAGCGAAGAAAATAAACGCGAGAGAGAGGGAGATAGCAAAAACATAAACAAAAGGAGAGTGATATATCAGATATATTATATCTTGCGATGAAAGTGAAGGTAAGGGCGTTGAGGAAAAGCGTATTTGGAATTGGGGTTTATAGAGGGCGACAAAGAAGAGAGAGAAGGTAGAGAGGGGGAGGGGGCTCAGGGGGGTGAGGACGGGGACGCAAGCGCGTGAGAGCGGAGATATTGCCCCGTCACGGATACTTTGGCATTCCCTCCCCTACTTAAAGCGTTCGGCACACCTTACCTTATTCTTCGTTCTTTTACCCTTTTTTTTTTAAATCTTTGTTTTGGTTAGAAAATCGTACAAAATCAACAGTCATCCAAACTAGCAAGGAAACTTCTGTTATTCCGTATAGTACTGTGGGTATGTGACCGAATAATAGAATACTAAATAAATAATTTGCCATCAACGTTTCAATATTCATCATCAAAATATTTGACACGACATTTTATTTCTTTTTTTTTATATTTACTCATCGGTTTACTTTAAGCTTTTAATTCCTATTTATTATTAAAATATAATCGTTAAATGAATTTGATTTTCTTTTTTACATATCTCTAAATATGAATTATTTAATTATTTAATTTGATTTTTTAAATGATTAAAGTAAAATAAATTAAAATTTTAATAATAAAATGATAATTAAAATAATTAGTTATTATTAAAATTTAAATTTCGAAAATTCAAAGATATAATTATTAAAAGAATTTAATTATTTTTCAAAAAATTATGAATGAATAGATATCAATTTTACTTATAATTATGAAAAATATATAAAGAAAAAAATATATGATCAAATTATCTAACTTAATTGAGTGGTTCACGTGTTATGTGTGTTATAGGGAAAAGGATGAAGGTGGATTTTCTTATCAAATCCTCCTTAAGCCACTACTCCATTGACATAGTTAAGTGGGGGTATGCTTTCGGACCAAATATTATTTTGTACAAGAGAAGAATGTTTGTTGTCGTACCAACCCAAAGTACACCTCTTTCGTGCCCATTCCTCTTATCGACATCAACTTCCCCAAATTCTTATCTACCTTCCGTCTTGTAGTTTGAGGCGCGAAACAAACTTTAAAAAAAAAAAAAAAAAAATCTATATATATATTTCGTAACAATGTTAATAATTTAATTGATAGTTTGACTTTGTAACGTTAAAAATACAGAGAAAAACAATTGGTTTAAAAAAATAATAATAATCCAAGGAGAAAAAATTAAATTAAATTAATTAAAAATATTAGAGATAAAAACTACTTTTCCTTTTTACCAATTTAACCCCCATTCTGATTCCTCATTCCTCAACAACCGATTAGGTGTGCCACGCTATCCACCTCATGCGAAGATATCCGTAGGCCAAGTCGAAGACATACCTAATCCGAAACTTTAACAAGTCTCACGCAGCCCCCCCCCCCCCCCCCCCACCATTAGCTTCCTGCTCCATCCCATACTCGATTACGGCTCTCTTAGTCTCTGGTCTTGTCCTCCATTTCAAATCAAAGTCGGGTCTAGAATTTTAATTATATATGCCGTATAAAATTATAGGTAGATTATGGTATAGATGAATTAATTATAATTACGAATATAAAAGTTATATATCATCTACTATAATTAATCGTGTATAATTGTAATTGATTAATATCAAAAATATTGAGTTCAACCAAAAATTCATCGCATGTGTTTTTTTCTTTCGAATATCTTGACGTTTGTATCACCATAGTTACTTGAACAGAGTGATCTATCAAATTCAACTCTCATTCCTTGCCCAACTGTTACCTATGCGGTTCACCCGATGACCACCCAAACAACTTGGGTAAATCGGCCTAGCCATTTGACACAATCTAACGATATGGATGAATCGATCTATCTAGTTTAAGCACAAGTGTACTTAGTTGTTTCACTCAATTTAGTTAGTTGGACAAATCAATCTAGTGTACTTAGTACAATCTAGCTAGTTGTCGGAAATCGATCTCTGAGACAATATCAAGCTGATAGTACATAATATAAAACATTATGCTTGCTTACAAAGAAGATATTCAAGTTTTCAACAACTTTTCGAGGTAGATAAAATATTATATTTTATTTTAAAAAATATTTCGTACATCAAATGTATGTAATTCTTAGTAGAGATTGGGGCTAATCTCAATAAATTTGGAGATCTAAAAATTTCAAAATAGTGACAATTAGATTTAATAAAAAATTGATATAACGATTGTGAATTAATCAAATTTTAACTGTCAGATTTTGTAAAGATCCAACCATTGCTATTTAAATATTTTTTGAATTTCTTAAAATTTGAAAATCAGCCCCCAGATTCCGATAAACGAAGTAGAAAAGATTTGGAAGAGTGATTTGAATTATTATTCGGCGGTGGAAATCATTAAAAAAAAAAAAAATATGTATATATATATATATAAATATATGATTATTGATGGTCCTAATCTCTCTCTTTTAAATTCAAATTATTAAATATATTATATATATTATCTTATGATATAATAATTAATAATTTTTATTATAAATAATATTTTTATATATCACAATAATATTTATTTATAAAATCATATTTATTATATAAAATATATACATTATCACATAATATAATAAATATTATTTCTATATATCATATTAAAAATAATATTTATAATCAAAACCATACTCATAATTCTTCATTCTTCTTTCATGTTTCTACCCTGTTTTTGAGTATAATCAACCTTTGGGTACATTTTTATTCAGTGACTCATCTTCGCAAGGTATCATCTAGGTCTCTTATAAAATAACATAACCTTTGTGACAACATCTTCTATAAACGTTAATATAGAAACTTGAATTCTACGAAGATTCCTTCGTAACTTACTAGGGAAGAATCAATGTTAAAATTTCAACAAACTCGATTCTCATTCATAATTTTGCCTGACAAAAAAGATTGGATAATACTTTTCCCTGTAGGAGCTCAAACTAATACTGGAACCATTTATTAAGTTCCTTTCTTCCGGAAAAACTTATAAATAAACAGATCACTGCCATATAAATTTTGCTACATCTGAGGGTTAGATACACAGCCAAAATCCCTTGCAAACAAAAAGAAAAAAAAGTTTACAGACAATAAACAAATCGAAGATCAGGCATTAGCAGCCAACTGCTCAGAAACATCATAATGTGTGCCTTCGCTGCTTCGAGCAGCTTCATTATAATTACCCCCACCTTCTTTGTCTTCTCGTCCTTCCTCAATCTGCTTATCTTTGCTTGTCCCACCATACATCTGTCTCCTAGCTTCCCTACGAGCAGCTCTCTCAGACAGTTTTAGGTCTTTAAATCCTTGCTCAAACTTGGCTTCATCTTCAAGTGAGAAGAAGACAACCTCCATCTCTCCAAGCTCTTCATACAGTTTTTCAATCTTGGCTTTCCAGAAAAGGCCCATTTCTGACTCCATCTTGTGGTAGGGGGTGTTTAGCAGATACTCATCAATCCCACCTACCTTGTCTATGCATCTAAGAGCATGGGTTGTGACTTTGACTCGAATATGACGGTCTAATATATAACTGAAGAGCCGCTTCTCCTGGACATTGGGTTTCCAGCTCCTTCTTGTCCTATTATCACCACCAATACAGAAATGAATTATAAAGGGGTTGTTTTCTGATGTAAGGATTCAAACTCAAAAGCTAGACACAGAGAAAAGAGTCAAATACATGCATTAAGGGATAGCTGAAAATTAACAGAATGGAGAGAAAAAAAAAAAAGACTCGATCGAGTACGAGAAAAGGGGAGATTATGAGGCTCAGACTCAGCCTTTTCTCTAAAGAGAAGGGTTAACTTACATGCCATGGCTGGGTCTGTGAAGGGAGAAAATTACACTCAACTTCCACCAAATGCAATCCAATTTTGGGGTCAGTTAGCCTTAGCCATTTTAGTACTAGATTTCTAAAACAGGATTTTTCGTACAAGACTAAATTCAATTCTTGAAAATATGTTTAAAGCCAAAGAGACCCCAGTTTTTTTTTTCCCTATTTCCTACAGAGCATCTGAATCGCCATGTCAAAGGAGAGACCGGATAGTCCTCTTTGCCTTTACAAAGAAGTATAAGAAAAGAAAGAGATAAAAGTCCTTGGTTTCTAGAATGTATGACGGACAGCATGAGACACAAATTTCAGATACATGTTTCTAGAATGTAAGAATTTTGGAAGATTAATTATGAGCGAAGTTCAACTTTTTCCCTTCTAACCTAGAGGAGTGCCATTTGCTCATTAGTAAAGATTAGTAAAATATTACTGAAATCATCAATCCTTGACCCTTCTTCCTGTTTCAGGACGAGAGGGAACTCGAGAAAATAGAAAGAAAGAACGTATCCCATAAAATTCCCGTATAAAAGCGGTAAAAGCTAATATGTCTAACCTTACACTCTGTCAGCGCTTAAACAGAAATGAACCCATTCAATGCACAACATTTCAATTGTAATAAAATTTCATGATTTATACATATATAAATGTAATCAACATCACAGCATTAGGATTAAGATAATCCATCAAACAAATAGATAGTACAAATTCAATACACAGGATTGCTAGCAGGACAAAAGGGGATCAAGAACCATCATCATCATCCAGAAAATACTTCGCAGATCCAAATTGAAAATACGCCAATAAGTAAAATAATTTAGCTACAGAGAGAGATAGATAGGCCCTACTTGTTGCCGCCATCCTCACTAACGCGGTTACCAAACTGGATATGGCGGCCAGCAAAAATACCGCGCTTGGCCCTATTCATCACAATCTTGGTGTCAGGTATGCTTTTCTTCAAAGATTCCTTTACTCCAGGAGCCAAGTTATTCTCTCCCACTTTCTTCAGGATTTTCTTCATCATCTCCTTCCCTCTAAACGCCATTTTTTCTAACTCGTCAAGCGTCAGCTAGGGTTTTGGAAGGGAAAAAAAAGTCAAATGACACAGTATCTCCTTGAGCTGGGTCGATAACTCACTCACGTCACCGATCACACGGAAAGATTCTGAGGATACGGCGGTCCAACACTGACGCCCGGCGAGTTATGAGGGGGACTGAGGCTGAGAAAGAGGTGGTGACGACGCTGCGGAAAGCAGGATTTCAGCTGAATTCTGAATTCAGAGAAGAAGCTGGATCATTTAGGGCTTAGGGCCTTAGACCTTAACGGGGGGGCCCTTAGGGCTTAATATTTTCCATTTTAATTATTCTGCAGCTGCCACAAAGAAATATTTCAGACAGCTCCGTTATGTTTTAAACTATCTGGTATAAAGCCCAGACTGCTCGAGAGCATTCTCCAAGCCCAGGCTTGTTGCCAGCTTAGGAAGCCGGAAGCCCACTGGATCCTTACGTTTGGGCTGGTGTAAAAACTCTGGGCTTCAGCCTTAGGCCCTTCATTGAACACAGTAGTCCCCGATTAATATATTAATATATAATATATTAATCACATCAAATTAGATCAAGAAAGGCACTGTTGGAGATTGTGGACCAAAGCTTGTTCGTGTCTTTGCCCTCATTCATCGGATCCCATCCTCATAACATACTCAAACTTCTGTGTATGTTATGACTTATGAGTTCCTGATTAAATCTATACACTACGGTCAAAAAACAAAACCAAGAGAAGAAAATGGTATTGAGTCTACCCATATGAAGTGCGCGCAATAGAGAGCTTAATCTTTTTCTGGACATCTCATCTTGTTGGAATTTCAAATTCTAAGTCGTTTAGGTGCTGCCCGTATCGAGGAGATATATTTGGATGATTCTGAATTATTTATCACATGAGATACATTTGGATAATTCCTAATTATTTATTGAATTTCAATAGAGCGACCGAAGAACATAAACCAAAGTTATTGCAAAATTATGTTAAGCCTCCACGTAATATGTATGATATGCATCAAGTAATATGACACATAATGCCATGCCATGCCATGACACCTAGTTGGGCATCAGGTGTCCAGTTGAAGGATTTGAGAGCAGCAAGAATGGGGTACACCAACTAGTGTGGTAGGACTGTTGTGTCACATATGGTATGACCGGAAGTCGATAGATAAAGGTTTTCTAACACATGTCTATCATATGATAAGTACTTAAAAGTATGTTTGAGATAGTGTTGTATTAAGGATATTTATCAATAGAACTTATTAGGATAGTTTTATTATTATGGAAATAGATATTATTGTAAGAAATTATTTTATTTAAGATATTTTCAGGCCATATAATTATTCAAGCAATGAGGCTCAATTCATGCAATATGAAGTCCATGTCCAATAAAGAGAAGTAAAAGGAAATAAATAGATAAAAGGTGCTAATAAGGCAATGCAAATGAAGTGCGCGGGAAGGTGAAGGTGTAGTGAGTGAAATTTCCAAGCATAATCTAAAGATAATTTAAGCTTAAATTAAATGGATATCAGCCCATTTCATATTGAACCGAATGTTCAGGGGATAAAATAATCACAAGTTGGCAAAATAACAACTTTTTTATTTGATTTTAATTATGGATTTAAGGAGTCGTCGCAAGTTTGTTTTGGGATGGGAGGTGGCTATAAGAAGTGCAAAACTACGATATTAGGGATATTCTCAAATATTCTTTCCTCTCAAGAAATCAAGTCCATGAAGATGAGTTACAAAAATTAGGCTAAGTTATATTAGGGATGATTCTTCAAGTTTAGTTTTTTCTATTTCAAATTTGATTCGTTTAATGTTCTAATAAGTTTTATATTTATTAGGGTTAAAACTCTTTATTATTGATTAGTCTCATATAATCTAGAAATTATATTTTTCTTCTTTTTTATAAATTCAATCATGTTTTTTTTTTTTATGTGGATGATTTTAAAATATAATTATTACAAGTGAATTTATTTTACAGATTGATCTCTTAATGTAATATTGTCATATGATATATTATATATTTTAGATAATTCGTAAAATAAATCAGAGTATGCTTTAACAGAAAATAATTTTATCATATCAATTATATTTGTATTCTTATGGTCTTCAATTAAGTATTTTATGATTATGAATTAAAATAATAAATAGTGGAATGAAACTTGAAATGAATTCATGATGTCAGTCACTTTTACTATTATTAATCAAATTTTTTTAACCTAATTTTATTTTTTTTATCAATTATCGTCAAGTGTTTTAATTTGCTAATTCTTATTATATGATACTTCTTCATGGGATCGACACCTTAATCTATATTACAATTACATCAAATATATTTTGAGTATAATCAAAATTTGGCACTGTTGTTGGAGAAGCGTCATAAATACAAGAAAATTTAGGTATATCATTATAAGGCGGTAACTCTCATCTTTTTCTTTTTGGTGCAAATTTATTTTCTATTATAAAAAAAAGTTCATATTTTAGTTTCATTTACATTTAGGTTTATAGTCATTTTAGGCTGTAGGGTAGTTTTATGTTTTTATTCTTTCTAGGTTAGGTTAGTTTAGTCCTTAATTTTTCTTTTTTGTTTAATTGAAAAAAAAATTGTAATTACGTTAGCTTTAGGTTTTTGTTTAGGTTATTATTTATTTATTTTATAATTTATGTTAAGTTCAGATTCTAATTAAGTTTATTTATTTTAGATGAATTTTCGTTTTGGAAAAAAAAAAGATGATATAGTGAATGTCAAGGTATAAAGAAAGATATATAGATAAACTGTGAAGATTTGTAAAGAGACGAGCATCACCTACTTTTAATTTTTTATTCGAATCGTTGACGACCGCATCATTATCTGACTCATTTGCAAGTAGCAACATGACTCAAAGAGAAGATGTAGAGGAGAATCCATCAGTAGAGCAAAATGTTGCAATAGAAGATAATATTGTAAAATTATTGAGGGATTATTTATATCATACTTGTACGGTTACACCATCATGCATAATGTTTCATGTAAATACTCCATATCAAGATTTCAAATCAGGAATGATTCAGTTATACCTACCTTCCATGGGTTAGAGAATGAGAATCTCTGCGTGCATATTAGAGAATTTGAAGAGGTAGTAGCTACTTTTTGTAGCCGACCTGAAGTTGTGCATTCTATTAGGTTGAAGTTTTTCCTATTCTCTTTAAAAGACACGATGAAGAGTTGGTTATACTCTTTAAAGCCTAGATCTATTGGCAAATGAGGGGAGATGACACAAGCATTCTTCAATAAGTATTTCCCACATCATAAGACTCACAACTTAAAAAGACAAATTTTGACTTTTTCTCAGAAATGCAGTGAAACATTATATCAAACCTGAGAGAGAATTAAAGAGCTGTTAAATTTATGCTCTTACCATGGGTACGAAAATTGGTCCTTGGTAATTTACTTTTATGAAAGACTCACAATAAGAGAGTGATAATTCATTGAAATGATGTGTAATAGAGAGTTCCTTCACAAAGATCCGGAAGAAAGTATAGAATCTAAATGACTTAGACGAAAAAACACATATATGGACTAGACCAAGCACTACCAATAGCACAAATAGGACGACTTATGTTTATCATCTTAGGAAAGAAGATAACCTTAAATCTCTAGTATAAGTTGTACCAAGAGATTGGAGGCTTTAAAAACTAATGATATTAAAGGCACGCAAATAGTTACCCAGGTTGAATCGCATGGTATTTGTTTTGTGTGTGGAGAGGTAGATCACTCACTTAAAGAATGTTCTATTTTGAGTGAATTGTGAGGGACATATGAGGAGAAATATAATGCCTTAAGAATGTACAAAAAGTCTTACACTCCTTATTCTGAAAATTACAATCCTGACTAGAAAAATTATCCAAATTTTAGTTGGAAATTAGATTCTAATTAATCTACTCAGTCTAACAATCTGTGAAAGCCCAAACCACAATCACCAAGATCTTATCATGTTCCTTAGTATAATGCACCACCAATTATGAATTTCTTAGAGGACACATTATAGACATTTATGGCACAAAATAAGACTAATAAAAATTTTGAGACAATGTTGTCATAGGTAGTGTAGGAAAATAAAGAAATTAAAAGTCAAATTACCAAACTAACTAGTTCTTTAACTGTGCACGAATGGGGAAAATTTCCATCACAACCTCAGTCTAATCCAAAAGGGCAACATATGATACAAGCATCTACTTCTAGTTCATAAAATGTCAAAGATGTCAATGCTATCACTACTCGAAGTGGTAAGATTTTAGAAAGACTCACTCCACTAAGTGGTAAGGAAAGAGCTCCTAAGGAAAAGGGCGAACAAATATATAAGGTTCCGAGGCCTTTTTCGTAAGCACTTCATCCTGTAAGGAAAAATCTAAAATTCAGGGTGTGATCTTAGAACATTTGAAACATGTAGCAATTAACCTTCCTTTGTTACATGTGATTCAACGAGTACAAGCTTATGCTAAAGTCATCAAGGATTTATGAACGATGAAGAGAAAGCACCATGTTAAGTAGACTATATTTTTTATCGGAACAACTGAGTGTGGTGATCGAGCAGAAGACGCTGCAAAATATAAAGATCTAGGATGCCCTACTATTTCATGCCATATTGGGAAATGTAAAATTGGTCAAGTTTTGTTAGATTTGGGAGCAAATGTTAATTTTATGCCTTATTCTATTTACTTGCAATTAGAGCTTACATAAATTAAACCCACATTTGTGGTTTTGCAGTTGGCTAATCGTTCAATCAAAAAACTAAAGGGAATAATAGAAGATATTTTGATTCAAATTGATATCTTTTATTACCCTGTTGGTTTTTTTGGTTTTAGACACGTAGTCTGTGGTTGATATAAATTCTAAGATTCCATTGATTTTAGGTAGACTTTTTTGTTGCCACATCTAATGGTCTTATAAATTGCAAAAATAGTATGATGAAGTTTAGTTTTTTCTATTTCAAATTTGATTCGTTTAATGTTCTAATAAGTTTTATATTTATTAGGGTTAAACTCTTTATTATTGATTAGTCTCTTATAATCTAGAAATTATATTTTTCTTCTTTTTTATAAATTCAATCATGTTTTTTTTATGTGGATGATTTTAAAATATAATTGTTACAGGTGAATTTATTTTACTGGTTGATTCTTAATGCAATATTGTCATATGATATATTATAGATTTTAAATAATTCGTAAAATAAATCAGAGTATGCTTTAACAAAAAATAATTTTATCATATCAATTATATTTGTATTCTTATGGTCTTCAATTAAGTATTTTATGATTATCTGTTTGGGATGTGAAATATGCAATTGAGTTATAATTATGAATTAAAATAATAAATAGTGGAATGAAACTTGAAAGGAATTCATGATGTCAATCACTTTTACTATTATTAATCAATTTTTTTTAACCTAATTCTATTTTCTTTATCAATTATCGTCAAGTGTTTTAATTTGCTAATTCTTATTGTATGATACTTCTTCATGGGATCGACACCTTAATCTATATTATAATCACATCAAATATATTTTGACTATAATCAACTGTCCTTGTCCAAAGCTTTTAGCAATTCTCGAAAAAATCCATAATAGAGGCATGAAGTACATAGTCACAAACGATCCCAACATAGGCGTTAATTCAAGTTATGGAGTATATCAAAGAGGTATAGAAACGATGTTTTCATTAAGTGGCATGGTGACCCTACTTAGCTTAAGTCTGGCCCGGAGCCGTTAACTTCCCAGACTTTCTTAACCTAAAAACCGTTTATGGGGTGATGAGATCAAACGATTTCATGAACTTGTTCCGATAGATGGGCTTTGGATCGATATGAATGAAGTCTCGAATTTTTGTTACGGAAAGTGTACTATCCCTCAATATATGATATGCCCAAATGGTATAGGACCTGGTTGGATATGTTGCTTGGATTGCAAGAACATGACAAGCACGAGATGAGACGATCCGCCTTACAAGATAAATGCTTCAGGTTTGCAAGTTCCTATTGGATATAAAACCATAGCCACTAGCGTGGTTCACTACAATGGCGTTTTGGAGTATGATGCTCATATTATATATGGTTTTTCACAATCTATTGCAGCCCATAAGGCCCTTCAAGGGTTGGAAGGGAAGAGACCATTTATATTGCAACCCATAAGGTCCAAAAAATACGTTGCTCATTGGACAGGCAGACAATAAAGGCACATGGGAGGATTTCAAGTACTCTATTTCCACAATGCTTAATTTTGGTATATTTGGAGTGCCAATGGTTGGTTTAGATATATACGGGTTTTATCCAGCACCAACTGAAGAGCTTTGTAACTGGTGGATCGAAGTAGGTGCCTTCTAAGCCTTCTCTAGAGATCATGCCAATTTCTATTCCCCACGACAAGAGCTTCATCAATGGGAATCCGTAGCTGAGAGGTTTAAGGTACAAACTTTTGCCTTATTTCTACACGTTGGACTATGAAACTCATATCAGTGGGGCCCCTATTGCAAGGCCGCTATTCTTCTCGTTCCCGACTTTCACTGAATGTTACGGATTGAGCACACAATTCTTGTTAGGAAGTAGTCTCACGATATCCCCTATTTTAGAGCAGGGAAAGTCAACTATCAAAGCTCTGTTTCCTCCAGGCAGTTGGTATAGTGTATTCAATACGACCCATATGAGTTTCGAAAGGAGGAAAGTATGTTACCCTTGATGCGCCTTTACATGTAGTTAATGTGCATTTATATCAAAATACCATTTTGCCCATGCAACAAGGTGGGCTGATCTCTAAGGAGGCTCAGACCACGCCTTTTAGCCTCGTGGTTACTTTCCTAGCTGCAGTGTAGGACAAGCTAGGGGGAATCTTTTCCTTGATGACGATGAGCTTCCTGAGATCCAACTTGGGAATGGGTATTCTACTTATGTTGATTTCTATGCAAGTCTGAGTCAAGGTGGCACGAAAATATGATCAGAGGTTCAGGAGGCTAAGTTTGCTTTGAGTAAGGGTTTGATTATTGAGAAGGTGTCGGTTTTGGGGTTGAATGGAGGCGACAAGGCAAATAGTATCGAGATTAATGGAAATCAAGTTGAAGGGATTTCGAACATAGAGTTTACTTCATTTGAGCATAAGTACCATCTGGAAACTGTGGAAGAAGATGGAGGAGATGGAAAGAGATCAAGTGTTATGGTAGAGATTAAGGGCTTGTCTTTGCGGGAAGAACTTTACTCTATCCTAGAATATAGGTGTTAAGGATTGAGGATTACAAATTTAGAATCTCACTGTTTCCAAACAAGCAGTATGAATACCTTGATCCCACTCCATTGTCTTTGGATTCTTAATGCCCTTTTTTTTTTTCTCTCCTTGGTCTATTTAAGGTTTATTTGTTGTAACTTGAGGGAGAAGATATGGGGTTTAAGTGTATGCTAATCCTTCTCCAGTCCAGTAAGTAGAGATGATGAGGTAAAGTTCAAGCTCTATCTTTGCTTTTCTTGAGGGTCTTCAATTTTCTGTGTTGTTGTAACTTAGCATGAAAAATAATGCACAATTCAATGTGTTTTTAGGTATTTCTATCTTGTGGGTCCATCTAAAGGTGAGCAAAAAAAATTCTACCGTCTGAAATTGATATTTTTCGGTCGGTTTTAGTTAGTTTCATATGCCAAAATATAATTTCGGTTGGTTTACCGACCAAAACATGTCTGACCAAATCGGTTTTCGATTTTTCGGTCTGTTTGGGTGAATCGATCGAAAACCAAAAATTCGGGTCGAAAGCCTTATCGATTTGTAGAGTATCATAATTTCTAATTTACTCTATAGGTTGATGAGACTTTCGATCTTTCGAGTAAATTAGAAGTTATGATTATAAGTTTATAACTTATGATACTCTACAAGTCGAGGACCTCATCGACTCGTACAGTGTCATAAGTTCTAGTTTACTCGAAAGGTAGATGAGGTTTTCTTCGACCTGTAGAATAAACTAACATCTGATATTAATATTGATTATTTTTACGATAGGGCCTTAAAAACACAATCACAATTACAGTCCATAATTCATATTTTTATATATTAATTAATATCTATAAATTTATGATATATTTAAAAACTGTGTTTATTATGATATTAAGATAACATGATATTTTTTAGTTATTATAATATTTAATTTTTATAAAATATAATATTAATTAAAAATAACTTTAAAATAAATTATTAAATAATATATAAATTCATTAATTACATATATTATGATATAATATTATAATTAAATAAAATTATAAAAAAAAAAAGGAAAAAACTAAAATATCAAATTGGTTTCGATTGAAACCAATTTGTCTAATACCAATTCGATTATAGTCAATCTTTTTTAGCCAAATCAATAAAAATTTAATTCGGTTGCATTTTCGATTTTAGAAATTTACTCATCCTTAAATCCATCCATTTTCCTTTGACAAAAAAAAAAAAAAAAAAGACCCATTTTCCAACTACTCGTATGAAGTCCCTATTTTGTTGATTTTTTTTTTTTTTAAATTTATCCCATTCAGAGTCGGTAGAAAATGCATGATAACTTTTCTCCCTTATAAAATAATTTCCACGTGACTCGGTAAAAAATATCACACACAAAATAATAATAATAAACCACATGCATGGAAATCAACGGAAACATAGAAAAAAACAAAAATAAAAGAAAGAAGGAAAAAAAATAAAAAAAAAACAAAAAAAAACAAAAAAAATAAAAAAATAAAAAAAAGGCAAGAAGAACGGTAGAGGTGGCAGTTTCTGCGAAACAACAGAGACAATTCACGTTTGCGTGGGCCTCGTCATCATCGAAAGCCCAACGACTACATGCCATTTGTATCGGAAGTGCTACGTGACCGTATCTGCTTTGGGCCTCTGATGATACTCGCGTGACTGGACAGCTTTGGCGGGAAAAAGGCTGGCTAGTAGGTGGGTATGTGGGTTCCACGACTGTGTATATGGCGTAAACCCAAGCAATCGTCGCCGTCCATTCATCTTCATTCCTTCTTTACTCTCCTCCCTTCCCCTTTTACATAGTCAACATTTACAAATTTAGTGAGATAATAAATGGTAACAACTAATCAGCCAACCATTATGCATGACACGTATATATAACATAACATATATATATATATATGTATATATATATATACTTACCATGTTGCTCTATTTTACGCACGTGTTATAAATCAACATATGTAGCTCTCATATTATTAAAAAAATAATAATATAATAATAATAACAATAAGCCCATAACTCCCCCTTCCATATTAATGAATGCCCAATTTTTTGACATTCCTAAAGAGAGAGTGAGGAGAGAGAGAGGGGGAGAGAGAAGCAGCCGGTCAGATAGAGACGTGAGGAATAGGGGAGGAGAGAGAGAGAAGCAGATTCAGCCAGCACACTCTAGCAGAAGACTGGACTGTGAATCTGTGATAGAGTGAGAGGGAGAGAAAAAAAAAATCACTAGCAACAGGTTTTTTCTCTCCATTTTTGTGGTTTTTCTGCATCTGGGTATTTTATTTCATATAAAAGGGATTTATTTTTTCGTGTGTATAAGATATAAATTGAGATATTTCTGAATCGTTGATGTTTGTATGGAGATTCGCGACCTCACTCTCTCACACTGAGACACTGAAAATGAACGAAATTTTTTTTGTCATGATTCGAAGGGAGAAAGTCGTGGCCATAGATTTTTAATCCTTTCAGATTCTGACTCTCATTGTGGGCTCTGTTATTGTTTTTATATTTAGCCGCAAACTTTTCTCATTGCAATTTTTTTTTCCAGTTTTGCTCTCTATCCGGTTCTGAACAGAGAGGGGAGAGTGAGTGGTTTTCTGTTTGGCGAGGAGGAAAAATTGGAAGGAGGGAACGATTTTATGTCGGCTGAGTTTGATTTGGTGGTGATTAGCGCGGCTCTGTTTCAGGTCTTGCTTTTGTTAATCTTCTCTTCTCCTCTGCTATTAAGAACTCTCGCACACTCCTCCGTTTCGATGCGTTTGTGGCCTAAAAGGTATTTCCTTTAACATCTCCGTCGAACCCTGTTCCCCTCCTTTTTCTTGGATTAATAATGATATTAAGACAAATCTGGTTTTGATGGGGTCTTTCTAATTTGCAGGACTTGCTCTGGAGTGAAGTGTTTTGGGGCTTTTTATATACAAAAGTTTTCTTTCCTTTTCCTTTTTCTTAGAGGAGGTTTTACCTGAGATTATTCTCTTTTTTGAGAGAAATTTTGCGAGATTTTGTTTAATTTTTCCTCTTTTCATACCCTAAAATTTTGGCTGATTATCTTTTAGAGAAAAAGTTTTGTGAGTTTTTCTTCCTCATTTCCCCGGAAAAAAGAAAAAAAGACGGAAAATGCAAGAGCCTAGGAAGTCTAGGGTGAAACCAAACATCTTCAGAGAAGAGTCCAAAAGGCAGAAAGTCCGCGTAATCTGGTTCGATCCTTATGCCACTGATTATTCATCAAGTGAAGGTGAAGAAGGAAATGATCACAAGTTTGACAAAAAATCAAAGCGGTTCGTGCATGAAATCAATATTCTCATTACCTCCTCTGTTTCGTCAAATGTTGGCGAGCATGATGAAAAATCCTCTGAAGGCAGCAACTATGGAGAAGTTATCAAAACTACAGTTCCTACTGTAAACAGAAAGAGGGGTCTGACTGAAAACCCGAAGAAAAGAAGACCATCTTCTTCAAGATTCAGAGGTGTTAGGCAGAGGAAATGGGGTAAATGGGCAGCTGAAATTAGAGACCCATTTAGAAAAGGCGGTCGCCTTTGGTTAGGTACTTTTCTCACGGCTGAAGAGGCTTCTTATGCTTACGAAAGGAAAAGGCTTGAATTAGGAGAAATGGCAATGTCTAAAAATCAACACCATCGCTCTGTTTCTGTTTCAACTGAGGATAAGTCCGAGGATCACCCTGGTGTGTTCCGTCACACTTCTCCATACTCTGTTCTTGAGCTGGAAACTAATACCAATATGGAGAAAAAAACTGAAGTGATGAAAGAAGAAGTTGTAGTAGAAGTGGTGGAAGAGAATATCGAGGCTGATCTTTTTGATAAGCTGCCTATACCATCCGATTTGGGGGGAGGATTCGGATCGTTCGGGCAGGATTTGATCTTTGATGATGGTCTATTAATGGATGATTTCGGGCTATTAATGGGTGATTTTGGAAGCTTAGAAGATGTTAAGATCTGTGGGATTGAAGAGAATGAGCCTAGTGGTCTTCCTGATGTTGATTTTGGTGATTTCTGCCTTAATGATGACATCTCTCGTTGGGTTGATCAAGCACTCGACATTTCATGCGTATAAATTTCGTTTTGTTTTGTTTTTCTTTTGTAAGGCTTTGCTTGAAGTTTTGGTGAGTCCTGGAAAATCAGGTGATAAGGAAGTGAGTGAGTTAGTAGTAGAGAGGCAGAGAGGAGGGACCTTTTGGGTTTTATAGTGTGCTGTAAGAGCCGTCCAAAGAGGGTTGTCTTGGTTTTTTTGTTTAAACTATGAACTAGTATTTATTTATCTATATAATTGTATTTTGATCTGGCCGAAGTTGAATGTGGTTTCTGAAATGTGTTTATCACATCGGTGAGAATGAAATTCTGATGAACGTGTAAAGATCTTATCATGATGTTACTTTTTGGAAATATATGATGCCCGGTGGTGTGTTCTGTTAGAATGCGTATAGTGGAGAGAGAAAACGATGTCGTTTTGAGAGAGGTGGATAAGGGAGAAAAAATAAAGAAAAAAGAAGCCAATTTGGAATGATTCGTAAAGAATTAAATTTCCTACCACCATTTTGTCATTGAAATCATTTCTAAGATTCTAAATTTCTTTTCCTCTCGATTCTTTTAATATTTTCGAAGCCAAAAAAAAAAAAAAAAATTATATTCTCAACCAGCCTCCCATTCTAAGTGCAAAAGCATCATTAAAAAAAAAAATTGAAAAAAAAGAAGAAAAAAAGCATGGCAATATATTTTAGTATTTGGAATTTAAAAATAAAGCATGGCAATACATATTTGGTCATTAATTTTAAATTTATAAAAACATAAATATATTTTTAAATATAAAAATGTGCTTTTAAAGTTGTGGCCGAACATTGATGTTTCATTTAAGTAGTGTTCTGTCATCAACATGTGTAAGAATTTGAAAGGGTTGATTTGGAATCATTTACATATATACGTAGAGAGAATAAAGTCGGTGGTGGTAATGAGAGATCAGACAAGTAGATGAAGCTCTAATGAATTGATGCCGCTTACGGCCATTGCCGAGGCCTTCGAGGAGCTGGCATTGTTCTCGTCTTCATCTGATCATCAAAGAGCTCCCATTGAAATCCTTTTGCAACGCTTGTTCTCGTCTCCTATCTCTTTGGTTGCCTTGGCCTCGCCTTTAGGTTTGCCGACTATGAGTATAGCTCCAAGGTTGTTGTTATCTTTCATTCATTCAATTCTAACATTCATCATGTCAATTTCTCTATAAAGATTTTTTATTAAATTTTTTAAATTAATTAAATATTATTATTATTTATTATTTATTTATTTAATAAAAGAGTTAGAGATATATAATTTATTATTATTAAAATCTTCAAATTTAAAAAATAAGATTAATAAAGTTAAATTAAAAATTAAAAATAATTAACATGTGAGCTTTTTTTATATACAAAATTTATTAATATTTTACAAAATTTTAATTAATATAAATATTTAACTAATATGATACAAAGTACTTTTAGCAATATTAATTATAATATCGAATGTGAAAATCATTTTAAATATATTAAATTAACATTATTATTAAAAATATTATTAATATCTTTTAAAATGAAGTAGTAAAAATGCAAAGTGAGAAAAAAACATTATACTTATAAGTTACAAAAATTAATATTTAATAATGTTTATAAATTTTTTTTATAATTTTAATATTTGTTGGGGGAGGAATTCAGCTTTAGCATAGTTTAGACATTTGTTACGAATTAAGCTCGGACTCAGACTAGAGATAGAAAAACTAGATTCCAAGATTTAGATGGGAAACCTATTATGTAGTGTGGAAAGATTTGTAATTGGCTGTCATTGCTGGATAGGTTCTGTTAATGAAGATTTTCATTAACTATGAAAGACTCCACCGTATATAGTATGCTTCGAGATTAGTGCCTGCACTTATAAATAAATAGTAGTCGAGATTGAGGTCGGCCAATCCCACTCGGACTTTCTAGTAAGTTTCTAAAGGAATGTGAGAGGAAAATAAGTAATAAATTGTTTAGATCCCAAAAATTACATATATATTATATTGTTGGCAAAAACATGTTCCCCACTCAAAGCTGCCTCAACGTGTAATGACACCGTCCTAGTCTAACATGCTAAGAGTGTCTCATACTCAGGTGTCAGTAACTTTCTACCTGTCCTTCACCTCTTTGGTGTATCCGTACTCAGGTCTGAGATGAGGGAGACAATACTTAGCTCAGCTTCAGTGCCGCCCGACGCTTTGTCATCCTGCTCAGTTATTGTCATGTTGACTGACGTTCCTTTTAGCCCTATCAGACTTCAGCCTCAGTCATTATCTTCTTTTCATCTTCAGTTATCCCAATACCTTCCGACTTTATTTCAGTCTCGGTTTCCCTTACTCAAGCTAATATTATAGATCTGAGGTTGTCCCAGAATCAAACCCAATATATTCTAATGTAAAGGCTATTAATTCCATTGTTATGAATCATGTTACCATTTCATTTGTGATGGTTGTCCGATCCAAGGCTCTGTGACACGCAGCGATGCCCAGCTCCAAGAGCGAGTTGTGTTGAAAGATTGTCAAGTAGGAGCAGGTTTTGTGGTGATTGCTGGAAGTGAATGCAAAGCAGAGGTCTCGGCTATAAAAGAGAAGTAATCACAGATGTTGGGCCGAATAAGTTTCTTAGAGGTTTTCTAGATGTTGGAATCTAATCGAACGGTTGGTTGGACAAATAGAAAGTCGTGGGCCGAGTTTCATCAAGCCCTACAAGTAGGTCAATTTTTTTTTTCCACTTTCCTGGTCTATTTTGTAGGGGTTTGAGATTAATGAGATTGTGTTTTGAAAAATGAAATAAATAATAAATAAGTAGAAATAGATTAGACAAATCAGAGTGGCGCAGCGGAAGCGTGGTGGGCCCATAACCCACAGGTCCCAGGATCGAAACCTGGCTCTGATATTTGATTTTGATTTATTTAAATTGTTTCCAACTTTCACAGTTTTAAATTATCTAGAAGAAAAAAAGATCCGAGTTGTGATAATAACCAAGACTCTGAAAAGTATTTAACTAGACGAATCCTTTCTCTTGGAAGCTCTTGGTGCAGTCATCAAACATTTGGTCAAGTGTTTTGAAGTCATGCAAACCCAATCCTCTTATCTTACCAGTGTTCATGCTATGTGGATTGCTATCTCCTTCTTGGCTGCTACACCTACCATCCCAAAACCACATTCATTTTGCTAAACAATATATTTTCAAGAAATGATGCAACTACAGAAATAAATTTTCGGATAGTCTCACATGTTTTCGTATGGGTATGATGGGTGTTTGGTCCTAAGCATGTTGATGATCTGTGACCAGTGAGCCACTTCACTTGAGCATATAAGCCGCCCGGATGCTTTCTTTTCCTCCATTGCTAAAATGTGCGTAGCTATCACATCGTCAATGTGCACAAATCCTACCGTCGTGTTCGGGTATTCACCCCTCAAACCTGATCAATTAAACTAAGAAGAGTCTCAAACAGGTCTAAACTATTAGAAAATAGCTCAACTAGATATATCAGAGAGAGTGCAACATTCCAACCTTTGAGAACAGCCAAGATGAGAAGTAATGTGCTGGTAGGCTGTGGAGCAAGCAACGGGCCAACCACAAAAGACGGGTTCACCAACACTAAATACAGCCCTTTATCATTTGCTATTTTCCATGCCTCTTTCTCTGCCACTGTTTTTGCATCTGCATACCAAAGCTGCCCGAAATTAATGCACACCAAGATTCTTAATGAGATTACTCAACTACATATGGTACAATGTGTAGTTTATGATATAGTAAATAGTAAGAATAATAACCTGTAAAATTAGTAAATAAAAATAGTAAAATATAGTAATGTATAAAAAATAGAATATAATAATACAAAAAAGTAATTAAGAAAATATAATAATAAATAAAATCTATAGTAAGTAGAAAAATAAAATAAAGTAGTGGTGGAAAATAGTAAATAGAGAGATAAGAAACTGAAATTCAAACCGATATATGTTATGCAATAATTTTCTTAAAATAAATCTGTCCCTTCACGTTAGTATCGAAGGTGGAACAACGTCTTTCTTTCAAGATACAACTAAGATGAATTGCAGCGGCATACCACCGATACTATTCCGATGAACTAAAAAATGATATGAACTCTACCACATTAGAAACTTAGAATTTAGAGGGAAGAAAAGATGAGAGAGATTTCGTTTTCTTAGTGTATTTTCAAATAAAGAAAAACTATCAATTTATAAGCTCATGAGAGTAGAATAGATTAATGAAAATTTAGTATCGATTTAATACAGACTTAAATATGATGAAACCAAAAATCAAAGTCTACCATTTCATTTTCATACATTTTGTATGAGAAAAAAAAATTCATAAGATATGAAAATAAAAGATTAGTCAAGGTGAATTGGGCCGACATTTGGTGGGCTCATATGCGCGCGCACACAACCTAAGCTCGACCCAGATTGAATTTGCACCCCCTACATCGTGCAAGAGAGAACATTCTAACTTATGTTTTATTATTCATTAATATATATGAAATTTTATATAAATGTTCTCTCACGTGTTTCTCTTTTTAATGTGAGACAACTTTTCTCTTTCATTTTTTTTCACTTCAAACCATTCCAGTCATTACAATTTGAGATTCAAATTCTCATTCGCCTATTAATAGTCTTGAACATATCATATATCGATTTGAAGCTCTCACGGAGGAGAACCTGAATCAATTTTGATTTTTTATTTATAAGAAATAGACTTCACTCACAATCGAGTATAAACATATCATATTAAAATGCTAATTTGCAATATTTATTTAGCTTAAATCTTGATTATCAATCAACATGTACGACGGTAACTTGCCGCGTCCTGTTTGCTGCTTTCGTGGAGCATTCTAGACTCGTCTTCATCAATAATCTGAAATGCGTCGGGTTCCAAATGTGGATTTTAGAGCGTTCCGGACTAGGCGAAGAGACGTGTTTGCCTCCTGCTATCCATTACATCCCTCCGAAACCGACCATGGAAGCTGCTCGAGGCGAGGCTAAGGTCGTTCTTTTCTCCGCCATGGACTCGCTTTTTAGTAAAATTGGTCGTAAACCGAACGATATTGATATCTTGATCGTTAATTGTAGTCTTTTTTTGCCTACGCCTTCTTTATCAGCCATCATTATTAATAAGTGTTGATGAATAAACTTAATTTGCCATTAAATTCGTAACTGCATAGTGGATAGTTTTTTGAAGCTGATTAAGGAGCGAATTTGACAGGGCAATTCTAGATCATTCTAGGCAAATGAGGAGTCTATATGATGTGCCTTGAAGTCTAGTTTCTGATGGTTCAAGTTTCAAGTCGTTTGGAGTTCTCTATAATAAGTTATTGCAGTTTTAGTAACCAATGGTCAGATTTAACTATTCCTGTTTAAAATTTTGTTTTTACATTTCTGTTGTATACGAATAAATATAAGAAGATAGTTTGAATGATAAAAGAGTTTTAAGATTAATATCTATTCCCTCCACCGAAATATATCATATTATTAACAATAAATACAAGCTGAGAAGTCATATCAAGAGCTTCAATCTTTCTGGGATGGGATGCAGTGCTGGACTGATATCTATTGATTTAGCACGCGATCTTCTTCAAGTTCATCCTAACTCAAAAGCCGTCGTCGTGAGCACTGAGATTATTACACCTAATTGCTATCTAGGCAAAGAGCGACCTATGCATCTGCCCAGTTGCCTCTTCCGTAAGGGTGGGACCGCGCTTTTATTATCCAACCGCAGGAAGGAGCGTACACTTGCCAAATGCCAGTTGGTTCACGTGGTCCGAACACATAAGGGAGCAGATGACAAGGCATACCGCTGCGTTTTTTGAAGAGGAAGACAAGGAAGGCAAAGTCGGAATTTCACTCTCGAAAGATGTTATGGCGATAGCAGGACAAGCCTTAAAATCGAACATTTCGACAATGGGTCCGCTTGTTCTTCCCGCTTCTGAACAGTTACTATTTTTACTAAAGTTGATCGGTCGGAAAATCTTCAACTCGAAATGGAAACCATATATTCCGGATTTCAAGCAAGCGTTCGAGCATTTCTGCATACACGCCGGCGGCCGGGCGGTGATCGACGAGCTGCAAAAGAGTCTGCAGCTGTTTACGGAGCACGTGGAGGCGTCGAGGATGACGTTGCACCGGTTCGGGAACACGTCGTCGTCTTCGTTGTGGTACGAGATGGGTTATATCGAGGCGAAGCGGAGGATGGAAGCGGGTTTAAGTGCAACAGCGCCGTTTGGAAAGTCAATCGGAGCATTAAGAAGGAGAATAAGGATTGTATAAAGAACGAACGTTATAGTGCAATAATCACTTGAAGAAAAGATAAGATAAAAAATTACAAAGTTGAATGTATAATTCTTACTTATAAGAGTAATTAAATATATTTTATAAAACTAGTAATATTTTTTTAACAAATGATACTTTTAATTTATCCTTTTTGACCTGATTTCATAAGAAAATAGAAAATAGAAAATAAAATAAAATGTGTGGGTAGAACGTCTATGACTCATACAATCTATGAGTTCGGCGTTTCTTCAAACTCGTGTACGATAATCTCCACCTAATAATACATCGCTTGGGCTTAATCTTCCAAACAAGATTGTTCTTGTCTATGGCTTGAAGCATACAAGCCCAAACATGTGGGGGCTTTTTCACCGAAAGGGCCTGGGAATATGCTCTTCTTGGGCCATCGTTCAATTACTTGATATCGAGCTTGAGCATGTCAGAGTTGTAAGGTAATTTCATCATTCTATTTCACTAGGCAGGCAAAAACCTAATACTATGAGCATGTCAGGTAATATGTGTCACAAACCTAATACTATGCTTGCAGTGGCCGGCTATAAGAATAAAGATCACCGAACAAACATTGGGTGTCTTAGGTACATATCAAACAGACAGTCTAAAAACCAGTACAAAAACATTCCTCTGCACAAATGACTAGGCAAAGATGTGTCAGAGTTCACTGGGTTCTCAAGCTAAAGTGATTACTATACATCGACAGAGCTGACAGAAGACAGCTCAAATTAGTAATAAAAGGCGGGAGGGGTAACCAATTAATATCTAAGCACAAAGTAATTAGTGCCAAAAACAGTTATGAAAGAATTGAAGTAGGAAGAAAATTAGTTGCATGTGGAATGAAAGAAAAAGTTGCAGGAAAACAAAAAAATTTAATAAAAAAATTGAGTGAGCGTTGAGTGACGTGAAGTCCTCCATTAAATCCCTTCCCCTGCCTCCTTCCCCACTCATTACCCACCCCGGCCTCGTTAGCCTTTAAATCCCCAGCCCTTCACTCCCCCTTCCTCCATTACACACTCTCTCTCTCCTCTCTCAAAACTCCTCCGATCATGCCGGACTTCTCTACCTCAATCAAGCTCCAGTACGTCAAGCTTGGCTACCAATACCTAGTAAACCACATTCTAATCCTAACCCTAATCCCCATAATGCTGGCGCTTCTACTTGACCTTCTCCGCCAAGGACCGGACAAGCTCTTCAAGCTATGGCGGTCCCTACAATTCGACCTCGTCCAACTCCTCACATACTCCTTGTTCATCATCTTCATCCTCTCCGTCTACTTCTTGTCAAAAGCTCGCTTGATCTACCTCGTCGACTACGCTTGCTACAAACCATCCGTAACTTTCCGCATCCCGTTCGCTACTTTCGTAGAACATTCTAAACTCATCTTTACCAACAACCCGACAAGCGTCGAGTTCCAGATGAGGATGTTAGAACGTTCCGGACTGGGCGACGAGACGTGTTTACCCCCTGCTATCCATTACATCCCGCCGGAACCGACCATGGAAGCTGCTCGAGGCGAGGCCGAGGTCGTTCTTTTCTCCGCCATGGACTCGCTTTTTAGCAAAACTGGTCTTAAACCGAAAGATATCGATATATTGATCGTTAATTGTAGTCTTTTTTCGCCTACGCCTTCTTTATCCGCCATGATTATTAATAAGTACAAGCTTAGGAGTAATATCAAGAGCTTCAATCTTTCTGGGATGGGATGCAGTGCTGGACTGATATCTATTGATTTAGCACGTGATCTTCTTCAAGTTCATCCTAACTCAAACGCCGTCGTCGTGAGCACTGAGACTATTACACTCAATTGCTATCAAGGCAAAGTACCAGCTATGCTTCTGCCCAATTGCCTCTTCCGTATGGGTGGGGCCGCGCTTTTATTATCCAACCGCAGGAAGGAGCGCTCACGTGCCAAATACCGTTTGGTACACGTGGTCCGAACACATAAGGGAGCAGATGACAAGGCATACCGCTGCGTTTTTGAAGAGGAAGACACGGAGGGCAAGGTCGGAATTTCACTCTCGAAAGACCTCATGGCGATTGCAGGAGAAGCCTTGAAGTCGAACATTACGACAATCGGTCCGATAGTTCTTCCTGCTTCCGAAAAGTTACTGTTTTTACTAACGTTGATCGGTCGGAAAATCTTCAATCCGAAATGGAAACCATATATTCCAGATTTCAAGCAAGCGTTCTAGCATTTCTGCATCCACGCCGGCGGCCGGGCGGTGATCGACGAGCTGCAGAAGAATCTGCACCTGTCTGCGGAGAACGTGGAGGCTTCGAGGATGACGTTGCACCGGTTCGGGAACACGTCGTCGTCTTCCTTGTGGTACGAGATGAGTTATATCGAGGCGAAGGGGAGGATGAAGAAGGGAGACAGGATATGGCAAATAGCGTTGGGAAGCGGGTTTAAGTGCAACAGCGCCGTTTGGAAAGTCAATCGGAGCATTAAGAAGGAGAGTTATGATGGGCCGTGGGCCGATTGCATTGACAGGTACCCGGTCTATACATCCTGAGGTTGTGAAGCTTTGAATCTGTTTTCAGCTTCGGTTGGTGGGCTGCTTTATTTTGCTGTTATTCGTCTTCCACGCTGTATTTTATTTTCTGTTTCTTTTTTACTTGGATTATGGATCTGCGTAGGTATACGATATGGTGTTGTTTGTATCTATGTACCAATAAATGTGTTGGATGCAAGGGGTAGAAATACAGTAGAATGTGGTAGTGTTTGGGAATGCGAATACTGTGTTTGGGGCTAAAAGGAGATATCGAAACCCCAGTTCAGTTTTATATACACAAAATAGTATTGTGGAACTTGAATTCAAATGGTAGAGTCATTTCAATCAGTCTTTTATTGTATATGAAAGCGTGCAATTCATCGACAAACATTAACAAGTTTACTAAATTTAAAAAAAAATATCAACAAGTTTATCAAATTAAAAAAAATCAACTAGTTTCTACAATATCCCCTTATTGATCATTTTTATATGGCAATACATTCTTCCGTACTAATATTAAAAATTAAGAACCCAATAAATATATATTATATAAAAAATAAATAAATAATAGATGATATAATAAAATATATAACAAAATAAGTATGTATTATCATTTTCTCTATCAAAGATCTCTGTTGCATCCTCATCAAAAGTTAAGATGAACCTCATTCATGAAAGCTAGCTTTACATGTAGATAAGTGCCTCAACTATAGGGGGATCAAGCTTACTACGCAAGTATGTGATCGTATTTTCATTCATGCTAAACGTTGACTCTGAAGCAACTATAAATATAGATATGACACAAATATTTTTGGCTATTCGTTGTAGTGTCGGGTACATGTACCCATTCACCCTCCACCATCGTAATACATCAAAGTGGTCATGGTAATGAATAAGACCATCAACATCTAGATACTGCTCCGCCTCTATAATTTCTAATCATCTAGAAACATGATATAAATTTCTAATCATCTTAAACTTCAACAAATCAGAATATTATCAACTTAATCTTAAACTTCAAATTTCCAATTATCTTAAACTTCAACAAGCTTCATAAAATTTCATCTTAGACTTCAACTTAATCATCCTTTGTAACGTATCACAAACTTCGACAAATTAGAATATTACCAAAAAAATCGGAATGCTCGTCCGTGCATATCTCCAAAGAAGCCATAATCGATCGAGGATGGAAGAGGCGTTGTGTTGCGTCTGCTAAGGAGGATGGAGGATGGCCAAAGTTGTGTCTACGGAGAAGGAGGCAGATCGAAGAGGGGGGAAGAGGGATAGTGGGCAGAGGGTGGAGGTCGTGCTACGAGCGGAGGCTGCTGCGGGCAAGGGAGAGGAAAGGTGGCCGAGTGGCATTATCAGGCGGAGGAGGGTAGAGGGCAGCGCCAGATCCTCGTGGTGTAGGATGGATCTGCAGGTGAAGGCGGAGAGTAGAGAGAATGATGCGGTGTCAGGCAGAAAGCAGAGGATAAAGCAGAGGCCGGTGGCATCAAGATTTAGTCTTCCTCGGTGTAGGTGATGGCACGCGAGAGAGGGTCTTGCGTGCGAGCCAATTGTTTTTTTTTTAAAGATATATAATGGTCCGACCTGTTATTCGACTTATCGAGTACCTATAAAAACTGGTCGGATCAAATCATATAAGGATAAAATAATCACCCTACATCAACTTAAAATAGAAATAGTAATTCTAGTGTTAATGTTGCAAATCATGTTTCTCTTTCATTTTTTTTATTGAAAGTAACAAAATTTTATTCAACATAATTTTAAAAAATTAATAATTAGTAAATAAATAATATCGATTAAATATATTTTTTTAATCCCGATTTAGAGATAATATATTAAAACTTATTCGATAATTTAACATTTTTAATGAAGTTTTTCAATTTAAATATTATTAATTTATTAAAATTTTATTATACATAGATTGGTTAAAGATTATTGACCTAATCCTCTTTCAATAAATCTAGAAAGAAAAAATAATAAAAATACTAGTCCGTTTATTAATTATATATTAATGAAATGTTAATTAATTAATGAAATGTTATTTATAGACAACGACGCCTGATGACTTACATGACATTGGAAATAAGTACAGTAGTTGATTCATACAGCAGACAGTTGAGCAGGACCAGTCGTTCTGTTTCGGCAAAGACACTGACAAGGGGAAAGGAGATTAATAACTGGAACTATTAGTAGCTAAGAGGAGAGATCAAATCTAGGTGCCATTTATTAGGGAAACAATCATTCGGCCATGGTTTTAAGTATCAACAGACCAAAGCAGTGGCTACCGTTTTCTGGTAAGAAAAGTACCGATCAATGTTGTCTTAATACCAAAACTAATATACACACGTATATAAATATAGATATACATAACTAAATAACTAGTATCTCTTGTCTTTAATATAGATATATATAAGCTTTTTGAATAACCAAATATTCGATATAAATATACATAACCAAATAACTACTGTCTCTTGTGTTTCATATAGATATATATAAGCTACTCGAACAATTAAATATTCAACTAGTTTAAAAGTGGAAACGAATTTAATTCTTATCCCATTGTTCTTTTTTTATTATTGTGTATTAATTTTAAATACGTACTATGTAATAAGAACTTAAATGAAACTCGTATTAATATGAAATTTTATATGGCTAATACATATATCGTATAAGATAATATAAACCAAATATTTTACACAACATTTTAAATCACTTTCAGACTAATACTTTTTTTAAACCGAGTATTTTTCCTTCTTAAACCGAGTTCTTTATTTTTCTTACCAGATCGAGAATTGTTTCTTCCTTCATAGACCCATATCTAATATAATATAATATATCTCGATCAGTATTCCCGGTCTAAATTGAGTTCTCGGTCTATATGTGAGCCTATGAGATGTCGATCTAAGACCAAAGATCGAGATCGAAATCTGAGATACACACACTGACATATCGAGAACTCAGACAAAAATATGTTTCTGTATAGACAATGAACTCGATCTGGCCATCACATTCAGAGAAAAAGAGAGAGGTTAGTCACAACTGTGAAGAAATACAGTTCATAAATCAGTCGGCTTGCATTTTTTTCATTTTTCTTATTATGTGGCATGTGTTGAGATTTACGCTAGGTCTGTGCAAGGTGCGGTTTCGGCAACGCACCACACCAAAATTTCACGATGTGCACCGACACCGTACTGAATTTTTGTATTTTGGACACTACACTTACCGCACCGCATCATTGAATTTTAGTGCGGTTGCGGTGTAGTGTAGTTTTTAATTCTTTTTTTCTATTTTTAATGACAAAAAAAAAATATTTTTTTAGTAGCATAAATAAGTTAGTAATAGCTTAATAGATATGATTATTGACCCAACGATCCGTCGAATATCATAACTTCTTATTTACTCGACGGGTTAATGAGGCTTTTGACCCATTGAGTATCATAATGCAATATTAAGGTTTTACTACACATGAAGAGAATGGATGACAAAATGATTCCATTCGATCTGAGGTGAAGATAGGGGAGGCTGTTGTTTCTGTTCGATTTGATAACAATGGGGGGAGGGGGGGAGGCTTGTATCAACGGTAGGAATGGTTTCCTATTTTCATTTATTTTTTAAATAAACCTGTGTCGGGGCCCCGCTAGAGATAGCAATCCGGGCCGGCCCCGCCTGTATTATACCCGAGCCCGTTTAGGTCGAGCCGGGCTTGGCCCGTTTTGATTTGCTCACTCTTAATTTATGTATAAGGACAAATATGAAAGAAGCAAATAAAAACTAAATCTGATCCTCTTGAAAGTATACACTTTTCAGAAACTCATGACCCCACAATTTATGTACATGGACAAATATGGAAGGAGTAAATAAGGACAAAATGCATATCTTATTAAAAAAAAAAAAAAAACTCAGCGACACGCAAACATAATTGTTATAAAAAAAAAAAGATGAACTAGGAATTATGCATTGCTTCTTTTGGTAGAAGGTGTAGTCATAGAAGGCAAGAACTGTGTTAGTTAATTAGGGTACAGCAGCTTGAAATCCTTGGGGAGAAAAAAGAAAGGCTGCATGCAAAACAAGACTACAATTAGAGTCCATAATTTTTGGTTCTAAAAAAAAAAAAAAAAAAAAAAAAAAAAAGAGACCATTAAATTCAATTAATATTACGTAGGTATACATTCTCACCAAAAAAAAAAAGGTGTTTCTACTTTTTGGGAGTGGTCTTGTTATAATTATCTTAAATATATATCGATGCAGTTGTTAATAGGGGTGAGTAATCGATTATGTTTAAGAAAAAAAAAAAAAAAGATGATCTAGTATTTGCTTACTTGGTTTAAACAAGCATGTCAGTGGTGTAATATCGTGGCTGAATTGTTAGCAGATATTAGTAGATTAGTTGTTTGCTTTAAGTATTATATCTCTTGTTATTATAAGTTACGTATTATGAGTTAGTTAGATATATATAGTAACATTTTGTACGGCTATTTATACGGCTAGTTTCATCAAGTATTTATCATTTATTTAAAAAATAATAATATTAAATAACTATTTTCAAAATATAAATTTTAATATTAAATGAAGTGTAACAAGACACATCCCCATTGCTGCCTCAAATACGATTGAGCATCAACGCTATATGAATACAAATTGATATTATTTTTAATTAATTAAAGTATATATATTGATATATAATCATATGTACTATATATTATATTTAATTCCGAAAACCTTGTACAATCATGGCGAAAAGGAGCTTAATCATCTATGAACTCATGTCTTGTTCATAGCTTAGGTTCGTGGTAGAACATTTAACAGCTAAGGATTATGATTTCCCAACAATAACAAAACCTTCTAAAACAGTATTTATTATACCTATTCTTTTTAATTCTCACCTTTTTTTTCTTCTTTTCTTTGGGCCCGAAATAAGGGATTCACACATGGACTTCGAGTCCTAATGGGCTTGATAGGCCCACTGTCACCTCATGTTTACAAGTACTGCAGAAGTCTAAACATAGATATATATATATATATATATATATA
The DNA here is from genome assembly GCA_027186245.1 of Coriaria nepalensis. Taxonomy (NCBI): domain Eukaryota; kingdom Viridiplantae; phylum Streptophyta; class Magnoliopsida; order Cucurbitales; family Coriariaceae; genus Coriaria; species Coriaria nepalensis. Next base: position 6,612,729 of record CP114499.1, on the reverse strand, counting down.
CTATATAATAAAAATTAAATTTAAATATAAAATTATAATAAAATTAATATTTTTAATTAAATTTTATCATAATTTTTATTTAATAAAATTATAATTTTATATAAATAAATTTATATTTAAAAATCTCTTATAAACATAAAATATTATGCAAACTCTTCTTTTTTTCTTTTTTTTTTTTCTTAAAAACAAAAATCATATATAAATAAATAACTTCGTCTCATATCATTCTTAACACTTGTTTTTTCCATATATATTTCAGATTTGCGCATTGTTCACAATTTTACATCTCTTTATACAATTTTCATTTTGATAATATCATTATTGATGAAAAATTATAATTATATTACGTCAGTGATCTTTATTATTAAAGTAAAGATTAACACAAAAATTAAGAATTACAAAAATTAATGATATTTTTAACCTCAAAACATATAATAAATTTATTACTCTCTGATTATACTTAAGTCGACTCTGTTGTATAATTTAACTATTAAACAGGGGTTGCGATCTTGATTTCTCCTGCATTTCTTCACCATTTCGTCTAACTTCTTCACAAATAAGTTCGAAATCAACTCAATTTTTCAATTCAAGCTTGATTTTCTCTAATTTCCTTTTGGATGATTTTCGCATCTAATCTTCTGAGCTCATCAATGGCAAGAGATTTTGCACCCAGTTCGTCAGATACGAATTCAACCAACACACATATAACTCCAGTGGATCCTTATATGAGTTTAATTCCTCATATTGAACCACATTCCCCCGTATACATGCATCCATCTGGCACTCATGGACTGAAACTTATATCTTAACTTCTTCTAGACAACGAAAACTACGACACCTGGAGCATATCTATGAAACTTGCCCTACTACCCAAGAATAAGTTAGGATTCATTATTGGACGCTTCCTCAAACCCGATGTCTCTTCTCCTTTTATGCTACAATGGCAGCGATGTAATGTCATCATTTGTTCCTGGATTCTCAATTCGATTTCGAAGGAATTACCAAATGGAGCAATCTTTGCCTCGATTGCTAGACTTCTTTGGGAAGATCTTGACGAACGGTTGATAAAGTAAATGGAGCTCATATATACTCAATAAAAAAAGAAATTGCTACTTTGACTCAGCAAATTTAACGATTGCTTTATATTACACAAAGATTAAGACACTCCGGGATGAATAATCCACTTTAGTTACCATTCCCAACTATGAATATTCTACAACCACCTCTTATTCTCAAATCGATCGGCAACAAATATTGATGCAGTTTTTGATGGGCTTGAATGAAAGTTACTGTGTAGTAAGAAGTAACATTTTGATGCAAATACTATTACCTACTATCAATAAAGCATTTTATATGCTCAATGTGGAATAGAGCAATAAAATTGCAGCCTCTAAGAACATTATGCAAGTGATCGCTCCTCCAACATAATCAGTGGTATTGTACAGCAATTCTAATGGGAATAATACTAATAATAAATCTAATTAGAATGGGAAGAGACTCGAATGCTCTTATTGTCATAATCTTGGTCATAAAAAGGAGACATGCTATAAGCTCGTGGGATATCATGTTGGCCACAAACTTCACAAGCCTAAGTCAAACAAAGCACATAAATCTAATGTTGTTGCTCAACATGACTCCAATTCAGGATCTGAATTCCCTACTCAATTGACTCTTGATCAACATACTTAGATTCTTAGATTGATGGGCCAAAACAGAATTCAATGAAGTTATTCTTCATCTGCTCAAGTCTCCAACTTTGCTGGTATGAACAGTTCTTTATTGACTATAAATAATATACATGATTGGATCATTGATTCTAGAGCTACTTGTCATATGACATATATTTTTTAGGCATTAATTTCACCCATTTCATGTCATGATAATCCTTATGCATCCATTAGATTGCCTAATGGTTTAGAAGCTAGAGTAACTCTTGTAGGTTCTGTCCAGATCTCACCTTTGTTAACATCATCAAATGTCATCTTTGTTCCAAATTTTCAGTTTAATCTTCCAGGACCAATGTACTCGAATTGCAGTAGAGATTGGTAGAATAGAGCATGTTCTAAATCATCTTGTTCAGTTTTCTTCTACTTCCAATAACTGTCTTTCATCTTCTATAAATCTCAATTCATTTCCTTTTATAAATCAGTCTGAACAATAATCAAATGATTATATCAATTTAATGCATGTTTCACATTTAATAAAGGATGATTTACCATTCATATTTTGGATATGCATCACATTCTAAACTCAGTCTCATTCCTGAATTCAAGTCCATCATATAATCTCACGACCTTAATAACTGTAAAAATTTTCCAACTGCTAAACTATCCAGAAATCCATTCCTATTAGCACATCAATTCCCAAACAACATTTTGACCTTATCCATGTTAACATATGAGGCCCCTATAGAACTCCTAATCATGATGTAGCTAGATTCTTCATTATCATTGTTGATGATTTTACCAAAACTACTTGGACTCATTTTATCCAAATTAGAACCACTGAAGATCTCAAATCTTTCATTTCGATGGTTAAAACCCAATTTTCCCTTAGAAGTGATAATGGACTTGAATTCTTCACCAACATCCTATCTACCTTCATTATTCTTCTGGAATAGTTCATTTTCTCATCTTAAAATATTTGGATGCGTGTGTTTTGCTAAAATTCTGAATAACCATGATAAATTTATCTCGAGATCAATCCCTTATGTTTTCATGGGTTATCCCTTTACTAAAAAATGCAACAAGCTTTATGATCAATCTACTCACTCCTTCTCGGTGAGTAGAGATGTCATTTTTCATTAACACTCATTTCCCTTCATGAATACTTCAAACATTATATTGTTTTCCTATCATGACATGCACTACACTGATGATGATACTGCTCAATCTTCATCTTCAGTTCCAATGAATCCCTTCCCTATTGATGTTTTTTATCATCATTCCCTCCCTATTCAAGCTACAACTACATCTAGTTCCACAACATCTAGCTCACCATCTCATATTTCACCAACCCCACGTCACATTCCACCTCCTCCACCTGTAACTCTGTAAGAAAGTCTTCACGTTCTATTAAACCTACTGTCTGGTCAAAAGACTATGTCTCTCCTTATCACTCTTCTAACTCGATCAACTTCACTATCCAATATCCATTAACTAGTGTCGTTCATTATTCTCATTTGTTACCAAATTATCAATGTGTCTTAGGCTCTTAGCTAATATGTCATCATTCACTGAGCCTACTTTTTATCATGAAGTTATCCAGGATAATAATTGGGTTGATGTTATGAAAAGTGAAATTAAAGCCTTAGAAACTAATGGTACATGGACATTAGCTTAATTACCTAAAGACAAAAAGGCAATTAGTTGTCGTTAGGTGTACAAGGTGAAGCTAAATTTTGATGGCAAAATTGAAAGATACAAGGCTCGCCTTATTGAAAAAGGATACACACAACAAGAAATGGTGGACTACATGGAAACATTTTCTCCAGTTGTGAAGATTGTCACTATACGATATCTATTGTTCATTCTTGCCGCTATCAATTGGCCTTTATATTAGATGAATGTAAACAACGCCTTCATACAAAGTGATTTAAATGAGGAGATCTACATGACACTGCCAAAGGGTTATGGTGATGTAGGGGATAAAGGGTTTGCAAGCTGTCCAAATCATTATAAAGCCTAAAACAAGTATCGAGACAATGGAACCATAAGTTTTGTTTAACCCTGTTGCTTGATGGCTTTGTCCAATCCATTAATGATTACTCTCTCTTTACAAAATCTGAAGGTTCTACCTTTGTTGCTTTACTTGTTTATGTAGATGACATCTTGATCATAGGAAGTTGTATGGATGTGATTAATGCAACTAAGAAGTTTCTTCAATATCAGTTTTACATCAAAGATCTTGGTCTCATAAGGTTCTTTTTAGGACTTGAAGTGGCTAGAAATGATTCTGGGATATATCTTACTCAGCACAAGTATGCATTGGAGATTCTCTTTGATACAGGTCTAAGACTATATCAACACCTCTTGAGCAGAATCATAAGTTAACATCAAAAGAGTTTGACGATTTTATAGGTTCCAACACTTCAGATCCATTACTTGTCGATCCTTCTATTTATCAACGGCTAGTTGGTAGGATAATTTATCTTACAATGACGAGGCTATCAAAGATGATAGCATATTATGATAGTTTAGGGACTACTATTCTTAGGTTGTTCAAATTAGTTAGTTGTTAGTCAAGATAGTAGTTATCAAGCTAATTATATAAGATATAATCACTTCTCCTAATTAATCTAATCCAAGTCTGACTTTCTCTTTCCTACTTTCCATATTTTATTTGGACATTTTGTGGGAATGGACGCTTCTCAGCACAAATAATGGAGCCAAGTGAGGCCTTAGGATCCTAGTAATAGCGATGGGTCGATGTTGTTGGTACAATATAGTCCTCTTTATAATTATACATAAAGTGACAGAAACAACGTACTGTTACTGGTATATACTGTCATATTAGTCTCTAAATTTGATGGTATTATCATGATCAAATCGAGTACCGTATGATTTTATTGCGTAACTCCAACTTGAAATACTATATTTATGTTGCTCGTATATATACATACAGCTAGGTAGATTAAGGATTGAATTGATATATAGTTGGGGGAAATTAATCCCGAAAATCCAATTACACACCTCACATGATTCATATTATTACAAAAGCGACAGTTTAACTTTTGACTCATCTCTTTGGAAGTCAACCTCTGTCCTTTACATTCGTGTCTAGTTGCGCCACGTCAGTCGGTACATAATTCACTCCCTTGCCTCCCCAATTAATATTTCTCGTATGATGATACGAGAGTCTTAACTACTCCATCTTTACTTGTATGACCAGAACAAGTAAGTTATGCAAGAGAACAAAAAAGTAAAGTATAGATTGATCATAAGATGGTGTACGTTCTCATTTAAAATATTGCATGCAACCCTTGGAATAAAATATTAGAGTTTTGGATTAGGGATTAGATATATGTCAAAACTTAACTTGAAATAGGGTTCTCAAGCTAAACTGATAACAATACATGGACAGAGCCGACAGAAGACAGCTCAAATTAGTAATAAAAGGAGGGAGGGGGTAACAAATTAATATCTAAGAACAAAGTAATTAGCCCCAAAAAAAGTTATGAAAGAATTGGAATTGGAAGAAAATTAGTTCCATGTGGAAAGAAAGAAAAAAGTTGAAGTAAAACAAAAAATTTAAGTGAGCGTTGAGTGACGTGAAGTCCTCCATTAATTCCCTTCATCTGTCTCCTCCCTCCCTCATTACCCACCCTGGTCCCGTTAGCCTTTAAATCCCCACCCCTTCACTCACCCTCACTCCATTACACATATTATTAGCCTATAACACCTTCTCTCTCTCTCTCTATTTCTCTTCTCTCTCAAAATGCCTCCGATCTTGCCAGACTTCTCTACATCCGTACAGCTCAAGTACGTCAAGCTTGGCTACCAATACCTAGTAAACCACATTCTAACCCTAACCCTAATCCCCATAATGGTGGCGCTTCTCCTTGACCTTCTCCGTCAAGGACCGGACGAGCTCCTCAAGCTATGGCGGTCCCTACAATTCGACCTCGTCCAAGTCCTCGCATCCTCCTTGCTCATCATCTTCATCCTCTCCGTCTACTTCTTGTCCAAAGCTCGCATGATCTACCTCGTTGACTACACTTGCTACAAACCGCCCGTAACTTGCCGCGTCCCGTTCGCTACTTTCATGGAACATTCTAGACTCATCTTAAGCAACAACTCGAAAAGCGTCGAGTTCCAGATGAGAATTTTAGAACGTTCCGGACTCGGGGAAGAGACGTGTTTGCCCCCTGCTATCCATTACATCCCGCCGAAACCAACCATGGAAGCTGCTCGAGGCGAGGCCGAGGTCGTTCTTTTCTCCGCCATGGACTCGCTTTTTAGCAAAACTGGTCTTAAACCGAAAGATATCGATATATTGATCGTTAATTGTAGTCTTTTTTCGCCTACGCCTTCTTTATCCGTCATGATTATTAATAAGTACAAGCTTAGGAGTAATATCAAGAGCTTCAATCTTTCGGGGATGGGATGCAGTGCTGGACTGATATCTATTGATTTAGCACGTGATCTTCTTCAAGTTCATCCTAACTCAAACGCCGTCGTCGTGAGCACTGAGATTATTACACCTAATTACTATCAAGGCAAAGAGCGAGCTATGCTTCTGCCCAATTGCCTCTTTCGTATGGGTGGGGCCGCGCTTTTATTATCCAACCGCAGGAAGGATCGTACACGTGCCAAATACCGGTTGGTACACGTGGTCCGAACACATAAGGGAGCAGATGACAAGGCATACCGCTGCGTCTTTGAAGAGGAAGACACGGAGGGCAATGTCGGAATTTCACTCTCGAAAGACCTCATGGCGATTGCAGGAGAAGCCTTGAAGTCGAACATTACGACAATCGGTCCAATAGTCCTTCCTGCTTCCGAACAGTTACTGTTTTTACTAACGTTGATCGGTCGGAAAATCTTCAATCCGAAATGGAAACCATATATTCCAGATTTCAAGCAAGCGTTCGAGCATTTCTGCATCCATGCCGGTGGCCGGGCGGTGATCGACGAGCTGCAGAAGAATCTGCAGCTGTCTGCGGAGCACGTGGAGGCTTCGAGGATGACGTTGCACCGGTTCGGGAACACGTCGTCGTCTTCCTTGTGGTACGAGATGAGTTATATCGAGGCGAAGGGGAGGATGAAGAAGGGAGACAGGATATGGCAAATAGCGTTTGGAAGCGGGTTTAAGTGCAACAGCGCCGTTTGGAAAGTCAATCGGAGCATTAAGAAGGAGAGTTATGATGGCCCGTGGGCCGATTGCATTGACAGGTACCCGGTCCATATTCCTGATGTTGTCAAGCTCTGAGTTTACTTCAGCTTCGGTAGGTGGGCTGCTTTAATTTGCTATTATTCGTCTTCCACGCTGTATTTTATGTTCTTTTTATTTTTCTTTTTTACTTGGATTATGGATCTGCATAGGTATACCATCGTGGTGTTGTTTGTATCTATGTACCAGTCAATATGTTGGATGCAAGGGGTAGAAATACAGTAGAATGTGGTAGTGTTTGGGAATACGAATACTGTGTTCGGGGATAAAAGGAGATATCGAAACCCCAGTTCAGTTTTATGTTCACAAAATAGTGAGCTAGAATTCAAATAGTCGAGTCATTTCAATAAACTTTTTATTTGTACATCGAATCAAAGTAAAATAAAAATAGAAATAGTAATTCTAATGGTAATGTTAATGTTAATGTTGTATATCATCTTTCTCTTTGATTTTTTTATTAAAAGAATAAATATATTTATTTATGTTAGAAAAATACACTAACATTTCGATAAATAAATAGATTTTTTTTTTAATTCAAAAACTATTAATTTATCGTGGTTACAAATTATTGACCTAATCCCCTTTAAATAAATTTAGAAAGGAAAATTAATAAAAATACTAATCCCTTAGATTATATCTTTAAATTTTAAGAAATCATTAATTATGTATTAATGAAAAGTTCTTTATAGACACCGACAACTAATGACTTATATGTATGTATATGACATAGGAAATAACTACAGTAGTTGATTCATGCAGTAGACAGTTCAGCAGGACCATCTGTTTCATCAAAGACTCTGACAAGAGAAAGGAGAATAATAAATGGCACTATTAGATGATAAGAGGAGGGATCAAATCTAGGGGCCAATTTATTAAGGAAACAATCATTCGGCCATGGTTTTTAAGTATCAACTGACTAAAGCAGTGGCTACAGTTTTCTGATGAGAAAAGTAATGATCAATGTTGTTTTAATACCAAAACTAAATAACTACTCTCTACTTGTCTTTAATAACTGAGCTTTCTCGAACAACTAAATATTCAACTAGAAGGTATATCTTGTCAGAAACTCAGCAACGTACAAACGTAATAATTAAAAATAAAAATAAAAACTAGATGAAATAGGAATTATGCATTGCTTACTTTTGGTAGCAGTAGTCAGAGAAGGCAAGAACTGTGTCATATAATTAGGGTACAGAAGCTTGAAATTCTTGGGCAGAGAAGAAAAGCATGCATGCATGCAAACAAGACTGCAATAAGAGCCATTAATTTTTGTTCCAAAAGAAAAAAAAAAAAAAAAAAAAAGAAGATGAACTAGGAATTATGCATTGCTTACTTGGTCTCAACAAGCATGTTTGAGTAACTCGACTCTAGGTCGAAATCGGAAACAACTAACATCTCTAAGAATGCATGATTATTATTCTTCTTGTGAGTTTTGTGACTTTGTCTCAATGTACCTTGCTTCTCACCAGAACTTACAATAAGGGGTGGGTTGTAACTAGTTGAAAAAGAATTTATATACCACTGAAGAAAAGTTCTGAATAGGTAACATTCTACTTTTTATTATTTCTCTTCCACTTTCATACAGAAAGTTAATGATACAGATGAATCACATGAGAAAGTTGCGTCGATATATATTAATCGGACTCATAGGACTCATAATACAAACTTAAGGCCCGGAGTTACATAGATATACATGACCCACATGCGGTTATTTAATATTCATCAAATTATCATTTTCTTATTTAATTAGTATTTAGTTATCTAAGTATCATTAGTGGATTAGTTTAGTTATTATCATATTTATTTTATCAGCTAGAATCGTGGAAGAATTGTTAGTAGATATTAGTTGATTAGTTGTTTACTTTAAATAGACTCTAAGTATATTATAAATATGTTAGTGTTCGGAGGCTTAAGTTTTTTTTTTTTTTTAAGAAAAGTTAACCCTAGTTATTAGGATTTTTATTTGGTCGGATCACAATTTGATCTGATATATTAATATTTCTATTTGATTGAATCAGATTTATCTGATTAGGATTGTATTAGATATATGATCTGGTCGAATACAACTATTTATGATTTATGTAAATGTAACTAAATTTGATTTTTTTTGTTTTAATGTTAATTATTTTAATTTTTAATTTAATTAATTATTTATTAAGATAATTTTTTTTCCTTTCAAGCATTTTATTAATGAATTTTTATTAAATTTGATTAAATAACTTTTAACTCTTAATTTTTTACTTTTACATTAAATTTGTCTTAAAATATACTTTTTCATTTATTTACTTTATTATATTATTTTCATCATTATTTTTCCTTAAATAATCGCTCACATAAATAAATAAAAAAGATATTTTCAATTTTCCACTTATTTTATTATTATATTTATTACGTTTTTATTTTTAATAGATTTTTATTTAATAGTCTCCATTAAATATATATATATATATATATATATATATCATTTTTAAAGATATAATTGTCAATTAAATACATTAATATTTTCCATATTATATAATAATACCTATAAAATGCAAATTAAATTGTCTTTAAAAACAATTTGTCAGGTCGGGTCGAATCCGATCCGACCGGCATCCGACACGTTCCGACTGATCTGACCGTTGCTCACCCATATTTGTAGCAACGATCTATAAGCTCCATCACATACTCATCATTTACTCATTAAAAAAAAAAAATCCATTTGTAGAGGAGAAAGAGCTATACAGTTGTAGTTTTTTTTCTATAAGGGGTGTGATGGAATGGGTTCAAACAAATATTTTAGTGTCTAAGCGATATTGTTAAGCCGTTTTGTGACTAGGAGAGCAAGCATTTGAGAGAGAGGGATAGTGACCATTTCACTCTCACGGATGAATTCAGAGTGAGGTCATGTGACAGGATTTAAAATTTTGGCCAAAAAAAAAAAAAAAGAGAGAGAGAGGTGGGGGAAATTAAGGATTTAAAATGTTGATTTGGGTCCTAAAATATTGGACCAGAAAAAAAAAAAAAAAAAAAGATTTGTTACGAGCTAATGATTTTTTTTATTATTATTTTAAGAACAGATATAAATAGTAAAGAAAGAGGATTGTTATTTTTAACAAATAATCAGATTTTATTGTTAGCTGAAGATGTGAACAATATAACAAATGAAGTGCTAACTAATTAGAAATCCCCTCAAATTCTATTACCGTTGACTTGCACAGCATTTGTTCAGTTTTAAGACTAGATACCGACAAAACATATCTACAATAGAAGAAAAAAAAAGTTCACTAATAAAAGAGAATACTATATATGTTAGCGGGCAATTTTTACTCATAAAGGAGGAATTGGGATCAATAATGATAAGCTGGTCACTTGCGGTTAGGATAGGAGTATCTCATTCTTTGAGGGAGGTCAGGGTTTGGATGTGCCAATCAGGTTAAGTCAGTACTAAGATGTCGAATATGATCATACACTTTTTATTTTAAAAGTTCGACTCAAAAATTTTGAAGAAAAATATGTCGATCCGTGTGATCGGACTATTATATCATGCATAAGTGAAGCTATAGGCCAAAGAATACAAATCCCCTAGCACGGGTAATGAAAAATAAATTCCTTATTGTGTCAGGATACAATAAGAGAAATAGCATGAGCACTATTAGTATATATGTTAATCAAATCATGCCACATGTAAATATATAACTAATGTGAATCCTCATCAGATAATATAAATATACAAATTCTAAATAAGTCAAATGTAAAATCACTATTTGCAATCAAAAAGTTCTCTTTATTTTCTTAAGAAAAATAATTTAAAAAAAAAATTAACTTAAAGATCAAAGATGGTATGTCGGATCTAACTCCGCTCTTCCTTTTCGTATACATGAATAAAAACCTAATTAAAGAGTATATACTATTACTGCCTAGACCGCAATTGAGCATCAACACAACATATATATATATATATATATATATATGTTAAAGCACGAATTCCACTAAAGACATTTAATTCCGAAATATTCCTAATGAATACAAATTGATCATATTTTTAATTAATTAAAGTATATATATTGATCAGGTTGCGTCGATATATAATCATATGTACTATATATTATATTTAATTCCGAAAACCTTGTACAATCATGGCGAAAAGGAGCTTAATCATCTATGAATTCATGTCTTGTTCATAGCCTAGGTTCGTGGCGGAACAATTAACGGCTAAGGATTATGATTTCCCAAGAACAACAAAAGCTTCTTAAACAGTATTTATTATAACTATTCTTTTCAATTCTCACCTTTGTTTTCCTTTCTTTGGATCCGAAGTAAAGTATTCACACATGGACTAAACTGGTTCGAGTCCTCGTGGGCTTGACGGGGGCACTGTCAACTGATGTTTACAAGTACTACACGCAAACATATGTATATCATATTATATATATAGTATATAGTATATAATTGGTATAAAATTATGCTATATATTTATTTTAACTTCATACAATACGTGGGATAGATTTTTAACCAAAATTTTTTAAAATATAATAATTTTTTTTTAATATTTATTATAATCTTATTATAAGTTTATTTATTAAGATTACAATTTTATGTAAACGAACTTAAATTTAAAATCTCTAATAAACACAAGATTATGTGAATGAAAAAAATATATTATTTACATTATTTATTTTTTCCTTTTTTTTCTTAGAAAAAAAAATTCATATATAAATAAGGAATCTCTCTTTTCATCTTACTATTAGCCTTCACCTCTCCTATATATACTTTGAATTTGCATATCGCTCATGTTTCGACTTTGCATTTCTTTATTTAATCTTCATACTTTCAATACTATTACTTTCTAATATGGTGGAAAGTCAAAATTATAATTATCTTGGTGATCTCTATAATCAAAATAAAGATTGACACAAAAATAAGAATTACAAGAATTTATGATATTCATAATTTCAAAACATATAATTAGTTTTTTTTAATCTCGATATGGTTCCACTTAACAAGAATGTGACTTTATTGTAAACCTCCAATAGTCCTAAACATGCATAGTAATACGAAAATAGGTTAGAAAGGGTTTTTCCAGAAATGGGACGATTTTGATGTGTTACGTAATCCGTTCAGAACTCAGTCATGTTCCCGTCTCTCTAGACTGAGAGACATTATACGACTTCGGTCTGGGAGAGAAAAAAAGACATTGATCTAGATCGGGAACTCAAACCGAGAACGTAATATGAGAATTCGGTTTGGAAAAGAAGAAAAGATATTAGTTTGAATCGGGAACTCAAACCGAGAAATGTTATATAAGACCTCAGTTTGGAAAATAAGAAAAGACATCGGTCTGAATCGGGAACCAGACCGAGAGACGTTATATGAGACATCGGGTTGTAAATTTTATCATATGAGATCGAAACAGATTAAGCAAATCTGAACAGCAGCCTAAGCATTAATTACTTTGGGTCAGTCATCACTAAAGGATAGTTATCCAAATATATGGCATAACAATCACATGCTAAGTGGCATGGCTAATCTCGCACACCTTTCCTTAAGGATCAGAACAACAGCTTAATCATTAATTATCTAGGATTAATCATCACTGAAGAACAGTGCCCAAATGGATGGCATACAATTGTCATAATCATATACTAAGTGGCATGGCTAAATTTCACTATAAAAGCCACCGTTAGTTATAATCAATAAGAAAAGATGGAGAGAAAGAAAAATAAAGAGAGGAAAGAAGAAAATGAGATTAAGGCCTCAACCCTCCGTAAAAAATTATAAGTATAGTTTCACTATAATACTAGGATATGATTTATTTGTTTATTGTTATGATGCTAAAATTATATGAATAATTATTATATTGATTTGAGGATAGAATAACTAGTAATAACCAAGATAAATTGAGAATAATGCTTACTATGCTATGGTTAATATTGAAGTTATGATAGTGACCATTATCTAGCATGATAAGTAAAAATAAAGTAGTACCATGTTATAAATGGGATCGCAACTAGTATGAACATGATATATATTCATACATCCGATCTAAAAGAAGTGAATGTTATGCTAAAGTAGATAAAGATCATAAGCATGTATATATATAACATTAAAGTGAGATGTTGTTGGGTCAAAATAATGATTGATTGTCAATCATTAAGGACTCCAGATAATGTTTAAAAAATGTCATAGCAGATCGTTGCAATGGTCATAGCGGACTACTGATTAGATATCAGTTAAAATGTCCACGGCAGCATCCTCGGGGCCCTAGCATATAGAATGATAGGAATTCATGCATGCTAACTATGATTCACGAAAGCATTTATTTAAAGTAATCGTTAAAAGATTAATATGAGTGAATAGGTCTCTATATTTACTGAGCTTCTAGATATTTATTTTATGTTGTAAGGAATCACAAAGGTAAAGATATAGATTAAGAATCAGGCGAATGAAGGAGGTCAGCTACGTTAGATTATTCATATGAGATACTGACTTGTGGGAAGACAAGAAGTTTGAAAAATCCAAACCTCTTACATGAACTTATATAAGTATGTATTTTGAATAAGAATAATCGGTGCTTACATGTTTTAGGATTAATCTCTCATTATAATGGTTTTTATTATAGTTATTTTTATGAAAAGAATTTTAAATTATTGTGTTATTTCCACAAAAAAGATTTTAAACTAAAAAAATAAAAGTAACTTTCTACTGACTGCGCGTATTCCTTACAAAGTATTCGATAGAGTAAGTATCTGGTAAGGCGGACGCTACATTTATTACATAATTTAACTATTAAACGAGTTTACTTAATTGATATTTTTAAAATATATATATATTATTTAAAATCATACACTTATGCATCACACAGGTTAAACAACTAGTAATATATGAAAGTTGAGCTTAGATATAAAATTACACCAGGTGTGCATTTCAACTACATAAATATTCCATGTGGCAACTTTACCACCAAAGTTCATGAAATAACATTATTCAATATTTTTACAATAGCTTAATAAAATACTTTCATTTCATAGTAAATTTAATATTTTAATTAAATCTTATCATAATTTTTATTTTGATAATCAATATAATCATTGTAATTTTATCATAATTTTGTTTGATAAGATGATAATATTATGTAAATGAATTTAAATTTGAAAATTCATGATAAATACAAAATATTATGTTAATGAAAAAAAAATTATGAAATAATTTTTTAAGTTAATTTTTTATATTAGTATTAAAAAAAATATTTATAAATAACAATTTATTTCTTATCTCACTCTTAGCATTTACATCTCCCATACATATTTTGACTTTATATCTCTTTATACAATCTTCATACTTACAATAATACTAAGCATGAGTGAATAATAATGGACGACGACTCACAGTAGTTGTAGTTGGCAAAAAAACAACATAATAGAACCTTTATGTTGTATAATATTCTCCTTCACCATGATCACAAAGCGCAAATATTCAAGTCCTAATGTTTGTTTTTTTTTTTCCCCCACAAATTTCTAACTCACTCACAAACCCAACTCACAATTTCTTGAAAATCTAGATCAAAATACATTATAAAAAAAAAATGTAATCGCATGGAAGTTAAATCATTCACTATTACTCAATTTTCTCAAACTTACCTTCCTCATTACGTTCCCTAAACTTGACAAACTATGTGTAGATAAATGATTTATTGATAAAGTAATCAATCCAATAGTTTCTTCTCTTAAAAAGTCTCGTAGAAAAAGATAATTTCATTATTTTCTCAAAGAAGTTTGTGATTTATTCAAATTTGCATGGAATATAATCCCCAAAAAAACCCTTTTGCAATAGGACTTCCTACAAAATGAATGGAAAGGCAACGGTCAACTAAAACCTCAAAGAGCCCAATCTAAACCCTAATTTCGACATAGAAAAAGATTAGCGTCAAATGAGAAGAGAGAAGAAGGGAAAGGCAACCATTTGTTTAGCATCAAGTGATAACCAAAAAAAAAAAAAAAAACTCTTATATGAAAAAGAGAAGTATACTTGAAATCTCCTTTAATCTTCGAATTTTGAAGTGGTTCGTGAATTTGGAATATCCTTCAACCCAGCAAGAGATTCGTGACACTTGAATCTAAGAAATAAATTAGAAAAGAGAAGAAGAAGAGGAGTGGAAAATGTTTTAGGAAAAAAAATGAAGAAAGGTTTTGTGGTTGTGAGAGCGAAAGAAAAAAAAAGGAGAAGATAGAAAATTTATATTTTTTACTGATTTATATGCGAATCCGTATAAAAATAATATATGATATTCTCTTTTCATTTATGACATAATAATCATATAATCTGTTAAATAAGGATAAACGGTTAAAATTTACTTGACATAGACAAATAAAGAAGAGCTATGAAATCCGCTCCCTTAAAAGAGGCAGAGTAGCTCCCAAACCCTCGTTTACATACAGGCCACAGCCACAAGGCAGGCTTACAGGGTGACAGCTGCTTCCACCAAATCTCCAATTCGTAGTCGGTGGGCCCAACCGTTGGGCCCACTCTTAGCCTTTTTTAAATGAGAATGGGCTTAGATTTGGGTCGTTGGTCGTTTGACCAACTCCCCCGAATCGTAAAACTCCAGTTTCAGCGCGAAAAGGAACGCAAGCAAAGCAGTTGCTTAGCTATCGTAACCAAAAAAAGGCGTTAAGGAACCTGAATGCAAATCCCGTCCCAATTCACGCTTAGACAAAAACTACTATTTTTCATTTAAATACAGAGAGAGCGAGAGACCAAGAGAGAAAGATTTTAGCAGAACGAGCGGCCATGGTGGCGCAGAAGACGAAGAAGACGGCATTGCTGGAAGATCTGATTGAGAAAGCGGGAGGCTGTGCGGTGCTCGATGGCGGTTTCGCCACACAGCTCGAGAGCCATGGCGCCGCGATTAATGATCCTCTCTGGAGCGCTCTCTGCCTTATCAAACTCCCTGACCTTATAAAAAAGGTCCCATTTCTCTCTCTGTCTTTCCCTCTTTCTCTGTTCGGATCATTTTATGGATATTGATCTTTCTTTTTTTTTTCTTTTTTGGTTTAAATGCGTTTAGGTCCATCTGGAGTACTTGGCCGCTGGTGCTGATATCGTGATCACTTCCTCTTACCAGGTTTCATGCTTCTGCATTTCAAAAGTCTTCATTTCTTAACCTTATTTTTATGGTCTTTTTCTTGTTGTGAAAAATTAACATATTAGTGTAGTTTTTATCCAAAAATATGTTTCTAGAACTGAATTTGTTCTAACTCATTTAGGGAAATGAGGATTACTGCTTTATTAATTCAAAACTTCTGTTTGAATTATTTGACTTTTGATATAACTTATGGCATCAAATAGTGATACCATGTTATGTGTAGGCGACGCTTCCTGGTTTTGTATTAAAGGGATTGCCAATTGAGAAAGGAGAGGAGTTGCTAAGGAAAAGTGTCGAATTGGCCGTTGAAGCTCGGGATAGTTTCTGGGATGCTTTGAAGAAGACCAACGGTCATAGCTATAACAAGGCTTTAGTTGCAGCCTCCATTGGAAGTTATGGAGCTTATCTTGCTGATGGTTCTGAGTACAGGTGAAACCGCGTTAAACAGAGTTGAGACGTAATTGAAGTTCGATCTAAATGTCTAAGAAATGGGAAAAATGTAGTTTCCTATTTTTTTTATTAGTGATCAAGTTTTTTTTTTTTTCGTCTTCTTCTTTTCCTTTCAGTGGGTGTTATGGGCCCAAGGTGGATATAGATAAGCTTAAGGATTTTCATCGGCGCAGGCTTCAAGTTCTTGTACAAGGAGATCCAGATTTGCTTGCTTTTGAGACTATTCCTAATAAACTTGAAGCACAGGTCTGTTCTTTTTTTCAATTTTTGCTTGCAGATAGCTTATGTTTTTCAATTAGATTGACCTTTGCATATGAAATGTTGATTTCCCACCACAGAGGATAGAATTGTCTCAATCTCACTATACCACTTTGGCGTTTTAGGAAGAAAGGAAAAGAAAAACTTAAAAGTAGTTTAAACCTCCTGCTATTTATCGTTTCCAATGTGATTGTATTTAGGCCATCATTGAGCTTCTTGAAGAAGAAAACATTCAAATTCCAAGCTGGATCTGCTTTAGTTCCGTTGATGGAAAGAATGCTCCATCTGGAGAGAGCTTCAAGGATTGCCTAGACATAATAAACAAATCTGATAAAGTAAATGCAGTCGGAATAAACTGTTCTCCTCCCCAATTCATCGAAAATCTCATCTGTGAATTTAAGGACGTAAGTAATTAGTATTGAAATTACTAATCCTCTCAATGTTCTACTAATCTCTTCCCAACCTTTCTCTACTCTAAAGCAAAATTCTTTTCTTGATCTTATCAGTTAACAGAGAAGCCTATAGCCGTTTACCCGAACAGCGGTGAGGTATGGGATGGAAGAGCAAAGAAATGGACGGTGAGTCAAACTTGAACTAAACTCAATCACTAATCTGACCCCCCCCCCCCCCCCTTTTTTTTTTCTCTTACTGAAACCTCTGATACTTATATTACCAGCCGTCAAAGTGTTTTGGGGATGACAAATTTGAAGCCCTTGCAACAAGGTGGAGAGATGCCGGAGCTAAACTCATTGGAGGCTGTTGCAGAACAACACCGTCCACCATTCGAACCATATCCAATGTCTTGAAACGAAATCCTCACAAGGATTGTTGATTATTAGTTAAGTTTAATCCTCAAGAATAGCTATGCTCTTTCCCAGCAAAATGAGGGTGTCTTTCGAAGCAAAGAATAGTTTGTAAGGGTTTCTTTTTTCCTGGCCTCTAGAATCAGGGCCTCTTATTTCTTTTTCTTACTATTACTATTTTCTGTACGGATTTTTTTTTTTTTTTTTGGGGGTGGGTAGCAAATATATCTTCACAAGTGGGTAGATTTTTTAATTTAAGATGGAATTTGTAAGCTTTTTTTTTTCTCTATGGAGGATCTCCACAATATCATTGATAATGGGGTATAAACTCCTGAATAGTATATCACTAAGCAAGTTAAGTATATTATTTCGAAATTTGTAAGTCTCTAGTCTTTTATAGAGATGTTATAAGTGTTGTGCATAGGAGTGTTTAAATGTACCAGCCACCTGAATCAATCCTAGTCGAGCTCAATCCACATGGCGGTTTTACAAGGATGCCCAATAAAAATGGTCGGGCCGAATTTGGACCTATTCAATGGGTCGGGTCGTGTAAAGTATTTTGATCTCCCCTGATGGGTGGATGCTGGCTTGATGCCTAACCCGCTTGATGTGTCGGGTTGGGTGATAGCATAGTCGATCCGCCAAATTTACACCCCATCAATACGGAAAAAGTAAATATATGTATATATATCAAATATAAGTGTATTTAAATTTAATACAACGTAATGAATTCTCATTAAATTTAATTTAATACATTTTAATTATATATATATATATTATAATTATAATTATTGTTCAATCTTAGCCACATAAGCCTTTTAATCTAAAGGTTGATACTTGTACTATCATTTAAAAAGAAACTGTAACCTTTTTTTTATAATTCCAAACATATTTCATAAGAAAAAAAAAACGTAATCTTAATTTACAGCCGGTTTTTTTTTGTTTTTCCTATTGACCTCTTTTCTTTTTTCGTATTCAACTTTCAATTTTTATATATAATGTTAAGATCTGTAACTTTTTTGATAAATTATACTATCATTTGGATCTTTGAAATCTGATATTTTCGAACAAAAAGAAAGACCCAATTCACCAGCTCATTCTGAACCGATCCATCCCCACTTGATTCCGGCAGATTTCTTCCACCGGTGGTCTGATATGAGCTCAAAAAATAACTACCCGCCACCTTCGGATATGGGTTCAAACCCTAATTACAGAGGTCCTATCTATTGATCCACTATAAATTTATTTTAGGCAACGCACATAGTTTGGATGGTCCCACGTTTTTCCAGATGTTAATCTCAGTTAGTTCATAGTGTTTTTCAATTGACTAATATATGTAAAGAAAGGAACTTTATGTTTACATATTTTTAGGAGTAATGATCATAAATTAAATTCTTGTCTGATATATAACTTTTGAATTGCTTAGTAAGATCATAAACATGTTAAATGGAAAGAAAATCACGAAGGATCCTTTATGCTTGGTCAAGTACTAAATCCAAGTGTAGAAGTCACGTATTTCACTATTTTCTGTTTATTTCTATTCAATAATTTTTGTTTTCTTTTTTTGGCCAAAAATTTCGATTCGACCCATGTTCACTAGCTTTATCAATTTTAAAAGATGTATCATATGTTTACTACTAAACTTAACTTAATTGAGAATCAGTGAACCACCTAAATATTTATGATTTTAGTTTTGATACGTAATGCTTAATAGGTCAATGTATCGCTAATACATGTATTGGTTCTGAAGGCAGTCAATTGCCCAAGCACATTACATGAACTACTTGTAGGAACAGAAGGAATAAGAGTGCAAGTAGCCATGGGAAAGGGAATCGAGGCTTGAAGATGATTGTTATAGCTTTAGCTAATTCTGTTTAGTGGTTGTAATCGAATCAGCGATTCAAGAGTATAAGTACCTGATTGTATTATGAGATCGGTAAGAAATGATTAATGAAACTTCTCTTAATTCACTCTCTCTCTAGAAATCCCTCTCTGAAATCTATCTTCTTCCTCTGTTCTTCAATATTCTGGAGCCAAGCCCGCTCGAACTGGCCTTATCCCTATCAATTACTTCATAAGATGTGATATCATGCATTCTAAACATAAAATTTCATTGAAAACATTTTGTCATATATATGTAAATGGAATTTATTCTATTCATCCCATTACCCTATATGCCATTACCAATTCTCAATCTCTCTCTTTTTGTTTTGTTTTGTTTTTTTTATTTTGTAAGGTGAACTACAGAAAGTATTGAACATTTAAAGTTTTTCAGCATGGCAGGGAGCTGAAAAGCTGCCCCGGATCAGCTAGCATTATCGAGCCTGCCGACTATCCGAGAGTCAAGTCCAACCCATCATCAAATAACTTTAGGACACGGTCCGGCTTGTACTGGTTGGCCAATGCAGCCCCCTTAGTTTCAGAAAAAAGCCCGGTCTCTTCTTGATTTCGGTCCATCCCCACTGTCAATCCCCGAATGAAATCCTCCGGGGAAAGCCTGGCCCACCTGGTATTGCCGGAACCAGCCACATCATCACCCGACGTAGCTCGAGACCGTCTCGCCTTCTTGTTAGGAGTCATATTAGCCAATCCGACCTCCTTCATCGCATGGCGAACGTCGCCGTTTCTGAGAGCAAAGTCAGCTTGCGGTGAAGGTGCATCGCCGTCGACGTCGTCGTCGGTCGTGACTGTCAATCCCATGATAACCGCATCAACCGCCGCTTGACATCGGTCCCATTTTCCAGCCGAGAGCAAACCCAAAGCACCGTTTACCGGATTCACGATCCGCCCACAAGCCTCATGTAGCAGTGACTTGAAAATCTCTGTAATTCAGTTATAACATATGTGACACTGTCGTGTGATATAAATAATTGTACTTAACAGTAGTGCTTCATATATATATATACATACACACCGGGACGACGGTGCTCAGGGCCCGCGGTGAGGAGGTTGAGGAGGCCAGCACGGCCATAGAACTTGGCGAGGAAAAGGGTGGCGTTGGCTTGAGAATCAGAGGACGGGAGCCACTGGAGGCAGGGTCGGATGACACAGTCATCGGTGCAGCCTTTGCGGAGAATTCTGCAGCCATTGCAACTCATCCTCATGGCGGCTATATAGCTTTTGAGCTGCACTTGCTACCAACTCTTATCTTCTGTTATACAGAAACGAGAGAGTTTTGGGCAGCTCCCAATCTGGTAATAGCTAGTGATGGGGGTCTTCTTTGTGGGGGTAGTGAGGGGTATTTATGCGTTTCTGAGATTGAGGGTGTTTTCCGAATTTCATTGCTTGTAGTGGCAGGTTTTATAAAAAGTTTTGAGGCATCTCAGGAAGTGTACAAAACATGGGAGGTTTTCTTCTTGGTTTTTGCTCTCTAAGTTGTGTGTTACTAATTAATATTCGTCTTTAAAAAAATAAAAAATAAAAAATAAAAATCAAATTACGACTTCATACATAATTTTCTAATGTGAAATTAATTTTCCCACCAAAAAGCTCAGTCTAATTACTAAAGTTCAAATGGGAAATTTATTTATTTTTATTTAATTCCAAATTGTGTAATTATTATTCTTATCTAAGCTTTCCTAATCAGATGGACTGATGATCTATTACGTGAGGTTTATATACAGAATTTGCACTATTTCAATATATTTTGTAATTTTATTTTGTTAAATATTTAATAAGCTCTGCTCAGGTGTGTCTTGTCCTAAACGACAAAGCAGTTAGAGAAAATGGAAGCCATGCAGAGGAACTATACATTAGAATCGCGACGCGTGTCGAAGCATCATGAAATCTTTCTGTTTTCATCGTCTTTCCACGTAGATGCGAATCGAAAGATATTGGCAACTAGATTCGCTCCTTCGACTGACGAGCTTGTCCTAAAAAAATTAATACATATTTAACAACAATTACTTTTTTTTTTTCTCTTGTCAATATTTTTCACAGTAAAAAGACAATTTTTCAGAAACTCCTGACATTTGGGAGTGCCGCCATAAGATTTCTCACCAAATAATAAATAAAAATAAAGAAGTAAAAACCACCAGAGGAAAAAAAAAGGGCTTGGTTTTGAGTGGAATGCATTGCATGCATGGAGTCATGGAGATGGGACTGTGGGCGCAACACTCTGCCAAAAAAGCGCATGTGGTTTCTTCCTAAAATTGCTCAATGCCAGTTTTCTGAATCTTTGCTTTCATGAAGTTGGCTTCTTCTAATAATCTTGCTAGGGAAAAAAAAAAAGTTTAGTGCTTTTTTCCATTTTCTTGTTGATTTACTTGGAAATCTTTACATTATCATTAATTTGATTAATTATGTAGTTGTGGTTGGTGATTATTTAATGATTTAATCAAGAAGTGGGTTTTAGTTGCACTTACTAATCAACACCCAAAATCACATTGATATCTGATACCTTAAATAATCATACAAAAACGTTTGGAGAGTGACTAGATAGATAGATCAACTAAACTTTAGAATATTTAACAATTTAATATATTTTATAATAATATTTCTAAATTATTTTAAAAGTGGTTTCTTATATGTTGTTTTTATACTTTTGCTATATATAAAAGATTCGTAAACTTACTTCTTTTTTTGGGTAACGGATACAATATACAGATTTATGAAGACAAGTAACGGATACTTCATTCACATTAACATGATGTTTGTTTGAATTCATTGTAAAAAATGTAGTGTTTCAATTAAGAGATTCGCTTAACAGTTTTTTGCATGTATGTATCTCGCACTATTTACTTAATTCCTGCTTGAACCTCAAGAAAAAAAAATGAAGGATTATAAGATTGTGAGTGCTAGCATAAAAGTATCATCTACAATATCTTAAGTTTAAGACGGGATGTTGCATAATATACAAAACAAAATGATGATTAAACCGTAATTTTGAGCTTAGAAATTAGAACAATATTTGTTGGGCTGATAATGTGCATTGCAGGCCTAAAAAATCTTATAATAGAAATTCGAAGCGTATCATTTTATTGGGCCAAGCCAGAGTCCAGTTGAGAGTCCCTAAATAATGATGGTATGTGATAAGTATCCAACAATGCATGTACGTACTACTTAGTATATACCTAACAATGGATGCGATTAGTATCCAGCAAGACTGAGAAGTGATATACGCCCATAACAGGATATGATATATGTACATCTGATTTGGTCTGTAAAACAACATACTCAACCCGTATGAAGGTCGGTCCGATAGGACCAGCCTACCTAGTCCCTGGACCCTGGACTTTGGGAAATAGTCGTGCCTGAAAATTTGAAGTAACATCCAAACAAAATATCCAAGTACCAAATGACTCAATATAGCACATTAATCAATCTCTACTACATTACTCTACTTAATTCTTATCTCATAAACAACATAAAGTACCCCTGAAATATCGATTTAGCTTGCACATAATTCGATAATCAATTTCCATATTCTAACATTGCAAACATATATATATATATATATATATATGTATACCAGTAAAAGAAAAATCCATGACTAACACATGAGTAGTAGAATCAGTCTTTTGATAAAACATGCCCCATGTGAAATCAAAGAACAAAAATTTAGTCAACCAATAAAGAGCCAGTGCTAATTAAGCATATCCTGCCATTCCAACAGTTGCGCTAGTCCGATTCGTTTTATGCAATGAAGCATTGGTAGTAGTGGCCTTGGTGAAGTACATATAGTAATAGACGTTGAGGATCATCGTAGCAACCATAAACACTGCCGCGGATATAAAAATACCTTTCCGTAGAGTTTCGCAAGGAAAGTTTTGAGCATAAACCATTCCCCTGTATTTGGTATGGTACGCATTCTTTGTTGCACCCGCAATTAGACATGCTTCTGCAACTAGAAATGTCGCCCTGAAGATGAACCAAAAAAAGAATAAAAGTATTAAAAAGAACTGGCTTCTTCTTTTGAAGCTTTTATCTGGAAAAAACTGAAATCTATGCAAACAGAATTTTAGGTTCAGTGTGGTTAAAACTGTTTGATATAATATATTAACTTTTCTAACACTCAAATAAATAAGTTACGTCAATTTGAATATAAGCTTATACTAAAAATTCAGTTTCAGAACTCTAGTTCTAAGAGCACTAAGGCAAACTAATTCTCAAGAGTATTAAAAGATTTGTGACAAATGTGAGTTTTGCGGTCAAATTGGATTCAAACCGAAACTAGTGAGGATTTCAAACGCTAAAACAAAAGCACAACCTTATTATCTTCAACCACTTACCCTAATTGGGAAGTACAACAACCCTAATTTTAGAATGAGAAGTAAAATGAGGAATGCTTACCATGACGAGATGAAGTAGATGATGGACCAAGCTCGGTTTCCTCCAGGGACTAAAGGCCGTCCAAAACACATGCACCTTGTGACACCCATGAGGAGCGATTCACCCGAGAGAAGAAACAAGAAAGCACCCACTCCATAACCAGTCGCTACATCCGAGTTGTAAACGCAATAGGTCTCATTTGTCTTCTCGTCTTTAAACATAGTTCCCTATCACCCACACAATACAAAGGATTGAATCACATAATAAGATATCAATACTGACATTTAATTGTCTAACAAGAATGAAATTGACCTCTATGAATCTCTATTACAATCTTGTACTTAAATCCATTGCGACAAAACGAGCAATGAGATTGTCTCAAAGACTGATGATCCCACTTTCTAAGGTACTTTAAATGTTTAGAAAAATAACAATTGTATGATGGTAAGAGCATGTCAACTCCTCCCTAAATTTTTTCCGTACGCAAAATTTACTCGATCACACATCCTAATTTTTATACTCATGGCAGTAAAGAGAACAGGAAAGGGGCCTGATCCAAACTGAACCACTTGTAGAAAACAGAGATCTAGCTAATAACAACTTGAAAAAAGTACTAATTTTCAAGGAAAATATATAAAAAAGAAAGAAAAATAGGTTCACAAAGTTGAATCATTTTAGTAACAAGTAGTAGACCAATAGTAGTAGCAGGGAGAGGAAGTGAGAGGGGCTTACAGTGCTTCTACGTCTCTCAGCAGCAATGGAGAATCCAAAGGCGACTAAGCAGAGTACAATGACCAGGAGGTGAACAAGGGTCGACCCCTTTCCTTCTCCCATCTCTACTTCTCGCCCTGCTCGCAGAAGAGGAAGGCAGATTTAGAGAGAGATAGAGAGAGAAGTGGAGAGAAAAAGTGAGAGAGAGGTAGTAAAGTCTGACCTTTGTCCGCAGTGAGAGTGGAAAGCAGAGAAAGGAGTGCCTCTTTTTTTTTTTTTTTTGGCCAAAAAAGAAAGGAGAGTCTCGATGTCTGCGAAAAATTAAACAAACGAAAAATGGGAATTTACATATACCCACGCGTAGTAACGGCGCGTTGGATACACACGTCAGTGGAATGATAAGTCGGCGTACTTGTAATAAATCTGCGTACGAGGGATTTGACGACATTCACAACAATACCGCGAAATGTTTAACCATGTCCAACCCGCTCTTTTTCTTTTTTTTTTGTGAATATTAGTCGATTGAATTTAGAGTTGAAAATAGGTCGAGTTTTACTACCCGACACGAAATTTGATCCGGTCTGTTATAGTTGGATTGGGTTTGCTTTTAAATCCATCTGGCAGGCAGGTTAGAGTGGGCTCAGTTGGCTCGATCTGTTCGGTTTTGTTTAAATTTTTTGTTATTTTTTTTTATTTGGATGGGATGAGTTATAAAAATATTTAATTTTTTTTTATATAATAATTTTTAAAATTTTAAAATTTTGAAATTTATATATCCTTTATTAATATTAATATAAAAAAAATTTTATTTAATCAAAAATTTATTTATTTATTTAATCTTTATTTAAAAAAGGGACGGGTCTATGGGATCGGCCCATTTTGGGCTCATCTCAAGATAAACCTAACAGACTTCCTCGCTTTGACATCTCATTTTGACTAGGCCAATTTAGATCAAACCGGTCATTTCATTTTAACAATTCTAATTAAATTAAAATGTTATAATTTTTCCTCACTTTCTTAATTTATATACATTAATAGAGTAGAATTGTGATAAATTAATAAATTTATTTAAATAATAATTATTTTATTAATATTGTTATAATAATTAATAAATTTATTCATTTTCAAAATTATTAATTTATCAAATTTTGATTGTACAAGTTAAATTATATATAATTGGTACTAATAAATAGATAATATATATAAAATTGCCTTGTTCGACTTATCCTCTAAAAAAGAAATGAAAATAAATAAATAAAAAGAAAAATTAGAATTAGCTTTCAAAACTAAGCATATATTATAATTAAATATTTAATATATTTAGAAAATTATAATATATACTTAATTTTAATGATAAATTAATGATAATAAATTATCAATTTTTTTAAATATGATTCTTATAAATTGAATGATCATATACATATTACATGACTGTTAAGTAAATATTAAATTCTGATTTTGACCTACTTTAACATTATTATTTATACTTTTATTCCATTTTAATTTAAACTTACTATTTTTAGCCCATTTTATTTATTTATTTATTACTTTTCTTTATTTTCCTCCCCAGTGCTACCGCTAACATCCATCGCAAATATCTACCGCCAACATAAAAGTATTAAATTTTAATTACTCTCTTGCTCGCGTGTTCAATTTTTCTCTTTTTTAATTTCTTTTTTTTGACCCAATCACCGAAACTGATATTGCCTCCTTTGGTGCCACTAATCTCCACCTTGAAATCTCTCCTCTCTCCGAACAATTGGGATTGCATGGCCTAGGTAGTGGTTGGGTCAAAAGAAATTAAGAGATTGGAAAATCTAAGCAATGTGATCTCGGTTGTCTAAAAAAATAGAGCTTTCTAGAGGAGGTTAGTGGTAGTGGATGAATTGGTAATGATTTGGTGGTGGCGGAGATTGGGTCAGAAAAATTGAAACAAAAAACCAATAAAAAGTAAAAAATAATAGGGGGGGAGAGAGATAGAGATTTAATATTTTTATATTGGTAGTGAAGTTTGACGGTAAAAGTAGTGGAGGAGGATGGTGGTGGTGATCGGTGAGATGGAAAAGAAATAAAAATAAATTAATAAATTGGTCTAAAATATATCAAATTTAATCAAAGGGAATAAAAATATAGATAAAAAATTATAAAGTGTGTCAAATTTATAATTTTAATACTCACTTAGTAGCATATAATATGTATATGACTATTTTATCCATATTTAATGGAATTAAAAATTTATTATAAATTAAATTTAAAACTGAATATTTATTATAGTTTCTAAATATTTTGGATATTTATTATCATTTGTGCTAAATTTTGGAGTTAATCCTAATTTTTTTTTTAATAAAAAAAACAAGAGAATAATGACATGTTTGGCAATAATTTTTTGTATTTATAAAATTATTTTTAGAAATTTATTTTTAAAAACCATTTTTTTTTTGCATTTATAAATAAATAAACAGTTTTATAAACATGAAAATGATTTTAATATTTGGCCAAACAACTTTACAAAATGTTTATGTTGTCTGTAAATGAGAGTTTAAAGAGTATAAGATTCGTATGCACATTTCACTCTTGTACAGTTTAAAATACAGAGGTTAGCTATTTTGTCACTTTAATTGCATCAGTTGCATTATCAGATTATTATGTTGAAGAAAATATATAAGATGTGGGTAAACAATCAAGACCAGTCCAATTCAAAAGTGATAAATGGAAATCATATCAAGAAATAAGAAGCATTCTTTTCACTCGATACTTTATGATTGATTTAGTCTAAACTCTTTCCTTATATTTGAACATTATAATTCTAATTATCTCTTAAACTCAATAGAATCCGATTAACATGTTAGTTTATTGCTCAAATTCGAGTTCCAACAACATAATGGATATGTGATACCATATCATAGGGCATCATCCAGGTTATGAAGAGCAATTTGATCCGACCTCTCATCCATGGATACTTAAATCGATCGAATTTAACGATTATGTAGTTGATCAGTTATTAATTATTATTACATATTGACATCATTAGGTAGTAGGCAAATAGAGAAATAGACGCCCAACAATCTCAAGTTTCGAACTTCCCACTCATCGGTTAAGATAAGATTATGGGTTCCTGCCACGTGGCAAAACCAATGGTTTTTACGAAAGATAAGGCACAGCTCCACATCCTCTCCGCCCTCACTCTATAGCCAATCAATTGATCAGAGGCTAAAAACCTTGAACCAGCTGCTTCCATGACTAGTATAAAAGGCCAATCAAGTAGCACTACGCCAAACCCTCTCAAGCTGATAATCAAACAGCACAGGCATTGTGTAAAAGCAAATCCAAAAGGCCAAAGAAAATGGCTTCCTCCTCAATGCTCTCTTCCCCAGCTGTTGCTTCCGTTAACCGGGCATCTCCGGCTCAAGCAAGCATGGTCGCTCCATTCACCGGCCTCAAGTCAGCAGCTACCTTCCCTGTCACCCGCAAGCTCAACAATGACATTACCTCTATTGCTAGCAATGGTGGAAGAGTACAATGCATGCAGGTAATTTCATCAAACAGTACTAACTATGGACAGAACAAGTGTTGTTGTACATGCTCAAGTTATACTCTTAACATCTTTTCAATTGTAAACATATGCATTGTGAACCTTGATGTAAGAATGCTGTTTGTTTTGGTTTGGTTTTTCTGGGTATATTGTAGGTTTGGCCTCCAATTGGATTGAAGAAATATGAGACTCTCTCTTACCTACCCCCGCTCAGTGATGAGTCATTGCTAAAAGAAGTAAACTACCTCCTTCAAAAGGGATGGGTTCCTTGCTTGGAGTTTGAGCTAGAGGTATGAAATTTCTATCTGTTTGAACTTTTAAGATAATCGAACTAACAAGAAATATTAGTAACGAGTAATTTGTACATTGGATATATATATATATGTAGCACGGGTTTGTTTACCGTGAGAACAACAGATCCCCCGGTTACTATGATGGAAGATACTGGACAATGTGGAAGCTACCTATGTTCGGTTGCACCGACGCATTGCAGGTGTTGAAAGAGCTACAAGAGGCCAAGAAGGCTTACCCCAACTCCTTCATCCGTATCATTGGCTTTGACAACGTACGCCAAGTCCAGTGCATCAGTTTCATTGCCTACAAGCCCGCCGGCTACTAAATTCGTTCTGTTTTATGTAATGCCGCATTTGTGATTGTCTTTTCTTTCCTTTTCCCTCCCTTTCAATTCTATTTGCCTCTCTAATTTTCAGTTGGAAGCACTTGTGATGGGAGGAAATAAAATTTATGTTATGCTATGTTTTTTTTTTTTTTTTCCAATCTTTGCTTCGTTCAAAATTTTTCTTACATCATGATTCCGGAATCTAAATTTGATAAGAATAACTGGACTAAAGAAATTATTAAAAATATATATATGAAAAGAACGACAGATCAGAAAGCTGGATTCTAGAAGAACCAGACTAGCTGCATGGCTATGTACGAACTGGTCGGCCAAAGCCCAAGCCGAGCTGGAATAGACTTCAAGCTTGTCCTAACTTGAAATACTTGCAGTTCAGACAGTTAGATGCCACTAAAATGGTTGTAACAGATTACTAATCAAGTTTACCAGAATCATTATTTAAATCAATTGTACTCGTACGAATCGAGGAATGAATCAAGAAAAGTCTCTCCCTCTCAAATTCCCTCTTCTCTCTCTCCCTTAATTCTTCAATTCTTAAGGAGTTTCAGATGTTGACTTGAATAAACACCTATCACTATCTCATGTAGACTAAGAATGTGTTCTGAAATAATGAGAGTTAAAAACTGTGTTTTCTAGAATGATAATCTTTATTTCCATCAGGGCTTACTCCAACCGAAAAGGGCGAATTGCTTCCTTCCCTTGGTTTGGCACTATGCCGGTGGGTGCAAAGGACCCTACCAAGTCTGACCACCGGTCATGAAAATATTATATTTGTCCTAAGAAACAAATTTTTATATCCCGAACTCGACTCTTGAATTCAATGAAAAGTAGGAAGTGCATGGCAAGGGTTAGGTGAGAATTAGGGGCAATTCAATTGCTTCGATTAAAACCCAACCAAATTATAAGAGGACCATCCCACATTAATAAACCAAGTCATCAATACACATTAAAAATTGTGAAGGCAGAAGTTATGATCAAACCAAACATTTAGAAGTCAGAACAGGCCAAGAGAAAAAAACCAAACATCATCTACCATAATCTTTGTGCTGTACCAACTCTTCAAATTAAAAATATATAAATTCATTTAAAAAAAAAAAAAGAGTTGAGAGAAACTCTTTGCCTTGTCGAAAACTTGATTCCAAACGTTTTTTGTTTTTCGTTTTTGGGTCCATCTGATTTTGTTCCAACCACCATTCGAACTATTTTTTTTCGTTAAGATTAGACAATTTGGTCTTTACCAAATGTACGTATTTGACAATTCCTCATTTGACCCTGAACCCTAATGTGTAAATCCTCAAAGATCATGGAATAAAGTTGCTTGACAAAAGCAAGATGGCGAGAGGGATGCTTTTTGAGATGCCCTGGAAAAAGCTCAAATAAATCCAACAATGGAGTCGTATTCTATTTTCTTATTACTTTTTCCACTTACTGTCTTTTATTTTGGCTACATAGATAAGCAACCCCACTTTACTGACAGAGATCAGATTCAAAGTTAAAAAGCTGTGGAGT
Source organism: Coriaria nepalensis (assembly GCA_027186245.1). Taxonomy (NCBI): domain Eukaryota; kingdom Viridiplantae; phylum Streptophyta; class Magnoliopsida; order Cucurbitales; family Coriariaceae; genus Coriaria; species Coriaria nepalensis. The sequence continues at coordinate 6,582,544 of CP114499.1, read as the reverse complement.
GATTAATCCAAGATAATATTGTAGACATGGTGTATTCAAATTGAGGAATCGTATGTATTTTTAATGTATAGAATTTACAACACAGACTCAATTTTCGACTTCAATTTGTACAGATTCCGACATAAGCCGTTGAATTTGATCTTAAAAATGAAACCCAGCAAAAGAAATAGGACTAAGAGGGACAGCAACACCTCTTATAAGACTCTTATACACAAAGAGGATGATAGAACAATGTTTTCTCAACCTACAAAAGCCTAAGGAACTCTCTCTAACTATATTCAACAGTTCAATTATTTGACCAACATGAACTCACTCATTTACATTCTTTTTCCAATATATACAGAGCAAAAGCTTCAAACATATATACAGAGAATCAAGGGATGTGTATACCTCCCTCTTTTCCCTCTCCTGAGAATTTCAAAACTCATCTCATGCTATCAAAGTGTTTAGTAATTCTAGCTTTCTCATTAACCTATGTACTTACTTGTTTGTCCTGAAAATTTAATACAGGGTCTATGCAAGAGTAGGGATGCTGCAATTTCGCTGATCCCTATCAAGGCAATCAAACCCCTCGATTCTCACAGACGGTTTATTTCCAAAATTGACTCTAACACAGCCTCCTTTCCTTGCAGGTGAAGACGAAGAAGAAGACAGACCTGATGGGGGAAGAACAGGAGGTGATGGTAAGACTGGGGTGAACTTCTCATCCCTGAATCGAGCATCTTGAATCAGTGGGTTAGCTACTCTGCTTGGTGGAGACCCATATGGAAATGGGGGTGAAGAGGCCAATTGTGTACTTGATTGTTCAACACCACAACCACCCTGATCACAACATCCATCCCATTTCAGGGGGGAAAAAAAATTAGAATGTCAAAAAGAGGCACAAGCTATACAATTTAGCAGATCACAATTTGCACTTGCTACGTCAACACCGATCAATTCCTTTGAATCACAATTGCAATTCCTTGATCATTTTAATACAACAGTAGTTTAATTACTAACCAAGGAAGCAATCATACCTTTGGGAGGAGGATATCCATGAGCTCAGTTCCTGCCTTTGAATCACATAACTCTTGATAGTGGCTGAAATTCATAATTCCTCAAATCTTAAGACCCCAAAACAGAAAGTATTACAATAGTACAGAAATTATTATTGATTAAAAAAAAGTGAGGGGAATTCACCTAAATTGGCATCTGAGGGACTTAAGAGGCTGATCATTGACTGTGGTGTTAATAAGACCAAGCCTGCGTGGCTTTGGACAGATCAAGTGGTCTCTGCGGTCTGGAGTAGCAGCTGAAACTGAGCTCCTCACCTCCTCCCTGGTTGAGAAAGCATGCTGAAATGCACAGTGATTCATCTTTTGCCTTGATCTCATGTAAATCCTTTTTTCTCAGTGACAAATAAACCTGCTCAACAATCAATTAAACAGAACATAAAAACGGAAGAACTGTGCATGAAGCTAAACCAGGAGTAAAGATAGATAGATAATATTTAAAACTGCTAATGAGAAAACCGAGAGTCGCATAATTTCTAGGATCAGTTCTTCGCATGATCCGATTATTAAGAGAAACATATAAAATCATTTGAAACGCTTAACCTCGTTGGAGATAAAGGAGATCAAAACTCTTAACCAAGCTAAATAAATTAATTAAAAATTAAAAAAAAAAAAAGTTTCTTATCCTTTCATTTCGTTGATTTCTAGGTTTAGCACTTTTACAGCTGACTATTCAGCCTAAGAAATTCAGTAATCATTTCAAAACCGGATGAGAAATATCTTTTCTCCACAGATCTGGAAAATTGGAGCTCGGAAAGTAGAAAATCAAACAAAAAAGATGAAGCTAACAGGAAAAATTAAGAGCTAGGCACCAGCCACCAGATCCAAACCATCCGAAAAGGAAAAAAACAAATCGAGAGCCATAGATCTACAGCTAGCAATCAAATTCAAAACAAGAAAACAAAATTTTCCGAGGAAAAAAGAAGAAGGAAAAATAGAAGAAGAAGAAGAGAAATGATACCTCGATTGTTAACTGTACAGACTCCTCTTTGATTGAAGAAGCTCGAAAGCACTTATATTTCAAACTCCAAAACAAAAAAGAGGACGAACGGTTAGGCGTGTGTGTGATAGAGATTAGAGAGAGACCTGCGAAGTTTCGTAACCTTGCTGAGTCCCTGTCTACATATTTATATTGTATAAAAATAAATAAATAAATAAATATTTATTTTTCATTTTTATTTATTTTTTTCGTACTTTTCAGTTTTGTTATTTTGATCACGTTGGTTTTGCCAGCATCGTCGTTGCTGGTTTGAATATTAAACGGGGTAAAGATATTTTTGGGCCCCCCCCCCCCCCCCCCCGCTACTTCATTCACGTCAATGGGTTTCCACTTTCCACCTGTGAGAAAAGCACTTGAATCAGTTAATTTTATATAATTTATAATTATAAATTTATATAATTATATAATAAAAAATAATAATATTTATTATATTATAGTATATTTAAAATGCTATATTAATATATTTATTAAAATTAAATAATTATAATTAAAAATTTTATTTTATGATAAAAATATGATAATATTTTTAAATTTATTAAATAAATAGTTAAGCATTTTAATTATATTAAATTGACTATGTTTGGCATTTCTATAAATAAATATTAAGTTAAATTAAATTGCATTAAGAGGTTCCAACAAATTCTCTCTCACGTCAAAACAATCTCCACCAAAAGAAGTCACCAGAGTTAATTATCTTATCTTATTTGTGAACTTATAGTCAGACAGGGTCAATATTATGATTATCTTTTAGACCAAGTCATAACTAGATTAGTCCTGCCACGCAATCCTTAATTTTCAGTTCATATATGTTGGATAGGAACAACAACAATTCAATATCTACGACAATTTTACTCAAAATCAAATCATACATTTTCAAAACAAAGGGATCATTTGATTGTTGAATCACATGTCCAATCAGAATCTTAATATATATATATATATATATATATATATTTTTTTTTTTTTTTTTTTTTTTTTTTTTTTTTCATTCTCATACTTCCATTTTTTGGTCGATTTTACATGATTTCACGCAAGTTTCAAATATTGAATATTATGAAATGTAAAGTAATTTTCTATTTGATTTACTAATGATAAAAATACACACACAAAATCTATGATCTATTTGGTAAGTATTTTAAAATATATTTTCATAACGTATTACGATTTAAAAAGAGATTAAAAATTGAATATAAATATATTTAATTATATTTAATTTTTATCTTTTAATTAATTTTTAATAATTATATAAAAAATCTCTTAAGATTTAAAAAATATATTTTTAATTTTTTCTCAAATTCTCGTCGTCGCTTCACGGTCACAAAAAAAAAAAACCTCAATTTGAGGTATATTAATCGAGGGTTTTTATTTTTTTTTTTATTTTTTCAATCGAAAACTAAAAAGAAATTAAACTTTTTTGAAATTTTTAAATATAATATTTTTTTATAATTATTAAAAATTAAAATATTTTACTATAAAATATCAAATTATATCTATTAAAAAAATATTACTTCAAAAAGAAACTACCAAAGTTATATGATGCAAAATATCTTTGATAATAAGAACGCGGACGATGAGACAAAGATGATTTAAAGTTAGGTCGTCCAATCTTGTCCTAAGATTAGTAGTAGCCAATTGGTATTATCAACTATGGTAATTGTTTATCTATTGATTCTACAAAAACTGATAACTACTACAAAATCAGTCTCTCAATTTATCGAACAAGTTACTTAAGATTTAAATTACAAGAAAAAAGTTATATATTATATTGGATTTTTTTATTTTATTTTCTACAATTAAATTATATTTAAATAATAGAACTTATCAAATTCGTTATATCAATTAAACTCTCGTCAACAAATTTTTATGAAATCCCCATCTCTTTAGCAATATCGTTTGCTTTTTTTTTTTCTTCCATAAATAAATAAAAATATTAAAAGATATTAAAAAAAAAAAAAAAGACCAAATTGAACAGGCAAATTTATAATTGACCCTCTTTTTTCTTCCATTCAATTCATATCTACTAGATTCGCTAATCGGAGATGAGTTGTAATAGGCAAATAAATTGCCCCGCCAAAAAAATTATTTGGTTTGGACAAGCGATTGAAAAACTGTTTTAGAAAACAAAATTTTGATTGGTCCCTAATCGAATTTCAATTTCAATAATGAAAAACCTACCCAATTTCATTCCATAATAATTTGCTCAATCTTACCGAAAATCACTTAGGATAGGGATTAAAGGAGAAGAAGGAGAGAAAAAAAAAAAAAAAAGGACTCCTACACAAATTAATAACAAAGAGCGAGACTTGAAAAATGCTTGACATATTCAGAAGACTCGTTTGTGAAAAAGTGTGAGATATTGCAAGAAGAATTGTTGTTTGGTTGTGAGAGTTGGGCTTTATTATGCAACCTCAACGTTCGTTTGTTCTCTTTGCTACTTGACTATTGGATTTGTACGGGCTCGGACTACTCAACTATTGGATTTGGGCTGGGCTCTGAAGTGGATTTCAAGAGGATTAAGATATTATTTTACTAAGACATCAAAAAACTTTTTTTTTTTTTTGGGCCAAAACTAGTACGTCGACTTCAAACTCATCCTTTACTAGTCCCTACGTCTGTAAGCTCCATAGGAAAACTGGAACTGCAGGCGGTTTAAAAGCTACGCCTGTAAACGACTGGTTTCGTCGTCGTGGACTTACTGTAAATCATGCATGATTATTCTGATTCGAAGAATTTGAGCAGAATTTCGAATGGGGAAGACGAGTTGGACGACACAGCGGCGAGACAAAGGAACGACGTGATGACAAAGAGGAATTCCCATCCGCCAGCTTGGTGGGCTGATTACAGGTGAAGAAGGCCCAGATTAACTCAACTCAACTCGGTCCAACTTAAGAGCTCGTGCAAGCCACGCGATCATCTCCTTCGTTCCAACTGCTGAGGAAAACAGAAGAAACTGATTAGCAACGGTAGAAACAGAATCTGTAACTGAAAGATTGAATCATTGTTGTATAAGAACACAGTGTAACAGTCTAAGGGAATCAATGAAAAATCCTATTCCTCCTCTCTCTGAAGTCGTCTTCTTTTCTCTTACTTCCTAAAATTTTCACCTCTCCCACTCATTCTTCTATCACGCCCCGTAACTAAATATATTACCGTCGGAAATTAACTTTTCATATTATACGGAACGTACCGGCGGTTTGACCAATCTTGGGCCCTTACTGACAGAACCAAATCTTGAATAACATAAAGGTCAAACCTTAATTAACAAAAAACCGCACACAAGGTCGAGGACATATGTTTTGTGTTCTGTCTCTATGACATTTCCTGTCCATAAGAATTTTCGTAATACGTGGCGTGCCGTGATCAGATCAAAAATTTAAATTTAAGTGTAAGTATGTCGATAATAATTAAAGTAATTGAGTAAATTTATGAGGTGACATGAAAATCAACCATAGATTATCTGCACATGAATCTCTTAATATTAAATTTTCCCTGTTTAGAAAAAAGATAAATCAACTTTCATCAATTATCAAGTTCGGTCAAAATAGTACCAAAACATGATACAATCGACTAAATAAGAGTGAGAAATTTGGCAAAGCCTATAAAGGCAAGATGTTGGCCAAATTTAAGCATACAATGGAGTTTTGTTCGAAAATGGCCAAAAATAAAAAGAAGTCGACTGTTTGCAACTCACTCCAAAATGTGGTTGAAAATCAAAGAGGGAGAAGAGCATTTTGGCCAATTTTGGTGTAAAATGGGAGGAAAGTTGTTTCAATGAACCTAAAATCAAAGTTGACCGGATTTGATTGAAAGTTGAGTTAAATTACCATTCACCAAAAAAGGAGGTTAGGGCCCACGAGACGAGTGAGTGGCGCCTAAAATAGGAGAGTAAGAAATTGACTTTGACTTAATATGTCATCAAATTATTTGCCTATAAATAGAAGGCATTAGTGAAGACAAAATAACATTAACTGACATCAACACACACCCAAAAAAATTTATCATCAAACACAACTTTGATAAGATTCTTTAGTCTTTCGGTACTTTTTTGTATTACTCAAGAAATTATGTATTTTCTTAGATTTATTCTTTGAAATTAGTAATTAGAACACTCGTTCTTATCTGAGTGATAGTCTCAATCTATCGGTCATTGATTGGACACCTTTATCTATTCTTTATTCATTTAACTTTTTATTCATCACTTTCATAAGAGTAGAGTTAATTTAGTCTTTGGTTGGGTGGAGTGGAGGGAGAGGAAGAGAGCTTCATTAAAGGAAAAGAAGGGGAGGAAAGAGATTTTAAAATTAATTTTTAGAGTTCGGATGTTTTTTCTTAATAAGGAAAGAGATATTTGAGTTTTCTCTATTGTTTGGATGATTTCATAAATGAAAGGAAGTAAATGTTCTATGCATTTATGATTATAGCCTTTAATAATAAATGTTTAATCAATTAGTAAGGTTAATATGATAACAATATATTTGATTAAAAGACCTTCCCTTCACTTACAATCTCTCTAATTTTGGTGGGATCAAACTTGACCAAAATTCCTCTCTCTCTCCATTCCCTCCCCCTCACTCTCCCTTCTTACAATTATATCCAAACAAGGGAAAGCAATTTTTTTTTAAAAATTTATCTTCACTTCCCTCCCTCTCCCTCCGACTAAACATAGACTTAAAGTTAGTTTCTTCCAATATATTATATCTATTTTAATTTCATCATTTTATTAAAATATTTTTTACTTAGTCATTTATTTTCATCTTTCAACTCTTAATTATGCTTCCATTTATTATTATTTTATTGTATTAGCATTAGTTTAGTATGCTCGTCAGTAGATACATCGAGAAAAAAAAATCGAATCTAAACTATTTTTAATTATTTGCTTAGTTAGAAGTGAGATCAATTTTCTTATTATGTATTTTTATTATTTCTTTTTATTTTATAATATAAAAATCATTTTAACTTTCTGATTCGTCTGTATTATTCACATTTTTAATTATATTTTACCAAAAACTAAATCTATCAAAATTTGATTTTGATAACAATTTTTAACTAATATTAATTTTCCAAATTTTTTGGCAGTATATTTTTCCAATGTCAACACCAAAGCACTTTAAGATATAACTATAACTATATATATATACGGAGACTTTAAGAATATCGCATCCATGAAAATAGCAACTTCTACGTAATATCTTGGAACTAACATGGATATTATGACTTACACCATTATACTATGGTAGACAAGTTGTATAAAACATATTGATTTTAAAAATTAAAATACTTAAATATTGAATTTACACTTAGGGCGGGCCAGCCTTGGTTGCTATCGATCGATGGGGTCGTTTTTTTGAGCTAGAAATTATGGTTGACTTTCAAATTGTTCAAATTATTTAAGTACTTAGCTCAGCTGAACGACATTGCCTTTTTTACAATATAGTATCTCAAATTAACGATGTCTTAATGGGCTAATTAACTTAAAACTATGTAATTAAGGAATCACAAGGAAACAAATTTTTACTTTGAAGTTTGAATAGGTAAAGTCGTAATTAAGACAATTAGTAACAATGTTGTATATTCTTTCTTGGACAATTCTCCTTTTAGGTTTTTTCACTTCATCATCATCAGGATTTGACTTTATTCCAATTTGATCATTTTCACTTGACCTTTATCTCAATTTGATCATTTTCGTACATGTTTTGACTTTATTCGGATCCTGATATGTTTCTTACAGTAAATTCTTAGCATTCTACATTGCGACAACATCTTTATTGCAATCCTCTTTAGTGATCAGTTTGATAAATTAATTGCCGGATATATAATTATAAATGCTTATGTTGATAATATATTTCAGATTTGAAACACGAATCAATTTTTTTTTTTTCTTATCTTTTTATTGCCATGCATGAGATTCAAACTTCATTACCTATAAACTTCATTCTTCACCTAATTGCATGCATATAAATATATATATATATGGATATAGATATACGACTATACAAGTCTATGACCCTTCATTTGTCAACGGTCATAATCGATGGCATTTTACCAATTAATCCCTTAAATATTCAAACACCAAAACAACCTCTCCGCACGTTTATATATAGTAATTCCCCTCTTGAGATCTATCAACCAAACTGAGTCTACTTTCGCTTTCTATCAAAGTGATCAATCTCTTCCTCTTTACATCGCTTGGATTATACATATTATCATGAGGCCTACAAAGAGAGAGTTCGATATTAATGGCCCTCGTCCATCTCCATTGGCTATCAACAAAGCTTCTACTCTCATCCAAAAACCCTACTCCTCTCATCCAAATGCAGGCCCCACCGTCAACTTCATCAAACAGAAAAAGCAGAAGCAGCAACAGCAAGGACAGCCAGTAATCATCTACATGCATTCGCCGAAGATCATACATGCAAAACCACGGGAGTTCATGGCTGTAGTCCAAAAACTCACCGGCTATTCGCGATCCAACGATAAAGCAACTTCTTGTAATGATCCGCCTGTTAGACCTGAAGATACTAACGATTCGTATAAGGTCCTTACAGATGAGAATTATGGCGGTGGCAGTATTGAAGAAGTTGAAGATGAAGGGAATATGAATCATTTTTTCGCAAATGTTCCGTTGTTTACTCCGACTTCGATAGATTTGTCACGAAGGGGAGGTTATTCTAGATCTGGTCTTGAATCTAATCCCTTAAGTTCTTTGTCCCCTTCCTTCATGGCGTTTTTGAATGGATTGCTAGATTAGTCTTGAGTTAGACGACGACGATGCCAAGCATGCGTGTTTGTTTAATTAGAAAATTGCTAATCGATCTTGTCAATATTTTTTTTTATATTTTATATTCTTTGATCAAGTATGGTTTCCGATTCTTTCGTTTCTTTGCGAACAAAAACAAAAAACGTTAGTCATGTAGATTAAAATTATGATAAAATTTGGATGATACTTCAACTTGGCAATTTAGTTATGTTACTATGTGATCCCTTTTTCAATAAACATCACTAGTTCTCTCATTTGATCACAGACGGTGAAATCTCTCTCAAGTACACTACCTAGCTTGTTCTAATTTTCTTCTTGGTTAGGGGCGGAGACAAAGGTGGCAAGGAAACACTGCTCTCCCTCGATTTTTTTTAAAATTCAACTTTTATCCATAATTATTAATTTTTTTTATAAACAGATCCTCAAAATTTTTATTAAGACTAACTATTTACCCACCTTAACTTCAACTTTCTAAGAGGGGAAGTGGCGCCAAAAAGTAAAAGCTTCATATAGGAATGATAGGGGAGAAAAATATTGAAACAATAAGATGATAATCCATTCCTTCAATTCAAGCCACATCAACAACGGGTTAATGACAAAATAAGTTGTAAGTTTCAGAGCGGTGGGATGAATTATTGTATATATATATACAAATTAAGTGTCAACTCTTACCAAAAAAAAAAAAGGTCAATTCTTACAACGTGAAAACGTGTTTAATGGAAATCACACAATCGGACTAGTCAGTTAAACATGATCCGTATGACTCTACCCTATCTATGCCTTCTGTCTCTCTTTTGTAATAGCCTCTTTTTTCTTTCCTTTCATTTTCTTTATTGTGCTTCCTACCATTGTCATCTTCATAGAAATTGAGTGAATTATCCTCTTTTCTTAAGAACATGTGAAGATTGAATATCTCATGCTTTTAGGAGTTCTATATCCGTACATCATTCCTTCGCAATCTCTTTTACACGTATGGATTTAGTCACAGATCTAATGAGATTGGATAAACATCCAGCGTCGGGTCATTTTTATTTATTTATTTATATTATATTATATTATTTAATTAATAAATCAGTAAATAATAATATATATAAATTCATATTATTTTATTTAAAAATTATACAACTTTAATGTATATACCGTCGCCCAACAAAACATTTGTGGAATAATTTAGCCTAACAAATCACAACAATATCCCAATAAAAAACCAAAGTTTTGTAATCAGATAATGTCAAACCACTTCTGTGCAAAGGCAACCAACCAGATACAAACAAATTATTCTTCACCAATACCGAAATTACCACCGACTTCGATTTCTTTGCAGTTCGGAACAATCGCAATGTATTTACAATGTGCACTTAGCCACCTAACAGTTTTCCTGCTATGTTTTTACCTTCTTTTTTTTTTTTCTTTTTTTTTTTAATAATAATAATTTTCTCAAACCTAACCGAGTCATAGTCCAGTCAGGACACGACGTCCTCCGTAACGTCTTTGACCTGACTCGCCAGAACAAAACAATACTACAATTCAGTACACGTCAGCGCGCCACAGCGTAACGCAAATCAGCCTCCGTTAAATGATCCAACAGCGATCGGACGTTTCTCATGTCTCCCACCGTTAACTTATCCGTGACGTCATTGCTTACGTAAATTTTATCAACTCCTCCGGACTGGACTCCCATAATCTTCCCCAACCGGGGCTTGCACTCGGCTATCATTGATGGAATCCGTAATCCGACCCGAGTATCCCACAACTTTAGGGACACGACGTCGTCCAAGTCTGGCTCTGCTGACAAAACCGTTGCCATAGACGACGGCACAGCCGTGATCGGAGACATTCCGGCGAAAATCGAGCTGATTTTCTTCTCCTTGTTCACATCGTAGAACGAGATCTCATTTCCATAGCACTCGTCGTATTGGAAACCTAACCTTATGTTCTCCCAGAGCTTCACCACGCTCTTCCGGCCGGTCGCGAAATCGGACCACGAGAAATGGCTTCGCTGGAGACCGGAATTACCGTTCTGCCATTGGTCATCGGAGCAACGAGAAGAGCCACCTCTGACGTTAAAATCTCGGTCAGTTTGTTCCCATTTCCCCGAGGTTGAAGCCGGCTCGTCGTCCTCTTCACACTCAGACCATCCATCTGAAGAATTGTCGGTGATTTCCTCGTCGGAAAAGCTCTCGTCGTCTCCGTCAAGGTCTGAGTAAATCGCATAGGAGAGTGGATGTCTTTGCCGGTAAAACGTACAGATTAAGATTTTGATTCGGTTAACTACGCCGCTGAAAGTGACAGCCAGAGCGACGATTATCGCACTCCATGTCCATAAATTATGAGCAGCTCCAGAGATGGAAGAAGTGGTGAGGATCTGAGAGAAGAAACTTGTGCTTGGTAAGGAGGAGGTAATGGCGGCGGTTTTTAATTGGTGAGCAATCCTGTTGATTACAGGGATTTCCATAATCCTCTATCTAACTAAGCAATTTTAAATAACCAACAAATTTCCCAGAAAGAAAAAACAATTTTGATGAGTTTTTAGTTTTTAAGTTGAAACGGAAAGTATTACTGAAAAGCGCAGAGAGATGAGGGAGGAAAGGTGAGGAGGGGGAGGGAGGGGTTATATAAGGGGTGGGGAAGGGGAGTTGGTGACGTGTGGGATAAATATTGGTTATGCGGTGGAGAATGGTTGGTACAGGTCAGCAAAAGGGCGGGAGAGGAGATTGGGACAGCCGAGTCAGCAGCGAATGATAGGCGTAGGAGATGGCCATGTAAGAAGGTTGGGAAAGTGTTGAAGAAGAATGACGAGGACGGGCAGCGTAGGATTGAGGATAAAGACGGACTTTTGACACGTGAGAGATAAAAAAAAAGATTCGATTCTAGCTAGGTTCGAGCCGGTTAAGAGAGAGAGAGAGAGAGAGAGGGGGGGGGGGGCCCGATGCAGACTCTAGAGATTGAAATAAACGGTTGTTGTGGTCTGTACCTTTTTAGATGTTTCATTATTTAAGGACTTTATTTGATACGGTGACAGCTCAAGGAACGAGTAATATAATAAGTAATAAATATAATATAATATAATATATAATATAATTTAAGAAAAAGATTATTGTGGTGAATGAATGATCCAGTAAGCCTGTAGCTGTGTGCCACGTTGCAAGTCTTCAATAATGAATTATATAGGTTCTAAATTATCACTTCGAATATTCTTATTTTTAACTGTTTTTGGAATTTAGGAAAGGCGTCCCTCAAATCTGGACCATACGATTTAATGAATGTTGGTAATGTGGTATGATGATGTTTAGTAACGTCCCACCGGACAAAACTCTCAACATAAAGCTGATGTAGTAGCGGTGAAGCTTGACGCTGACATAAAGATTAGAGACAACGTAAAATTTGAATTAACATTTTATATTTCTTATTTTGGTAGTTGGTAAGTAATTATTTTCTTTCTTTATTTTTTCTTTTATTTATTTAATTTTACTTATCTTTGAGGTTTGGTCGTTTTCAATACCATAATTGAATTGGGTATAAATAAATCAAAATAAAATCTTAATATATTTTAATCTATATACTCCCTCGAGCCGTAACGTAACGTAGTTATATTATATATGTATATGGCTGGCTTCAAATATGGACATAGAATAGAAGTGGGTTCTTGCTTTGAGGGTTAAAACGTAAAATATAATAAAATAAGAGAGAGAAAGAGGAAGTGAATTGTTGTTAGTTGTAAGAACAAGTAGCAAGTTAACATTCAATTCAATCAATCACGTGCAAATCATGTAACCAAATCGTGTCTGAATCCATTAAATTAAGACAAGTAAATGTGTGGAAAATATTGACCACTCACAATTCACGGTCAAAAACATTAGCTCCATCACATTTATGTAGTTACCTTCAAGTTCTATTATTCAAAACAATATTTGTTTGGTTCAAAATTTTCGACTCCATTACATTTCCTCCCTCCACACTCACACGCACGCACGCGCACACACAAAAAATGAAGCAGACGACATCCATGATTCATCAAATCATACGCGTACCAAATTGTGATCAATAGAATCCTATGTTAAATTAAAATTTATAATCTTTTTAATATAAAATATATATATTTTAAAGAATATATACATAAATTATATTATTTTTTTAATAAATAAATTATTTTAATAAAATAAATTAAAAAAACTTATTAACTATTTTATCTTTTTTAAAATTTTTCATATTTTTCATAAAAATATTTTTTTAATATATTATCAAATTTTAATAATTATTATAATTATTTAAAACCTCGTAATATATATCAAATTTTATATTTCCTACCTTGAGGCAGAACTTGACCAAAATTTGCCGTGTAGTAAGAGCATGGGTTGTGAAAATTGGGTGAAAGCCCAGTCCAGATATAAGTTGGATCATGGTTTGTGATCAAATTGGAAAATATTGCCCGGCCCAACCACCTTTCAGTGTCGTTTATTCATGTTTTGCGCTGGTGGGTTTCAAGTTTCAAGTTTCAACTCCACATTATCGAATCCATTATGATGTCGCATTCGCTTTATTTTGAAACAATATATCACATCTTTTATCTTATTATATATCACTTTATATTTTGTTGATTTTCCATGCATCGACAAGGCAACAACAACTCAAGGGATCTCTAGCCGCTTTATGCAGGGTGGTCAAAAGTACTACAGTACTGGTATTAAAGGGTATTGGTACTGTTTTTGTTGATTTGTATAGTTTTTTTGGAACATCAAGTGGAGTAGCATTTTAAGGTGAACTAATATAATCTGTGTGTTCATATTTATCATTGATCTTTCTATTAATTTGAATAAAATCTCAAAATCTCAAAATAATAAAGAAGATCTTAGATATAAAGTTGTTAAAACTGAGTAGAAATATTAGGTCAAAATATAACCGTGATATTTGTGTTTATATGATATGCATTGCTTCAATATTGTATATGTTGAAACAATTGATTGATATGCAATACTATTTGCTCAAGATTTCTCAAAACAAACTATTTTCTTGATTTGCTACATTAGGAAAAACATTTTATTATATAATTGGTATACTGAGTTCTGAAATCGGAATAGTTGAAATAAAAGGTTCTTTTCTGTATACTAGTTAATTATGCATATCTAGTGAATCAAATACTCTATTTGATTAATAATATCATGCTTGAATCTTGTGCTTCTTAATCGGGAGGGTATTGTGCGTGTATGAGAGACTAGAAAAAATTACTAAAACAAGATGAGTGGTGCAAGCACAATTGGGAAGGAAAACCCACAATATGATCGGAAGATAGACTTTGGAATTTGGGTTGAGAAAATGAGAGCTCTATTATCTCATAACCGAGTGCTATTAGCACTAGAAGGAAAACCCACAATATGATGGAAACTTCTAAATCCTAATATGAAAAATTGAATGGGTTTTTAAAACTTTTTATAGCTTTAAAAGGTATTGATCAAGCTATAGATGAACCTAGTCAAGCTATTATTCTTTTAGAATTCATAAGTGATGATTATAAAGTAGTAAAAGACTCACTTAAGTATATTGGAATGACACTCACCATGGATCTAGTTATCTCAGGACTTAGGGCTAGAGAACTTGAAATAGGTTTGTCAAAAAGATCAAATTCTAGTATGTTTGTAAAATCCAAATCAGAAAAGAAGAACACTCACAGTAACACTTCATGAAATAAAAAAACAAAAGAAGATGAATTTTGAAAAGAAAAAGCGGAACAATGAACCTAAAAATTGTTATCACTGTAGAAAATTGGGACATGTTAAAAAACATTTATATGCCTTAAAGAATCAAACTCAAATGAATGTGGAGGGTAATATATCTCAATAAGTCAGTAATGCTACTTACTATTATAAGGTTAATGTATCTTCATGCATAATTGTGAATGAGTAGATATTAGACTCAAGATGCGTCTTCCATATGAGTCCAAACAGAGAATGGTTTAAAGAATTTAAAAAACTTAATAATGAGACTCTTTATATGGGAAACAATAAAAAAATGCAGTATACAAACCATTGACATTATCACACTTAAACTCCATAGTGGTGAAGTTATAAAGCTAACCAAAGTGAGGTATATCTAGACCTAAAAAATAACATAATTTCACTAGGACTACTAGATGAAATGGGCTGCACCTATAAAGCAAAAAATGGAAAAATAGATGTGTTTAAAAATAATAAATATGTTTTAGTAGGGGTAAGGAAACATGGTCTAATGTGTTGTCTGTATATTACTTTGATGCTTGTATTAATACTGCACTTATAACGGATCATTATAAGATACAAATATAGTATTTGAGACTTGGCCATGTGAGTCATAAAAGCTTACAAATTATGTAGAAGCAGGTTCTGTTTGGTAAAGACAATATTACTATACTTGATTTTTGTAAGAATTGCAACTTAGACAAACAACATAAATTCAGTTTTGCTAAGGGTATGTATCTAGCTAAATAATATTTGGATTATGTTCATGATGACTTATGGAAACCTGAAAAGGTCTCATCTCATGGTGAAAATAAATACTTTCTATCTGTTATTGATGACTTTAGTAGAAATATTTAGGTTTTCCTACTTAAGTCAAAACATGATACCTTTGTTAAATTTGTTGCTTGGAAAACTTTGGTTAAAAAACAAATTGATAAAAAGGTTAAAGTCTTGAGAACTAATAATGGATTGGAAATTTGTAACAATGTGTTTGATAAATATTGTTTGATCATGGTAGCTTAAGATATAGGAAAGTAGTATACACTCCACAACAAAATGGTGTAGATAAACATATGAATAAAACCTTGTTGGATAGGGTTAGATGTATGATGAAAACTACTGGAATCTCAAAACATTTCTGATGTGAAGTAGTTAAGATTGTTGCATAGTTAATAAATGGAACACCATCTTTTGCCATTAATTTTAAATGCCATAAAGAAGTCTAGTTTGGAAAACTACTTAACCTAAGCCACATCAGGGTTTTTGGTTGTACTGCTTATTCACATGTATCTGAAAATAAATTAAAGCCTAAATCATCTAAGTGTGTATTCTTAGGTTATCGAGAGGGAACAAAATAGCTTATGGTATAGGGAATTTTGAGGTGCAAAAATAGTTGTGTAGGAATGTGATTTTTAATGAACATGTCTTTCATTATATTACACATAATGCATCATCTACTAAATCTGATGTTTTGCCTAGTGAATCTGTTACTTTGCATATGAGAATTTTTGTTGAGGTGGAGAATGCAACCGCTAGAAGTTCTAATGAACAAAAGTTTGAGGGCATATCACTCAACAATCATCAACCAAATAATGATGTGGAAAACACAGTTGATGGTGATGATGTTGAAACTGAAAATGTTGAGATACTTGATACTACAACTGAAAATGAATTGAATGATTATCAATTGGTCAGAGATCGAGAAAAGAGGTAGTCTAAGCATAATCCTAGATACTTCTATGCATATTTGATATATGTTGTTTTAGTTGTAGAAATAGATACAAACGATTATGAGCCATAAGGTTATTATAGTGTAATCAACTCTCCACTAAAGGAGCAATGGAGGAAAACTATGGGGGAGGAGATCCATTCCTTGGCAGTTGATCAAAAAACCAAAAAAATGAAGAACATTGAGTGTAAGCAATTGTACAAGCTCAAATAAGGTATAAATCCTAAAGAACCCCTTAGATTTAAAGCTAGACTTGTTGCAAAAGGATTTACACAAAATAAATGTATAGACTATCATGAAATATTTTCTTCAGTTGTCAAATTCAAAACTATTAGAGTAATACTTGTTGTTTGCTTATTATCATTTTGAATTGGAAAAAGTGAAAGTTAAGACTACTTTCTTGTATGGTAGTTTAGATGAGGAATATTATATGAGGCAACCACTTGGATTTGTTGATAAAACTAAACCTGACCATGTTTGTCTGTTGAAGAAGTCATTATATGGACTTAAACAATCACCTAGACAATGGTATAAGAAATTTCTTGTATGATAAACTTTGGTTTTACTAGGAGTAAATATGACTGTTGCATGTACTTTTATGTAGATGATGAACCTATTTTCTATTATTGTATGTTGATGATATGTTTTTAATTAGCAAATCAAAGATAGAAATAAGGACCTAAAACTGAAGCTTAATTCTAAATTTGATATGAAGGATTTAATGGCATGCTAGGAAAATCATTGGTATGAAAATTAATAGAAATAAACTTAAAAATTCACTTAAGTTGCATTAAATTAATTATCTGAAAAAGGTTGTATGTAAATTTAGTGTATCAAATAGTAGACCTATGACTTTGCCTTTGGCAAGTCACTTCATAATACGTAAAGATTAAACACTTAAATCTAATTAAAAATATTAAAATGGAAGATATCTCAAATTCAAACGCTATATGATCCGTAATGTATTCCATAATTAGCACTAGGCATGACCTTAGTTTTGTAATTTATTTGTTGTGTAGATTCATGTCTAATCGTAGGTATAATCATTAGATAACTTTAAAGTGGCTTTTAAGATATCTTAATTCTTTAATTTTTGTTGGTTTAAATTTTGGCAAATGGATTGGTAATTTCTTCCTAGATGGTTTTGTTTATTGTGACTTTACATAGGATAGAGACAACAGAAAGTCAATGACTTTCTTCCAATTCCTTCTTGGAGGAAACTGTGTTAGTTGGAAGACACAGCTTCAACCTTTGGTTACTTTGTCTTCCACTGAGGCTATGTATGTGGCTCTTCCTAAAGTTTTTAAAGAAGTTGTGTGGCTTCAGGATTTTCTAATAGAGATAAAAATAGTTCATGGGTACATGTACTATTTACTCAGATAGCCAGAGTACCATTCATCCGAGTAGAAATCATATTCATCATGAGAGAACTAAACATACGGACGTGAAATACCATTCTGTTAGATATATGTTGGCTTATAGAATCTTGAAACTATCTAAAGTTTCTATTGAGGAAAACTCCTTAGATTTGGGTACTAAGGTAGTTGCCACCAATAAGTACCAACATTGTTTGGACTTATTGCATGTACCTAAAGGCAATGAACGCGTTACTATTGGATCACACTTGTGCATTATTAAATAGAAGAATAGAGGAGTTCGATAAATATGAGGTTTGAATTTCAAAGATGGAAATTTTTGGGCTTGGGTGTTAAGTTAAAGTCATTTCAACAGCCTAAAAAGTCCATTCTATTTAAACCCTCTTCTCGGTTCTCTCTCTATCTGATTGAATACTTTTGTGAGGGATTAAGGTTTCTTGGTTTTTGCCGTTTCACTCTTGTGCGATTTTTCTTTTATCTCTGTTTGATAATTTGATATTCATGTGAAGATTATATGATTTCTGGATGATCCATGATATCTGTGAAGTCACGGTTTCTTCTAGTATGATTCTGTGTTCATCATTTGATTGAAGGCTAGGTTTCTTGTATGATTGATTATCTCTGTGAATCTGTTGTATGTGAGGATGTTATCTTGTGAGATTGTTGTAAGAGAACTATGATAATAGTGCTCAGAGGTGTCCAATAGTTTGTTGGAGTTTTAAGTTGAATAACTCTTTGTGGTGAACTACTAATCTTTCTTTTAATTTGACTTGAATCTTGAAATAATAAAGAAGATCTGAGATAGAAAATGTTAAAATTGAGCAAAAATCTAGGTCAAAACATAACATCAAGATGAAAATGGAGAGAAGGGAAGGTGTGTAGCGGGGACAATCAACAACTATACCGACCAGCTCCTCTGTTACAAGAACTGTTGATTCTCAGTCTCAATGTAGTAATTTAGTTTTAAATCATATTATCCTTTTTATTTATAATTCTTACTACAAGCTTAAATCAAATTTCTTGATGCCAATTTTTTTCTATTATCTAAAACTTCTAATTGTCAGATAATCTCTCAGAGGCACTTCTATTTCCCTCTCATTTCATCGGAGAAATTCATCAGGTATGAAAAACACCATCTTCTTTCAACCATTTTGTCCGGTTCCGACATGTATTGCAGTTTCATGACGATGCAATTATTTCGAACAATTGCAGCCTCTTCATGTTGGATTTACAAGAGACAGAGGAGGCAATAATGAGATTGATGTTCACTGGTGCACAACGAAGCAAAATCTTCATCATGTAAGTTCATACCTACATGCATGCATATGAAGAGAGGTCTCACCTTTGTGCCTAATTGAATTACAGGCATGGGATGATAATAGAGACTGCAGAAGAAAGGTTCTATGATTCTAACCTAAACACAATAACAGGGTCTAATTTGTTTTGTTAATCCTTGACGCGATTAATTTTATGTGTGTCGCTAACAGATGGTACGGGCCGATCAAGTCCAAGGGTGGGAAGATTGCTTGCCCAGACATATATGTTCTGTTCTAAACAAAGTTAAGTCTGGTCTACAAACTTTTTATTTGACACAATGGATACAAAGAAGATATTTATATGTAAATACAAAGTCCAGTTTGTTCCTCTTATCTAATACTAGGAACAGAGATTTGTACACGAAGGACAGAAATGGCATACTTACTGTTAACGATTGAAAGGGGCTATGGTTTCTTCACAACAAGAACAGGACAGCTGGCGTTATTCACACAATAGTTGCTCACGCTCCCTAAAATAGCCCTGCATAATAATTATAATTATAATAATAAATAATGATCGATCATTCTCATTCTTTCTATTGGATTCTAAAATGAACAAAAAAAGAAAAGAAAAAAGGAAGACCTTTTGATTTGGCCAACACCACGTTCACCTACAACAAGCAAAGAAACGTCGTAGTTTCTAACCGCATCGCAAATTGCAGTTCCTGGATCTCCTTCCTCTGTCCCAGTCACCACACTCACCTGCACAATATATTTTTTTTGGTCTTTTTTTTTTTAATCAAATTTATAATTTATTTAAACTAAAAGGAAAAGAACAAAAGAAAAAGGGGAGGAACTGTCAATTTAAGGGATTACCCCTCGGCTAGCACAGATATCCTTAGCCTTCTCAAGAAGGGCCAAAACCAACTTCTTCTTATTCTTTTTCACAGAGTTGACAAATTCAGGAGCTGTCGGAATATATAGTTTGTACATATAAATGAAACCAGCTTAAGATAATTAAAAGAAGAAGAATAAGAAGAAGAAGGGTATTAATTAAGTACTGGAAGAAAGAGGGGAGTAGATGCGAGCAGAGCCCAGAGAAGCAGCGAAAGTGTAGTTGCTCTGAGTAGGAGTCTGGGCCATGAAAATCACAAGACCCAATCTGGTTATGGTCTCTTTCAGATTGTCGAGGACCCACATCAGAGCGTTGTAGCTGTTATCGCTTTCATCTATGGCTACCATTATCTTCTTCTCCTTCTTCGTCTTCTTCTCATGATCATGATAGTCTCCATTTTGAACAACCTCCTCTTCTGCCATGTTTTTTCTTCTAAGCAATGTCTTCTAGATGAGACTTGTAGTGGGATTATATAATGGGGTAGGTACCAGTTACTAGTTACTACTTCGTTGTTTATGGAAACGATTGGCGGGTTTTCTTGAAGGTCAGAACGAGTAGTCAATCCAAAACTATTTATATAACGAGAAATTGGATAATGATCCTGCTCTGTTTAGATCGTGACGTCGTTTTGCATATATATATATATATATATTATTTATTTATGACTTTTAATGGTTTAAGGTAGTCGATCGTGACTAGTCTTTAAATATAAGATTGGTTGATCTTAACTAAAGTTATAAAGCAAACAATTTTTTAATTTACCATTAGAAGGTGAAGAAGATGCTCCTGTCTTTAGCAGAAGGGACCAGTTCTACTTATTTCTAAATCTGTTACCGTTGTTCCTGTTCGCTTGCGCTAGAAGCAAAAGAAAATGCCAAACAAAGAGGAAAAAGTATGACATCTGTCGTCATCATCCAGCTGCCGTCTGGCGCGGGGCTACGTTGGGAGGTAGAGTAAAAATATTAAAGAATGAAAAGGTCACCCCGACAATTTTGTGTGGTCCTACCTTCCTGGTCACTCCTCTCATCTTCAACGTCCATTCTTTCTTTCCATTACATAATCAGACTGAGGAGATTTAGGCCCATTTAGAATTGGTCTGATTTGGAGAGTAGACCTATTTTTGGCCCATTGGAGAAACTTTCCTCTGAGACATGTTTATATTTTTATGTAAGAGAGGATGAAGTATAGGATCCACATATCATGCTATATTTAGAATGTATAAGCCTATCTCATGGTCCAGAATCATGTTATAGGGAGTAAGACAAGTTTCCATTGACAAAATTTATAGAAGTTTATAAGACTGTAGAACAATAGACAGCAAGTTATTGTGGTTGCAATTTATGATAAAATTATGTCCAAAAAGTAGTAAGAATTATATAGTTGTATTACTATTAGTTTCAGAATGTTCTTTTGAGGAAAAAAAAAAGAAAAAAAAAATTGTTTGTCACCTGCCCAAGAGATTGTAGAAGTGATAGGATTTCTTTCTTTATATATAATTTACAGTTTCAAACAAGTGTTGTTTCATCTTCTTCACTAAGACAAGAAAGATGAAAATTCAATAGGCAGGAGTTTACCTTTTGTATCAGTTGGAATCCGTGTGACGAAGATATTGAACGAATTTAGATCTAAACTCGGATGGAATTCGCACCGGGCGATAGTTTCTATCGAGCCAAACAGCTGTAGCCTTTGCTTCCAAAATAGGCTGCATGCCCAAACAATGAATTATAACAACCAAGTTAACAAATTGACAACACAGATGGCAATTCACTAGTATTCTAATGATTTTGTGTTACTTCTTCGATAAAAGTTATATCAAGAGAACCTCTAGATTTGGGAGCTTGAAGATGAGATGCTCAAAGTATAAGCGAGCAGCCGAGGAACCGGAGATTCTAACCTTTATAACAAACTTGTCTCCAGTCTAGTGAAATGCATAAAAAAATGACAAGATATGAAAGGATTAAGTTATATAGAGAATTGAAAATTGAATTAAAATCGAAGTATTATTGCAGCTATAGGAAGAATGAAGATGGAGAAGGGCACATTAGCATACGTTAAGGGGTGCAAGGAATTTTAAGGACAGATCAGAGAGTGCTAATGCATCACCGGTACGAGCAACTTCATCGGCATTAATACCGATACTCTCCAAAAGTTCATGTCTACCTGATCATATTTAGGTTTAAGCATATATGAGTGCCTGTTATGTTAATGACAGTAACCTTAAAGAGAGCATGTTATATGCACATTGTTTTCAATTCTATAGAAAGCAGATTGGAATCTTATCTAGAATCTGCGCAGCCAATCTTTTACGGAATAGAAGAGGGGAATTCTGTATCTAGTTCAAACCATACTACTTCAATTCAGCTTATTTACATTTCAATTCATTGCGAAATTGTAATTGTTTTCAACAAGTTGGAAGCAATTGAAGTAATGAAATTTTCAAGCCATCAATTTCTAATTCTAAAATCAAATTCTAATTCCAAAATGGAAGTTTTATAAAATTGAAGGGGAAAAGATTCTGACCATGTTGGCAGTAACTTGCATAAACAGCATTGTTCACAACACCAAATTGATCCAGTTCATAATCTCGAACTTTGAGTTCAACTTCATGGAACCAACTCATTCTGCAATCAATTAAAACAAAAAATGAACACATCCAATACAGTCTAATAAGAGAAATTCAAGCTAGAACTCGCGCCAAAGTTGTAAATCAGAAGTACCCTTTCCCGCCTTGTATATCGACGGCGAGAGCAGTGCATCTTCTCGACGGCGGGAGCTGGCGGAGGCGTGGCGGCATGAGCTGAGGTCTCAGCATCGGTAAAGCGGCCACCGAACGGTTTAGATGGTGTATCCACGTGGCATTGACACGTGAGGCGGGAGTCGGCACGTGTGACATAGAGTAGGTATATGCCTGCAACATAGCTCCCTGGGTTTTTCTGTTTGCAGCAGAGATGGAGAGAAGAGATAGTATGAGATTTGACGGAAGATCGTAGGATACGTAAATGCCTGCAATATTTTTGTGTTGGTTAAAGTTATCGTTGGGGAAATTAATTATTTAGCTCCGTTAAAATCGAGGAAATATTAGAAAATTAAATAAATATTTTAAATTTAATATAAATTATAATAAATATTTAATTTTAAAATTAATTAAATATATAAATTTTATTAATTTTCTATTTACCCAGGCTTATCGTATATAATATATTAAATTTTATTATAATTATAAATAATATTGTTATATCATAATTTTTATTTAAGAATAACTCCTTAATTTATCTAAATTAATTTCATTTGTTTTTCCTCATAATTTTTTTTTTCTAAAATTTTCCCAAACATCTTCAAGATTTCCGCCTACAGCCAACAAGCACTGTCGAGAAAAAATCAATTTCGAGCTTTCTCTGGTTTCCTGAAGAAAAACAAAATGAAAATCAGTCTAATTTCTTTGGGAAAAAAAATGGAAATTTGATCCAACTTCTTGAGAATAGAATGATTGAATCAGTTAAGTCTCCGTGAGAAACTGATTTAATCAATCAAGTTTCTCATAATAATAAAAAATTGATCTAATTGATCCTATTTTTTCATAGAAAACTAGTTGAGTCAATCTAGTTTCTTCATGCGAATAAACTGGAACGAATCTATACCAGTTTCTTCATGCGAAGAACCAAAACGAAACCCGATTGGATTATTTTTGAAATCAAATAAACTAATTTAGATAAATTAAGGGATATTTTGGAAATTAGAATTTCTTTTTTAATTTATGAGATGAATTGGGTCGTATTTAATCGAGTTAGTGATTTGGAGTTGATCCTTAAAACAATTGGAGGTTTATTATAATTTTTGTTTGAGTTTTGGATATTTATTATTATCATAATATTTTTAGATATTTATATAATTTTAGTGTGATTTTTGGGTATTTATTATAATATTAAAATATTTCAGGAGTTAATTATAATACATATAAATTTTGAGGTTAATAATAATTTCTCAAACAAAGACGAAAGCCTAATTCTAATTTTTTTTCAAAATGGAGGGTGCATTATAGTTATCACAACTATAGAACCTCCATCCTTGTTTCAAATATTCGAGAGAATAAATCCTAGTGTACCATTACCATTTCTTTTACTCTTCTTCTATCCTCTTCAACATTCAATCTTTACTAGTAATGTAACTAACTCATTGCAAAATTTACATATTTTACCTACTTATTAGGAAAAAGTTTGATATTATACAATTACCTTACTGTTGGGGTCTATCTCTACACTCCCAATCAATTTTCTACCTTTACCTTATAATATATAATAGCATAAACTTAGTCCGTATTATACTAAATTCCTAACTCCACCCCTAATCATCACATCATACGTGTTGATGTGTTAAAATATTGCTACATCAAGATCATCGTCAGTAAAAATAATTTGGAAGAACTAAAAAATCTAATTTTAATAATATATAAATTAAAAACTATATAAAGACAAATTTACTAAAATTAAATTGCACGTGAACTAATAATTATGTCATTTTCAATTTTTAAAAAAATTATATTTTAATTATTTATTTCATGATTTCACTAAAAATCTAACTAATTCTATTATTTACTATATTTTAACGATTCAAACTATTTCAGATTATTTAATCCATCTATATAATAACTCAATTTTAACCTATTCGATTTTAATACGTTTCCCACTTTCGAATACATTTTTGTTGACTCAAATATGTTATTTAATTTTCATTTTAATCATATTTTAGTCTCCTTGAAGAAATTTTTTTAAAAGTTACATAAATACCATAATATAATTTTAAAAAATACGAAAAAAATCTCGTATAAATTGGGTGCTTATTTTGATTATCATCATCAATAAATTCAATTTTATTCGATCTTGAAATGTAAAGACACATATTAATGTGAGAATGAAATAATGTCATTTTCATTCAAGCGGAAATAAAAAATCATTCATATTCCATCATTTCTTTGAATTAAACAGTAAAATGAAATAAAATTTTTATTACATTCCCATTAAAAAATTAAACCAAATGAGCCCTTTCGGTCCTTATACTAATTTTGATTGAATCAAATCTATTATAAATTTTTTAGATAATGGTAGAGAGACTAAACTTAGTTAGAACTTAAATAAAGTGGGTTGAGTTGACAATCATCCATACTAACTACTTATTGATGAGTCAGTAAATAATTGATATAAATAGTTAACTCACTTTATTTAAATTTGATCTAAATTTACTCGTCCGATCACTTTCTTTTTTAAAATGTCTTATTTTCGTCCTTAGGGTAAAAGAAGAAATAAAAGAAAAATGACAAATATAAAAAATAACCCAATACTTATAGTTTTTGTAACTTTCATCTTATCCTCTTTTTTTAAAAATCTCTCCACCTCCACCACCATTCTGGTGCCACCTCCTCCCTCACTGACAACCAGCCACTTTCTCTCTTGCACGAAAATTTGGGTTTTGAGCCTAGATCATGAATCATGTCGGGCTAAGATCCATGCGATTAGGTTTTGAACCGAATAATAGATTTGGGTTAAAATTTGGAACCTTATTGTTGGAGTTTCAAACCATATAACCATATCTTGGATTCGGTTCGAACCTGAAAACGTGCAGTTGTTTCAAACCATATCTCAAATTTTGGTTCGAACTTAGATACTTGTAGTCTAGGTTTCAACCTAGATCATGAATATGATTTGAAACCTGAATTTGATCATGAATGTGAATCTATGAAAGAGAGATAGAAAGAGAGATAGAAAGAGAGATATGGCAGCAGCGGCAAAATGGTGGGGCAGGGTATGAAGAGGTAGAGAGATGGCTGGGGATGAAGAAGAGAGGTAAGAGTCACAATAGTAAGAGTATTGGGGGTGTGTTTTTAAATTATATAATTTATTTTTACTTTGTTTATGACCCTAAGGATGAAAATATGATTTTTGCAAAGTTCAAGGATGAATTTGATCCGATACTATATACAAGGACTAGTAGAAAAATACTAAAAGTAGAGGGATAAAATAATAATTTAACTAACTTTTTCTTAACATTTTATAGATTTAGTTGGTTTCAGGAAGTTGAGATCAAAGTTCGAGATTATGAACTCTTATCAATTTGGTATTGTGAACAAATGTTGTTTATGCAAGATACTGCCAACATGGTCTAAAAATTTTCCCCTTCAATTTTAGAAAACTTCCATTTTGGTTTTAAAATTTGATAACTCAAAAATTAAAATAATATGCATAACATATTCTCTCTAGCATTATTATATTAACATAAACAGGCATTTATATATGCTTACACTTAAATTCGATCAGGTACATATGAACTTCTAAAGAGCATCAGTATTAATGTCGACGCAATTGCTCGGACCGGTGATGCATTAGCACTCTCTGATTTGTTCTTGAAATTCCTTGCACCCTTAAGAGTATGTTAAATATGCATTTCTCCATCTTCATTCTTCCTATGATTGTAATACATATATTTTTTTTATTTTTTAAAAACATTTCATAAATATTGACAATGAAAACTCGTCACTCCCTAAAGCTCCATTCTCCAATGGCCCAAGAAAAGGACTATTCTCCAAAGTTGCCCAAATGCAAATGGGCCTGAAAACCTTAGTCTGTTTATATAAGATGTATAAAATGTAAATTCTTTCTTTGGAAAGAAAAGAACAGGTGTGATGGGTAAAAACAGAAAGGCATGTGATTGAAAATTTAACTAAATATGATAAAAAAAGATATTTTATAATCGATTTTAAAAATAATGAGAATATAATAATTAATATTCGTATAACCGGTTTCGAAAATAATAAGAATAAATTTTGATAAAGATCAGTTTGATTTTTCAAGAACATTCCTAAAAAGCAATAATATATTGTGATTCCTAACTTTTCACAAAGGCTACAGTGGTAGCTACAAGTTCCTTTGAACTTCCCACAGAATCATTTTTGCCCAAAAGCTCTCAATATGTTTCCTTAGCCTTTCAACAAGAAGCAAGCTCAAATCTCAAAACTTATTCACCACTTTTTCTTCCCTCCCCTTTTTTATTTCATCAAATTTCATTGACGTATAGGACTTTCTTAGGTGGGTGGGAATCATCCTCCAGAAGAAATAATGCCCAAACACACTCAATTTCTTTCTCCTCCCAAAAACCATCCATCCAATAACTATTGCTCACTAAGTAGCAATTATTGAGGAGAATTCAGAATTTCTACGATCGATAAAATGTATATATGTATATGAATCTCTATCTTCTATATATGGAATTACTTATCCTTTATGAGAATGGTCTCCTTCTTCCTTTTCAGCTTCAAAAATTTTTGCTAATCCTTCTTAATAATCAACGTATAACATAATTGGTAATCTTAGAATCTAACTTCTCTCAAATTTATTTATGGAGGTGTTTAAGAGATATTTATACTATTAATCTTATACATATATAAATATACATAAGATCTCGCATAAACCTTTAAAAAGTGTAGATACATGTACATACGTACATGCCTTTCGAGTTTTACCCGTACTGGTCCTAATCAGGGCAGAAGTACTTTTTACAGTCGGTTTTTAGTCCTTATTTTGAGGTGATATACACTATAAATCTCTGGCTACTCTTTAGTTTCGTTGCTCTACTTCTAAGATAGAAAAGTCCCTGTAACCAAACAAACACGCATCCTCTCTCTCTCTCTCTCTAAAGTTGCTCGCAGCTATGCCAAGAGACACAAAAGCAGAGAGCAAAAGTTGTATTAGTGAAGAGGAAAAGATGGAGGTGAGAAGAGGTCCATGGACTCCGGAAGAAGACTCTCTACTCATTCATTATATTACTAATCATGGCGGTGGCCATTGGAATTTGTTGGCAAAATCTGCAGGTTCATCATCTCTCCATGCCATTTTCTTTTATATCTAGCATCATATTTCATACTACCTTTCTCCCTAACTTTTTTTTTTTCTTTTGGGATGATTTTTTCTAGGACTAAGAAGAACAGGGAAAAGCTGCAGATTAAGATGGCTTAATTACTTGAAACCCGATATTAAGCGCGGTAATCTCACTACTCAAGAACAGCTCTTGATTCTTCAACTTCATTACCAATGGGGCAACAGGTGAAGTACATATTCATGTAACATGTAACATGTAACATCCGAATTTAAATATATTGTTGAGTTCGTTTTCTAACAATTTTTATTTTTATGGACATTTTATATATACTCAACAACATGTTTATATTTTGTATTGAGCGACTTATGTTATTGACTCCATAGATGGTCGAAAATAGCACAGCATCTTCCGGGAAGAACGGATAACGAGATCAAGAATTTCTGGAGGACAAGAGTGCAGAAACACGCACGCCAACTCAAAATCGATGCTAACAGCAACAAATTTTTCGATGCAATTGGTTGTTTATGGACCCCGACGCTAGTTCAAAAAGTGGAGCGAAATAGCGTCTCTTCCTCTTCTCTATCTTCTCCCTCAAATCACAATTTGTCTGCAGCTTCGATATCTTCATCTCCTCAAGTAACGAGTTTCTCTTCTTATCCTTTCTCCCATGAGTATGGAAATTCCGTGCAAGACAACGCACCACAAGATGCAAGAGAAAGTAACCACCATGTGGATTGCAGTGGGTATGTAATGGAGGATCATGAAATTTCAGGGACTCATTGTGAAATACCCGAAAGTGATCAATGGGTGGTGTTGGATAGCATTGAAGATAATTTATGGAACATGGAAAACATGTGAAAAGTTCATGGAACATAAGCCTCTTATTGTAATTTACGGATAGTTGATAGGGTCAATTGATCATTATGGTAGAATTCATTAGAGTACAATTCATAATTTTATATGGCAGTTGTTGCTTGTGTTATTCAAAACCCCCCTTTCAACACAAAATACTCAGTCTACAGTCATTTCCCATTTGGGCCATTCTCATCTCGCTTCTTTTTCTTTTCTTTTTTTTTTTTTTAATCATTTTTGCTGATCAATTCACTTAGTTATCGAATTGTTACCACGTCCAATCGGATAATGTTGATGCCCAAATCCGTCTCTTTTACTAACAGTATATTTATTAAGTTGATTCTCTATCCTGCACACATAAAGAATGATCAGTTGGGATTGCGTCCGACTAACTTCCTCCGATAGTTAAGTTAGTTCTTTAGGATAAATATATTTTGTCTAGAAAGATCCATAAAAAATAATAGCCGAATCCCCCTCTTTCTAGAGCTTTGATACATATATATTCTCACACAAGAGATATTTACCGCTTTACTTTTACAAGTGACGTATTGGGATTGACATACTATAGAAGTGCTTCAGGTCACTTTTCTAATTATACTCTAATACTTCAGATATTTGCAACCCATTATCTGTGTCAAGGGACTCTTATTATCCAGATCATCAATGCTAGAGACAAGGCCGACCAAGCTCCTATGACATTGTGTTGAATGGCCTGGTCGGCGTGGCTTCCTTTCATCCACACTTCAGTGAACATGATATACTCCCCCCGATCTTAGGAGATCGGCTCAGCATACTCCACTTAGATCCTTCTTTTGATATTGGTCGAATAAGAGCATAATTTGTTCATCAATATGTATTTTTATTAAACATCAATTTAGAGAGCGATTTGAATATGACTTAATTAATCTGGACCTCACTTATTTTAAATAATATGATAAATTTTAATTGATAGACTAAATTTAGTCGTGGATCATATCTCATCAATTTAAGCATAAACCACGGTATAAACCTACCATCCGAGAATCATACATACGGCACTATTCCGAAGTGGTGCTATCAATACTATTTAACAGGACAATGCATTTGCTTGAGAAAAGTCACGAGAGAGTTGAAACATGTGCAACAACGGTTTGCGCTGATGGGAGGCTCTTTTTTGAAAGCAAAAGAGTGATAGATATGAAAGAAACTTCCTTCATCTTTTGATGCTTATACTTTGCATCAAAATCAAACCCTTATCTTTCCCTTTCACCATAAACGTGAGAAGAATGAACTCTTTTTTCTTTTCTTACAGCAGCCAGAATCTCGTACGAGTTTTAGGGCCCACTCAATATATAGCCCCAAAACTCCTTCCTAAGGCTGTCTTTTTTCTAGTACACAAACTAAAAGACATTATTTAGAGTAGATAAAATCTGAAAGACATTGAAGTAAACTAACTAATGACGATTTCAATTTCCGCCCCCACATCATGAACTAGCTGGGGAGTCGCTGTCAGGCGTGAACTTCCCATCGAGAGCACAATCAATTGCACAGATTGAGCTCCACAGATTACTTCCAACCAAGTTTATCTAGTGACATTTTTGTCACAGTTTCGAGCAAAACGACATTGTATTATTATAGTTTTTAATGAATGAAGAAAAAAAATAAGATCGAGCTTGACTCAATATGGAGTTTTTCGGTAAACAGTATTTAGATTAGATCACTATTAAAGACAACATATGAATTGGTCCAAAATCGTACTATCGCTGTAGTCTATAATTAGTTCCACTGTGTTACAAATGCACAAGATTAAGACGTACAAAGCTGTAACATATCTGAGATTCGTGTATAATTAATTGGATTCACACTAATTAAACACAGAGAGACAGAGAAGCAAACTCCTTTAAACTTCCGGTTTCATTGGTACGAACCTACTTCTCGTTCTTGTTGTAGCTATCTCGCAGTGTGACTGTCCGATTAAACACAAGCTTTTCAGGAGTGGAATCCTTATCAACTGCAAAATAGCCTGTAAAACCACAGTAAAATTATAAGACATTTGGATTTCAAAGCGCATCTATGACCTTTTTTAATTAACTATGAGTGTATTTATAGGACGATAAGAATTTACCAAGCCTTTCAAATTGGAATGTGTCTCCAACAGTAGCGCTCCGAAGTGGGGGTACGGCATATGCACAAGGTACGACGACTTTAGACTGTGGGTTTAAATCAGCAAGCCAATCATCCAGTTCAGCAGGATTCTAATACAGAAAATTAATACATGTTAGTGAGTCTAGAGATAGAGAGGGAAGATAAAAAATAAATGAAAAAGAAAGAATAGCCTGAAGATAAATATCCAACCTCAGAATTGAAAAGCTTGTCGAACAGTCTTACTTCCACCTTAAGGGGATCAGTCCCTGGAGAAGGTTGGCCAACCCAATGAAGGACCCCCTGTATATATACATTTCAATTTCAAAAGGATAAGGACGATGGAAACATTGAAAGAAGGAATACTAGTGAAAGAAGAGAGGGTCTTGAATAGAAAGAGAAACCTTTGGCTTTGTCTTCTTTGAGGGATCATACTCTGCACGGATTTCAAGTACAGTTTCCTTGTCGCCTGCCAAGATAACGTCTGTGCATTTGATGGGATATGCATACCTGTGATTACAAGGAAGATTCTTAATTTCTTATTCCGGTGTCCTATCTGCCATATGTATTGCAGAAATCTAGCATATTATAAATATACACACCTCAGGAGAACAGATTTTCCAGGAGCAAGCCCATGGTAGTCTTTTGAATCTTTCATGCGAAAATCAGAACGTTCAATGTATACAACATTTGAAAAGGGAACCTACATCAAATAGAGGGAAAGTTGTTTAATGGAACACAAAAATATGGTATAAGTATTTTGATAACCAAAAGTATGTCGGTGTCACAAAAAGGTTTGAAGAAATGCTTCTTTCTAAGAGGCAAAACTATGCACTTCAGAAGGCAAAAGTTCCAGTACTCAATCCCATACGGGTAAAAAGACCATTGAAAACTGGTACCTTACCTGAACTAAAGAAGTTGAGTAATCAATGAAATTGGTCCTTATATCCTACCCACCTTGTAAAAGGATGATGGACTATCTGCTTCTGCATTGGGCCACCTCTTTGCATCAAGGTCTGTTAATGAGCCATCCTCTAAGTTGGTGATGACAACTTTGAGTGGATCCAACACAACCATAGCACGCGATGCTGTTAGGTTTAGTTCTTCCCTTATGTGATACTCGAGGCGATCCAAACGAATCATGCTACAATCACTGCAACACCAGCAAGAAGAAATATTCAGGAGAACAGCTAATACATATTCCACGAATTCTGAATTTGAATGTCTGTTCTAAAGAAAACCTTCTAGTGATTCCAATTCCTCTAACAAAAGCATTGATCGCTGTTGATGTAACACCCCTACGTCTTAAACCAGCCAGTGTCATTAAGCGAGGGTCATCCCAACCATCCACCCACTTTTCTGTCACTAATCGGTTTAGCTGAAGCAGAAAATTAATTAAGAGTCATCTATGGCAAGAGCAAATCAATAGATTGGAAATTCAAACATTTCCAATGAAGTAGAGTAAGGCAATCCACCTTACGCTTGGACATCACAGTGTTTGTAACATTGAGCCGTGAGTACTCCCACACATGTGGCTGGTACAGTCCTAGTGCATGTAATAACCAATAGTATGAAGCACGGCGTGTTTCAAATTCTAGAGTACATAGCTGAAATAAGAAAAGATATAATAAGATTAAAGAGGGAATGATGATCAAGTAAAATGAGAAAAGAAAAATAATATTCCATCCCCCCCCACAAAAAAAAAAAAAAGGGCGAGTATCATACCGAGTGTGTGATATTCTCAAGGGAATCCACAATACAGTGAGCGTAATCATAACTAGGATAGATGCACCATTTGTCTCCAGCATGGGGATGAGGTGTGAACTGGAGAAAAGAAAGCCCCACAATATAAAAATCAGGATTTCCATAGGTTTGAATGCCAAAGAGGTTAAGAAGTAAAGACTTGCCTTGATACGATAAGCAATAAGGTCATACATATTAAAGTTATCACTCTGCATGTCTTGCTTCATTCTCAGAGTTGCTTTGCCTTCTTCAATCAGACCTTGTTTCATTTCCTCAAACAATTTTAATGACTCTGCAATCGGCCTTTCTCTCCAAGGACTATTCATCTTTTTCTCCCTATACTCTTTTATTTCTTCCGCAGTCTGAGATTATTGTTCACAAAAGTGAGTTTCAATGCCCTTAAAGTTCAGGCAGGGAAACAGTGTTTTGTGGGACTTAAGCAAGGTATTCTAATTAATTTTTATTTAAGGATCTATAAGGTTAGACAATGATATTTGAGAATAAAACATATCCAGTAAACTTTACAAAACCTGGTGGTCTACATACGCATGACCCCGTCGAATGAGCTCCACTGCTAATTCGTACAGATCTTGGAAGTAATCACTGGTGTAAGTGATCTGTGAAAAAAAATAAAATAAACATTAGCAATGGGGGAAAATAAGATCAATAATTAAGTATGCCATAGTAAAAAAGTTAAACCTTGAAAGGCTCCCAGCCCATCCACTTCACAATTTCTTCAATATGATCAATGTATTCTTTTTTTTCAGCCTCTGGGTTCGTATCATCATACCTAAAAGCATAAAAATTACAATTTTTTATGTATCTCATAATTGCAGAAGAAGAAATTGGTGCAAGTATGCTGATATTCCATGACAAGAAGCTTAAACACGATGCAGTAACAACTCTAGCCTCACACAAATGGTTTCTTAAAATTAATGTACTATCACAACTGTTCACCAAGAAGAGAAAGTCACACCTCAGATAGCAGCCTCCACCTCTCTCTTTTGCCAGGCCAAAATCAACAAACATTGCCTTATCAATAGAATGATTTGAAAAGGAAAAAGTAAGAACCATGGGTCGGTATTGTGGTAACTATAACTAAGCACAAAAGATCATATACAATTATACATTACCTTAGCGTGACCAATATGGAGATAGCCATTTGGTTCAGGAGGAAAGCGGGTTAATACTTTTCCACCCGTTGCTTTTAGGTGTTTTTCTAGAAGCTCCTTGGCGTTGTAACATCTTAGAATAGAGCCATTGCTGAAGAATACCTCTGTATGCACCTGCAATACACATACAAAGAATCCAATGAAGCAGAGGGAAGAGTAGAGAGAGAGAGAATTCATCAGATTGCGAACAGTATGAAATTTAGACAACATTATTGTTCTCTTGCATTCTATAACAACCCAAAACAAAAAATTAAATAAATAAATAAAAATAGATAAGTCGTTACCTTATAATTTTCCTCTGGCTGAGGGAATATCAGATATGGATTTAACTCTTCTTCAGATGGCTGTTCAACTGTAGCAGCAACAACAGCTTTATCCTACATTATAGTTCCAGAAAAATTAAAACAATATGGAATCGAAAAAGAACAATTAGTACTGTTCTTCAAATGGCTGTCCCCAAATGATGCATCAAAATAATATTCTAAAAGTGCTTACCTCCACTTTAGCAGGCTTCTCTTTCTTCTTTTTTGCAACTTTTTCATCATCTGCTGCAGTCCTTTCACCAAGTAACTCTTTCAGTTTTGCATCAACATGTTGCTGTTACAAATTAATAAAGAGGTCAGAGGCAATTAGCTGAATAAGTTTTTTTTTTTAACCGTAATTGAATCTAAATAAGCTAAAACACCTTGACAATTTTTGGATCAGCCCATGGTAGTATCTTTCGAATCTGCCCAAACAAATCACCCACTAACCAGAAAAAAGAATATGAGCTTGGCGAGTAATACAAAATAGATGGATACCATGCAAGAAAAGTTGAGAGAAGAAGCCAAGGGACTAACTTCCATGTACTAATAAGTACCTACCATTTGTTCGATAGCGTTGCTCCACTATTGTAGTCTTATTATCTTCGAAAACTTTATTGACAGCGTGTTCAATTTCTTCTTCAGTAACTTCAACACCTACAGAAGCACATAACCATATATTTATCTCTATGTATCGACTGATTTTGAAGAATAAAGGCACCGAAAACTGTACATTGCAAAATACTAGAATTTACTAAAACATTGTAGTGTATATCAACAGATTAAGTATCACTGCATGCAGGAAGTCTCCTCCACAACATGTTGAAAACTAAAGGAAGCATAAAATGTTGCATAATCATTCTGCGCAGTAAAGAGATAACCAGTTCCACCATACCAACACCACATATTTCTTCAAATTTGGCCACATTAAAAGTCTCTGATGCTGTAGCAGTTAGAAATGCAAATGCTGCGTCTAACTGTGCAGTGGATTTAATCTACAAAAGAGCAATTGCATAAGAAGCTGAATACGAAACTATTATACTTCTGGAGGAAATTAAGCACAAATGTAACTTAAGAAAATGATCAAAAGTAACCATAGAACTAAGTGATTGAAATGATCTCCACATCAGTGGCAAAGTATTACAAAGACATCTCACTCACCTTGGACGAGACTGTATATTGCAGTAACATTGGTCGATGGACAAGGGCATTTGAAGGGTACTTTGTAGCAACCTGTCACCAAAATGTTCATGCTCAACTGTCGCAAGTTATTCAGAGACAACTCTATCTATCACAAGATATCTAAATCGGTGGAAAATTTTCCATAGAGAAGAACAAAGAGTAAACGGAGAGGGAAAATAGATCAAACTTGGGTCACAAAGAAATAATTACAACTTCACAAGAAAAATGCTTAAAAACATGAGTGTATCAAGTAGACCAAGATTGAACAGACTTAAAAACCATCTTACCGTATACAGTAGATTACCAACAGTCCGATGGCACCCCTCTCCGACATTAGCCTGTAAATTACAAAGGAAATGAAAATATAAATATTTATAGATTAGACAAGCATGCGTATAAGTGAATAATTAGAGCTCAAAAGGTTAAAGTTCACAAAACTCAATGAAATATCAAAAACGAAAATGATAAATGAAAAATCAAGCCCAAATTACAATCTCTCTTCAAGTTTCATTTCATGTCTTTTCCATAACTCTGATTAAGGAATCAAACAATATAGAAACCAAACACCGATTTTGCCAACACAGAGAAGAGAGAATACGAAGCAGAAGAAAGAGAATCTGTATATACCTCTTGAATGACAGCGTTTAGATTCGCAGTGACCTTGTTGTTGGCGATGGTGTTACGCGCAGTTCGCTCATCCAATCCGATCTTCTGGAAGAGCTCTAACGACTTCTCCTTATCGGAACTGTCGCCCTTCCCCGGCATCTCTCAGAAATCAACAGCAGAGAGAGAGAGAGAGAGAGAGAGAGAGAGAGAAATCACGCGCTTGTCTGGAACGAGACCTAGGGTTTCAGAGTAAACGTCTGAGCTCATGCAAAAGAAAAGAGTTACCTTTCTTTGCGAGAAACCCTAAACAGAGCTCCGAAGACGTCGGTCAATAGAATCAGTGGGCTCTGTTACCGTTTCGTTCAGATGAGCAGATTCTTTCAGATTCCTTCTCTTAGGAATAGCGGGTAGTATTTTTATTACCTCTTAATTTCCTTTTTCTTTTAAAAATTTTCCGGTTCCTTTTTCTTCAAGCATACGCTGACGTAGTACGGCTAATTGGCGATAACGTAAATTAGCGCGGTAAATACTCGCCATTGAAAAATGCACTACGGTTAACCTGCACCTCTCTTCCCTTCTGTTTATTTTTACTGATTTTAGTTTTTTTTTTTTTTTTTTTTTTTTTTTATTTACCAAAAAATAGATATATATATGAAATCGTTTCATTTAAGTGCAGCTTTGCTTAGCCGCCATGTTCAATTAATTAGGTTACTTAAACTCATCTCCACTCAAATTCACTTAGAATGTAAGTGCATTTGATAGAAACTTACATCTATAGACTTTTATAATACACATCTCTCCCTCGAATGCACTTAGTGAACTAGAGAGCAGTTGGAATCCTGTTCAACGCCTTACACGGATTATTCTCTAAATTAACCGAAGCAAATATAAGAACACAAGGAACAATTCAACTATGATATGCAAAGAATCAAATACCAAAGCTCGTATAAGAAACAGATCTATTTCCACCGTCTTCTCTATACGGTAATTATTCAGGCAGAAAGAAAAATAGAAAAAAAAATAATTATAATTTAAAAAAGAAATAAATAATTTGCATCTTTTTACCATTGTGAAGCATTCGCCAGAAGATGCTTGACGAACAAAATCAGCACATATCGAATCTCCAATTCAGAAGAGCTTGAAGATTGTATGCAAATCTATCCAATTAGCAGCATTCACAGGTTAACCAGAAAGTCAGCAAACAAAAAAAAAAAAAAACACTCTTGAAAAATTCCCCTCATGATCCAGTTCAGAAGAGCTTGAAGATTGTATGCAAATCTATCCAATTAGCAGCATTCACAGGTTAACCAGAAAGTCAGCAAACAAAAAAAAAAAAAAACACTCTTGAAAAATTCCCCTCATGATCCAGTTCAGAAGAGCTTGAAGATTGTATGCAAATCTATCCAATTAGCAGCATTCACAGGTTAACCAGAAAGTCAGCAAACAAAAAAAAAAAAAAACACTCTTGAAAAATTCCCCTCATGATCCAGTTCCTTCAGTCACTACCTCTGCAGAGAAAGAACTAAGAAAAGCAGATTTTCTCAGCAACCAATCACTAGTATTAGATAAGAACATTGTTGATTTATTTATTTATATATTTACCTTTTTATTTTCTGAGAATTCGACCTTGTACAAATCGGCTGTAACCTCCGTCAACCACAATCCAGGAAATAGCGTCTGCAATTAAAATCATTAAGAGATTAGAAGATGCAAAAATCCAAATCCAATTAGGAAAGAAAGAAGAAAAAAAAAATGACGGCAACAAATCTGCTATGAATGTCAGAATGTGCTTGCATCTAATTGCTTCTGAACATTTCTAGGCCTCTTCTTAGGCCTTCTGGGGGGCCTATGACCCAGCATCGCCATGAAATCTTCCTCGATCTCCTTCTTCGAAAGGGAAACGGCAAACTTCGCCCTCTCCTTCTTCTCCGATCCTGTTCTCAGCAAAGACGACTTTGGACGAGACTCAGTCCTCGGCTGCTGCGAATTGTGATTAGGTTCCTTCTCGTCGATCTTCAATGCCTTACTTGAACCTCCGCCCCGGCCGCCGGAATCAATCGGAGCCTTACAGGCAGCCCTCTTCGTTCTAAGATCCCAAGGTCTCTCCTCCACAGAAGACACCGCCAGAGCAGGCGGTGCCGTTGCCTCCCACTCCGCCGAATCATCATTCTGCTTGGCTTCAACAACTCCCTCCACTGCCACATCCTTGCTAAAAATCGCACTTTTTATCTTATCGGCGGCGGTTCTAAGATCAGATAAAAGTTTCTCTCCCACAGCCTGGATCCCGTCGTCGTCATTACTGCTCTTCTTGATCGCTGCCGTCGAAATCACAACACTGAACCTCTTAACATTCGAGCAGTCACGCCTCTCCATCTCCGGTTCCCTCCTCTTCCGAACGGCCCTCTCGTTCTCCAATATAGAAACCGGTGATCTTCGATCACGGCCGCCTGATACATCGCTGCCGTCCGCATTCACCTTCTTACACAACAGATACTTCTGCTTCCCCCATTTCAGAGACGGCAGCTTGAAATTATGCAGCCGCCTCGATCCTTCAGATTCCATCGCCATAGACTTTTAAAACTTTCTCCCTCGTTTCTCTTCCGAATAAACACCGCCAAACGGAGTGCAGAAAGAGAGAGAGAGAGAACAGCAGCGGCTCAGATCAGAACCCTAACGTCGTTTTCTAGATGATTTTCCCGGAAAACCAAAAACAAAAAAACAAGAACGGATTTTTGAAAGAGGTTAGGGAGAGAATTGTTCCGTTATGTAGGTACTGTTCCATTCTCACACACAAAAATTAGCTGGTGGGAAGTACTTAGTAGAGCGGTTTGTATACGATGAGCCCTGGCTCTGGCTTTATGGTAATTTTATACCTATTTGTATCCTATAGGATCGGCATGTCAATCATCTTTCTCGATAATTATTATCAAATATGAATTTGGCCCCAAAAAATATCCATTGTGAGTTTTTTTTTTTTTTTTTTAAATATATAGATATAGATATTATATTATTATTGTACCGTAAGTTTTAATTGACCCCTCGAAGTGTAAAAAAAATTTGTAACTTTTTCAAATTTTAAAAATAAGAATTGCGTTTAGGTAAATATTTTTTTTAACTACCTCAAATTCTTAATAATTAAATTTACCCCCTCAATTTTTAAAAATTAAGATTGATCTTTTGATCTTTTTAGAAATATGATTGGGCTAGAAAAAAATTTTAACTTCCTCTAAATTTTAAATAATTAAGATTTACACCCTCAATTTTAAATAAGATTGATCCTTTTGAACTTTATATATATATATACGTATACCATGTAGGAAAAGGATGAGATGAGATATGAAGGATCCAACTCCTCTCAATATTATTTTTTTAAAGTGCATTTAGAGAAATATTAATTATTGATGCATATATATATATATATATATATATATATGAGGCCTTCACTAAACATGTGTGTAAATCAATTATTGAGATTTTTTTAAGTGCAATTAAGAAAAAAAACAAAAAAAAAAGGAATTATATTTGAGATATTAGACATGTGTGTTTCTTAAATGAAAAAATATTTTTTCTTCGAGCTAAAACATTTCAATTCAAATTATATTTTCATTACAAGTAGGTACTTTTTTCTCTCTCCTTTCTTTTCATGAACTAGATCTACACTATAGATCTTATTGATCTACATATGAAAAGGAATAGTAATCTTCTGTCTATTTTTTGTATGCTAGCATTTTTTTTAGACGAAATTAGATTTATCTTTTTTAAATTATCATTTGTTTTGATAATTTTTCTCAGTTATCACATTTTATAAAAAACATCTCCTAAATAATATAAAAATCAAACTCTATCCGTCTCATATATCTTTTAAACTATTTTTTAACTTTAGATTATCCATTTTTTATATTTTTTATCCTTAAATTTTTATTCTTACACTTTTTAAACCACTTAAATATCTTAAATCATTTTTTTTCAATCAATCCATCATCTCTATTAACCCCTCCGCTATTATTGCTTTTGGTTGCCGTCGTCATAAATAATTTAAAATAATTTATTTTATTTTTATATTCTTAACTTTTACTTTTATATTTTTTATTATTTTCATTGATTCATTTATAAAATAACCTTACTCATTTTCTCTAACAGCCGTTCGCCCTTCTTCACATAAAAATACTCCCTCTTTCTAAATTTTGGATGATTCAGCGGAGACCCGACAAGAGAGAGACTATTTCTGAAATCTCGAATCTCATGTCTTGTTTTCATTGGCTAACATTCTAGATGTAATAGAAACACCCCTCCCCTTGAATTTCACCTTTCACTTCTAGGCGCAGACTTTCCACTAGTTCCGCGATGAATGATATCATAGTTTTTTTCTATGGTACAAAAAATCCCATTAGGGTCCATTACTTAGGGAAATATTCTAATGATCATCTATTTTTGATCTATAGGTCAACGTGCAAGTTTTCATCTCTCAGATCTGAATTGATTATCAAACAAGATCAGATTATATGGCAACCGATCTCAAAAAGGTTCAGGCAGCACTTGGAAAGTTCAAAAAAGATGAGATCCGTCAGACTCCAAGGGAAATGAATGCGGGAAGCCAATGCCTTGGCTTGGCTGACTTCAAGCTATAGACACCCGGTGATAACCCTAATGCACTTCCTTGAAGAGCCAGACATCACGGGGCCAAGGGTACTAAATGTAGAAGAGGTTCATCCAAGCTAGATGCGCCTGATTTGGAGAAGAGGTTTGCCTGCCAACCTTTTAAGGTCGAATCAAGTTCAATTTTCAAAGGTCAGATACCTTTTACTCAAAATAAGACATAAAGTCTCTAGACTACAAAGTTTGATCTTATCAGAGTATCACGACTTTTAAGGGTTAGATGCTAAGACACAATGAGAGGTTGGACCGCTTATTAATTATTTTATCGTTACATAATTTATAATCAAAATAAATAATATTAATAAAATAAGTAACCGTTGTCTTAAAAATGTATTAATAGTTATGAATATGCTTAATTATATATAATTAATAAGAACAGTAAAAATATGTCCAAAGAACAAGACATGGACTCATTCACAATCATTTTTTAAATTCCCACAAAAGGTTTACCATTCTCTCTAAAAGTAATACTTGATCGTCAAAATAATATCATCGGAAAATATTCCCAACAATATTCTTTTGCTTTGTAAGAATTGATCGGATAAGCATACTATTAAAGCTCAGATACCAATTTTTGCATCAACACCGCTCATTCAAAAGCTTGTCGTGTCGAGGAGAATGAAGAAGTTCATGCTTTT
This sequence comes from Coriaria nepalensis, assembly GCA_027186245.1. Classification (NCBI taxonomy): domain Eukaryota; kingdom Viridiplantae; phylum Streptophyta; class Magnoliopsida; order Cucurbitales; family Coriariaceae; genus Coriaria; species Coriaria nepalensis. The sequence goes on along the minus strand of CP114499.1, from coordinate 6,541,627 downwards.
AAAGCATTATAACTATGGGTTTCTCGAAGAGTACGAATTCTCACCTTCCAATACTCCTCGTATTCATTACTATAAAACCCACAAGTTTAGAGACAAAAGAAGCTGCCACGCAAGTTCAGATTCCATGTTGTTTCTGTTTAGATGTATTGGATGCTTGAGAGCTGAAGAAGGAGATGAAGACTTTATAGCGGAAGCTACTCTACCGTCGGCCATTAATGGTGGTCTTTTTGTCGCAGAGCAGCATGCAGAAAAATGGGAAAACGATTAATGAAGATGATTCAATTGATTATAGAACTGAGATGTTTATCAAGAAATTTTATGCGGAGATGAGAATGCAGAAGCGGGAATCGATTTGAACTTCTTCATTCGAAAATTTTGATATATATATATATATATATATATATATATTTTCCCTTGTTTTTTGATGCATAAATTTGATTATTTGCAGGGCAGAAGAATATTTAGGATTGTGCATATTTAGAATACTTTGGTTCTACCGGAAATTTGCAGCATCTTATTTAGTGGAGTCGATTTCAATCGGTGTTGATGCACTGATCGAAATACCACATGCCTTTACTTATTTTTATTTTCCCAATTCCTCATATTACAGATTACGGAATGATATTTTCTCTTCTCCAAATCAGGCGCTATCTTTTCTTTTCTTTCTCTCTCCTCAATTCTCCTTTCTTCTTTCTCTTTTATTTTTTTATCCCCACCTCATACAGCAGATCCCTTCACTCCTCATAATCTCATTTTCTCTTCCACCTCACTTCACCTCATTTTCTCTCCTCACGCACAAACCCCCTTCTCCTTTCCTTTCTCTTTATCCGACCACAATGCCGGTGGATGGTATCAGTTTTGGTCGGTTTGGTGGCAGTGGTCACCCAAACCGACTTTTTTATATCTTTATTTTCTTTTTCATTTCCTTAACACATAGGTAACTAAAAAAGAAAAAGTTCTCCGTCACCACACTGTCTAAAAGTTAGTGCGGTTTCAATCGGTGATCGGTGCCTGCAAATAGTTCTGGTTTCAGACGGCCAGGATACCAAAACCGACTTTTGCACGTCCCTAAAAATGATCAAAGGGGAATGGCGCTTTATAATAGAACGTTTGATGTCCAACGAACTACACATGTAACAGGCCATTTATTTTTATTTTTATTTTTATTTTTGGGCCAATTGTAACAGGCCTTTTAGGCTCACTAAGATCTTCTTAGATCCGTTGGAATCTTACATACTACGTAGAGCAGAACTGGGCTTCAGGTCCAAATATAAAATAGAGAAAGCTGAATGGGTCCTCACCGGAGTAGTAAAACGCTTCAAACCAAAACCTATCCGCTACGCGTTTTAGATAGTTTACTTTCACAGCGCTTAAGCTTTCATTTTGTCAGAATCGTTATTTGTTAGGAATCTGAAGGGAGAACTCGATCGATCGGTTTGCTCTTCCTCGGAATGTCGAAGAAGGAGGAATTTCGAGTTTACAATTCAATGACGCAGCAGAAGGAGATCTTCCGATCGAAAGTTCCAGACAAGGTCGGAATGTACGTTTGCGGCGTTACGGCCTACGATTTTAGTCATCTCGGCCACGCTCGCGCCGCCGTCAACTTCGACGTCCTTTACAGGTGTGTTCTGCAGCCCGATTTCTTTTTATGTATCTGAAATTTCTGCTTTGCTGAAAGATGACAAGTGTAAGCTTTAATTCGATTTGCTGTGTCTGTTTCTTGGAGCTGAATAGAATATCTGTTTGAAAGGACAACTTATTTTTCGTGACAAAATTTGGAAAATCTTTGTAGATACTTACAAAGTTTGGGATATCAAGTTACTTACGTGCGGAACTTCACTGATGTCGATGACAAGGTGAGAGTGTAAATCCAGTATATGCTCAATTTATTGCTTAATGTTATGTTCGCATAACTTTCAATTCGTTGTTTTTGGTAATAGTAGTTGGTGCATGATTCATTTTTTAATCAGATATACTATGGATTTGAATGAATTGATTCTGTGGATGTCTAAAATTTATTTATTTAAAAGATTTTAAATCTGTGGGAGTGATTTTTGCTATATTTTGAGCTCGTTGATGTTTCACGTTAATTTCACTCCTGTTTAATTTAGTATTATTATTGTCTTACCTTCACTTGAGTTTTTTTGGTTGGATTTCATAGTGTTGATTTAGAGTTTATAGTAATCTTTTGTAGATAATTCGTCGGGCGAATGAAATTGGGGAAAACCCGTTAACATTGAGCAACCGCTTTTGCCAAGAATATGTTGCTGATATGGATACCCTTAAGTGCCTCCCTCCTTCACATCAGCCCCGAGTTTCTGATCATATGGAACAGATCAAGGATATGATAGTTCAGGTTTGTTCTGGAATAAAACCTATTCCACCCTTATCATGGATACTAGAGGCAGAATGACATGCACGTACAACATTTGAGTGCTTTTTGAGTGAAAGTGATGTATTCTAGAATAGATCAAAAGTTGGCTATCGAAGAGAAGGTGCTAGTTTGTAAAATGGTGGTATCACCTTATTTGCCTAATACTGTGACGCATATGCCCTTCAAGTTAGTGACACAATTTCTTCTAGGGCTAAAATGGTTTTTGTAATTCTGCAGATTATCAACAATGAGTTCGGGTATGTTGTCGATGGAGATGTGTTTTTTGCAGTGGATAAATTCCCAAATTATGGCCAGCTATCTGGACAAAAGTTAGAAAATCATAGAGCTGGTGAAAGGGTTGCTGTCGACTCAAGAAAGCGGAACCCTGCTGATTTTGCATTGTGGAAGGTGTAATTTTGTTTACCAATTACTGTTACCATTTGGTTCCTGCATTGTCAGCATGTTACAATATCTTTTCCTATTCTATGAATTGTAGGCAGCAAAGCCTGGGGAGCCAAGTTGGGACAGTCCATGGGGACCTGGAAGACCAGGCTGGCATATCGAATGCAGCGCCATGAGTGCTCATTATCTTACCTTCTCATTTGACATTCATGGTGGTGGAATCGACTTGATCTTTCCTCATCATGAAAATGAAATTGCCCAGAGTTGTGCTGCCTGCCAAGAAAGTAAGGTGGGATTTTGGATGCACAATGGACATGTCACTAATAACAATGAGAAGATGTCAAAGTCACTGGGTAACTTTTTTACTATTCGCCAGGTATAATTAGGGCTATCGTTTGGTTATTGTTTTAAAGTATTTTTTTGTGCTATCATCATGCCTTATGGTATTTGTTTGGGGATGATTTGTTCATTTTCTTGGTAGATTACTGAGCGTTATCATCCACTGGCCCTGAGACACTTTCTGATAAGCGCTCATTACCGATCTCCTCTTAACTACACTGTCTCCATGCTGGAAAGCTCGTCAGATGCCATTTATTATGTGTACCAGGTTTGAAATCTTGTCTGAAATACTCCCTCCATCCCATCTTAGCAGTGTTCAACTTCAGCATTGATTGATTTTCAAAACCATAAAGCACAGAAACTAGCTATAACCTAGTAACTAAAAAATGGTTGTTAGACTTTGCAAGATTGTCAAGATGCCTTAGCGCCATTCCATGATGGGAATCTGAGGGAGAATTCAGAACAGACTCACAAAAAAGCTAAAATTACTCCAGCTGCACAAGAGTGCATCACTAAGCTACGTGAAGAGTTCCAGGCTAAAATGGCAGATGACCTGAACACTGCACATCTACTGACTGGGGCTTTCCAGGATGCTTTAAAGTTTATAAACAGCTCCTTGAACTTGCTCAAGGTACCGTATATTATTCATCACAGGTGCTAGGACCTCTCTTCATTCCCATCCCAAACCCAACTTTTCTTTGTTTATGGCTGGTTATAGAGTAACATCATCTTTTTCATACTGAACAGAAGAAGCAACAGAAGCAACAACAATCAATGATTCAGTCCCTTCTTGATGTAGAGAAAGAAATCAAAGAAGTTCTTCATATTGTCGGACTACTTTCTGATTCTACATATACTGAAGTAATATATTCCTGACCTATTTTATTATAACTTGTTAAATGACATGGGTATTCTCTATTGGATAAGCTCATGAAGACAAGTGTATTAATCTATTGGCCAGGTTCTGCAGCAATTGAAAGAGAAGTCACTGAAAAGAGCAGAATTAGTAGAAGACGATATCTTAGGACTGATTGAAGAGAGAACACTAGCAAGAAAAAACAAAGAGTTCGCCAAAAGTGATCAGATCAGAGCTGATTTGACTGTCAAGGGCATAGCTCTAATGGATGTGGGCAAGGAAACCATATGGAGACCGTGTGTTCCAGTTGAACAAGAACTACCCTCTCGAGCAGTTCACGATAAACAGCCAGAACAACCTGTCGAAGAAAAAAAGGCCCCACTATCTGAACAATAACCATTGGCATCTTTACTAGAGAGATAAGTTTAATTTTATACAGGAACTGAGGTTGATTAAGACCTCATAGCATATGCTCAAATTTAATTGTTTAACTTAAGTGTTAGCAAACTTCACTAATGGCCCTCAGCTCAATCCAAGACCTCCCCAGTTCCCCCAAACAATATAATTTTTTTTTCTTCCCCCCTTTTCTATGAATGAATTCTGCGTTGGATATTCAGTTGAGGCCATTTGTAATGTTGAAAACTTGTTCATACTGTAATATCATTTTACATTTTGTGATGGGACATTGCATTTCTTGTCATTGAATTTTGAGATCTCAGTTCAAATGTGTATTCAGACGAAATTATAGTTTGAAATATTATTCAAAAAACCAAATTTTGATCAAGTACCCAAATAATCCAATAAAATTCGTATTAGGGAATTGGTTTCTAAGAGTTGAATTGGATTTGGGCCCGCTAATTTTGGTTTGCCCAGTTTTGCTAATACAAACACATGTTAATTGCCATTGGAAAAGCCCAAGAAAGGAGCAAACTGGACCATTGCTAGAGGGATGAAAACATGGCCCGTCAAAAAGTGTGGCCTGAAACTCGGCCAAGCCCATCCCTTATATAAAAACGGGCTCGGGCATGACTTTAAGCTTGGAGGTCCGGCCCGGCTGAGCCCAGAGTCCATATGTTTTAGTTTTTGTCATTTATTTTAGTCTTTATCTTTTTTTTTTATTTTTTTTTATTTTACCCTTCACTCTTAATTATTTTTAAGTCTCCTCTCCTTCACTCCAATTCTTCTTCAAAAATGTCATCACACACTCTCTCTCTCTCTACCTATTATCTAATCTTCTAATTTTTTACTCTCTCACTCTAATTTTTTGTAGGTTTAATTTTTTCTTTTTTAAGGTCAAAATATTTTTTTAAATGAATTATTTATATATTATTTATTAATTCATAATAAAATCTTTATTTAATATTATTTTTTATCTATTATAATTTATAAACAATTTTTTTAATGGTTGTGCTCACAGGGTCAACCCGTTTTGAGTCTATCCTCATAAATTTAGCATATTCCAAGATAAGCTTAAAGGACTACACCGATCATACCAAAATTTATTTTCATCAACTTGGCTAGACAGGTTTAGTCCGTTTTTGCAAGGATTAGGCTTAAAAGTGAAAAAACCGACGTGAGCCGAACTGGACCAAGTCAGACAAGTCTTTTTTAACACCTCTAAACATTGCAACAGCTTGAACATGGACCTTCCTCAACAAATTTGGATATAAAGTTGTAAACAGACGACTAAAAGGGTGGCAGACCTTGCAATGCCCTAATGGTTTTTGAAGTTTCCGATATCATATTAATTTGGCCTCTTTATTATTTATAATTTTTTTTGTCAAAAAAAAAAAAAATCACGCAATTTATATTAGCGGACATAAATTAGCCCATCTTGCATTAAGACCTTAATAAATATTCAATTATCATCTCATTCCTTTTTTTTATTGAATTTCGTAAGACATCCTAAAGAATAAAATAATTAAGCATGAGTTACAAGATAATAATGTTTTAAGTAAACAAACAAAGTTAAGGCTCTATGAAACCACTGTATGACCTAGAAGAAAAGATGGTTTCTAACCCAATTAACACTAAGCGTGGTTGCTTAGACAAGAGTTAAAGACATTTCTAGAATACTCATAATTGTGTCGAAGAGGTCGTTTTCAAATACACATATGATGTGTATGGTTTGATAGTACTTGGCCCTCGCCGGTTCGTAGGCTCATAGAGATCAGAATTGAGAGAAAAAAAAGGAGGCATGAGCTGTTGTTAGAATAAAGTTCCATGCATGGACCCGGTACCCTTTTTGTGGAGCTAATCAGGTGAGCTTGCTCAGCCTTGTTTGAACACGCAAAAGAGCAATAAACATGTCGCTACGAGTCTTACGACTTTACAGGTGATTGGTCATGCTGACTAATGACTAGCTTTGATTGGATGGTGATGGGATTCAAACTTAGTAATGGTACTTTGATTTCATCTTTTTAATATTCTTAGATAGAATATTAAACTTCGTTTTGATAGGACAATTTTCGAAGTGACTAATTTATTTGTGTGAATTAGTTTGAATAGATTAAAGTTAGTTTAGTGGGCTGATAATGCACGTATAGTTCTGATATGACTGATAGCGTTAATTTATATATTATATTATGATGTAAATTTTTTCATTTTAGAGATAAATGATACATAAATATATTAAAGAACATATTTTTTTCCTTCTATCCCTGATCAACGTATTAATTGTCCGCTCTAAGGTTATATAGTAAAAGGGTAATCACTCGTTCATAAAACTAACATTTTTTAGATTAAAAAGGCGGGAAAAAAAACAGATATTTAGACATATTGAATCAAATACCGTAAGGACTTAAGTTGTTAAGACTAATTAAGATAATTATGTAAGTAGTAGATGGGTTGGGGTTGTAATTAAGTAGTTGATTAGATGTCTATATGAGCTTAAAATAGGATGATTGTGTTGAATTATTATTTGTCTTTAATGTTGGAAGGATAGATACAATAATTTATATTATTTTTAGTCAGCGTTAATACTTTTCTTCATGTACAAACTCCTAATATATGAAGCGAAAGTAAAAAGATTTACACGTAAAATTAATAATTTGAAAAATATTATGATTTGAACTTAAGACATCTACACTCTGATATCATGAAAAATTAAAGAATATTATATTTATCAAGTATTAATAATATTGAGAATATTATATTCCATATCTGAAATTGAATATATGAAAAACTAATATGTAAGAAAAATTGATTAATTCCTCTCATTACCAATTAATTTTGAGATAAAAGCTCAAATTTTTACATAATATTAAAACTAGGCTCAACACGTAATTAGATTAATCGTCACACGTGCTTTGCGTCACTTATATAAAAAATATCAACGTATAATCTAAAAAATAATGTCATATCTGAAAGAAAATATTTGAGAAATTAATATATATAAAAAAGTAATCAACTTCTCTCATTACTAATTACTTTTAAGATGAAAGTTCAAAATTTTTACAAATTAGACTCATAATTCAGCTAATATTATGCATGGTTTAGGCAAAGTTGATGGAATGTGTTTGATTTTCAGTACATATATACAGAAATATACAACCTCACCAAACACCATTACTTTTAAGCCTTCCTGTTGGAAGTACTCTCATGTCAAAATGCAGATATAAACCCTTTTTCCAGATTCCGATTTCCTACACACCTTTTCCTTTATGGAGCCATATATGAAGTATGAACCCAAACCCTAGAATATCAGACAAGAAGAAAAGGGAAAAAGTAAATTCTCTATTTTTCACTTTTACTTGTTCTGATACTCGTATTTTCTAGAAGCCCGCTCTAATATTTAGTATATTTGACAAGTTTGATACTCATTAACTTTGATTAACTTTGTCGCCCGTGATCAACGAGGAATCTAAGTCAAATTAAAAATTCAGGCTCTTTTAATATAAGAAGTAATACTTATATATATAGTAAATTATGTTAAAATTGCTCATTAAATAATTTTATCTTTTTGTAATTGCTTTTTACAAATTTTAACACAACATAATATATATATATATATATAATTATTATTATTTAGGGTTTCATATATTTGTAGTAGAGTCGACTTGAATTTGTCACACGATCTTAAATAAACTAAAAGATATTAAAACTAAAGCTTACATTAACCTTCTTAATTAAGATCTATACATACACTTTGCACCGAAAAGAAGTGTCATTTTTTCTTAGGATCTAGCTCCATGCATGCACTTATTTGCCAGCCTTAAAAAAACAAAAACAAAACAAAAAACAAAACAAAGACAAAAAACTAGAATATTTGTGCTTTTAGCATTTAGGTGCATGCTTGTTGTAATAAGAAGTAAAGATTGGTGATAGACAAGGTTCAAATCTATACCATGTCTCTACTCCTTACTTGGTTTGAAAATTGATGGGTTTTCTTGTGATAAAGCTATGGATTAGTTATTAAATGCGTCGGATCTCTTAACGTCGAATATTTGCATCAATCATGAACATTATCGTTTATTTTAACGTCATATATTTTGACATCAATCATGAACATTTAGAGTCTTGTTTGAAATTACGATTCAGAATGATGCTCTCTAAACAATAAAATACATATCAATTCGTGTAAGTAAGAAGCAAACAAGTGAAATTTTGTTCTCTTAAATCGTTCATATTTAAAATGTTAACTTCTTTGATATGAAAGAAACCATTAAATTAATCTAAAATCACGATCTTATGATATTTTACAGAGTAGAAAATTACTAATAAAATGTAACATTCTTAATTATAAAAGTCTGGTCAACTAATTAGGCTATAGTGAATCACTCACTTGATGAAGAAAAAAAAGATTCAGTTTAAAGAAATATGAAAAATGTACAGGAAATAGGAATCAACGAGTTCAACCGGGCCCTAACCCGCCCCTTCTCCCTCTCTCTCTCTCTCTCTCTCTCTTTCCTTTCCTTTCCAAGGCAAAGGCGACTAGCCGAGGGCCACAGTATGCTCACGAGTTTCCCTCTTAGGGCTCAGCTGGAGCCAGGCTTAAATGTAAATCCAAGCCCAACGCATCATCAAACCTAGGCCCACCCTCCCCTTTGGAGAATCTACTCAACGAAGGTCCGTCAACTTTCCCGTGGGCCCTTCCATGTAACTGGGACCCCATTATCACATCACGCGAATCACCAACATGACCTCCGCCATAACAACCACCCGCCGCCTCATTTCTGCCACCTCCCGAGACGGCGATCGGCGAAAAAACACACCCATGCGGGACATGAAAAGGTGAAGGACCACGTGGTAAGTATACCCACGACGACTTCGGCGCCAGATATGGACCCACCGCCACCGCTCCCGACGGAGCAAGAAGGTGGTGCGGCTGAGGAGCAAAGGCTGATATGATCGGATTTCTGACGTAAGAAACGGCGGCTTTTCTGTTTGCCTCCTGCAATTGAGCTCGTTTGACCTGCTGCCTTTCTTTCTTGTGGGCGTTCTGGTGGCCGCCTAGTGCCTGTGAGTTGGCGAACTCACGGAAGCAGTATTGACACTCGTATTTGCGGTCGCCTGAGGAGGGCGGGAAGGCGCCAGAGTCCGAAGAGTAAGTTCCAGAGGGAGTTTTGGAAGATAACTCTTCTTCTTCTTGATCTTGTACGTCAAAACCGAAGAGTTTTAAGCGTGTGGTTGCGGTAGAAGTTGTAGTGGTGGTGACGTTGTTTGTTTTGGTTCGGTAGTCTAACTCCGCCATGTTCGAGAGAGAGAGAGAGAGAAAGATTGTGAAATGAGGTACGAGGGTGTTGTTCCATGATGATGGGGTATTTATACATGATTGGAGTTTAAAATCTATAAAGAGTTGCTGTAATTCATTATTTCAAAGGAATATAAATTTTGACTCTATGAGAATCTAAAATTCAGATCGGATTTCCTTAAAAATAAATCTATCTGTCTATATATATATATATAAACATACATACATAGTATAGTGTAAAAAAAAAAAAAAAAAATTATGTCACTACTCTATAGTAGAGGATTAGGCTTGGCAACTTGTCACATTAAGAATTAATTAACGTGACTTGAATGACTAGAAGTGATATAATTTGAAAGATATTATAATATATATAAAAGATGGTGATGAAAGAAAAATCTTCGCCGTATACAAATAAAATTGAAATACTTTGAACTTTCAATAAAATCGATTTAAGTTATATTATGAGTTGATTTTGAGCCATTATTGCATCATATGTTACAAAATTTGTAGTAATATCAAAATGATTTAGTTGTGCATGTCAAATATTTCAGCTCTAAACTTACGAAATCTTTCCATATAATAAAAAATTTATATATATATTTAGATCGAATCCGCCTCAACATGTATGGATTCCTTTCAAAATCAAAATGGTGTCATTTTAGCAAAGTTAATAAGTACTAAAATTTATTATAATCATTTGAAATTTGAGAAGCATGAAACATGAAAAAAAATAAATTGCTAGTGGTAGCTAGCTAGCTAAGGTAGAGTGCTAGGCAGAGATGATGAGTGTGTAAACCAAAAGCAGAAAGTGAAAGATATAGAAATAGGAGTAGTTGAGAAGAAGACCTAAGAACACTTAAGAGGGACCCAATTAAGGTTTGAACTTGTCGGATCGACATGCGACCCGTTCTTCCTTCCATCTTTCTTCTTCTTTTACTTCCATTTCATTTTAATTATTATTTTATTTTGTGTCAAAGTTATATGGAAGGTAATTAAATGGGAATATCCCCCTTTTTCCCCCTTTAAATATTTTTTAAAATCATATTTTCCTTTTTTTTTTTTAATTACAAAAAAAGCAGCTTTTAATTAACAGACAATTTTAGTTCTCCGACAATTCAAAGATCACTTATTTCTTTAATTAAACTATTCATTAAATTAATTAATTATAATTTATTTATTTTTATTTTTAAAATTTTTGTTTTTGTTTCGTCTGGTTTTGTTAGTTTATTCTGTTATATAGCATGCATGGATGTGAAGGTATAGCACGGGTCGGTGTTCAGACTCCGGTTTGAATTTTGTTTGAACACTGTTTGTCTGACAAACTCCAGTTTAATAACGCAGTAATAATATATAAGTTGGCTTGGAACTTATATGGTAGAGAATTGGACCCATCAAACATTACGTGCCTGTAAAGAATATAGAAATTGTATGTGTATATATATATATAATATGTGTGCGTGATTGACGTTTATAACTCTTATTATATTTGTAATAATCAAATCTCATCGAATCTTACTGTGAGAGAGAGAGAAGTTAACCTCCCACTTACGAAGCAGGAGGAGATTTAAGTAAGTAGTTGTTGGTTGTTTCAAAAGTACTTTCCATGGTCTTAATCACACCTCCAAACCGGACCCCACCTTGTCTCCCCTTTCTCGTTTACTCAAATTTCCCATGGGATGAAATCTTTGAATCAATACATAAACACCCCATATGATCTTCATCATCATCATCTACCTTCATCATGCATGTCTTTTTTTTTTTTTTTTTTCCAACTTTTCGACCGTTTGGATTCATATACCTTAGCATATACGTTTACTTTTTCTCCATTAGTAGGATAATTGATTAGTGTTAAAAGATATTTTATACAGCTAATAATTAGAGTGGACTTGAAGGGATTAACAAGTTCATAATCGGTCGAGATTCGAACTAATATCTAAATATTAATACCGGCTGTCAAAGTAAAATAGAGACAAATATATTTGTATGGTAAAGATGCTCTCTGTACGTTTATCATTGACTATTGCTTAATATATACAGCAGACAATCATATATGGAGATTTACATAAAAGGTAAACATTAAATATGGAGTATATTATGATGTAGCCGTTGTTGTGATTGTGGCAGGAGGCTCGGGCTCTTTATGATGATCGGATTCCTGCCTTGTTGGTGATTCCTTGACACACCCTCCCTCAAGCTCAACGGGGTTGGTAACATGTTGAGCTTGCCTCGGAGTATAGAGAAACGTGATGCAACTAATGATTTTGTAAGGATGTCTGCCGGTTGATCCTTTTCGGACGTGAATTGTTCCCGTAATTCGTGACGAGTGACTTTTTCACGAACGAAATGAAAGTGAATAAATATGTGTTTGGTTTTTGGAGTGGTAGACCGGATTGACGGCTAGGTAGATAGCGCCGATATTATCGCACCAAATAGTAGGTGCTTGTCGGCGACGAATGCCAAGCTCGGAGATAAGATTTTGGCTCCATAAAATTTCGGCCGTGTAATTGAGAAAGGAGGGCAGTGATAGCGTTTGACGCAGTAATAAAGAAGAGTAAGATTTCGAGAGTGAAAACCGAGTGATAATAATGTAAATACTAAGTTTGGAAAAGCAAGCTCGGGTGATTATTTTAGCTCGTAGATCAATTTCTTTAGACGACAAATATGATTGACATATTGAGGATGGGTGAATTCTCGTGGCTGGATCATATAGACAGTTTCGGTGAGGTTGCCATGAAGGAAAGTATTTTAAACGTCGAGTTGACGGATATGCCAATTCCCGGAAGTAGTTATGCTTAAGACGATGCGAACGTTTGAGGCTTTATGACGGGACTAAAAGTCTCTTCAAAATCAACCCCAACTTGTTGATGACAACAAGCCTTGCATTTTATCAAGTACACCCAACGACAACCCGCAACATTGAAGGAGGATGATGGCGGTACTAATTCCCAAGTCTTGTCCTGTAATAAGGCATCAAATTCTGAGTTCATGGCTGCACGCTACTCTTTGTGCTTGACGGAAGTGGAGAAGCAGCTGGGTTCAATGTCAGAAGGAGTGATACGGGTGGTGAAGGTTTCGCCGGTGAAGCGTTTGGGTTTATGAATGTTATTCTTCGACCGAGTGGTCATGGGGTGATTATTCGTGGATTTTGGTGCAGGATCCGGTGGTGGAAGAGTTTCGGCGGTGGTGGCCGGAGTGGTGGAGGGCAGCAGCGGAGTGACGATGTTGGGAACGCGGGGGGGCGGGGGTACTGCATGGTAGTATCGGGATGCATGGGGTGACTTTTGAGAGGGTTGATGGGCTGAGTGGATGAGATGGGTGAGGGAAGAGGCCCATTTGAATTAGATGTAAGTGGAGAGGGAAGTGGGCTGAGGGGTGTTGAAGGCCCAGGTCTGAGTGTAGAATGGGAAGGGGAGATGGGCCTCTTGTAGTCTGGGCTGGTGGCTGGTCATGCAAGGAGTGTCCTTGGAGTGAATCTGGGCTGGCGTTGGAGCGGGTCTGATCATGTAAGAGTGGAGATGGGCTGGCGTTGGAGTCGGCCTGGGTTTGCGTGGCGTTGGAGCGGCCGAAAGCAAGGGGAACCTGTAGTGGAGGAGAAATAGAGTGTGAAATATTAGGAGCGGTGGGACTTTAACTCCTTGGCCGAAAACGTCGCTCGTAAAAAATGACGTGGAGTGATATATACATCCGAGCCGTTGATTGATGTTAGACACAAGTATTCTTTATGAGATTCCCTGTGACTAAGAAAAATACATAGTTTAGATCAGTAATAGATTTTATGAGAATTATAGGACCTTAAATTAAACCAACATGCATAATCAAAAATTTTAAGAGCCCGATAATGTAATCGGTATGTATTTTTAAAAGCAACTCATATGGGGTTTGGCTTTGAGGATCGGCATGGGCAATCAGTTGATTAAAAATGTTGCAGCTTGGAAGGCGTGGCCTAAAATTGCTTAGGGCGACCGGAATGGGCCAAGAGTGCTATGCATGTTTCTATGATGTGGCGTTGCTTCGGCGCAATTGATCCGTTTTTCCTGTGAGGGCAAGCAAGCAGTGGTTGAGTTCAATGGTTTTAAAATATGTATTAAGGCAGTGAAACTCGATACCCCAATCTGTTTGTATAGTTTTCATTTTTTTTTTATTGAATTATCTTTCCACAAAGCACTGAAACAGATAAAAAGAAAATTTTGATATTAAATTTATGAGTAATAGGAAATAACGAAATATATTTACTGAAATGATCCAGACGTAATATCGATAACATGGGGAAGAGATACTGTAAGAGAAAAATTAAATCTAATGGAAAATGATAAATTGTAGTAGAGTTATTAAATGGAAGATTATGATGGCCTTTGGCCAGTTGACAAGAATCACAAACACGTAAGGGTTTAGAAAATTGTTCAACATGCAACTTATTTGAAGACAAAATAGAGTGACAGAGAAGACAATGCCAAGTGCCAACGGAAGCATGTTCTCCAACGAAGGCAATGTTGGAAGAGGTGGCGGCGGATGGAAGAGGGTAGAGGCCACCCTTACTCGTCCGTGGTGCAAAATAGTTCTTGTGCACAATACTTCATAAAAAAATGAGATTGATGAAATTTGAAGTAGACATCATTATCTTTTGTAAATTCAGAAACAAAAATTAATTGTTTTTTGATGAGGGGAACATGAAGCAAATTTATTAACTTTAAAGAATGATTATTGTGAGTGCATAAAATATAAGAGCCAATATGGTGAATACGCAAACTAGTGTCATTACCGACTTTAATGGCATTGGAACCGGTGTATGGTTCGGCTTGAAGATCATGAAAATCAGTGGTCAAATGATTTGTGCTTCCAGTGTCGGTTATCATGTGGAATCCGCATAGGTGGTGTCAGCTTGAGCATTGTTGAAAGAGGCTGGATTGGATTGAGTGGACCTATTATACTAGAAATAGGATAAATCCGATTGGCCTGTTTTATGACAAATCTGGTATTTAAAGGGTAAGGAATAAAATGGGCCTTGCCGCCACGGCCTCTACCACATCCTCCACCGTGACCCTCGTTATAGCCACTATGTGCAAGATTTGCGGCTGATTGTGACAAGTCGAGTGGTTCATCGAGTTGTTAGAGGTGCCGTTCAAAGTTGAGAAGATGGTCGTACATTTCTTGAAGGGTAGGAGGGTTCGGCCAGGTTGTGAGGCTGATAACAATGGGATCATAATCATGGCCAAAACCACTGAGGATGTATGTGTTCGCCGGAGGAGAGTGGATGTCCGATCGAGGCTAAAGTGTCGGCTTGGGTTTTCATGAATTGGAAGTAATCTACTATAGTCTTGGAGTCCTTTTTGGTGGAGATCAGGGTGGCATGGAGTTGTTAAGCGTGGGCGTTGGATTGGTTGGAGAACAGGGCGGTAAGGGCGTCCCAAATGCTTTGGAAGAGCCAAATCCGACCACAACAGGAAGAACTTCAATGCTTATGGTGGAGTTTATGGTGGAGAGGATGAGTTGATCTTGTTGGTACTAAATATCATATTCGAGATTTGGTTTGGATGGTCCAGTTTTGGTGGCGGGGAGGAATTTGGGTGGTACCATGGCGGCACCTTGATGATGATCAGATTCTTGCCTTGTTGGTGATTCCTCGACAAACTGTAATATAAACTGTCATTAAACATCTTATAAACTCATTCTACTAACTACCTGCACTAAATATACATGCAGTGGTTAATTACGGTTTAATAGTTGCATAGTATTGAGATCCAGAGGTAATGTGGATAGATCTCCTAGTACTCTAATCTATGATATGACAACATTGTATGATCATAATTTGTCCGGGTCCCAGGATGTTTAAATATCTAGTTCTAACAAGGGGGTGGGGGTTATTGGATGCTAATTACATATCATGCATATTCATTTTATACATAAATTTATGAAAATTGATTAAGATCTCACTCAACAAGAAACATGTCCAATAGTACTATGACCCCTATGACTTGTACACTATCCTTACTCACTGAAAACATTTTCACATATTTTTTGCGTTGTGATACAAATTTCTGAAGTAGTAAAACTGATTGTCATCATTTATTATCCCTTGAGCTATCTCTTGATTAACTTGTTATCACGATTTCATTAGTAGTCTCATAACCCCAAGTTGCTTAAATACAACTATTAATCAATTAATTCCCACAATTAAAAAAAGATTAATTCAATACTTAATTAAAAAAAAAAAAAAGAAGCTTACATAGATTGATATGAACAGCTAGAGTATTATAGGCTGCCTCTTAGCACATGTTACAATCTAGAATATGCGTATAACGTTTGAAAAAAGATGATTGATTAAGCCAATTGGAAGCTTACAAGATATTGATATTTTTGTTTCTAAGTCCAATCTTATTTCACCAACTTGTACTACCTTTTCGTTTTTTTTTTCAATTTAGAGTTAGTGGGTTTTGGTTAAGCATTAATTAACCTCCCGCCAATTTATAAACTGTAGTGCCAAAAGGCTTTGATTAAAAAAAAGTAGAATGAAAAAGAAATGCGAATCTCGCTGGACCATGTACTACTACGTTGGAACTAACAACAGTTACACTTCCATAAGGTTTGAAGTGTGAATTTTGATAAATGCAAAATTTGTTTTGTGCATGTAACTTAAGAGCATCTTACTTCGGTTCAAAGGGGGAACCCCATATACAATATATATGAGTACTGCTTCAATAAAAGGTTCAAAATCTGGTAGTGATACATACGAGAAGGCTCAAAGAAAAACACGATAGACATTATGACATTAATACACCAAACTTCTAGTGTTTATTTGTTTTACAGAGCCATCTCGTAAATTACAGTGACCAGTCGTCAGGGTAACTCCGGTGGGTAAAAATAGATTGAAGCAAATTCAAAAGAAGCTAGCATTTTGCAGGCAGTAAAGGCAGAAGCCAAGCTATATTTGACTGTAATGTATGTATACTGTATGCCAAGTCAAAAGAAAAAAAATTCTGAATTTACCTTATTAACCGTTCTTTTTATCAGGTACTTTAAGATTGAACCATTTCTTCTTAGCTGATTTATCCTTTCCATCTGAGTTGCCATCTTCTCTTAGACTCTCAACTGTTGGATCTTCTGCCGAAAATTTGGTGCTACTACTATTACTCAAACTACAACTACCTCCACTCGTGACACTTGATCGGGAAACGGTGAATGATGAGTGAATACTGTCTCGCTCTCTTAGTAGCTCATCTACCTGAAGGATACAAAATTTGAACAATGGAGTCAATATGCAAGAAGAAAGACGACCCCTTTTTTTTTTTTTTTTGCCTCTTCCTTTTCAGATAACGATAATCATAGCTTCTATTGTTCTTTTGAAGATGATAATCATACTAGTGCTACGACTAGTAATAGGAATGACACCATTGTGAAACTTTGTTCAAGGTACAACATGAATTATCAAGACAAAAACAAACAAAAGCAACAATAAATCAGATAGTAGTTCATGTCCTTCATGATCAGATGAAGTAAAGAAAACATACAGTCTCCTTTTCATGGGTGTATCGGGTGGTTACTTCTTGAAAGCGTGCTAAGGCCTAGAAAAGAAAGTAGTGTCACTTTTCAGATATACAAATCAGAAAAAGAAAAGCCATGTCTAGAAAAGATACGGTTAATACCTTCCTGTATTCTGTTTCAAATTGGCGCAACTCATTTCTCTTTGTCAAAATTTGAGCCTCGACTTCTTTAAGCTTCTCTGAAGTATCTTTGTATGACTTTGCACAGAGTGCTTCAATCATATATGAAGCAGTCTTGAAAAAGTTATCACCTGAATATTCACAAAGATGTAAGAAAAACAGCGCATCAAATATTTCTAAATGTACAGCATGAAAACACCAGAAAAACAAAAACACAGTTCAGACCATAAACAGCGAATATATGAGTGCCAGCTTTTAGTTCTGAGACCTCACAAGGCCGAAGACCTTCTAACCTCTTGAAGAAAGCAGCTTCAGGATCCTTGGCCATTGTTAACTGCACCATCATGGCGAGAAATGAGCCATCACAAGACAGTAAACTTCTACCCCAAACCAAACCAAACTCCCCCGCGGCTCTCATAGAAATAAGAAGATACAAAAGAACAAATATATGCGAAGCAATGGAAGTTTTTCATACCGCATTTATTGTTGAATCCATCCTGTACACTTGAAAGTGTAGAAAATACATCCCGGCAGATGTGATCTTCCCGGTCTTCTCACTATCTTCCTGTACAAAAAGGTAATGATCCACCTCATTTGCTGAATTTGTAAAAATGTTCAAGCTTACAATTTTGAACTATTATAACTGAAAATAGAAGAGCATCATGCACAATACCTGTAAGGCTAAAGCATAACCACCATTAGCATCTTGCTCGAAGTACAGCAACTGCAAATTGAAGATTTAAAAAAAAAAAAAAAAAATTAAGAATCAACATCAAAAGAGCACCATTTGAAAGTGGATGCAAAGTGGAAAGGACAGGAGAAAACAGGGCTGGTTGGCCAAAAGTTGTTTAATAATTCATATACATCTGAAAAATATGATTTAAAGAGCTTTCTGTAACCATTCAAGAAATACCTTAAATTTGCTCTGAGATGTGGAAGTTACTCTAACTACAATGCCTGCCTCAGCTTGTTGCTCATTAATTGTTACTCCAAAGAAGTGAGCACACTGTTTGTCTACCTGCATTTGAAATGAAGGAAAACATATTGGAAAGGGAACACACACAAGGAGTGCTTTTTATATCACAATTCAAACGGAATAAGCACCTTTCCGCTAACAGATGTTCCAATAGGAAGGGGCCTGACTGTCACAGTACCATTCATAGCTTCTTCAAGGACATTTCCAGAAATTGTAGTCTTGATAGGAACACCCAACTTGCTATGAGCATGTAGGGGGAGAGGGAGAGAATTAGATTTTAAAAAAAAGAAAAAAAAAGAAATGATACCGAGATACAGAAATATCAAAGCTACAAAAATACCTGAATAAAGCCGCAAACATAGTATTGACTGTACCAAGATTGGACAAGTCAATCTCCACATCCCTGCCATCAGCTTCAAGAGCCTAAAAACAATAATCGGAGTATCTAAAGTGCATTAGAATACAAGCCAAATTCTCTAAAAAAGAATGTAGTGTGGAAAAATAAGAAGGAAAACGCACCGCAAACCCTTCAGTGTCATACTGCCTTTTCTTCTCTGGGTCAGATAAGATACTATAAGAATATGCAACCTCCTTGAAAAGTTCTGAAGCTTCAGGATTGTTGGCATTCTTGTCTGGATGATACCTGTCATCATATTGATTGAAAAAGAAATGTTATATAAACCAAATATCCAGAAATCCCTATTCATTATCATCAATTTACAAGGAAGTAGATGGATTCAATAAAATCATGTACAACGAAGAAAACCAAAAAACTGCTCAAATTTCTTCTCTAAATCTATTCTGAACCACATTTTTCCTTCTTCAATGCAAATCCACCGCCAGCAGGCATCTCCAAAACTATTATTTTCTCATATGAATCATAAAGAGCGATAGATTAAGCTTGGATCCAATAGACAGCATATATTACGTAATCATAAAGCATTAACAAAACAACAACATGCTCAGTTAATCAAAATCAACGATCCCCAAATATTCAAATCATTTCCAGAACAAATGAAAACCAGCTCAAACGATGAATTTAGAGAGACAATTAGAAAAGCTTTTACTTGAGAGCGAGCTTTCTGTAAGCAGTTTTGATTTCCTGTTCCGTAGCCTCTCTGGACAGTTTCAGCACCTCATACGGATCTCGTCGAATCATAGTGTTCGATGCTCCTTCAATTTTCGAACCCGTCCCCATCTCTCCCTCCACGAACTGATCTCAATCCAACCGAATTGCTCTAAGGCATTCAAAGATCTTCCATCGATTGAATTGAACTTGATATAAACCCTCCCAATACAAAAATCCTAGTCAGATTTGAAAATTTCAGCTCAAAAAAAGGCAAAGATTCCCGAAATTCAAAGCTTCTATCACTGGATCGCTCCAATTATCGGGACAATTAAATTAAATAAAATAATAAATAAAAATGACTACCTGTAAAGCAGCGATCTAATCCAATCGAGTTCTTGAGATCACAAACCAAATCATTTCAAATCCAGCAGAAGGAAGAAAGGTCCACCATTATCCTTTGCTCTAGACTTTTTAAAGGTTCCGGAAAATTTTTAATAGTTAATTCTTGATTTTCGTTTTTTCCATTTGATTTCTCAGGTCTAGGGTTTGATAGAAAAAAGAGATTCCAAAATCGTAAGTTTTCATGTTTCTTCGTTAGCCCAAATATTTTTTGTAATTGTAAAATTAATATTTATAACGATTTAAAAATAATTCTATTCAATTGAACTTCTTTAAAAAAAAAAAATTTGAATTTACAATTTTAAAATAAAGAAAATAACTAAAAGCCCTAAAATGTCATCATCACCAAATGGATTAGCAATCCAACAAACCTGTCCATTGAGATAAGTTCTTGGGACTCTATAGAAAACCTTAAAAAGATATTAAGTTTTTGATAAACTATCTACCATGAATGTGGGTTTATTGCTAGGAGAAGTAAGCTGTTGGAATCAAGAATCAAGATGCAGTTAGTTGAAATGTAATTTCTCATTCTCTCTATTTCTCTATCCTCAAAGAATCTCTCTCTCTCTCTCTCTCTCTCTCTCTATTTCCCTATCTTCAAAGCAGCTACTCAATGAAAGGCGCCCAAATACATAACTCTGCATGAGATGAACTTACAGGAAGGAGGAGGAGCTCCTCTCCTGAGCCACTCAACCTTCATGCAACCCAACCCTGGGTAGATAACTAGTTCCGGCACAGCCTTACTCTTAAGGAAGAGAAGCTACTAGTGGAGCATCTGAGACTAATTGAATAGCATAATACTAGTGTAGTTACTACCAAGACAATCTTTCGTTTCTTGTCTTTTTTTTTTCTTTCTATTCTCTTGGATTTGATGATTTTCTAGCTACAGTTTTTTTTTTCTAGCTAAATTATATATAATTTGAGAAAAAAATAGAAGAAGAAGGAGGAATCGAAGAAAATCAAAGCTAAAAGCACTTAGTAAATCAACAAGGAGGTTATCGATCTCCATTCTTCATCTTCATAAATTATTTAAGTGCCACTATTCCTTTTATTTTAATTTGAGTTCGGAAAAAAAAAAAACTCAAATTTGGCACAAATTTGGATTGGGAATAGAATGACATTATCATTTTACCGCGGGAATAAACCATCTTACCGCTAATTACAAGCGGGTACTATCCCTACCTACACCGCCCTTGGAAATGGCGATTCAGAGCCTCGCAGTCCCGTGATCTTCAAGAATCACTCAAACGACGACGAATTTCTTGTACCTTTGCGAAGTAGGACAACAAGGCCTTTTCATACAACAAACTTGGTTGTATTTGCTCCCGAGATTGTAGCAGATAACTCAGGGAACAATGGTTTTGTTGCTTGTGGGGATGCATTGATTGTTGATCCAGGATGTTGATCTGAAGTTCATGAAGAGGTATGCACCAGAAATGTTCTGCTGTCTTTCACAAAGGTGGCTTCTAATCATTTAATATTTTCATTTGATCTGTTGATGAAATCAATTCTCTTATGCGTGTGTGTAATAGCTGATTTTGGTTCCAGTAGGAATTACCTTCTATTCCTTGAACCATCTAGGTAGATTATTAGATATTGATATCAGCATTACTTATAAGCAAAATGACACCACTTGTCGTTCCAGTCCCTTTTATCGTTTCTGGATCAATTTGCTGTTTATATTACCAGTTGAAAGAAATTGTTGCTGCTTTACCAAGAAAATTAATTGTCTTTGTCACTCATCACCACCCTGATCATGTAGATGGTAAGTATCTGCACTCCCAGTAAAAAAGAACTCTTGCTAATACTAAAAGAAAAGAAAGAAAAATCCTTGTTTTTTGTTCAATTTATGGAGCTTTTCATGTCAACATGCTGGTAAGACAATATCTCAGATCTTAATTTCTAGTTAAAGAATTAGAATGCTATAACCGTTAAATAAATCTTTTGTTTCAGGTCTTGCAGTCATCCAAAATTGCAATCCTATGCTACTTTACTAGCACATCAAAACACTATGTGTCACATTGGAAAAGGTTTAAACTATATCATCTCTGACACATTTCATAT
Organism: Coriaria nepalensis; assembly: GCA_027186245.1. Lineage (NCBI taxonomy): Eukaryota > Viridiplantae > Streptophyta > Magnoliopsida > Cucurbitales > Coriariaceae > Coriaria > Coriaria nepalensis. Next base: position 6,519,798 of record CP114499.1, on the reverse strand, counting down.
ATACTGAATGAGATGAAACATTGTTAATGAATTCTGACATGCCATATATGTAATACCTTTTTTCCCTCAGCTCTAGAGGTAGTATATAGCAATTTCGATATATTTCGAGGGTCATAATCATATATGCCTTATAAAAATTAAATGTCATGCTTAGCTAGAATTTGTCGACATATGCAGACTGCACTATTGAGTTTCCATTACAACTTTGACTTAATGGGATTCTGGTGTATGTGGGAATAAGAAATGCAGTGAGATGTAATGTTCATACATTCAATACTTTAAGGTCACAGAATTGAAAGATGGTCAATTGTATATTGAAAGATGTTGCGAGGTGCTAGGATGGGGATATTGAGACATAGGAATGCATTTCTGGTTGCCTTTTGATTTATTACACTAACGCTAGAGTTTTTTATTTTTCTTTTATATTACATTTGTTCCTTCAAGGCCCATCTACAAAATGGCTTACTAACTGTGATGTCACTTACAGATGATTGGTCTTTGGGGCGTACCTCAGTTTCTGGTAGTGAGGATATTTGCATTGGACCTCAACGCCTGCATACCATTTTTGCTCTGGTATTTCATACTTCACTGCTGTCTAAGTACATAAGTATTTTTCTTTTTCTTTTTTATCTAGCTTCCAAGCTGTCATTGTCATTGGTCAAGCATGTAATCTATATATGTCACTGGCCAAGCAACTGGAATAGATTTCTCGAAAGGGTTTTGTAACTAGATATGTATGATCTCATGGTTATGCTAAGTACTTTTTATCTACTTTTACTAATATCCTTTAAAACTTGACATTGAGATAGAAATATGCCACCTGCCTCAGCAATACTACCATTGTTTCTTAAATTCAGGGACATACAGATGGTCACATGACCCTGCTACACCTCTCTACAGGTTCATTAATTGTAGGCGATCACTGTTTGGGGTAAGATATCATATAGGAAAAAACTATCAAACTATTTCCAATCATATTTAGGTAATAATTAGCTTGGGAGGGAAGAACAGGTCCAACTGCTGTATGAATACATCCTTAATTGCTTGATTTCTCTATCAAAACATTTTCTGCTAATGTATCTTTGGATTTTTCCCAGTCAAGGGAGTGCTCTTTTGGACGTTACTTCCGGTGGAAATATGACTGTAAGTGGAATAGAATATACTATTGGTAGTTCTGCATTACTACTTTTCTTCTTCATTTCCTCATTTAGATCCTACTGTCTGCCACTACTATCGTACAATGTAGTTCATCATTTTACTTCGTGTTATACCTTTGCTACTTGTAAATACTATGTGACTTTGAACTTGAGAAAACAAAGAGATTTATTCTGTTCTTCATGCAGGACTACTTCCACACAACGTATAAATTTATGGAGCTTTCCCCTCATGTTTTAATTCCCATGCATGGAAGAGTGAATCTCTGGCCAAAGCACATGCTCTGTGGATATCTGAAGGAACCATTATTTTAAGTTACCTCTTCCCATGGCAACCTTCCTCTTTTACATCCCAATTTCGTATAAATTTACACTTTTCTTGAGCTTGGGGTTCAATAATAGTTACTATTATAACTTGGGTCATAGATTTACTTTCTCCGGCTAATAGGATCTTCTAACATTACGGATTCCCTAACTCTATTTCTTTTATTTTCAGAAATCGCAGAAAAAGAGAAACTGCAAACTTGAAGGCAATAGAAAATGGGGCAGAAACATTGTTTGATATAGTTGCAAATGTGTATTCTGAGGTTGACCGACCGTGCTCTATGGATTCCTGCCTCATCAAACGTGAGACTTCATGTTGATCATCTGGCTGATCAAGATGAGTTACCGAAGGTAGTGTTTACAAAGTTTCATAACATAAAATTTTCTGTTCCATTATCTAGCCACATGTTTGACATGCATAATTTTCATAATAAAACATATTCCACTTTAATCATTGAATTTAATAATTTTCATAATAAAACATATTCCACGTGAAGCTGAGAAAGTTTGAATTTTGGGTGCTCTCTTTCTACTCCTCTTTGCTCTCTTTCTGCATTACATATCTTATTGCCCTGTTTCATTTTCAATCTGATATGATCTACATTTGTAAAAACTTTTCAAGAATTAAATATGTATGAATTGTTGGCATTCTTTGTAATATAGAGAATTCCCACAATTTGTGAGCATGTGCAGAACTTCTGCTTAGAAAAATACAATTGCAGCTTGGTTTCATTTGCTGATATGGTGGGAAAACTTTAGCCCCCCCTCATTTTATTTCTTGGAGTAAGAACAAAAGTTTGGTTTGGATCTCGGTTATTAAGTATGTTATGCAGGCAGCAGGTCTTAAATAGTAATTCGTTTGCCATTTTTGTTTTGTAGGAGTTCTCAATTCAAAAGTTCAGAAAGACTTGTGGGATGCCGCTTCCTATCTCGATGGCTAATATACCTTTTAAGTGGTATCCGATCCAACTGTAAGAAGGTAAATAAACACACACAACTCATATCTATAGCTGTGGCCAGCTTTTCTGTGTTGTTCTTGATCAAAATGTACTCTCTGTTCCTAATGAACCCTTTAATCTAGGTAGAAATGGGAACTCTCATAAAACTAATATTCGGTGTAATCACCAGACTCCGGTTTTAGTCTGTTAATATATACAAATCTTCGGATCGATCAGATACGTGTTGTTACAAATACAGACTGTTCTAGATTTCATGGTTTTAAAGAACATAAATAGTGACTAGGGAAGTAGTAGATAGCAACTTGTTCACAACTCACAAGAATTTGACCGGAGACCGATAATATCGGAGTAATTGAGTGAATAAAGTAGCAGGGCCGATATTAACCCACATGGTTACGTACAAAACATTAGTCCATGACTCCATCCTGTAGAGTTTTCCTCGTCTGAAGAAGATATAATGAAAAATAATAATAATAAGTCAAAAGGGCATTTGAATCGACCAATCACCAATCACCAATCACCAATCAGAACGTGTAACTAAACAGCTGACAGCTTACGTCCATGGAATTCTTATCGGCGGCTAAATAACGTTCTAAGAAAAGTAGCTATGCTCTATCTTAGTTTGACCACTCACGCGTGATGTATCTTTGTTTGACCTAATTAAACCCATTAGATCAAAATATCAAATTGTTTTTAAATGGCCAAAAAAGTAAAAACCAAAAGGAAAAAAATAATAATAATAAAAATTATTATTACAACAATGAATTTCCAAAATGTTTGTAATAAAAGTGCTGGTTTCTGTTTCAAGAACAGAAACTGAAATTAATTAATTTCAAAAACAGTTAAAAGAAAATAATATTAAATAAAATTGTCTTATTTGACCAAAAAACCAAAACCGAAGGTTTCAAGGTTTTAAGAAAGATCCTAGAAAAAGGCAGCCATCAATCAACATGTAAATGCGCATGATGAGTTCTTCTGCCGTATAACTTAAGGCAGAAAGAAAATACCATATTTTGCTCTCTCTGCCTCAATAGTTTTCTTCTTTCCTCGTCTTCTCTTCCCAGTTTTCTTTCTCATTGTTGAATTGCTTCCTCAACTTCTTTGATAACACTCAATTTAGTACATCACAGTAAATTATCTGATTGTACCCTTTTCTTGTATACTATCATTCATTTATTGTATTCATTTTTCTGATCACTAAAGATTCTGGTTTTCTCATCAGCCAAATACTTTCCTTGAACAGAAACCTTTCTTTTCCGGGTAAAATGAAGGATCAAAGCCAAAACCCAATAGTTTCGATGTCGAGACTCCTCAGTGCTCAGCTACACCTAATTCATCTTCTCTCCTACTTCCTCCTCTTTGCTTGTGGAATCACAATCGGAGTGATACTTAGCTTCTACCTCACAAACCTCTCATTTAGTCTTCGATCTTCACCACCATCAATAATATCGACATCAAATAGTAGTACAAGTCGTGTCGGGTTGAACGAGTATATGAAGGTGCCCAGTGTTGTAATGCATGGTATGGAAGATGAAGAATTGCTTTGGAGAGCTTCAATGGCTCCAAGAATTAGTACATATCCATTTCAACGTGTGCCTAAAGTTGCATTCATGTTCTTGACTAAAGGGCCGGTCTATTTTGCTCCTCTTTGGGAAAAATTCTTCAAAGGGCACCAAGGATTGTACTCTATTTATGTTCATTCTAATCCTTGTTATAATCTTTCCCACCCTGAAAGCCCTGTTTTTAATGAAAGAAGAATCCCAAGCAAGGTAGGTGCTTGTTTTTTTGTTTTTTGTTTTCCCTTGTTATTTTTATTGAACCGAGGTTTACGCCCACAAAATCCGATTCGGGTTGTCAAAACTTTTTCTAAGGGTTAATCATCCTGAATGAATGTTCTGTTTAGCTCACAAAAAACTAATTGAAAATATGTTGAATGTTGATTGAGTTTTGTCTCTTCATGAACTTTTGCAGGCAGTTCAATGGGGAAAAGTGAACATGATTGAAGCAGAAAGACGTTTACTAGCAAACGCGCTTCTTGACATATCAAATCAACGTTTCGTACTTCTTTCAGAATCTTGCATTCCACTCTTTAACTTCTCCACCATTTACTCCTACCTCATTAACTCCCCGAAAAACTTTGTCCATCTTTTCGACGATCCTAGTCCTGTAGGCCGTGGCCGTTACAGGCGCCACATGTACCCTAAAATCAAAATCAACCAATGGCGGAAAGGCTCTCAGTGGTTCGAAATGGACCGCGGCTTAGCCCTAGACGTTGTTTCAGACCAAGTATATTTCCCAATATTTCAGGAGTATGGCAACGGCTCATGTTATGCGGATGAACATTATTTGCCTACTTTCGTGAACATCAAGTCCCTGGAGAGGAACTCTAATAGGAGTTTGACTTGGGTAGACTGGACGAGAGGTGGGCCCCACCCATATAGTTTCGGAAGGCAAGCAGCTACCATGGAGGTCCTAAACAAGTTGAGAAAATGGAAGAAATGTGTGCATAATTATAATGGGGGAAATAGTAGTAGTAATAGTAGTAGTAGTATTGGTGCAAATGGTATCTGTTTCTTGTTTGCTAGAAAGTTTGCTCCTTCTTCCTTGGATAGGTTGCTTAAGTTTGCACCAAAAGTCATGAAATTCTGATCTCACTGGTTTTGTTTCGGAAAGTTACAAGTTTACACGCCCAATAAGCTAATAATCCCATTGGTTTCTGCAGCTTGTAATTTAAATATCCGATTCTTCGTAAAAATTTGTAATTTTAAATATAATTTTAATATATATATTATAAATTCTGTAAATGGTCAAACTCCAAATGGATGTAGCATAACAAAAAGTTTTAAGTAATGAGGTAAGGCATAGTTGAAGAGGATGTCATAAAACTCACTAATTTCTAAATTTCTTCAAATTTGAAGAAAAACACAACAATCTAAACCAGCCCATAATATACAACTAATCTAAATCTAAATATATTAATAGTCCATGCACTCAAAAATAAAAAATAAATAAATAAAACATACAAAATTGAAGTCATCACTGATCACTATCGGGCTCCGCACGACGCGTGTCATCTGACATGGACGGCGAATCAGACATCGAGACAACCCCATCTGTCTCGAGACTCTCGACACCGCGAATCTCCTCGATCATCTTGACCACCTGGCTCATTCTTGGCCGTTGATCAGGACTAACAGAAGTACAAGTCATAGCTATTTGCAACATCCTCACCATCTCCTCCTCAATATCCCTATACCTCATCAACTCCAAATCGAAAACCTCAGCCGTCCATTCCTCTCTGACCACGGACTGTACCCACCTAGGTAGGTCCACGACCCCACCACCATACCCGTTCCCTGCCCCGCCATTATCCACATCGGAAGGGCACTTCCCCGTCAGTATCTCCAACAGGAGAACACCAAAAGAGTACACGTCGGATTTCTGAGTCAGCTTTCGACCGTCAGATGACTCGGGAGCACGGTAGCCACTGGATCGTGGGGAGGAGGAGGTTGGGTGGGAAAAAGTAGATAGTCCGAAGTCGGATACTCGGGCATTGCCCACTCGGTCAAGGAGGATGTTCGTGGATTTGATGTTACCGTGGGTGAGTTTAAGGGACTTGCATGAGTTGTGGATAAAAGATAAGCCTTGAGCCGCTCCAGATGCGATTCTAAGCCGAGTTGTCCAATCCAGTGGGGTTCTTCCTGGGCCTCGGTTACCTATCAGATCAACCGTTAAAGAAAATCAATTCTCCTTGTAATTACGTTTTTGACCTCAGTGATGCCCTTAACGTTGCTTAGTGCTTACTCAAGTTACAAACAAAAGCGGCAAATAGTGACATTCATGAGAACGCAGAATTAAAATTTCGATAAATTAGTATTATTAAAATTTTATTTAAAAAATTTATTAATTTACGAAATATTAAATTATAAAAAATATTTAACATATTATTTTTTGATTTTGAGTAAAAAAAATATTTTTAATTAAATTTATTAATTTATTAAATATTTATTATAAAAACAGAAAAAATATTAAAATTAATTTGATTAAAATTAAAAGTATGGCAGTTGCTTAACAGTCTGGATTTCACAGTTCCCAAAACAGTAATTAAAGCTGTAAGAAGCAGACTCTTGCGCTTTGTCTGTAAATGATCAGAAATGCTCTTAAGTCTCTAATAAATAATAATAAAGCTCAAGTTTGACCCCCCCAAAAAGAAAAAGCTTTAACATTTTGACCCCTATAGTCTAATATCATACACGCTTCCCAGAAGTGGGATAGTAGTGGGTCCCATTGCAACCAATCAGATAATTAATAAATCAAAATAACTTGCAAAAAATTCCCCTTTCGTCAAAAGAATTTCTTCATGAAATAAAAAATGAGTAGTTTACATTTAATTAAAACTATATAATAATATAATATTAAAGCAAATAGAAACCAAAACCCAGAACCGGATTTGATTCCTTGGACTTGGATGGAGACCAGTCCCTCCTAAATAAAACAAGGGACAGAAAAAAAGAAAGACCTTCACTTTCCCTTAAGCTGTTAAAAACGACAAAAGCATCATTAAACAAACCCCTCCATTTGTTTGATTTGCTTTGGATCATTATGTCTAGAGCAGGTTGACAATGAAGTAACAGAGTCATGCATCAATAATCCGCAGCAAGCAAAAACACATGCATTAATTAAAAAAAAAAAGGTTGAAATACGGTAAACCGTCTGTTTGGCTGCTGAGAAAATGTGGGGAAAGAAAATATATGCAGATACTCATTATCTCGGCAACCATACACATGCTGAACAGTAAAAGAAATTGTAAAACGGAAGAAGTAAGAACAATTAGTTAACGTACCGTGAAGAAGCCAGAACAAGCTTCCATTAGGCATGAACTCATAGACCAAAAGCTTCTCTTCTCGGGCAAAATAATAAGCTCTAAAGCTAACAATATTCTGATGGTTCAATTTGCCTAAAACCTCCATATGCTGTTCAAAATCTCTCTTCCCACCAATCTGGGCATCTTTCAATCTCTTAACTGCCACCACATTCCCATCGTCCAGCACCGCCTTATACGCCGTCCCAAACCCGCCTTTACCGAGCATCTCAGCTGAGGCTCGAAGCAAGTCCTCCAGCTCGAACCTCTTCACCCCCTCGAAGAACACCATCTGACCCCGGTCAAACCCCGGCTGGGTCCCGCCATACGGGCTCGACGAGTAGACGATCTTCTCGCTCTGGGAGAGTGGCTTCAACGTGGGGCCCTTGTCGTGGGGCCCACTCTTGGTGGTGGAGTTTTTCCAAAAGTAGCAGTAGAGAAGAAGAGAGACGACCACGAGGACTAATATATCGCCGAGGATTATGGCGATCAGGGCTAGAGGGGTGATCTTTGCGGACGTATTATGCTGACGTGGACTCGACGGTTTTTTTGGTGATGTGATGGAAGGGAGTGAGCTTGGAGAAGATGCTACGACAGGTGAAGCTATAGCTACTCCGTCGGATCCGGGCTTAGTCGGGTCAATTCCTAGGCTTTTGCAGGCGGGTAAGGGGGACCCGCAGAGGTCCGGATTTTGCCCGAAAGATGAGTCGGAAAAACCAGATAGGGACTTAGGGATTTGACCGGAGAGGCGGTTTCCGGTCACATTGAGGTCTTGAAGGTTCGGGAAGTTGAGGTTTGATATTGGACCAGTGAACCGGTTCGATTCGAGCCGAAGGGTGAGGAGGTGAGTCAAACGGTTGACCGTGACAGGAATCTCGCCGGAGAAGTTGTTGTAGGATAGATCGAGACGGTAGAGACGGAAGAAGGAAGTGACGGTGGCCGGAAAATCGCCGGAAAAGTCGTTGTGGGAGAGGAACAAGAGCTTTAAGGCTGTGAAGTTGGAGAGATCCGGAATGGGTCCAGAGTGTTTGTTGTTCTTGAGGCTTAAGGCCCGAAGCTGAGTTAGAGATGTAAGCGGTTCGATTGAGCCGGTTAAGCCGAGGTTTTCGAGGACGAGTCTGGAGACTCGGTTTCTCAGACAGGTCACTCCGGTCCAGGTGCATGGGTCGGAGGTTGAGTTCCAGGCGGTGAGCTTTTTGTTTGCGTCGGAAGATACTCTGAACGCCATTAATGGCTGGAAATCTGGATGAGAAGAAGAAGAAGAAGGAGCTGCTTGGAGGGGGCAGAAATGGAGGAAAAGTAAAGCGAAAACGAAATTTGTGAAGATGAGAAGAACAGGTTTTGACATTGTTACTCTGCAAAGAGAGAGCAGAAGAAGAAGAGTCTGATAGAGAAAATTGGGAAATGTGTACGTCTGAGAGAGAGAGACCTGGTTGTAACGGCACAGAAATGGCCAGTGGTCGACGACAGTGGTAAAGGCGTAATTAATTGGAGATTAAATGGGGCTTCCGGTAAATTAGACGAGTATGGGAGCTGAGAAGATTTTAATGAGTTAGTGAAGAGTAATTTTTTTATAAAATATCATTTTTTTAATATTTATTTTATTAAATAATTTTCTTCTTAAATTTTTTATTATATAACTTTAAAAATAAATATGAATAAATAAGTAAAGTAATTTTAAGAAATAAATATTAAATAAATATAAATATTAAATGATCTAATTGTCTTATATTTATTTCTTTCTTTTATCTCAAGAGCTATTGATAGGTTAAATTGATTTGGAGAATAATGAAAAATAAAAAATAAAGAGTAATTTATTTTCATATGTCTATTAATGGAGGATGATGAAGAACGTCAATTCAGAGAATGAAAAAAATGAAAGAAAAAAAGACCATGGTTTTGGTCTAATTATAAATGCTATAAAATTATTTTTAAAAAATTATATCATAAATTAAATTCTTAAATCTTTTTATAAAATATAAGAATATCTCAATCAGAATTACATAATCCGAAATAAAACTCTTGAAATTAATTGGTTTTAGATAGAAATTATGATTTCATATTGAATATTCATACTGAAATCTTTATCCAATAATTTTGGACTATTTCTATATATTATAAAATCAATAAATATATATATCATAAAAATAGACAATTCTAACTTTGTATAAATTTTATGAATATCTCAATCATAATTATATAACTCAAGATAAAAATTATTGAAGTTAACTAATTTCGGACCGAAATTATAATTTTGGATTGAATATTCATATCAAAATTTGTGTCCAATAATTTTAGATTGATTTCAGATGTTATAAAATTATATATATATATATATATATCATAAAAACAGACTCTTATTTTCATTAATTCTAAGAAGATTTCAGTCGAAATTATATAATCCGAGATAAAAAATTTTAAAGTTGATTCGTTTTGAACTAAAATCACGATTTCGAAATGAACATTCAGATCAAAATCTTTGTCTAATAATTTTGAATTGGTTTCGGATGTTAGGAAATTATAGAAAAAATATGTCATAAAAGTAGACTCTTATAGCTTTCCATAAAGTTTAGAAACACTTCAATCAAATTTGTATAACCTAAGATCAAAATTCTTGCAATTGAATGGTTACAGACTGAAATCATGATTTCAAACTGACATTCAAACCGAAATTTTTGTTCCATAATTTTGGACTGTTTTCAGATGTTATAAAATCATTAAAAAATATATATCATAAAAATAAACTCTTATAAGTTTATAAACACCTCAATCGGAACTATATAACCTAAGATAAAAATATTAAAATTGACTGGTTTCAAACCAAAATCATGATTTCGAACTGAATATTAAATCTTCATATTGAAACATGTCTATAACTTTTAATTAGTTCAAGATAATATACAATTATAAAAATATATATATCATAAAAATAAACTTTTATAGCTTTCCATAAATTTTATGAACACCTTAATGAGAGTTATATAACCCGAGATAAAAATTCTTGAAATTAACTAGTTCTAGACCGAAATCATGATTTTGGACTGAAGATTTAGACCAAAAGCTTTATTTAATAATTTTGGACTAGTTCCAAATGCTATAAAATTATAAAAAAAATATATTATCAAAATAGACTCTTGTAGCTTTTCATAGAGTTTAGGAACACCTCAATTGGAGTTAACCTGAGATAAAAATTCTTGAAGTGACTAGTTACGAATATAAATCATGATGTTCAAACTGAAATCTTTATCCAACAATTTTGGACTGGTTCCAATTATTATAAAATCATAAAAAAAATATATTATAAAAATAAACTGTTATATCTTTCCATAAAATTTATGAACATCTCAATCGGAGTTATATAATCCGAGATAAATTTTTTTGAAATTAACTAGTTCCAAACCTAACCCATGATTTTGGATTGAACATTTAGAACGAAATGTTTGTCTAACAATTTTAGATTGGTTCCAAGTGTTATAAAATTATTAAAAATATATATATATATTATAAAAATAAACTCTTATATCTTTCCATATAATTTGGGAACAACTCAGTCGAAATTATATAATATGAGATAAAAAATTATTGAAATTGATTGGTTCTGTACCAAAATCTTCATCCAATAATTTTGGACTGGTTTTAAATGTTATAAAATTATTAAAAAAATATATTATAAAAATAGTCTTTTATAGCTTTTCATAAAGTTCCGAAATAACTTAATCTGAATTATATAATTTGAGATAAAAAATTCTTGAAATTAGCTAATTCCGGACTTAAATCATGATGTTTATATAGAAATCTTTATCTGAAACCAGTCAACTTTAAAAAAAATTATTTCTAATTATATAACTCAGATTAAGATGTTTCTGAATTATATAAAAAAATATAAGAATCTATTTTTATAATATATATTTTTATATAATTTTATAATATCTAAAACTAGTTCAAAATTATTAGACAAAAAATTCGATCTGAAAAATAATAAATTTAATACTAAAATGCCCTTCTCCCTCTCCTTTTCTTCTTTTTTTTTTCCTCTTCATTATCTTCTACAATCTCTCTCATTTTTCTCTGATTTTCATCTCTTTCTCTTCTCCTTTCATTTTCATCTCTCTCTCATTCACGAATCCTCCCTCTTCGGTGCGTTCTCCCCCTGCCATCGCCTCTGTGATCCAAAATCGGTTTCATCAAAGCTTGGATTTAGGTTGTTCCTCCCTTTCACTTTTATTTTATATTTTTGTTTTTTCATACCTGATTACGAACCTAGAGATCTTAGTCTAAGATTTCGATTCAGGATCACAGATCATGATCTTGATTTGAAATCTCAAACCAAGATCTTGATATGAAATTTTGGACCAAAACCAAGATCTTGATATGAAATTTCGGACCAAGATCATGAATCAAGATATTGGAAAGGGATTGAAGACAAAGAGAAATTAGGAACCTCGTACATCCAAATTAAAAAATAGGGTCATTTACCAAAAAATTTCAAATCTAATCTATCCTTTACAATATTATTTGACATAAGACTATCTACCTAACATTCCCTCTAATTTTCCCCTCACCGTCCAAGACTTCAAATTGGTTACAGAAAGCAAAATCACATTCAGGTAAAGAAAGGAGGCAAACAAACAAAAATGCTGCTAAATCTAAAGCCATGAAAATTTTTGTACTTTTCTTCCTTACGGCCGTGAATAATTTTGCTTTCTCAAATCTGGACCTGAGAAAAATAAAAGTAGAATACAAAAAATCAAGAGTTATTACCATTCATCTTCTGGAATATAAACACACCAAAAGGGACGAAATGGAAAATGGAGAGATGGGACTAGAAATAAGGTGAAGCGAAGATGGAGATAGCGCCTAGCTAGGGAGTGAAAACAAATAGGGGAGAGAGAGGTGAAATTGACCTATTCAAACCACAGCGAGAGAGCTGATAAGAGTATTTTATCGTACCTGGTGCATGGCAGGATTCGTGGCTACTGCCACCTGCTAGCAGCGGTGGAAATAAAGAAGCTCCGACGAGATAGCATAGTAGTCGTAAAAAATTAAGAGATCGTTTGGCTACCTATTTAAAAAAAATATATTTTTGATCTATAATTATTTTCTAATAATTATAAAAGAAATATCTCTAAATTATAAATAATATTATTTTTATTCTTCCAGAAAAAGAAGAAAAAAAAACCTTCAAGCTTCGAGCTCCAAATATGGCAATGGAGGTGGAACTACTACAATGGAGGTTTTATTTTTTGGAGCTCCTGCCATCGCCTCCGCAATCCGAAATCGATTCCATTGAAACTTAGATCTAGATTGCTCCTCCCCTTCGTTTCCCCCATTTTTTTTTCATATCTAATTACGGATCTATAAATTTTAGTCCAATAATTCGATCCAGAATCACGGACTAAAATAATGGACTAAGATCTTGGTCATTTCAGACCAAAATATGGAGCAAGATCATGTTCGAGACTAGGCAGGGGAATCTTATTCGTTACGAATCGTCAACTAGTACTACTTCTCACGTACCCGACACACTGCAAACATGTGATTGTCAACGCCAGGCCTACGTCAACCAAGCCTTATCATCTTATACCGATTACTTATTGCAGAAAATCCACACCCGGGCCACATCCGACCTCGGAGGCCGATAGAGGTGGCAAAATATGTTGCATTGATATGAGCATGCATAATATATAATATAATAAAAGTATAATATAAGTATGAGCACAAATTAAAAATACCTCTTAATTTCAATGATTTTTTATTTGTAAATTATTTTATATATTAAAATAATTTAATTAATATAAAATTTTATTTAATTAAATAATATTATTTATAATTTAAATATTAATAGTATAAAATTTAAATTTATTAAATAATAATTAATTATTTATTTATTTTAATAATATTAATTTTTAATATATTAACAATCACATTTTTTTAATTAAATTTAATCATTACTTATTTTATAGACTAACAGTTATAGTACTCGACAAATCAAATATCTCATCGACCCGTCAAATATCATAACTACTACCCTGTTAGTTTATGTGACTATAAAATAAGTAATGATTGAGTCTAATTTATGAATATCTGATTCAAAAAAATGAGATTGTTAAAAAAATGGGCCCAAAGGTCGAGCACGGGACGGCGCGGGCTCATGGGCCAGACACGACACGTGTGTGCCCCATTATTGTATATGTGCTCCTATTTTTAGGCACAAACATGAGCATGGATATGACACGGGTCAATTCGTACAGGATACAGTATGACATAATCCATATTGTACTCAAGTCGGGACATGCCGGCATGAATTGACATCTCTAGAGACCGGTTTTGGAACTAGAAGGGCAAAGCACTACTTTATGATTGGATTACGGATATAAAATTATGTAGTATAAAAATCTGATAGCAAAAGCAAACCGTTGTAAGAGCCCCGGATGCGTAAACACATGTTGGTGAGGAGGTAGTTGTCAGCATCAAGCTTCAAGATATTTTGGGCATACAACAAGCAGAGAAAAACAAGAATTAAGATGGCGAAGGAAAAGAGAACGGGCGACCTTATGCATCCTCTTATCAAGATTCAGAAAGTTCCAATTTTCTGTAGTAAGCCGCTTTAAACAAGTAATGTGAATCTGGATTATACATGATTGGAGGAGATACTCGCTAGATATTCCGGTGGTAATATGAGCCACGTCATTACAAAATGATGACGTGGCAAATTCCTGCCGGAAGTAAATACTCCCTGAGTCCCCAAAAAGACCTCTCTTCACTTTAGATGCGAAAAACAAATAAACTGCTATTTAGCCATTCATTTCTTACTGAAAATTCTAAAGATTCATTTTACAATACTAGCACATTCTTCATGTATACATACATATAGTGCATCGTTCCAGTCAACCAGATCCACAACAGATGCTTGGCCCTATGAAAGTGAAGATTATAAAAGAATTGAATGAAGCGGAGTTAACAAAGAATGAGGTGGTAAACAGTAAAAACGGAGCTTTAAACCACTTTGACCCCGCTTGGGCGTTTTCCTTCCATGGCATCCTTCTTGTTCCTGCAATCCGTACAAAGGAACGGTCCTTGCCACGGCTTTGAACTCATTGAGAAGATGGAACCCGCATGGACCGAGATGCCCTCGCTCGGAGCAAGGTCTACTTGGCACACAGCACAAACAAACAGTCCAGAAGTTGACTGCCCGGTAAATTCATCACTTCCAAGCCTAGCAACACATTTAAAACGTAGCTAGTGTAAGGAAAAAGGGCTAAAATGGTAATCCTCATTTTTCCGTCAAAAGAAGGCACAATACAAGACCAACCTTTCCGCAAGCATTGCCGAGCCTTCTTCGAATAACTCCTCTACTATCCCTACAGCTGAAAGCTTATTAGCAGAATCACAAGATTTTTTGCGGGAAAACAGGGCTTTAAGTCTGTTGGGCTTTTTTGGAGGGGGCGAAGGAGGCTGCTGAGGTGGAATTTCAGGCGGGATTATGTCAACAACTATGCAGGTTGTGTCGTCCTTTAATCCTCTTGACCTTAGTGCTTCCTAAAACAAACAAACATCCCAATCAGTCAAAACTGGACGGTATATAAGGAGAGAGAAACTAAAACCACAAGATAAGAAAATCAAATAAATTATAGCTTGCCTTGACAACTTGTCTAGCAGCAAGTTCTGCTGGTAAACCACGGCAGGATTTTGCGGCCATTTCCGAGGGTAGTGCGTCCCAAATGCCATCAGAAGCGATTATAAGCCTTCCTCCATTGTTTGATAGCTATATTTTAAATACAAATTAATAATATTAATAATTTATACAGAAAAGAGAACATTTATAGAATCATTAAGATCAAAAGTATGGATACCTTGACTTGTTTAACATAGGGTATTGGAACGATGAACTCTCCAACATCCATATCCCCTATGGATCTAGAAAGGCATAAACCCCCTGGCCAACATCGTAGAGGACCGATCTGTAAATAAGCAGCCCACGTTAAATAAATAAAAAATATTCTGCGCTATTTTCAATAATTCTATCAATGGCTATAAATGGTCTCACCTCTGCACCGCCCACAATGCTAAGCCTTCCAACTTCCCCTCCGCTTGCAGTAACCCGTTCCCTCCTTCAATTTCATTAACAACCAATTTCTTATTTAGCAAGTATGTCTAGGAAAAAGCTTAAGAAATATCAACTTTAGGATAGAAAAGAACTCACTCCTCAGCATTTTCTTCAAGTCTATGATCAACTGTTAAAGTGGAAACAGCACCACCTTGAATATCTAAGATACAACGAGAATCTCCAACTGATGCTACTGTAACAGTCCATCCATCAACTATTACAAATGTTGCTGTGGTTCCAGAAGTTTCTCCTAAAGAGAGAAAATAAATAAATAAATAAAAAGCATAAGGATCTTCATCTGGTTCTTCCAGTTTGAACCACCATTTCGTCTCATAACCTTACCCAAATTGCAAACCCTATTTTGTCTCTCAACCTAGCCAAATACATTTTTCCCAAACTCCAGTTTGAAAGTTTAACCAAGATTTGTACCTCTGCTCTGAAATTCCTTGTCAGTTTTCACAAATCCGGCAACCAATGCTCGAGGTAAGGCTTGCAGCCACTCCTCCCTTCCAAGGTCACGAGGAGTAGCTCCGAGTACATGACTCAACAAATTTTCCCGGGTAAAAGCAGCCGCAGCTTTCCCATTATGCCCATCAAATATCTACACAAATCAAAACCCAACTATCACAAAACAGCTTATGAAAAGAAAAAAGAACAAAAACCTTTTTGCAAACAATCTATTATACAACCTAGCAAAGTGAAGTTAAAATTCACATATCAAAGAGAGAGGGGGGCCAAAGAGTACCGCAAATATGCAAAAGCTGGATGAAGAATTTCCAGGAACCCTTAGACAATCAGTTTTAACGAGGAAATAATCCTCGCCTTTCTTAGACTGAGCAGCACTACCATATCTTACAGTGGGCTTCTCCATCCTCTCAGACTTCATCTCTTTACTAATCAAAGCAGCAAGAGGTACCAGATTATGATGACGCCGCCCTCCTTCTCTCGACCCCATTTACCGCACAAGAAACAAGCCCTGGCCTTAGGCCCAGAACCTTCCAATTATACTCTTCCAATATAACACTTTTGACTACCTGAATATCCTTACGATCCTATTAAAGTGTACAAATCTGAGGGATTTAATTTCCAAAGGTAACCAATTAATGATATTTCTGCTAAGGAAAACAACAAGTCTAAGCAAATATCGTTATATGCTTTGTTGGTAGCTCAGAAAACGAGAAAGAAAAGAAATTGATAAGTCAAAACAAAGCAAGAGAGGACAAATTAAGCTATAGTTACTCAATTCTGGGGTTATCAAGAAGACCCAGAAGACTGTTTTAGTTAAATTCTGGACAAATTTATCAGGAAACAAACAGAGGACAAGGAATCGAACAGGACAGGGAAATGTGAATACCTAGGAGATTGTCTCTGATCCTTTTTTCAGGAAGTAGAAAATGTAGATCGGATTGCGACAGTAAGCAACCTCAGAAGAAGGAGAAGTAGAAGCAACGAAGGACAATGGAAAATCAACACGGAGAGGAACGTGTGTTGATGAAAAGGTATGAACTGTAAAACCCAGTAATCTAAAACCCAGAAAAAAAAAATCAAAATCAAAATCAAAACATCAAAAAGGAAACAATAATAACAAATTTCTAAGCAATAAAATAAGGGACTGAAATTGTGGAGAACCTCGGACAGCTAAGACACCATTTTTTTTATTTTTTATTTCCTCTATCAAACACAACGTAATTACAACAAAAAAAAAAGGAATTCAACTTTCTTGTGGACGAGAAAATAAAGATTCTTCTTCTTTTCCAGGAAATGATTACGAAAAAAAAAATCTAATTGGAAGAAGAAAATGTGAGAGGAAGGTGGCTTTGGTCACCTTGTAGTAGCAATCTGTCGCCAAAAAAACACGTCCAGCTCTTTGTTGTAAAGTCGGTTCCCCTTAGAGGCATTTTCTTATAGTTTCTCTTTCTCGAGAGAGAGAGAGAAATGGAGGTCTTTTTTTCCGGGAAAATTTCTAACTCCACTCAATCGTCAAAGAAAAAGTTTAAATATTGCTGCATTTTAATTAACATTTATTTATTTATTTATTTTTGTTTACCTGACAGATCTACAACTACCAGACTCATTTCCCAGCGAAATATATATTCTTTAATTAATTAATTAATTTAATAAAGAAAAGAGAGTGCATAGACAGAGTTAAGTGTATAGACTAAGGCCGCCGGGACAGCTTTAATTTTATTAAAATTAAAAATTAATTTAAATATTTATAGATAAATTTCTAAATATATTTTTTAAATATTACAAAAAATAAAATTTGATCTATAATTATTAAAAAAATTATAAATTAGTCCCTAAATTCTTATTTAAAAATATTTTTATGCACCATAAATTTTATATAATAATTTATGTCCTAAAATTTCTTCTTGATTCTACCTCTGGACATAATAGCATCATGGAAGCGCATTTGGTGCTATTTGTAGAATGAGGCATCATCAATTCATCACATACATACATATATTTATTATGAAAATGACTTTAGTATAATCTCATACTATACCCATATGTCATATAATATCATACTATATGGCATGTGCATGTATACATGGTCCTATTTCTCATTTGCTTTTTGCTTCAAATTTTAATACAATAAAAATCCAATATAACATTAACAATGATGCATACTTACAAACACAAACAATATTGAGAAAGTTTTAAGGTAAATTTGTAAAAGGTCTCATAGTCACTCACTGCTGCCATGTGAGCAGGATGGGAGAATGGGCCTTTCTTGGGCCCTACTTTGAAGAAAAAGACAAACTGACCTAAACCGTTTCCAGCTTGGGCCCAGTTACCGAGAGGACAACGCATCATGCCCACTACTACCGACTAAACCAATCCTAACTCAAATGAGTTTTTTTAACTAACCAAATATGAAACAAGAATTGGAGGAATTCGAGTAGATTAAAATTTAAAGGGAAAATTAGGATAACTGCTTGAAAGAATAATTATAATAAATATTTTATTTAAAATTTTAATTATAATAAATTAATAATTTTATATAAAAATATATTTTAAATAATATATATATACACTCAAAAAAAAATATTTTTACATTGTTAAATTAATTTATTATTTTAAATCAAATTTTCATTTCTATTCATCATTTCTTTATCAATCACTTCGCTACCAGTAATTATTTTACAAATATTCTGCAAAATGTAAATTAGATAAATTAAAATTATATATATATATATATATATATTTTAAAATTATTTCGAATCAATTTTTAAATCTCAATTGATATAAAAATAATAACGGTGGAAGTTAAAAATACAAAAATAAATATTAATTGTATAAAGACGAACATAAGATTTCTTTAGCTTGTCCAATTTAAAATATTCCGGCAATAGTAGTCGGGACCGGTGGTGGCAAAAATATTGGTGAAAGTGGTGGTGAAAGAATTAAGAGAGAGAAAATATATTTTAAGTAATAAAATTAGTTAAATAATATAAAGTAAAAATTTGAGGAAAAAAACATAATTTATGGTAAACTTTAATATTTTAAATAATTCAGGATTCAAAGTTTATTATAATTAAAATTTTATATAGAATTTTTATTATAATTATACAAATTTAATATATTTATTATAATTATTTTAAATATAATTATAGTTTCCCCAAAATGTAATTAATTTATTTAGTTAGGTTTTCGTAATCAGCTCAAATGAAAATGAGAAGAGTTGGGCCAGAGATTAGTTAAGTTGATAGGCCTCCCATTAGCCATTAGCCATTAGGACACGGATCTAAAACGTTTCAAGCCATCTGTTCTATTGAGCCCATTAGGCCCACACTAGTGGTGGGTCTACCAGGCCCAGTTCTTTGGTTTTCTAACAGGTGCTTCCATTCTCTGTTTCTTTCTTTCCCTCGATTCCACAAACCGTTGATGAGGAAATTACAGAGAAACTCTGCATTTTCAACACGAAGCTCGGTCAGAATCCAGTTCGGCCCTTTCAACTTCTACTCTCAGAAGAGATGGAGAAATCCAGTAGTTACAGCTCAAACCCGGTTAGAAGACAGAACAAGAGATTCCAATTTAGACAAACTCGCCACCCACATTCGAAAATTAACCATCGTCCGCCACCTCCACCAACTCATGTCAGCCCGGAAGCGCGGCCGGTTTGTCTCTGTTCAGTTCATGTCACGGTGGCGAAATATAGTGGGAATGAACGTGGGCGTGGGTGAGTTTATCCATAATGCACCCCACATATTCGACGTATTTACTCACCCAACTGGGAGAAATTTATGCTGCAGAATCTCACAGAAAATGAGAGACTTGGTTGAAGAGGAGGAGCTTACTATGAGAAAATGCGAATGGGATGCTGTTTTGCGTTTGAAGAAGCTGCTTATGATGTCGAAAAGTGGTACTCTTCATGTCCATGCTTTGAGGTTAATTAGAAGGGAATTGGGTTTGCCTGAAGATTTCCGGGAGTCGATTCTGGCTAAGTACTCTTCTGATTTTAAGCTGATTGATTTACAGATAGTTGAATTGGTTGATAAAGATGAGGAATTGGGTGCAGCGAAAATAGAGAAATGGAGGGAGAGAGAGTATACTGAGAAGTGGTTGAGTGAGTTTGAGAGTAAGTACGCATTCCCCATTAATTTCCCAACAGGGTTTAGAATTGAAGGAGGGTATAGAGAAAAGCTGAGGAATTGGCAAAGACTTCCTTATGTAAAGCCTTATGCGAGGAAAGAGGTTAATTGGATTAGAACTTGTGGAGGAACAGAGCGGTACGAGAAGCGAGCTGTAGGTGTTCTTCATGAGCTTTTGAGCTTGACAGTGGAGAAAATGGTTGAGGTGGAGAGATTGGCCCATTTCAGGAGGGACTTTGGTATTGAAGTTAATGTGAGGGAACTCCTGTTAAAGCATCCGGGTATATTTTATATATCTACAAAGGGCAGTACCCAAAGGGTTTTTCTCATAGAGGCGTATGGTAAAGGGTGCTTGACCGAGTCTAATCCGGTATATGTTGTGCGGAGAAAAATGTTGGATCTTGTTTTGTTAGGGCGTAGACATACTAGAGAACTTCAAGGTTTGAAGGCGATAAAAGATGAGAGTGATAATGTGGTTGTGAAAAAAGAATGGGAAGGTAAAAGGGATGAAGATTGGGTTGTTCCAATATTAGAAGCTTTTGATGGGAGAGAAAAATGACTAATTTTGTTGAGTGAAATGGTGATTTCTGGGAATTTATATTGGAAATATGTAAGATGGAAGAGAACTATAGTTGTGATGAGTTTATTTGACTGAACTATGAGTTTACATTTGAGTGCTAGTATACAGAGAGTGAAGAATACAAAAGGTAAGAGTTGGTGGAGTAGCTTTCCATTGCAATGGATCTGATGACAGGTATGAGTATGACCCAGTTTCCTGCCTTAAAATGTCATCTTCTCATTCCTATTTACTTGCATTCCTTAATGAACTTTGTGATTAGGCAGAAAATATTAAAACAAAATGGAAATAAGCAGTTTGGGGCATTCCGAGAATTGAACTCGGGACCTCTCGCACCCTAAGCGAGAATCATACCACTAGACCAAATGCCCATCTTATGAACTTTAAATGTAGTATATTTCTGACAAAGACTTTATATTCCTTTGTTTTAATATTGTTCCTTTTGCTTATTAGCTGTATTTGCACTTTATAGAATCCCAATCTGTCTTCTTATTGTTGTACATGTCAGTCCCCTTGTCAACTAAAAGTCTTAGCCACTGGCTCATATGTTGCAACAACTGGCATGAGCAATTGCAGGATAGAAGGATGGCTAAGTCTTACTCCACTCTGTGGCTCCATAGGGTACATCAAGTAAGCTTACTTTGCCTACCATCTTTATGAGATAAAAAGTCACAGGTTTTAGCCAACTCGTTGACTATTAGCCAGTAGGGGAAACCAATGTGGTGGTTGAAAAACTTTTACTAGTGAAAAAATTGGACCTGATCTGAGAAAAAAGAGGGGCATTCTGAGAATTGAACTCGGGACCTCTCGCACCCAAAACGAGAATCATACCACTAGACCAAATGCCCATTTAAGAAAACAAGCCTGCTTTCCTTCTATGATTCGAAATCTTGAAGCTATGTGTTCAAGGGGAAATCTTCTCTGATGCTGTTTCTTCAGCTTCTTTTTCAGGTTTCAGGCTGTGTTCAAACCAAGGGTGGAGATGGACCATATGATAGATAGCTAGATATGATATTACAAAAAATTCCCTGCTTCTGCAGCACTAATGTGAGTTCTTTTGTTTTTTTTGGTTTTTTTGGGGGGGTGGGTGGGGGGGAAATCTAATTGTTTGATGTTTTTGTCACAATCTTTTCTAGTTTGAAATACAAATATTTACTCGCAAAATAACACATTTCTCTTACCCAAGAACAGGCATCATCACTTCTCTGAAATTTCCCCTTCATGCTAAATTTTTTCTCCTAATACATGCACTAATTAGAAAATTATATGAACGTTGACACTAGAATGCCTCCGTCATACATTTTAACATGAATATTCCCCCTTTACCTTCACAACGAGCAATAGAGATATACAAATGAAAGAACTGCTGGTATGTATAGACAGACTACTCAGAAATTCAAACTTCGAGGTGCGAAAAACAATCTAACAGTCATCTATTAATCAAATATATAAAAAGGAAAACCAAGTCAACCACTAATGTTAGTTGAACTCTTGCTACTAATCCAGCTTTCTGCCACCGAAACAGGTGACAATGGATGCCCCTTATTCTTCAACAACCCAATCTCATGGCTCTTAGGTGAATTATGAATCATCTTATGATTTTCTAACTCATCATTTCCACTTTCAATTCTCTTCAGAGCCGTTAGAACCTCTTCCATATTGGGTCTTGATTCCTTGTCTTGTTGCAAGCACTGAAAAGCTAGTTGTGCTACTTCAATTATCATCCTTTGAACTTCACTATCTGAATCAAACCCTAGTCTAGGATCGACCAACTCGTCATACTTGCATTGTGAAATCTTGTCTATTGCCATGGTAGACAAATTTATCTCATGTCTATGTCTAGTTATATCAACAGCTAGCATAGAAGATATCAGCTCGATCAGTACAACTCCAAAACTGTAAACATCACTCTTAGTAGTAAGCTGGTAACACTGGTTATACTCTGGGTCCACATAACCTGGTGTCCCCTGTGGGGCCGTAGAGACATGAGTGACATTATTTGGGAACAATCTAGAAAGCCCAAAATCGGCCACTTTGACGCAGAAATTGTTGTCAAGGAGGATGTTATTAGTCTTCACATCTCTATGAATAATATCTGAAGCATGAAGGTAAGACAAGGCACTTGCCGTTTCTATGGCAATGCTCATACGAACATGCCATGTAAGCAGACTGGGGTCTGCTCTTTCACCATGAAGATGATCTGCAACTGTACCGTTAGGAATATATTCATAGACTAAGATAAGTTCATGGCTATGTCTTGAGGTACACCCATAGAGGGAGACAAGATTTTTATGATGTAAGCAAGTGAGGATTTGAATCTCATTTACGAACTGTTCTACCCTTTTCCAGTTGTGCTGGTAAAGTCGCTTGACAGCTACTTCCCGCCCATCTCTGAGTTTGCCTAATTAGGAATAAAGAGAAATGGTTTTTGAGGAATTAAAGCAACATGATTGGTAATAGGGATAGTGGAAACTGAAGGTTTTTTCTTACCATGGTATACGGTTCCGAAACCTCCATCTCCAAGTTCTCTAGCTTGATCGAAATTGTTAGTGGCTTCTTGGAGTTCTTGATAGGAGAAAACAGGGACTCCATAGCAGGCACTATCTACTTCAAATTCTGATCTTGAGTGGGTTAGAGAATTTCTTGGCCGGAAGTATGAAGTAACTCGTCTTCTTTTGTAGAAGCAGAAACTGACAACTAAACATAGAAATATTGCTGGGAGCCCAATAGCTGGAACAGAAAATTAAAAGGGAAACCAAATGGGTTAAGGTTCTAACGAAAATTGTGAAAGAAGTTGTATTTGTGAAAAACGGAAAAACAGAAAAGGGGTGGAAGAAATTAACAAGAAAAAAATGGCAAACTCCTACCTAGTGCTCTCACCAATGTCTTACGCTTTTCTTTACCTGCAGGATCATTGGTATGGTTATCTTCAAACTCAGTGATAAGAAACATAGTGGTGTTAGCGTTCATATATATTAATAGACATGTAATCATACCTTCTGGTATGGTACAATAGAATTTTCCCTGGGCATCAAGCTTACACCCTCCTCCTCTACTGTTACATAAAAAACAATCGTACAAAACGTGCAGTCCAAGATTAAATTCAGCAGTCAACTTTCCGAACAGATCATGGCTATTACTATTTTCACGTACTGGGACATGAATTATAGAGCAGTTTTCTGGCGGAGAAGGAAGTGGGGTGTTGTATAGGAGACTGTAGTAGAACTCATAACCATTGTTGCACCTTGTTGAATTCCATTCCACAGGGAAACTAGGTTTGGAAATATCAGTTTGGTTGCATTTGAACAAGGTCAGATTACTAGTATATACAGATGAGAGTGCAGTGGCCTGAGGGAGTGCCAGGGCATCTAGAACGTAACAATCATTCTCATCTATTCGCTTCTGGAGTTTTGTATCGTTAATATGGATGAATCCAGCTTGAGAAATCATATCAAGAACATACCATCTATTATCATCCTTCTCGAATTGGATTATCGGACTTTCTCCGTGTTGGCAGTTATCAATTGTGAATAAGCCGCACTCTGGGTTTGATTTGTTGTTGAAAGGGAAGGAGATTACACCGAGTTTATCGGTACAGTAGAAGGCTGGACACTTTGGATTTGATGATTTGGTTACATTTTCTGCCGAGTGAAGAAGGGCTGGATACAAGGAGAAGAAGAGGAAGAAGATTAACAAATAGGTAGATCGCATCATGGAAATTCCTTAGAAACAACAAAAATCATATGGTTTTGTAATGGATTCAAGCAACCTGTTCGTATAAAACATTCATTGATCTGTGGAGAAGAATCACCTCAGAATATATGTCTAATATCAGTATTATATATTTATTATTATTATTTCAACACGGTAATTAACTTGGAACATTGACTTTATGTAGGACTTCCAGAGTGGGGCCAAACAAAATAAGCGCCCTCTTACGATATGATATGATATGAGTACTGACAACCGAGCATTAGCGACTTTTGTATTGTAAGTGGCGTTGCCATTTCCTTTCGTTCATACCTGCCCTCTGAATCGTTGGACCCAGTCAGAATTTCAGATTGACCGACCAATTTTTCCCAAATAATTCCTTCTTTCATCCGACTTAGAAGTTTTTGTATTTATTATTTTCTTTTTCTTTTTCTTTTTTTGAGAAATTCTTACGTCTGGATTGCTAAAAACATGACAACTGGAAGTAATTTTTGCTTGTTCGACATGATTTCCATATTTGTCGAGCGATCTGGTCTATAAATTTTCTAGCCAAGCCCAAACTTGAAGATTAGTGGAGCTCTCAGGTGTCTCTATCACAATTACTAAACAATTAAACATTACGTATATGAGTGTGAAGAGGAGGGAGTACTTGGAATCTATCCAGTTCGAATTAAAATAATAATAAAAACTAAATATGTGGATATTTATTTAGCCAGTAATTCTAATTCTAATTCTGTCTAAAAATGTTTGATGTTCTTATTTGAACCTAATCTGTTTCTTGTGAAACCATATCATGGAAAATTCAATGTACCCGTAAATTCGAATGAAATTCAGTTCAATATTTTAAACTTGGAACTAGGAGCACGACAGGGCTTTCTTTGAGCTCTGATTTTGGTTGGAAGACTGTCTTAGCAGCCCTAGAAAAGTCAAAAGACCCTGCAACTTTAGGTATGGTAGAAGAAAAGCTATTCAAAGTACTAAGATGGAGCTATGAAAACATAATTTACAATAATAAATTGAGATAAATTGTGTAAGAATAAAATATTGAGACTAAATATATAAAAAATAATTAGTCTAAATTAAAAAAAAAAAAAAGTTTAAAAAATATGCGAAAAGATAAAGTCTAATTTTTATATAATTTAAGGAGTCTTAACGAATAATGATAAATTAAATAGATATTTCAAACTAAAACAGTAATTTGAGAGATTAAGTCTAATTTGAGTTGAACAGAAATTTTAAGTTTTGAATTGATTTTCACAATCGGTCTGTATACATCTTCACTTAGCTTCATCAATGTCTTCTTAGTTGTCAATGTGTCATTCAAGTGAATCAAATTTGTTTATCAACTCTCGAACCTTCCTACTATCAGTAGAATTTGCATGTTTCAATGATAGAACTGATTGAGGTTTTCATTGAGTAAGTAAGTATTAGTGGAGTTTTGCTCCTTTTTTGGTTTATTTTGTTGCTGTTTGTCCTGTTTTCGTTTGTCGGGTTGGGAGGTTTTGCTTCTTTGTCCTCCTCTTCTGTTTTTGCTCTTTTCATTTGATTTCATTTTTAATTTTGTTCTCTTGGACCTTCTTCGGCCGATGCCGATGCGTATGCTGAAGGTGGAATGAATGAGAGCTGTTATTGAAAAAGAGAAAAATGTTCTTGATTTTCAACATTAAGTTGAATTAACTTTGTCTGTTTCTTATATAGATCCACTAACCAGCAACACAAGTTTACATATTTGCTTCATTAACACTACTTAGCATATAGG
The DNA here is from genome assembly GCA_027186245.1 of Coriaria nepalensis. Taxonomy (NCBI): domain Eukaryota; kingdom Viridiplantae; phylum Streptophyta; class Magnoliopsida; order Cucurbitales; family Coriariaceae; genus Coriaria; species Coriaria nepalensis. The sequence goes on along the minus strand of CP114499.1, from coordinate 6,493,751 downwards.
CAAAATTATTTCAAGTTTTCTCTGTTTCTCTGATTATCGTCCGGAAATAGGTGAAGCTGGATGACCTGTATACTGCAACAAGCCGAACTCAATCTCCTCCGGAGAATTACGGACCACCTCTTCATAATCATTATGCAACTCTTCATTCCCACTCTCAATCTTCTTCAAAGCAAGTAGAACCTCTTCCATTGTAGGCCTTCTATCACTCTTCTTTTGCAAGCATCGAAAGGCTAACCGTGCTACTCCAATCATCATTCTTCGAGTTTCACTATCCGACTCGAATCCAAGACCCGAATCTACCAACTCACAAAACTTCCCCTTTTTAATCTTACTCAAAGCCATGTTACCCAAATTCATTTCAAAGCACGGCCTGTCTATATCAACAGCTCTCATTGATGATATCAACTCAATTAACACGACCCCAAAACTATAAACGTCACTCTTATTTGTAAGTTTGAAGTACTGGTGATACTCTGGATCAACATACCCAGGAGTCCCCTGTGGACAAGTCGAAACATGAGTGACATCATCTGGGAAAAACCTAGAAATCCCGAAATCAGCCACTTTGACGCAAAAATTGTTGTCAAGGAGGATGTTATTAGTCTTCACGTCTCTATGAATAATGTAAGAAGCATGAAGGTAAGACAGGGCACTTGCCGTTTGTATGGCAATGTTCATACGGATAGGCCAGGTCAATGCAGTGAGAAACGCGAATTTTCCATGAAGATGATCCGCAATGGTTCCATTGGGAATGAATTCGTACACTAAAAGAAGTTCATGGCTTCGTCTTGAAGTACAACCATAAAGGCATACAAGATTTTGATGGCGTAAGCGTGTGAGGATTTGGATCTCATTGATGAATTGTTTTTCGATCCATCTGCGTCGTTGAAAGAGACGCTTTACTGCTACTTCACGACCATCTCGGAGCTTCCCTAATCAGAAGTAAAACAAAATGAAAAGTGATAAAATCATACTTCTCATCCCTATAACATTTGAAAATATAAATTACACTTAATATCTAGCTAACCGAGCTGATATTTTCCGTACCATAGTAAACAGCTGCGAAACCTCCCTGTCCGAGTTTTCTAGAATTGTCGAAATTCTGAGTGGTTTGTTCGAGCTCAGTGTAGGAGAAAAGAGGGACACCATAGCAGGCACTACCCCCTTCAAAGTCTGATTCTGAAGCAGAACCGGCATGTCTCCTTCTATAATACCGAAGAACATAAAAGCAACATAATAATAGTATAGTTGGGAGCCCAATTCCAATACCTGAGAATGAATAAAAATAAGGAACAATAAGGTATTACAAGCTTCCAAACAAAATAAATATATATTCACTCTACCTAGTTCAAGTGTCAATTTGAAATGGTTGCTTGCCTCTTCCACTGGAAAATGAGTGATGAGAAACATGGTGTTGTTAGCTTTCAAATATATTAATAGACTCCATCCTCTGTATTGATAACTCTGAACAAAGTTGACCTAACTATGTAATCATACCTTCTGATATGGCACAATAGAATTTTCCCTGGGCATCAAGCTTACACCCTCCTCCTCTACTGTTACATAAAAAACAATCGTACAAAACGTGCAGTCCAAGATTAAATTCAGCAGTCAACTTTCCGAACAGATCATGGCTATTACTATTTTCACGGACTGGGACATGAATTATAGAGCAGTTTTCTGGCGGAGAAGGAAGTGGGGTGTTGTATAGGAGACTGTAGTAGAACTCATAACCATTGTTGCACCTTGTTGAATTCCATTCCACAGGGAAACTAGGTTTGGAAATATCAGTTTGGTTGCATTTGAACAAGGTCAGATTACTAGTATATACAGAAGAGAGTGCAGCGGCCTGAGGGAGCGCCAGGGCATCTAGAACGTAACAATCATTCTCATCTATTCGCTTCTGGAGTTTTGTATCGTTAATATGGATGAATCCAGCTTGAGAAATCATATCAAGAACATACCATCTATTATCATCCTTCTCTAATTGGATTATCGGACTTTCTCCGTGTTGGCAGTTATCAATTGTGAATAAGCCGCACTCTGGGTTTGATTTGTTGTTGAAAGGGAAGGAGATTACACCGAGTTTATCGGTACAGTAGAAGGCTGGACACTTTGGGTTTGATGATTTGGTTACATTTTCTGCCGAGTGAAGAAGGGCTGGATACAAGGAGAAGAAGAGGAAGAAGATTAACAAATAGGTAGATCGCATCATGGAAATTCCTTAGAAACAACAAAAATCATATGGTTTTGTAATGGATTCAAGCAATCTGTTCGTATAAAACATTCATTGTTCTGTGGAGAGTCAACTCAGAATGTGTATATCTAATATCAACACGGCAATTGACTTGGAAAATTAACTTATGCAGGACTTGCAGAGTGGGGCCAATCAAAATGCACAGCTTAATTCATTAACTTGTTTTGGGCCCCCAAAAAAAAAATCATTAACTTGTGAAATAAAGCTTAAATAATGCAACCAAATCACTAGCAAAGTACTAGAACAGGAATTACATTGAAAATCCTAAGAACAATGATAACTAGCTAATAGAATTGACCTTCTTTAACACTTACTAACAATCAAAAGCATGGGACATGTACTAAAAACCAGAAACAAATATGTCAAGCCTTCAAACAACTCCAAACTTCTTCTAACTCCACAAACTGTTCCAAGAAACCAGGAACACCAAAACAAACTTCTTCTAACTCCACAAACTTCTTGATAATGAAAACTTTTGATCCCACCAGTTGGGACTTGTGTGTCTGAAGAAGATGTAAAATATCTATCTTATGATGCATTGCTCTTTCATATAACAACGTCATGTTATTTGGTGCTGATTGGGTAAGTCTAAGGTGAATTACTATTTATGTAAATTATAATTTTTAAAACACGAATTGTAACATAATTGTGAAGTCATATTATATTTTTGAGACTTAAAACTGAAACTTAAGTTTTCACAATTGGTCTATAAGCATTTTCATTTAGCTTCATCAGTATCTTCTTGGTTTTCAACATCAAATGGAATTAACTTTGTTTGTTTCTTCTACAGTTAATATGGATCTTCTAACACCTACCATATAGGAAAAGTATATATAATTTCTGTATTTTTCCGATTATCGTCCGGAAATAGGTGAAGCTGGATGACCCGTATACATCAACAAGCCAAACTCATCCTCCTCCGGAGAATTACGGACTACCTCTTCACAATCATTCTCCAACTTTTCGTTTCCATTCTCAATCATCTTCAAAGCAACTACAACCTCTTCCATTGTAGGCCTTCTGTCTCTCTTCTTCTGCAAGCATCGAAAAGCTAACCTTGCCACTCCAATCGTCATTCTTTGAGTTTCACTATCCAACTCAAACACAAGACCTGAATCAACCAAATCGCAAAACTCCCCCTTTTCAATCTTAGTCAAAGCCATCGTAGCCAAATTATCTCATGGCACGGTCTGGTCATATCGACGGCTCTCTTTGATGACATCAGCTCAATTAGCACGACCCCAAAACTATAAACATCACTCTTAACTATAAGCTGGAAGTATTGGTGATACTCTGGATCGACATAACCAGGAGTCCCCAGTGGACAATTCAAAACATGGGTGTCATCATCCAAAAACATCCTTATAATCCCAAAATTGGCAACTTTGACAGAAAAATTGTTCTTTAAGAGGATGTTGTTAGTCTTCACGTCTCGATATATGATATCTGTGTTAGAAGGTTGAAGCTGCTCACTTATGTCTTTAATCATTCTCAGAGTTGACTTTTTCCTTGGTTATTTTGTTGGCATTGACTCTTATACCTTTAGTTAGTATGCATCATTTTGGACTTGTAGCAATTGGAATCAAGTGAATCAGAGGTGTATAGCTTGTTTTAGACCCTCTTCTAGCCGGCTGCTTAAGGATATTGTTTTGTTGCTATGCTGTCATCAATATCCTGTTTTGGAGGGAAGAATTCAGTTTGTTTCAATTTGTTATCATGTTTATAAAGTGTTGGAAGTGCACGTGAAGGCTGGATTGCATTGGAGAAGTTTTTGGGTACTTTTGCTTTTTATGGAAGCTTTAGTGCAAGGGTTGGTGAGATTGTTGTTTTTCAGCATGTTTTTCTAGTTTAGGCCACTCTTGTTGATGTATAGTTTTCCTTTAGATGTATGGGTGTTTTTATTTGAATTTATTGTTGTTGCTATTGTCTTGTACATTGGTCCAGTTGGTTGTATTAAAAGAACATTCTTCTAGTAATGAAAAGGCAGATTTTCATATTATTCCTGGCTCTCTCTCTTTTTGTCTTCCTTCTCTGTTTTTGTTCTTGTGAGCAAGGTGATTTTCACATTTCTTCTGCTTAAGTTCTAACATGGTATCGAGCACAGTTAAAGTATATCCTAATAAGCTTTCCAAATCCATTTCTACTGTCAGTTTCCAAACCACCATCAACCAATCAAAATGGCTCCTAATCAAGGTGTCAATCTGCTTTCACCACCAGTCTTCAATGGTGAAGCTTATCAACTGTGGTCAACCAAGATGACCACTTATTTGCGTGCTCATGGTCTTTGGGAGTCAGTTGAAAATGGATATGAAGCACCTGCAGAAGATGTGGACTATACCCTCGAACAAATCAGACAACATAAGATAGGCAAATAGAATAATTTCAAAGCCTTGGCCATCATTCAATCTGGGATAGAGGACAAGTTGTTCACTCGGATAGTAGGAGTAGAGTTTGCCAAAGAAGCATGGGATCTCTTGAAAACAGAATTTCAAGGATCAAAAAGGGTGAGATCTAAGTTTGATTCTAAAATAGATGCAATAGAGGAAAACAATGACTTTGGTTCCTTGACTCTTTCAAAGTTAACAGGTTCTTTGGAAGCAAATGAATCGAGACATGCTAAGAAGAGGGATGAAGAAGTAGAAAGAGTTTTTCAAGCTAAACATCAGCCTAAGCCTTGAAAGAAGTATCAAGGGAGTAGCTCATCTAGATCGAGCAGTGCTGAGTGGAAAAAGCATCCTCCTTGCTCTATCTGCAAAAGGAAGAATCACTCAGAAAATATTGCAAGCTGTTTGGTCATATAGAGAAGGATTGTAACAAGAAAAGGAATGAGAAGAACAAGGCTTGAGATGATAATGAACGAGTCAATGTAGCAGAGAAAGCTGCCAAAGAGGAATTTATGTTCATGGCAAGAGAATCTGTCAAAAGTCAATCTAAGAATAAATGTCTTACTGACAGTGGATGCACCAACCATATGACTCATGATGAGAGTTTATTCAGGGAGCTTGACACTACTTTTTCAACCACCATCATAGTTGGAAATGGAGATGCAGTCAAAGCAAAAGGTAGAGACATTGTTGCTGTCAAAACCAAGAAGGGTTCAAGGCTGGTCTCAAATGTTCTTTTAGTGCCAAGATTGCAGCACAATCTGTTGAGTGTTGGTCAACTCATGAAGAGTGGTTTCACTTTGACATTTGAAAACAACAACTGCACCATAATGGACTCTAGTAAGAATGAAGTAGCCAGGGTCCATGTTATGCAAAATAGCTTTGCTATTAAGTGGGATCATCATGTTTTAATGTGCAAATCAGATGAGTCTTGGATTTGGCACAAGAGGTTTGGTCATCCTGATCATAAGGCCTTATAGAAACTGAAAGCTATTGAGATGGTAGAAGACCTTCCAATGGTGTAGCCTCTAAACCAAACCTATGAAAGCTATCAAATGGGAAAGCTAAAAAGAAAAGCTTTTCCCAAGAACCAAGCCTACAAAACCAAAGAGAGGCTTGAACTGATACATTCTGATGTATGTGGACCAATGAGGGAAGCCTCACTCAATGGTAGTAAGTATTATGTCACCTTCATCGATGACCATTCCAGATTTTATAGGATTGCATTCAAGAAAGAGAAGTCTAAAGTATTTGGGAATTTTGTGAAGTTCAGAAAGTATGTTGAAACTTAAAGTGGGATGAAGATGAAGACGTTAAGGATAGATAATGGGGGTGAATACACTTCAACAGAATTTAAAAAATTCTATGAAGACCAAGGAATTAGACATCAACTCTCCATTCCCTGCACTCCACAGCAGAATGGAGTTTCAGAAAGGAGGAATAGAATTATTATGGAGATGGTTAGAAGTCTAATGGCAGAGAAGAAAGTCCCAAGAAGGTTTTGGGTAGAAGCAGCAAACACTGCAGTATACTTGCTCAACATCCTGCCAACCAAAGCAGTTGAAGACAAAACACCCTATGAAGCTTGGCATCTTAGAAAACCAAGTGTTTCTCATCTCAAGGTATTTGGATCAGTTTGCTTTAGTCACATATCAAAAGCTAGAAGAGACAAGTTCTCTGTCAAGGCTGAAAAGGGAATTATGATAGGGTATGAAACTGATAGTAAAGGCTATATAGTGTACATTCCCAGCAACAACAAAGCTCTATGTGCAGAGACCTCATAGTAGATGAAAATGCAATTTACAATTGGTTTGAAGAATCTAACTGTGAAGAGTTGATGGAGATTGAAGGTTATGATCAGATTCGGAATCCCTCCCTAGAATCTGATGAAGATTCAAATTCTGAACCTGTCAATCCTATGTTCAAAAATCTGAATGAAATTTACCAAGTGGCTAATGTTGCTGTGACGGAACCAAGATGTTTTGAAAAGGCTTGTGAAGATCATAATTAGAGGAAAGCCATGGAGGAGGAGTTGAGAATGGTCAATAAGAATTAAACTTGGATTATAGTCGACAAGCCGGAAAAGAAGAAAATCATTGGTTTAAAGTGGATATACAAGCTCAAACTCAATGATGATAATTCCATCAATAAACACAAAGCAAGATTGGTAGTGAAAGGGTATTCACAGTAGTATGGGGTGGATGACACAAGACACTTTTGCTTCTGTTGCCAGGTTGGATACCATAAGGCATCTTGTTGCCTTAGCTGCTGGAAGAGGCTGGTTTATACATCAACTAGATGTTAAATCAGCATTCTTAAATGGAATTCTAGAAGATGATGTATATATTGAACAACCTAAAGGTTTTGAAGTAAGGGGAAGTGAAGAGAAGGTCTATAAGTTGAAAAAAGCTCTTTATGGCCTCAAGCAGGCCCCCAAGTCTTGGTATAGCAGAATAAATGATTATTTTTACAAGTCTGATTTCAGAAGAAGTGAAAATGATCTTACCCTCTACATTAATCAATCAGGGGATTATATTATTATCATTTCATTATATGTGGATGACCTTCTAGTTACTGGTAATCAACTTAGTTCGATTGATGAAGTAAAGAAAGAAATGAAATCTGTGTTTGAAATGACTGATTTTGGCTTGATGAAGTTCTTTCTTGGAATGGAAGTGTTTCAAATGAATTTTTTTTTTTTATTTTCCAAGAGAAGTATGTGAAAGAACTACTTAAGAAGTTTAAGATGGTTGAAAGCAAAGTCATGTCTATTCTTCTATTTGCCTGTGATAAGTTTAAAAGGGACGATGACTCTAATAGGGTAGATGAGACCTTATATAGAAGCATGATTGGGGGGCTGATGTACTTAACAACCACTAGACCAGACATAATGCACTCAATGAGTCTCCTGTCAAGGTTTATGCATTGTCCTTCTTAATTGCATATGGGAAGAGCAAAAAGGGTGTTAAGATATTTGAATGGAACAATCAAGTATGAGATTCTGTTTGAAAAAGGAGAGATATCATTGGAGGGCTATGTTGATAGCGATTGGGCATGATCTATTGAGGGTTCTAAAAGCATCAGTGATTTTTATTTCTCTTTGGGGTCTGGAATTTTTTGCTGGAGCTCAAGAAAACAAAGCATTGTAGCTCAGTCCACAGCAGAGGCAAAGTATATTGTTGTTGTTGCTGCTTGCTACCATGGAGTTTGGGTGAGGAAAATCTTGAAGGACTTGGGACTGAGCAAATTAAAGCTATTGTGATCTATTGTGATAGTAATGCATTGCCAATCTGAAGAACAAGTTGCAGATGCCTTCACCAAGTCCTTGCCATCTCATAAATTCGAATTTTTCAGGTCCAAAATGGGAGTCCTAAGTAATTGCTTCAAGGAGGAGTGTTAGAAGGTTGAAGCTGCTCACTTATGCTTTTAATCATTCTAAGAGTTGACTTTTTCCTTGGTTAATTTTTTGGCGTTGACTCTTATACCTTTAGTTATTATGCATCATTTTGGACTTGTAGCAATTGAAATCAAGTGAATTAGAAGTGTGTAGCTCGTTGTAGACTCTCTTCTAGCCGGCTGCTCAAAGATGTTGTTTTGCTGCTATGCTGTCATCAATATCATGTTTTGGAGGGAAGAATTCAATTTGTTTCAATTTGTTATCATGTTTATAAAGTGTTGGAAGTGTACGTGAAGGCTGGATTGCATTGGAGAAGTTTTTGGATACTTTTGCCTCTTATGGAAGCTTTAGTGCAAGGGTTGGTGAGATTACTATTTTTCAGCCTGTTTTTCTGATTTAGGCCACTTTTATTGATGTATAGTTTTCCTTTGGATGTAGGTATTCTTATTTGCATTTATTGCTGTTGCTATTGTCTTGTACGTTGGTTGTATTAAAAGAACATTCTTCTAATAATGAAAAGACAGATTTTCATATTATTCTTGGCTCTCTCTCTTTGTGTCTTCCTTCTCTATTTTTGTTCTTGTGAGCAAGGTAATTTTCACATTTGTTCTGCTTAAGTTCTAACAATCAGAAGAATGAAGGTAAGACAATGCAGTTGTTGTTTCTATGGCGATGTTCAGACGGATAGACCAGTTCAAAGCAGTGAGAAATGTGTGTTTCCCGTGAAGATGATCCGCGACGGTCCCATTAGGAATGAATTCGTAGACTAGGAGAAGTTAGTTCATGGCTTTGTCTTGAAGTACTACCATAAATGCAGACAAGATTTTTATGGCGTAAGCGTGTGAGGATTTGAATCTCATTGATGAATTGTTTTTTCGTTCCATCTGCTTTGTTGAAAGAGGCGCTGCTTTACAGCAACTTCACGCCCATCTAGGAGCTTCCCTAATCAGAATAAAAAATCAAGTGATAAGATCATACTTTTCTGTAAAAAAACTGAATTCAAAAGCAAGATCAGAGGAAAATATTTGATTTTGAAAAATTACTTTAACGTATTAAATTATAAAATTTTACAACTTAAATAATAATTAAAAAAAAAAAAGATTACAATGCCATTTATTATATTCCTTAAATCAAATCAAATAAAATTAAAAAATAAATATTATTACACTAAACATCACAAATCATAAAAAATATAATTTCTACAGTAAAACATGCTGTAGAAGCATTCCACTATACCGTCAAGAGACATAATAGACCATCCCCATCCAAACATGGGTTGACTTATGTAAGTTTGGTTGGCTAGTTAGGACTCATGTAGGGATTTAAAGATGGGAAGGAGGAAGTGTCGTGTGGTTAGCCTTATCTCTAGCATGCATGTATAATGTGATGGGAATTTGACTAGTGGGTAGTGCTGGTTAGTTGGTTTTGAAACCTAATTACAGAGATTTTTCAAAGTAAGAACCAATCAAATACTTCTCTAGAAAAAGCAAGAAAAGAAAATAGAGCAAGTGACTCTCAGACCGTACATGCAAATCATCCATACAAAAAAAAGAGTTAACAGCACGTGACTTTTGAACTAAGACAAGTATGTCTGTATACTAACCTTCCCCTATATTATGGTTTCACCTCTACTTTATTAATGTTTTATAAAATAGAACTCTAAACTTTGTTAATTTCAGCTTTCGTCCGTCTTTATTCTTAGCCTAACTCTAATTCATATAAATAGGAACACTTTGTTTCGCAACTCAAACGTGATCTGATAATGATTGATAAGGGGAGTAGGGAAAAAGGATAAAAGGAAGTAAAAACAAACGCACGTTAGAATTACAAAGCATAAGAAAGAAAAATAAAAAAAATAAAAAGAAAAAAAAAGAGAGGTACAATTGAGTACAAAAGCCATTCCCTTTTCAAACAACTTCCCAGCATTGCATTATTTATGTAACCCTTACACAGTCAGTAACTCAGTCCCGCAACTTAAAACCGGAAGCAAGCTCGACGGATATGATGAAAGTAGACTTTCCGGCTTCTCTAAGACACTGTACATCTCCATTCATAAGCTTTACTAGTTTTCTGCTGATTAGTAGACTAATGCCCTCGTCAGATGCTTCGTCATTATTTTCAAACATCTGGTTTAGCAAGGCTTCTGGTATTCCTCCTGCATGTGTTATCCTGATTCAACAGAATAATTCCACAAAAATACACCAACCTGGTTATATTTCTTACATAATAATTTGACCATAGTGAAGAAAATAATTTGAAGTTTATACCGGAGCTCGAGGTGCACCAACTGCACAGATTCGCCGAGCTGGTTTTTGGTCAAAGTGGCCGAAATGACAAGCTGGCCTCCTACGGGTGTAAAATTCACGGATATAATTAAGAAGTCGGCTAAGATTTGTTGAAGCCTAATGCTATCACCATACAACATTTCAGTCATAGTCTCCTCTGATGTCTCGTTTTCTATCTGGATGCCCTTCGCTTCGCTTTTCATCATGGCCTGACTCATAGAAGCAATCAACACTTCATGCAAAGTAAACTGAACCATTTCCAAATCCAAGAACCTGATAAACAATCGAGAAAAAAGAAAAGGTCAACACAAAAACTTGTACAGAAATAAAATCTCAAGTCCATATAGGAACTACTTACCCATCAATGATCTTATCAAGATCTGAGTCATCAAGAACCTTGCTAAGCTGGCGCTGGCACTGTGCACTAGTATGCAGAAGCTGCTTCTGTTCAGTGTTCAACTCAGTACTCTCCATGGTTTTCTTAGAAAATATGATTCCGGATAGAGGATTCCGTAACTGTCTTTTAATATACACTAATTCTTTCAATCTCTTCATAGCAGTTTGCTTGGATAACCTATGGACATGAAGTGCTTGTTGCAGCTCTTGACTACCAAGCTGTAAGAAGCAGAAAATCCCAGTCACTACTCCCTCTCTGTCCACCTTCTTACTCACGGAGAGCAGACATTCTACATATCTCCCATTCCGCGCAAAGAACCCAAAGGGAACCTTGTCAGGATTTTGACCACTAACGGCATTGTTAAGGACAATGCCAAGATTTACAAATGATTCTTGGCTCTTTACACGACAACAAGCCTTGTTGATCCCAAAAACCTCTCCCAAGAGCATTTTGTCTATTACTTGTTCACGGGTCCATCCACTTAATCTGGTCATTGCTAGGTTCCACTCCGAGCACCAGCCAAATTCATCAGTGCCAAATATTGGGGGGATCAATGGACTCGGATTCTGTATAATAGCTCTGTAATCACCTTCGATCCGGGTGAACTTGTCCATCACAGTCTTCTGACTGGTAACATCTTGAGCCACAAAGCATACTCCCACAACGTTTTCCTGCAAGTCTCTGCTTGCACAAGCATTCACAACTAAGGATATAGGACCCAAGTCAACCCTAGACCCATGTGTTTTGATCTCAAATTGGATGTTTTGCTCCTCCTTACCTGTTAAGGCAGACACAGTATGTAAGACACATAATGAAAACATTACAATCTTCATATAACAATAAACATGCAATGGCAAATTTTTTAATGCCTGAACACACAAAAGAATAAAAAGAATTTAAAAGGATATACCTTGCAGTGCCAAGAATAACATCTTCTTGACCGTGTCTATTGAGGAATCTTCCACAAGTGTGAGCAAATGCTTTCCAATTGCTTTATCGACAGGAAGTTCAGTTAACTCAGCAATTTTCATATTCCACCCATTAACTACCCCATCTACATCAACTGCCAAAATAGGCACCGATGCTGTTTCAATCAAGCGAACCATCTCACTTGTCACTGTTTCCAACTCCTGCATCCCTTCAATTCGGAGGTCACTGAGCTTCGCATGAATAGCTTTGCCGTTTGAATCAACCTTATCCACATCTTTGAATGTATTCCTAAGAATAAGCTGCAAAGAATGTATTGCATCCATTTCAGAGTCCTTCCAAGGTAAACTCCGTGTCTTGACTACTTCAAGGAACGCCTTGAAAGACGACCTTGGGTGCATCTTATTTCCATTATCCCTTTTCCCAGGCTCATGCCTTGCACCACCCCACTTGATTTCTGTAGCAGTGTGGGACCGGAACCAGAAAATCATGTCGTTAGCAGTTATCCTGACAGCAGCCATTCCACATACTACATCACCAAGTGCAAGAGCCCCTGGATAACCCGCATCAAACAAGCTATCTGTACTCAATCCAGTTGAATCCATATGGTACTTAGCAAACCATGAGGCAATATCTTGCAGCTGAAAATCACTAGGAGTAATCCCCAGTTTCCATATCTTGTTCTTGTATAAAAGTGCAGCCCCATTGCATTTGACAAGATCCATTATACTAGGTTTTTGCGACACAATTCCCAAGGGTGCATCTCGCATCAGCATGTCACAAAGGAGTGTCTGTGTACGAAGGATGTTTTTCTCTACAATCTGATTTTCTAGCTCTATCTCTTTACCCACATGAACGGCAAATACTTGAGCTAGGAACTCACAAGCATACCTAAGAGGGAAAGGAACAAATCTTGGAGTTGTGTTATGGCATACGACTAAACCCCAAAGTCTTTTCCTCTTCAGCGGTTGCACGGAAGTAGAGCTATCTCCACCCTCATCATCCCCTTCATTGACCACAACGGCCATAACCAGAGAAGCAATGGAATTCATATTCTCCATATACAGTACATGACAACCATGTGGGGCCCTTAGGGTTGAACCACACAAAGTTAGATCAAGCTGGAGATTCCCATCTTGTACTACCTGCACGTGTTTTGCACGGCAATCAACAATCATGCGAACTTTATTCTTCATGAACAAGAAACGAGCCGCCTGAGGGATATCGGTAGCAGGATAGTGCAATCCCAAATATGGCTCTTGACCCGGTTTCACAACCTCAGAAACCACCTCCCCATGATCATCATCATGAAATTTATAAGCCATTACCCTATCATACCCTGTGAGTTCAAAAACCTCTTGGACCATGGTATCACAAAGCCTTGTCATGTTCCCACTAGGCAGAGACTGCAACTTTGTAATTGCTTTGGCAGCAAGCTTGTACGACTGCAAGGCCCCTACTGCTGTCATAGGAATTTCAAATGGCTTTACTGGCTCAAAGTCGATAATCAAACTACCAGTAACTCTATGCACGATTGCATAGAATGGTTTTCCCGAGGTCTTACAATGAACTAAGATAGGGTTCAAAAGTGTTACCTCCCCAAAACCGAGTGCCTTCTGCAATGCTGATGCACTAGGGGCGGTGAAAATGGTATTTATGTCCGTTCCAATGCCAAGAACCGGCTGGTCCCCTACACTTGGAACGGAATGACTGACCATGGTCAACATATCACTTGCATTCTCACTGTAAGCAATTACCTTGAAAGTTTTCTCATCTAAGGCTAGCAAGCAACCAAACGGTTGGATGAGCTTGCCTTTCTGTATGTGGTGAAGGTAAGCTGAGGTGACTTTGCCGGACCTGGGCTGTTGATCTGCAAAAGAAGTACCTGACTCCTCGAAATCCGCATGAAGCTTTGCATCGACAGTTGTTTGAGCAATTATCCTAGAGCTGTGCCTTGATTGCCTTGAACTGGTAGATGACTGGTTAGGTCTCGAAGAAGACATTTTCACTCACACTGTAGAAAATTTAGCAATTAATCAACTACAGACCATGAATTTTGAACTCAATTATGGCGTGAGATTAAATTCTAAAAGAAATTGGAAGAATTAATCAGAACGAAGCAATTATAGTAAGTTTGAGCCTCATATGTGTCTTTGATAGTCAAACGACTTCAAATAATAATTACAAAAAGAAGTCAAAGCTTATTTTTCTCTATTTATCAGTTCTCAAATTAAATTTAAGGCAACTGGACGGATTCGAAGCAAACAGAAGAGAAAGAGAGAGAGAGAGAGAGGATACAGTATAACATATATCATCCAAAAAAAAAGTTCCATGAGAGAAAAAGGAAGTCCTCTACAACTAGGAGAAGAGCAGGAATCCGATCAGAAACTGAACAGAAGAGACTCGATACACTACAGAAGTGAAAATTAGCGTTGAGGTCGAGCATTTTAGCACCAAACTAATCTTCAGTTAGAAAACCTCTCATTCAGTTCATCACCTCCAACAAAATTTCTTCAGAGGTAGACAGGTTTTCATTTCAAAAGGTCAGAATTTCAAATTGCCGGAACGTAACAGAGAAATATAAACTTTCATCTACCTCTTTTTTTTTTCCTCTCTCTCTAAAGAGAATCCTTTCTGTAAGAGCCACTGCGGATCACCACCTCCATGGTCAATCTTGAGAGGGAAATAGTAGAGTAGAGAGAGAAAGTTAAGATACAAAATGACAGTGATTCAGCTGACGAGCTGAAAGAAGAGAGAGATAGATAGAGAGATGAAACAAAAAATTAAAAAGGTTAGGAAGCAAGGGAAAGTGGGGTTTTAAATATATTAATATGTAAGTGTCTAAATATAGAATGGACCGATTGTGTTCGACCCGGAACTAAATGACCCGACTTGCATTTTCCTGTAAATCCTGCTCGCCAATCCGATGTGTCGGCTGGGAGGCGGTGAGACCATATTTTTGTCGGAATCGGGCTCATATCCCCAGAAAAAATTGGAAAAATTAGAAATCATATTGACTTAGTTATGGGAAACCAACACTCTGTTTTCTTTCTAACTAACAGCAGTATGGGCTTGATATAAATCAACAAAAATGAGTATGGGATATTTATTTATTTATTATAATGTTTTTATATATAAAAATAATATTATAAATTTATATAATGAAAGTACGAGATGCCCGTTGCGGGCAGGTGGGGTGTACGGGGCCCACTGGATGTGCCGTCACGTGCACTGTGGTTAAAGTTAAATGTTGGCGATTTCGGAGATTTCCCATCTCCAAGATCAAGACCAAGATTTCGGACAAACCTGCTGCAATTATATTTCACTATATCACATATTATTATATATATATATATATCCATCATTATACACGACAACTCAATGAAGGCCCTATGTTTTTCCACATGTGGTGCATTAGACATTAAAAATTAGTCCTTTTTCTAACTCAAAGCCCAATCGTTGAGCCCACTCTTTTACCAGAGATTTATTTTTCACCAAGCCCAACAGGCCCAACACACTCCCCTTTACCCTTCTCTCTTTCTCTCACCTCCTCCTCCTGCTCCTCCTCCTCTTTCGCTGTTCACATAAAAGGCGCCATTCGTTGTTCTTTGGACAAGGAGCCCCCCTCTCTTCTCCCCGCCAAAATAGCTATACGTCGTTTTCTTCTCCGGTCAGATTTCCTACGTTCTCCCAGTGGTCGACGGAGAATGTAATCCTGGACTGAGGTTCGTGATTTTGCAAGACCCTGTTCCTCTAGTTCATATGAATTTCTTGCTCTCTTTTTTCTGGAAGTAAAATTTTTGGCACTTTTGAACAGAGTAGTAAAATATTTGTTGATTCTCTAGATTAATTTTGTTTTGAAACGTACGGTCACGATTCTGAACCTCGCCGCTTTATTTTTCTCTGCTTTTTTGTACTTTTTTGAAGGACTCTTTTTGTTGTATACTGGGAATCTACTACTGTTTAGAGAAATGGCAAAGAAAAAAAGGAGAAGTCGAAGTTGGAAGCATACAAATCAGAAATGCAGGGTGCAGGAAGTAATGGGGAAAAAATCGATTACAGATTGGGCCGGGCTCCCTCGAGACATCCTCGTAACCATTTTCGAGAAATTGCCTCTAATTGACTGCATATCTATAGACAGTGTCTGTAAACAATGGAGAAGTGTAGTTTCCCAACTTCCTTGCTGGAAAACATGCGGGTTTCCATGGCTTCTAATGTCAGGTCAAAAGGATAGAGAAATGAGAACTTGCATCAGTATAATAGAAGATCAAGTCTGGGAAATGGAATTACCCGATGCATATGGAAGTTTTATCTGGGGATCATTTCGAGACTGGCTCATCATAGTGAAAGATCTAGGTTCTTACAGTCTCGAAATCAGTTTGTTGAATCCATTTTCTAGCACGAAAATCAGTTTGCCTATGACATGGAACTTCTATCATAAGATGGTCCTCTCGGGCGTGCCAACTGACAAAAACTCTATCTGCATGCTCTTACATAGTGAGTATCGTGAACTTGCTTTTTGGGTCCAAGGATCTCATTCATGGCACAAGTTTAGATTAGATGGTTTGCCTTTTGAAGATGCGGTTTTTCTTAATGGGAGTTGCTTTCTTTTGACCAATGATTATAATATTTGTCAAGTTGATGTGATGAGTATTTACTCGACTATTAATGGAGATGGTTCCCAGATTAAAACACGGTTCCTAGGAGTAGAAATGCTGGAAACATATAGTAATATTGATAAAATATCGAAGTATCTTGTGGAGTGTTTAGGTGATGTTTTGCTTGTCCGTAGGTTCTTCAGTGAGAAACCGGATGCTGTTCGGGAAACACAAAGTTTCGAGATATATAGATTGGATGTTAATGACATGTCATGGAAAAAGATAGAGAGTTTAGGGGATCAAATGTTGTTTTTGGGTAAAGGTTGTTCTAGAACCTTCTCTTGGAACCAGCTTGGAGTTGGGATGACTAACTGTATCTATTTTGGAAATGATGACATTGCTCCTTGGTGGAATGAATGGGATTCGAACCATTTGAAGGAGATATCTGCTCTGTTCGGGCTGGATAATGGTGGGAGGAAAGATTGGGGTATTTTCAATATGGGGTATAACTATGGCGGAGAGTTTTGCTTCCGGGGAAATAGAGAAAATTGGGCCCCTGTCTGGTTCATGGCTCCTCCATGGTGGTACCGTAAGAGTCGATTCAAAAGGGCGAACATAATGACAATTCTGGTCAAAGGTAATATTCCCGTCAAGGTTTCTGATTAAACTATTCGAAAAGAAATTCGGATTGTCTGTAAGTATACAAGTATATAGACGAGGTACTATAAACAGGTAGGTCTCATTTGTTAACGCATTCTCCAGTTTGTTTGTTTTTTTTCTTTTCTTTTTTTTTTTTTTGTAACCTTGGCTAGCTTTTTCATGGATTATAAGCTCTTTTTCATCAAGATGCAACTCGTTTGCTACTAAAATTTCTCATCATCTACTTGGTAGAGTAGTGGTGAGCCTTGGTGTAGCTGGGCCTGGGATCCATGGCATGAAGCCCACCTCTCCTTCTCCCTATACCGTGATACAACTAGAAGTAAATGGTCCCACTGCTGGATTTATCAATTCAATCTCCAACCACCATATCTCACGTCAAAATGGAACTTATACCTGGGCCGAAAGACTCTAGATATGTGTGGCCCATATTAGTGCAAAATATTAGTTTATTGGGCCGGGCTTTTTTCCACTAACATAACTCTCGTTTATTTATTTAAATAATTTAAATTAACATGAATATTAAAAAATATAGAAAAAAAAAGCTACGACTTGATTTTAGTGGTCGGCTCCTGTCTTGTATAACAGGAAAATTTTGGTCGGTCCTTACAATAAGCTACTCTGTATAAAATATTATAGAGCACACGTTATTAACCGAACAGGTATTTATCTTCTTCTTTTTATTTATTTATTATAAATATATAAATATATTTTTTTTAATATTAAAAATATTTGAAAATTAATAGTATGAACAAACACGTGAGAGAGGGCATCTCCATCATGTTTTTCCAATTTTAGATTTTTTTTTTCTTCTTTTACTGATTTGTCACGTGATCAACTTCTTCTTCTCCTACAGATATTAATCAGAATTATATTATAATTTATTTATGAGCGATTAAGATTTAAGACGTTATATGATGACATTATGACTTATCCTTTTTGGCCAATAAAATCTTTTTTTCGAAAGGAACAGATATAGGATAAGAAGAAGATAGCTTATAAAAAAATTGAGCTCCATCCAACCATACACGTGTCCCTATCGACCTTATCCCGCACGTGTCCCGGTCCATGCAATTTTGATTAATCCCCTGATTGCTAATACCTCAACATCTGACCAATCATCAACAGGTGACCATTCGATTTTAAAACGCCAAAAAAGACGCAAAAATAAAAAATAAAAAAGGAATTAAAAAAAAAAGGAAAGGAGAATTGCTTTCTCTATCCCTCGTGCCCACCCATCTTCTATTCAGAGAGCACTGGTTGTCGCTTCCTCTTTCCTTCTTTTCTCTCCCTCCTGCTTTTAATTCATCTCTCTCTCTCTTCAACGTACTTTGACCATTTTGCCCCTCTCCATACCTACTTCATTTCGCATTCAGATCCACTGTCCCTCCATTTCAATTTCCATTTCTGCACTTCTGTTTATTCAATCCTCCTCCTGTCACTTTCTGTCGCTGATTCTTATTCGTCGATCTGAATTCGGATTTCTTTACAATCGGCTTGCTCTATGATCTGATAGCAGTTCCAGATTTTGTTGACTTTTTTTTTTCTTCTACAAATTAGGGCTTATAGAAGGACCGTCAGGGTTAGGGTTTTCGACCTCGATATTTTTTTTCTTTTTCTTGGTGGACGATCGTAGAGAGATGCTAGGATCCGGTATGCAGTTCGGTCGTAGCCGTGTAGAGGATCGGTTTTACAATCCTGCGAAAGGGCGGAGGGTGCGTCAGAACGATCGACTTAGGAGAGCTCAGAGCGACGTTTCCACGATGCAAGCCCCGTCGGTTAAGGATAATTTGGTTATTTCGTTGAATAGAGAGGCGGAAGGTCGGGTCGGGGCTGAGGTGACCTTGAAACCAGGTTCTGTGCCGGCGGTGTCGCCGTTGAGCAATCTTGAGCGGTTCTTGCAGTCAATAACTCCGTCTGTTCCTGCTCAGTCCCTCTCGAAGGTCCGTTGAATTTATTGTTAGCTTATTATTTCTCTGGTGGATTAATGTAGTTAACTTTAGGTTACTTGTTAATTGTTTTCTTGGTTATACTTTTTTCTTAAATGATTTAAGTATATCTTACAAACTAGTTGAGATGATTGAGATATAATGACATTTTGGGTTTGATAGGATTTATGCTAGGCGAAGTGTAATTAATTTCTCTAACAATGAAAGCAAAGTAGACCAACCTTGCTGTTTCCTTTATTTTTCCATACTTGATTGTTTTAAATGTTTTTGTCAGCAGAGAGCGATGAGGGGGTGGAGGAATAGTGATATGGAGCCTCGACCATATTTTGTACTGGGTGATTTGTGGGAATCTTTCAAGGAGTGGAGCGCTTATGGTGCTGGAGTGCCTGTAATATTGGATGACATTGATTCTGTGGTTCAATACTATGTCCCATATCTGTCTGGGATACAAATATATGCTGACCCTTTGAAGTTGTCCGCAAAAACAAGGTACCAAATATTTACTTTGTGTGAAGTAGTCAATGACTCAAAATTATTTTGTGAACTGGAATTGCTACTTTCTTGTGAGGGGTTAGAATGATTCAGAATCTCAGATGAGGCGCCTCAGTTTGATTGCTTATTTCATTAGTACGCCTATGTGTCTATTAATGGGATGCTGTGTCAAAATTTGAAGAAAGAAGTTGCATGCAATGACAAAGACAAGATTGCTGTCAATTAATTGATCTGTACATTAGTTATAATCTGTGAGTCCCAAACTTGTTTCGAAGGTGAACTCCATTCGCACGCTTACTCTCCTTATCCGCCCTTCTGCACCCCATCATATTTCTTATTCTTCCTCTTATGCCTCAATACTGCATGTTCATGGGTGGGAAGTTCTGTGTGGGCCTGCAATATTTCTTGTAAGCCATGTATCCTTCTCAAGCGCACAAATGTTAATTTATTACTGGACCTCTATTTGTTTTTTCTGGCAAGTTTTTTTGGTTTAGGCTTCTGTATGGAATCGTCGGCTTCTCGCAATCCCTTGCATTTCACACATTTCTTATACTCTCCTGAGAGGAGCTTGAAATGTCAATGCTTATCTTCTCCCCCGTAAAATAATAATAAGAAGAATAAGAATAAAGTAAACGAATAGAAAAAAAGGAAACGAATAGAAATAAAGTAAATAGTCAGACAAAGCTTAGAGCATTTCTTTGTATGCCCTTTCTTTCATTTTCTTCTTTTCATCTCTCATACATGTGCCTCTTTTGTCACATAGACGGCTAGGTGAAGAAAGTGACAGCGACTTCAGAGATTCCAGCAGTGATGGTAGCAGTGACTCTGAATCTGATAAGAGATTAAAGTACTTTGGAGATCAACATAACTGTCACAATTTATCTGCGGAGATTTCCCTTAGAGTGGACAGATTGTCATTGAGGAACCAGTGTATTGGACTTCAAGAAGATTGCTCCAGCGATGAAGCTGAATCTGTTAATTCTGAAGGTTGCCTTCTGTTTGAGTATCTAGAAAGGGACTTACCCTATACTCGTGAGCCGTTATCTGACAAGGCTAGTATTCTTTCTCTCTTTAAGAATGTTATAAGATATACAAAGGACATATACTTTTATATACTTATCCTCTTATTTACATCTCTTTTGTCCTTACGTTCACTATTCTCACAGATAATTGATCTTGCATCACGCTTCCCAGATCTGAGAACATTAAGAAGTTGTGATCTCTTGCCCCACAGCTGGTTTTCTGTTGCATGGTACAAGCTATGATCCTGCAATATCCTTTTGGGGGAGGGTGGCTTTGTTTCATTACACATGTGAATAATGGTTTTTGTTGGGATAATTGTAGGTACCCTATTTACAGGATACCAACTGGACCAACTTTAAAGGATTTGGATGCCTGCTTTCTAACCTACCATTCTCTTTATACTCCAATGGAAGGTACAGAATTCTTACTTTATTGTCTATGCTAGCAAGAGTTATCAGTCATGAATGCTCATGCATATTTAGTACTTATGTCTCTATTTTTCTTTCTGACTGCTATGTTAGTTTTATATTACCTTTTGTTTAGGTAACTAATAGATGCTGCCATTTCAAAATATCTACTCGATGATACCACCATATCTTCTGTTCGTCTAGCTAATCATCACTAAGTTTATCTTTATAGCTGCAATATATTTCAGAGCTTTTGACTAAAACGTAATCATGCTTGCAAATTCCCTGCAATTACAAGATCTCCAAATGTAGCTGCTTTTCAAATTTTGAATTGCTTTTACTTAAGTGATATAAGATTACTTGACCGATTACTGGGACAACATACTACCTCTATGAAAACAATCGTGGAGTCTTGTTTAACATCATATGCTGTTCAATCCTTTCTATTGCAGGACTACAAAGCTCACAGGCTCCAGTGATGACATATCCTAGTGGAGTGGATTGTATCCCAAGAATGTCTTTACCTGTTTTTGGTCTTGCTTCATACAAGTTCAAAGGATCATTGTGGACCTGTAATGGGGGAGTTGAGTCCCAGTTGGCAACCTCCCTCTTGCAGGCTGCAGATAATCGGTTAAGACTTCTTCAGGTCAATCACCCTGATTTCCTCTTTTTCAGCCGTCGATAATAGGGGACATGATTTGAACTGTAATCTACAAGTTTTTGCCATCATAGCATATTTGCTTGGCCCATGGCCCACCACCTTTGAGAAAGTTCCTTAGTTTTATGAAAAATCAAGATGCCAAGTAAACTGGGGGTTGATACCCTGTTTTGGTACGCTTTCCAAAGGTAGGGGGCAAAAGGAAAACCAATGGGTAGGTCAAGTGGAATGAAATTCCCCAGCGGTGGGTTTGTAGCTATAATAAGAGTCTTGATATAGATAGTGGAATGAGAAAATATATAGTTTTAAGGAAAAAACCTAGAGGGGTTTGATTTGTGGGAAGCAGGTTTTCTTAACTTTGTTGTTCATTTTTTTTTTTCGGTGTTTTATATTTCGGTAGTGGTGTATTATGAGATGAAAAGAAACCAGGCCTCTTTTTTTAATGTCCTGATGATGTTTAAGATTGTAATGATTTGTAACTATCATCTCTACGGGAACCTTGATGGGGAGAAGAAACTTGTATATGTGTCTGTCAGGTCCGGTTATATACACCTCTTCAGAATTATTGAGATGTTTTAACTTCATTATGGCGCATAACTGTGTTTATACGATTTTGATGTTCATGAATGATCGTATCGATAGGTTTCTTTATAGATGAGGAATTGTGTTCCTCCTATTTAGATTAAAAATTTTATATTGTTAATCTATTTTCATGTGTATTCTACCTTTTTTTTTTAGATTTTTGAAGGTAGAATTTGCGTGTATTTAACTTAATTTTATATCTGATTTTTTTTATTTTATTTTGTATATTAATTAATTATTATTTTTATTAAAAGATAAGAGAAAAAATTTTATTAAGAGAAAATAATGAATATTGAATTATTATAAATAATACTAAAATAGAAGAATAACGAAGAAAATATAATCAAAATCTTTTAATTAATATTAAATGATTTTTTAAATTAAAAAATTTATTATAACAAAAATTAAATTTAAAAAATCAGAGATAAGATATTTTTTAATAATTAATATTTAAATTCTGTAATTATAAATAATAAGTGATTTTAAAAAAAATATTTTATTTAAATTTAATCTATATTTATTTATTTTTCTTTTTTCATTCCTATCATTAATCAAGCAGACCGAGGTCCAGCTTTTTGTTCACACTCATTTTGACCCTTTCGTCAAAAACAGTCAAATAACGGTGGCAGGGTCCACCACTCTTCAGCAATAGTATTCAGGTACAGAGAGATCCCATAATAACAAGTACCATAACCACTTATTTCCCACCACGTGTACATCTGGACTCCTAAAATAATTTCTTCGTAAATCATTGGATAAGCTCACAATTTTTATCAATGATTCAGTCTTCACAGATGCAGTTGATTAAGAAACTAAATACAAATTAAATCATTAACAGAGCCCACCTGGCCAACTTAGCCGCTTAATTAAGAGGGCAAAAAAGGAAGATTAGGCACAGAACCTTAAAAAAGGCAGACATTTTAAAACCTTTTTTCAGTGCGCTCAGGGACACTCTCCCTTCCCCGCCCCACGTAGAGAGAGAGAGTGAGAGAGTGAGAGAGTGCGTGACAGCGAGAGTGAGTAAAGAGAACAATGGCGGTTTCAGTCGCCATCTTGGCCATTATCATTTCTCTGCACCTCATCGCCTTTGTATTCGCCATCGGCGCCGAACGGCGTCGTAGCACGGTAATTTCACAGTCCTCTCCCCCCCCCCCCCCTCTTCCTCCTTCTATCTCAAGCCCTCTGTGGCTGTTGTGAACTGGTGATTTATTTATTTTGCTTTGACTGTGTGTGAAGGCGAAGGTGGTACCTGACGAGTACGATGAGCGTACATACTGTCTGTATGACTCCGATGCGTCGACGATTTACGGCCTATCGGCTTTTGGTCTTCTTTTGATAAGCCAGATGGTGGTTAATGGCGTCACTAGGTGTTTTTGCTTTGGGAGAGGGCTAATTACGGGAAGGTCCACCGCTACTGCAGTCTTCTTCTTCATCTTCTCATGGTCGTACTTCTAATCTCTCTCTCTCATGTTTGTTTATATTCTTCCCTAATTGTTTTCAGTACTGTATCGCATGTGCTAGGTTTATTACTTAATTTGAAACTGAGGTGGGTTGAATCTGTGACTGAAATTTTGTTATTTTCCTCCTATTCTGGATAAAATGAGAAATTATTTCCTTTTTTATATATAGAATTATTATGAATTTTTCTTGGTCAAGCTTGTATTTTGATCATTTTTGTGTTCATGAATTTCTTGCTGTGATTGTTGAATAATTAATTTGTTCATGATCTGTAGATTTAGGACCCAATAATACAATTTAAAGGCATTGATTTGCTCTGTGATACCTTTCGGTTTTTATTGGACACTTGAAATAGAGGGGGCCAATTGCTTATATGAGTGGATTTACTTTTATCACCTTTGTCACTTTTCACTTTGTTAATGATACAAGGAAAATGTCTCAACTTAGAACTACCTTGGCATGTAGAGTTAGAATAGCCTATGATTCCTTGAATGGAATGACTATATCTGCTCATGCATGCTAAAGCTATTTATCTACTACCTATGGCATCATTCTTCTTAGCAAAAGTTTCTCCCGATTTTTCATTAGGCTTGCTTTTCTGGGAGCAGAGGCATGCTTATTGGCAGGGTCTGCTAGGAATGCATATCACACCAAGTATAGGGCAGCATTTAAGGTGGAATACTTATCATGTGCTACACTTCGCAAGGGTGTTTTTGCTGCCGGAGCTGCCATGACATTACTGTCGCTGCTCGGTTCCGTCCTCTACTACTGGGCCCACTCTAGGGCTGATACAGGTGGTTGGGAGAAGCATCGTAATGAAGGTGTTGGCTTGGCGACTTCCACTTTCCCACAGCATCAAGAGTATGGTCAACATCAAGCCGATCAACCTCAGAAGTGATATAAAAGGTTCAAGCAATGGTCTCTCTGCTCGATTATTCTTTTGTATTTCCAGCAACGGTGAACAGTTTTGGGATTTGTGTGGGGGGATGAATGGAGATATTATATAAACAATGCTCTGTGTAATATTATATTTATAGGTTTTGAAATGGAAAGGAACCAAATGGTGTTATCTTAGTGAAGAATTGTTCATCTGTCTCTCTCTTTTTGTTTATGTCTCTGGTTTCAATAAGAATCAGAGAGCTTTTCAGATCCCCTTTTGGCTGTTCTGTCTTTTTTTTACTACTATCCTTAGTTATGAAAAAAAAAAAAAAAATTAAAAATTATTTAACTATATTTAAAATATAATTTAAAAAAAAAATTAAAAAAATTATTTATAATTAATAAAATTAAATAGATTTATTTATAATTAATAAAATTAAAAACAAAATTATATGTAATATTATTATAAGATATATATAATTTACTTTTATTATATAAATTAAATAATTAATAATTAATTAAAAATAAAATAAATTTATAATCAGGAATTCCTGATCCTATTCCAAATCCCGTAATGCTGGTACTAATTCAGGAATGCAGATTTCATTCTTGTTCTCGATACTAAAAATAACAGAAACAATGCCACCTTCTCACCGGAAAAATCCCCAGCCTTACAGTCCACGGCTAGAAATCCCCTAAAATTTATTGTTTTATTACTTTTTTAACCCAATAGGCTCCCTTAAGACCAATCACCACTCACCAACGGCTATTTCTAAACTTCCCACTTGCACTTGTCGCTGTTTTATCGTGTTCCACATTTTTATATCGCGATATTTTAAAATGCTACTCAGATCACACGTGGTGCAAATTTTGTACAGGTTGTTACACCAACAGTAAAAGATCAGAGCCGTTAGTTTATCGTAAAAACAAAAAATGTGTGATCGGACGGCAGGAAGTGGTCAAAGTGGCTTTTTCTCTCTTTGATGAGGGGGCCAGATTTCGAGAATGGTAGGGCCACGTAACATGTGAGGTAATCATATTGTTTCTCTTTGATCAGGAACGGCCATATCCATGGACCACGTCTGGTCTACTACGCTTAATCGGAGTAAATGCTTTATTATTATTCTATATAATATTTATGAATGGTTGGATCGATAAAATAATAATTAATAATTAATGAATCTAAATCTGAATTTAAACTTAGATAAATTTATCTAAATTCAAGTTTAAGCAAAGTTATTAGAAATTCGACCCAACTTAAATCATTAACTCAAATTTAAATATATAACCAGGAAGTTCTCTATATACTTGGTAACTAATAAGTAATAATATTGTTCTTCAAATCAAGTACCGCGATAAAATGAAGAGTTAACCAAACTTTTTTGGGTCAGTTTCTCACCGACTTTCTCCTTTTCCCACTCTTTTCCCAATGCCTTGTACGCCAAAATCTTTTTACCTGCCTTCAACTCTCTTTCTCTGTCTGTGTCAAAGCTTTCACACTCTACTCCTCTACTCCAACATTCTGCACTCGGTCAGTACAGCCTCCATTTTTTTCTCTCTCTTTCTCATCAAGCTTTCTACTAAGCCCAGTAAAAACCCAACGGTCGATTTCTTCTTCTTCCTCGTCCTAATGGAGGCTTTCACTCTGCTTTTCCTTCTTCTCTTCTTCCTCTGCAACTCTTACAATCCGGCCGCTTCTTTAAACGGCGAAGGCCAAACGCTCTTACTTTTCAAGCAGTCAATCAAAGAAGACCCAAACGGGTGTCTAAGCAACTGGAACTCTTCCGATGAAACGCCATGTTTATGGAACGGAATCACATGCAGTAATCAAAGAGTTGTCTCTCTCAGCATTCCGAAGAAGAAACTAAACGGGTTTCTTCATCCTTCTCTTGGATCTCTCTCTGACCTCCGCCATGTAAATTTGAGGAGCAACAAGCTTTACGGGACCTTGCCATCAAAGCTGTTTGAAGCTCAGGGATTACAGAGCTTAGTCCTTTTCGGTAATTTCTTGTCTGGGTCCTTGCCTAATGAAATTGGGAAGCTTACTTATCTTCAAACCTTGGATTTATCGCAAAATTTCTTCAATGGGTCGTTACCCAGTTCGATTACTCAATGTAGAAGGCTCAAAGCTCTTGATCTTGGTGAAAATAATTTCACTGGTTTTCTGCCAAATGGGTTTGGTGGTAGCTTCAATCTTCTGACAAAACTTGATATTTCTTTTAATATGTTTGGTGGTTCAATTCCTATTGATATAGGGAACCTATCTAGTTTACGAGGTACTGTTGATTTGTCGCATAATCGATTTTCGGGTTCGATCCCGGCTAGTGTTGGAAACCTTCCTGAAAAGGTTTACATTGATCTTACGTACAATAATTTAAGTGGTCCCATACCTCAAAATGGCGCTCTTATGAACAGAGGGCCAACTGCATTTATAGGAAACCCTGGACTCTGTGGACCTCCATTGAAGAACCCATGTTCTTCGGAAAATCCCAGCGCAAGCTCACCTTCCTCCATTCCTTACCTACCCGATAACTCTCCACCTGATAATTCTAATGAGAATAGTCGAAAGGGTGATAAAGCAAGAGGGTTAAGTAAAAGTTCTGTCATTGCAATTGTTCTTAGCGATGTTATTGGTATATGCCTAATCGGGTTGTTATTCTCGTATTGTTACTCAATGGTGTGTACTGATAGCAAGAGTAAAGATGAAACTGGATATGGTTTTGAAAAGGGAGGAAGAAAGGGTAGGAAGGAGTGTTTGTGCTTTAGAAAAGATGAATCGGAGTCTCTTTCCGAAAATGTGGAGCAATATGATCTTGTGGCATTGGACAAGCAAGTGGCATTTGATCTTGATGAGCTTCTTAAGGCGTCAGCTTTTGTTTTAGGGAAAAGTGGGATTGGGATTGTTTACAAGGTTGTGCTTGAAGATGGACTTACCTTGGCGGTGAGAAGGTTAGGCGAAGGTGGTTCTCAAAGGTGTAAGGAATTTCAAACGGAAGTAGAGGCGATTGGAAAGCTTCAGCATCCGAATATTGTAACTCTTCGAGCTTATTATTGGTCGGTTGATGAGAAGCTTCTCATATATGATTATATCCCTAATGGAAACCTTGCCACTGCAATTCACGGTAAGTGTTTAGGTATGCTTTTTGGTTTCGCCGTTTGAAATTGGAGTCTTTGCAAACAGTTTTTTAGTTAGGGCCAGTTTATCTTAACGGTTTTAGAACTACATTTTTGGAAGTGGATTTTTAGTCAGGTTTGACTTAAATAGCCATTTAGAAAAGGATAAGTCGTTTCCTTTTAAATTGGTGTTTTGATTGAAAATCTAATGTTTTGTTGTTTTGTTTGTTTCGACAGGAAAGCCCGGATTGGAATCATTTAGGCCATTACCATGGTCGGTTCGGTTAAAAGTCATGAAAGGCGTTGCAAAAGGATTGTCATATCTGCACGAATTTAGCCCCAAAAAATATGTTCATGGCGACTTGAAGCCTAGCAACATACTTCTTGGACCGAACATGGACCCCCACATTTCCGATTTTGGCCTTGGTCGACTTGCTAACATAGCAGGTGGGTCCCCCACCCTACAATCTGATCATGTTGAAAAACCACAAGAAAGACAGCAAAAGACTACATGCTCCGAACTTGATTCGAAGCTTACTTTGTTGGATGATGTAGGATCATGCTATCAGGCCCCGGAATCGATGAAAGTGGTGAAGCCATCTCAAAAGTGGGATGTTTATGCATTTGGTGTGATCTTATTAGAAATGATAACAGGAAGATTACCTGTCATCCAGGTAGGCTCGTCTGAAATGGATATTGTACATTGGATTCAGCTTTGTATTGAAGAGAAGAAGCCGCTTTCGGATGTTTTGGACCCATATTTGGCCCAAGATGCAGATGTGAACGTGGATGAGGAGATTATTTCAGTTTTAAGGATTGCTATGGCATGTGTTAGTACTAGTCCCGAAAGGAGATTACCTATGAGGCATGTATGTGATGCGTTGCACAGGATAGTCATTTGACTCATTTTCACACCAAATGACAAGTTGTTAGGAACTTGGAAATGGCAAATAGAAGTTTAAGGAGAACTCGGTCCAGTCGATCTTTTGTCCGTTGTTGAAGGTTGGCCTTTCAAGTTTGGTAAGTTTGTAATGACAAAAGCATAAACCCCTGTTGGTATTTAAAGAAAGAGGCAGTGAAAATGATAGTAGAGTAAAAACTATTCATAGGACAGTTACTTGGGGCTGAGTGATTGTAGGTTCATTTTGTAATGTTTCTGTTTTCATGTAATATTTTATGCGCTGTATTATCAATGCTGCTGATCCTTGGTGTCATATTGATAATTGATAACAACACCATTTTCTCTCATGGAACCCTTCATTCATCTAATAAGTGTCATAAAAAAGAGAGATTAGGCCAGATTTGTGTCATTTTTCTGCAACGAAATTGCAGTCTTAAGTAATTTTACCACTATAAAAATGAGTGAAGAGAAAGAGAAGAAATTTAGGCCAAATTTGAAGAACTAGGGAGCAACTGCTTCATTCTTCCTAGCAATCCTTAGCCTCTTCACACATTCTACGAACACACTGTAAACAAAATCAAAGAGGATGCCCATGAATCCTCAAATAAGAATAAAAGAGATTAATAAGAAGAAAGCTTACTTCCATGGCATGTCACCAGCAAATCTCCAATTATCATCTCTATCCTTGTACATGAGTGAGAATTCAGATTCTGTCTGAAACAATCTTAACCCAGATACGGATTGTCCACCTGTTTAACCACATTATATAAACATTAAAATCATAAGCATATATAGTATATATACATACATACATATAGTATATGTATATAGTTACATACCGAACATGTCTTCAAGTTGAGAAGCAAGAGTTGAATAAGTAGCATGATCAAGCACACACACTTTCCTCCCTACAATAACACCATCCATATTAACCTTCACATAACCGCATTGCTGTTTGCTTTCTACTCCCCCTCCAAACTCATCTGTTTCTTCCTCATAATCTTGTTTAGTGTTAATAACAGGAGGCTTTGACTGGTAATTGTAGTACTCCATGGCAGTCAAATTTTTCAAGTAGACCACTTCCGGCATCTGCTGGTGCTGCTGCTGACCAGTCCAGTTCAATGGTATGTCGTTATGCCGATGATGCTGATCACCATACGATCCTCCTAAACTCATCACTAATCACAAAGACATTACCATGAAACTTTAATATAATTTCAACATTATAATTGAAAAAGGATACAGATTACATACATGAATGATGTGATGGAGAGGGATGATGGTGATGATAAGCAACTTGAGGCTGCAAAGTGCTAAGACTAAGACCCAAATCTATTACACCATCATGATCATTACGGCGATGTCTTGTGCCCTTTTCTTGACAGTAAACAGAACAAAGAGCAGAAAAAGCATTTGGATCCATTTGAGTTCTAAAATCAAAGGCATTGATGAAGGTCCTAATTTGTAGTAGTAGTAGCGACATGAGGAGATGGGTAAGGCTCAAAAGGGGACCAAAATGGGCAGACAAGGGAGCTTTATTCCCATTACTACTCTTTCAATGTTGGTTATCTCGTTGTGGAGGAATCAAACATGCACAGAGAGATTAAGAAGAACAAGTGATGGGCTATAAGTGATTTCAACAAAAGGAGAGTTGATTTGGATTCTGCCACCTCATTTTGCTACAACTGGTCTAACATAGTCACTGCTCATGTGGGTCTTTAATGGCTGTTCAGAGCAACATTTTTGTAGCATTGTATGTAATAAGCTTTCTTGGACCACTATATCTCATGGTATGGCCGGAGCAATCAACTGTATGTTATGACCCTCATTGTCACAATTCTTAAGGCATTCTGATCAAGTTAGCTATATACCACGTTAGTTATAATTTTAAAGAATATGAGCAAATTTTGAAAAAAAGAGAAAAACTCAACAACATCAGATTATCTACTTTAACCAAGTTTAATTTATTTTATAATTATTTTTTATCGGTTATTAAAAAAAAAATTATTACTCTCTCTAATCTTTAACTCTTTTATTAAAATAAATGATTAAAAAAAATAATTAAAAAAAAAAATATATATATATATAATTAATCTAAGAAATATAATAAGAATCTGATATATAAAAAACTAAAAAGCTATTAACTATAATATTATTACAACCTCTTTGATGTGTTGGGCTAGATTCCTCCTCATAGGCTTAACAAGGATTCTTATGGGCCTGGATGATCTCTCAGACAGGGCCGTTTGGGCTTTCATTTCACAACGTACATATGCTGACGCAAATGAATTTATCCGAATTCATTTTGTGAATTGAAAAACAAAGAATGTGAATCACGGATTCATATAAGGTGAATCGATTGGAAATGAATTGAATTTCTGAGTGTTCAGCTTTCGAACAGTCCTGTAAGAGAAATTTGGACTATGAGCAATTTCATGTTTTCTGGATATATAGGGATCAAGCAATAAACGGAAATTTAACTTAGGTGCGCTGATGCAAATGAAAGCAGTGAATCACATGATCAATTTACTTCCTTCTGGAAGTTTGGCAACTCTTGGAGTATTGCAAGCTTCTTACCATACTTTTAACTTTGTTATTTAATTACATTGAGAATTAATTTAATTTCATATTATTATACCCTATAAGATATTAAATTTTAATTTTTGGATGAATGGCTCTTTTGATTTTGAGGCAGGGGACTTATAATAGAGACTTTTTGATTTTGAGAATGAGATAGAGATGGAGCTTTTTGAATGTATCATCGGAATCAGACACAATCCAAGTCCCACCAGATTTCTCATCTTCAAATCCAATCCATTCAGTTCACCAAAAAGAGTCTTTGTGCTCTGCTTAGCCTTTCGTATAGCAAATGCTCTTTTGGTGCAGACATATTTCAACCCAGATGAGCATTGGCAGGCCCTTGAAGTTGCTCATTATATCACCTTCGGGTAATACTATATTTCTTTCTTGGTTTTTGGGCAATTTTGTTTTGGCTGAATTTGCTTTCAGAATCAGTGAAAGTGTTTCAATATGATATGTTGCCAAAAGATTTTCTCTTCCATTTGGGTTATGAAAATGACAGGTATGGACATTTGACGTGGGAGTGGAAGAAGGGGATCCGTAGCTACTTACACCCTTTGTTGTTTGCCTTTTTTTTACAAAGTTCTGGCTTTACTTGGTCTTGATACTCCATGGTTCATGGTAAATTTTTCAAATGGGCCATGTATCTTCATGCCTTTTAGTTTCACTTTTGAAGTGATGCAACCTTCATATTTATGATTCTGTGCTTGTTTTCCAGGTTATTAAAGTGTTAATCTATTTTTTTTTTTAAATTACAGATAAAGGCTCCGCGGATCTTCCAATCCATATTTTCAGCAGTTGGCGATTTGTACTTATATAGACTGTCCAGTGCCCTCTTTGGTGATTATGCTGCAAAATGGGCTGTATCCTTAGCAACTTCTTTTATCATATATTTAAGTGTAAAAAAAAAAAAATGAAAGAAAAAACATGTACTGTACCTGTGTGTTAGATGGTCATATTCTTAACTCTGATACAGCTGTTTTCGCAATTCACCAACTGGCTTACGTTCTTCTGTATCACCCGTACTTTCTCAAACTGCTTAGAAACACCTCTTACTATCGTGGGCTTATATTATTGGCCCCGTATGAGATATTCTTCGCAGAACCATCCCAACACTTCCAGGAAGTTGGCTTTGCTAGTATCGGCAATAGCTTGTGCTGTTCGGCCAACAAGTGCCATCACATGGCTCTATGTCGCCTTCCTTGAATTATGTAGCACCCATGATCCTCTAAAATTCCTTTTCCTCGAGGCTGCCCCTATTGGGTATGTCTTGTTCTTCCCATCTAACCCACCTTTTATTTTGGTTGCAAGATTTTCCGTTACCATTACTCACTGACTTTATGCTGCTATATGTAGGGCCCTTGTGATCAGTTTTACTTGCTTTCTGGACCGTTTGATGTACGGCTCGTGGGTCCTAGTACCTCTTAATTTTCTAAAGTGCAATTTTCTTTCGTCTGGTGGAGATTATTATGGAACTCACAAGTGGCACTGGTACTTCACTCAGGGATTCACCGTTATGCTGTTCACTTTCATACCATATTCTATTTCTGGCATATTCCAGTCCAAGCAATGGAAATTATCTGGTCTCATCTTATGGGTCCTAGGAATCTATAGCCTACTAGGTCATAAAGAATTCAGGTACTCTTTCTGGTCATAGACCGTCAATGATTTGTTTCGAATAACATGATTATAAAAAGTTACTAAACTACAGTTGACTTGAATTGTAGATTCGTTCTGCCTGTTCTTCCAATAGCCTTGATGTTTTCGGGGTATTCACTAGCTGGGGTTAAAAAAGGAAACACTCCAGCTGGGAAAGTAAATTCTTTTCTCCATCTTCTTCTTAGTTGCTACAAATATTCCAATGGCTCTTTACATGAGTTTGGCTCATCAGGTAAACACGGTCGCTTTCCTCGTCAGCATGTAAGTTGATTTTCGTCCACATCACAAGCGTCTTTACCCCCTTGAAGGTGGAGGTTGAAAGAGATCTTTCATGCCAGCTTGGAAAGAAGATGCTCGAGCTAAGCTTTGCCGAGAGGTTTTGTAAACAAGTCTGCCGGTTGATCAGAGGCGGAAATGACTGCCGTCTTGATCAAACCTTACTGAATTTTCTCTCTAACGACGTGACAGTCGTTATTTCAATGTGTTTAATTCTCTCATGGAAAACTGGGTTGGCAGTTATTTGCCTTGCAGCACTACTGTCACTGTAAAGAGAAATGGGGAGAGGAACATGAACAGAAATGTCAAGAAGCAAAGTGATCGACCATGTTACTTCGCAGGTGGTGGAAGCCATGGCTCTGTACTCAAATTCCTAAGATAAGAAAGAGAAGGGACTTTGTTAAACAACAGAGATTTATTGTTTAAGACTATGGAAGGGATCCTATTTATAAGATAAGATGTCGTTTTGACATATTTATAAGATAGCTGGGATGTGTAAGGACAAGAAGATTGATGGATAATACCTAATGAGGAGGAGAGGAAGGTAGTGCAATTTGAGTTGAAAATTTGTGTGCCATTATCGGACCTTGTTTCTTTGATTGATTGAGATGTTAAATTGTTTTTGTGCTCGAAGCTAGTAGTGCAATGAAGGCTTTTATATCACCCACCCTTAACTAATCACACACTCATCTTTGGTTTATGTTTTTTTGTCTGAACTTCAATGAAACGTGAAATTTAAATTTATACTAATCTTGGAATGAGAATAATTTTTCATTGGATGACCGTGACACTTGAGTGAGTTGGCCAGTTGGGCTTTTTCTCTATTTTTATTATTTTTGCAGTAAAACCCGTCGTCCAGCTCATCAAAATCAAATATTTTTTCTATAAATAAGCAAAACATATTCCACGTCAGTCTCTGACCAAACGGTATTCTACAGATCTCAACCGTCGAACCTAAAATTTGGGTCGCTCTGTTTTCAAAATCCACTCACTCTCTCTCTCTCTCTCTCACTATTTCATTTCATTTCATTTCAAAACGACCCATCAACTTTCATAATTCATATCAAACAAATTCTCAGAATTTTCAACCATTCACTGAAGATTTTTTCCACCCTTCTTCTTCTTTTGCTCTAAAAAGGTGAAAAGCCGCATTCCTCTTTTTTTTTTTTTCCTCTTCATCATCATTTCCAGTCTCTTTCTATCCCTTTCATCACTTCCATTTTCATCTTCTTCTCTTTTCTTCATCCTTCGCTGTTTCAGATCAGATTCTAATCGTGTTTCTTTTTATTTGCGTTTTTGTTGTCTCCTTCCTTCTTTCATGAAATTTTCTACTCAAAAGTGAAAATTCTGCTCTTCTTCTGCTCATCCATCTATGGCGGGGTGGAAATTTCTGGGTTCTCTGTTTTCCTTTAGGAATTTCCCATCTGTCTTCCAGGTAATTAAGGTTTCTGCCCTTTTTTGGTTTTCCTTTTTCTTGAAGAATTTTACGTTTCCGGTCAAACGGTTAATAATGCAGGGCATGGCGAGGGAGGCCGATGCATCTGCACATACAATAAGATCCCATGGAACAGCACTTGCAAAGAATCACGTCCATGATTGGCTCATATTGCTACTCCT
Organism: Coriaria nepalensis; assembly: GCA_027186245.1. Taxonomy (NCBI): domain Eukaryota; kingdom Viridiplantae; phylum Streptophyta; class Magnoliopsida; order Cucurbitales; family Coriariaceae; genus Coriaria; species Coriaria nepalensis. The sequence goes on along the minus strand of CP114499.1, from coordinate 6,459,254 downwards.
CATAGGGATAGAGGTCATTCTATTAGTCATTCACCCCTTTTACCGTTTCGTTGGGAAAGATATGATGGAGGATCTTAAGTACCCCATGAAACCGAACACCGTCCCTGTTTGGGCAGTTCCGGTCGGTTCCTTCTCTGTACATCTTTCTCCAAAATCATTACTACAATAATAGTGTGAGATTTTTCATGTAAACTAAATTTTTTGTTGATTATGTAAGGTATAATCTTTATTGTTCTCGTTAAATCAGTTGTATTCGGTTTTGCTCCCGGTTGCTATCTTCGTTATGGTCTATATTCGTAGGCGGGATGTCTATGATTTGCACAATAGTATTTTAGGTAATTTTCTATATGCATCAACTAATTATATAACTATGTAGTTATTTGAATGTAACGTGCATTTGAGTTTAAGATTCCTCTTCTTTTGAAGAGCAGGCCTCTTATTTGCTGTGCTTATCACAGCAGTGATTACTGATGCAATCAAAGACGGTGTTGGCCGGCCTCGACCCGACTTCTTTTGGCGATGCTTTCCCAATGGAACTGATGTATGCATACAAAATTTCTACGTTCTTATATTAGTCCTTTATCCTAATTTTTTTTAATCTTTATTTTAACTTTTTTCATTTGTGTTAGTAGGCATATGACAGGTGGGGAGATGTGATTTGTCATGGAAAGGACAGTGACATAAGAGAAGGCCATAAGAGTTTTCCGAGTGGTCACACTTCATGTAAGAACTGATAAATTTACTTGACAATAAACGGTTGGGATCCATTGATTTCTCTCTGCTATAATAAGAAGAATTTGTTATGTCTGCAGGGTCCTTCGCCGGCTTAGGATTTCTTTCTATGTACTTATCAGGAAAGATCCAAGTGTTCGATCGAAAAGGACACGTGGCAAAACTGTGCATCGTGCTCCTTCCATTGCTTGCGGCAACTGTGGTTGGTGTTTCTCGAGTTGATGATTATTGGCATCATTGGCAAGATGTCTTTGCTGGAGGTCTTATAGGTTTGTCTTTTTTTGTCTTTTTTTTCCCCCTTTTTCCTCTCTTTTTAACTTCAAGTTCGAATCAAACTATACTTGTTGTAACATATAAAAATTATAAGCAACCTTTTCTATATTGTTTTCCTTTCAGGACTTGTTGTGGCTGCGTTTTGCTACAGCCAGTTCTTTCCACCTCCCTACAGTGATGATGGTAATGAGATCTACCCACATTTCTGTACTATCTTGCCAAGAAGTTGAAAAGGACGAGATTATTTCATTCATTATTATTTTCTTTTGGGTTTCTTTGTTTCAGGATGGGGCCCTTATGCATACTTCAAGGCCCGGGAGGAGCTCGGTTCTTATCCGAGCTCGGGTCAGCCGGTGAATGCCGTTCAAGAACCGAACCAAAGACCAAGGCCGAATTCTGATGGGTACATCGTGTCATACTCGGTAGAGAGAGCCCCTACCCGAGTACTGGATGATTTAGAATTTGGGAGGAAGTGATGTTTATATTTACCATATATATATATTTTTTTTATTTTTTTTTTTGCCTTAATGAGCTCTGTCAAGTTTACTATGCATTTTTCTTTCCAGAAGTCAGTGCGAATTGGGAATCTCACTGTATTTAGTTTTTTTTTTGTTTTTGTAAAAAGGAATCTATTAGAAACTTTTAGAGCAGCAGGCAATATTCATCATGCCAACTATTTTCACAAGACAGTAAAAATATTATTAACAGCGTTGCAGACAGAAATTATCTTCCTAAAATCGACACGAGACAAAAAGCATAAAAGCAATTAGGCCATACAAATTAATCTCTTACGGGCCCCACTGCTTCTGTATCTTTAACATCGATGTAGAATTGGGCTTTACGAGGGTGGATACAATTCGAAATCCAGTTTCGATGGGATCGGAGTCAATTTCAAAAAAAATGAAATTATGAACCTAAACTCTTCTTCCTAATGTGTGTCGCATAAGGAGATGATTTTGATGTCACCCTCTAAGTAGATGTGGTAATTCGGACTGATACAATATAGGTTGTACGACCTCTGTTTAGCTTCCGAGAAACCGAAAGATACAAACCGGAACTGCAGATTCTTCCTGCATTTCATGGAGTAATTAATATAGGGACTGAAAATGCCATTGTTTCTTAGTGACTCTACACTGCTTAAAAGTTAAAAGCGTGTTGATATTTTCAATTTATGGAATAAATTAATGACATATTATCTATTATCATGTTTCCAGATTGGTGCTAAAAGAAGTAGTAAAAAGGAAAAATGGCAGAAATTGATGAACTGGGTACTACTATTCACACAGTGAGATCACACGGAATTCAAGTGGCAAGAACACATATGCATGATTGTGGCTAATCCTCGTGTTCCTTCTGGTTATAAAGATTGTTTTGGAAGTTGTAGAACCCTTCCACCGCTTCGTCGGAGAAGATATGATGACTGACCTCAAATACCCTTTGAAAAGCAACACCATCCCTTTCTGGGCAGTTCCAGTATGTTTTCTTATCCTTATGATTTAGCCCTCTTTTTTTTCCCTTGAAAATCAGCGATCCCCTTCCCTTTTTTTTTCCCCTTCTTAACAGATTATTGCGGGTTTGATACCTTTAATTATCTTTTATGCCAACTACTATGTTAGAAGGGATGTTTATGATCTCCATCATGCCATGTTAGGTATAGCTTCCTACTCCCTTTGATCAAGTATAGTCAACTTTGCAGGGGAATTTTTTACCATTTTTTTGCACTTTTCAGGCCTTCTATACTCTGTATTACTCACCGGAGTTTTAACGGATGCAATCAAGGATGCTGTTGGTTGGCCCCGTCCTGATTTCTTCTGGCGTTGTTTCCCAGATGGTAAAATGGTCGGTTCTCCACGTCATCAGTTTTCATGGTATTTTTTTTCTTTCCTTCCTTTTTTTAATTTGTTCCTAATCAAATTCGACATGACTATTAAGTTTTCCTGTAGGTGTTTGATCCAGTCACAGGTGATGTTATGTGTACCGGAGTGAAGAGAGTCATCAAAGAAATCTACAAAAGCTTTCCGAGCGGGCATACTTTCTGTAAGATGCATTATGTATATCAGCTAAATGTTTAATACCAATCCCAATTGGGGGATATCTGTTTGTTAACACAGGTGTAGATATATATCTATTAACTATATATACCTCTTACCTTTTGTTTTTCATTGCAGCATCCTTTGCTGGTCTTAGCTTTCTTGCTTGGTATCTTTCTGGAAAAATAAGAGCATTTGACCGTAGGGGCCACATCGCAAAGCTCTGTATAGTGTTCCTACCCTTACTTATCGCAGCTCTTATTGGAATTACTCGAGTCGATGACTATTGGCATCACAGGCAAGATTTACTTTCCGGGGCTCTTTATATTTCCTTGTCCCTACTTGAAATTTTGGTCTTGCTCGTCTTAATTTTAAAGCCATGTTTTGTGCAGGAACAACCTTTTGTTATCTACAGTTCTTTCCACCCCCTTGTGACAATCTTGGTAAAAATTATGCCCCCCCTCTTCTCCTCCTCCTCCTCCTCATTTAAATTAATATGATCCTCAGTTTTTCATTTATAACTATTCGTTGCCCTTGGTGTAGGAATGGGTTCCACATGCATACTTTCAGATGATGGAAGAGCCTCGTAATGTTATCGAGTCGTTAGACCTTGAAGCCGACGGCCATACTGTGAAGCAATCAGAGATTGAAGAAAATGTAAAATAATAACACATATATAAATGAGACAAACTACTCAACATCACATACATACAATCAATACTATGGGCGGTTAATTCCAGTCTCCAGGTTTAATCTTCTCTCTATCAAAATGTTATTTTCCTTCTCACTTTCTGGCCAACCAAACAAGTCATGGAATACATGAGAGATGGCGACCCCCCTCGAACAGCTATTCTGATTATTATTATTACTATATATGAATTTGGCTTATTCTGGTTTTTTCTCTTTTGTGGCTTATAGAGAGCTGTTTTTGCGTTCATAGAAATAATGTATATACATTGTTGTTCTTATTATTATAATACAGAAGAGACATTGAACCTTAGAGATGATGATTTGATGTGTACTTGTAATAAATGACAGGTATATTGCGAACCATAAGTTCTTTTTCCTTTATATATATATATATACATATATTATTTATTATTATTTAAATTTTCAGTGTGAATCTATAGAGATTCCTTCACTGGATTAGTACTATATATGCTTCCTAAAACCAAAGAGGAATAATCACTCTTTATAATCTCTCATACTTGATTGGGTAGATGCATTAGCCATTAGTTGAATGTAGGAGATAGATTATACTCTCTTTCTTAAGTATAGAAAAGAAGCCCTTCTCTCCAACTTCTACACAAAGCTTCTCTTGTTCTCTCTCTCTCTCTCTCTCTCTCTCTCTCTCTCTCATCATATAGTAGAAAATGGAGATTATCTCCACAAGTACGTCTCCTTCTATGAACTTGAAGAGGTATTGGAGAAGGAAAAGATACGAAAGGCTTAAATTTAGTAGGCCAGGCCATTACTACTACTACAACACCAAAAAGATGAAGCATAGAGTCACAAGGCTTGGGCCAAGGAGCACTCGTATTGTGACTGGTACTACCACTTTTAGGTTTTGGAAGATAGCAAGAATGACAAAACTAGTACGCATCAAGAAACTTGTCAAAACTGCATTTTCACCCCTCAAGCTACTCCTTGCAAAACTTCATGCTGCCTATGTCGACATGATGATTCGCTTGGCTAATTACAACAGCGTTGGGAAGAAGGGTTGTCATTATCGAACCCGACCGGCTTCAACTGTGGGTAGTTCTCGGGGCGATGAGGTTGATTTTATGCTTGTTTTGGAAATCTACAAGCGATTGGTTGCTTCTAGGGAACTAGCTCTTCTTCCTACAACCTCAATCTCCTAACGTGTTCGTTTTGATCTCTTGCATTGATAGAAATATAGACTATATATAGACATCTAAGTTGATATGTTTTATATGTATTGTTACATGCATTAACGTTTTCTGCAATCTGTACCAAGAAAATTGATCGCATTTACGATTGCGGGTTGCGTAAGATCCAAGTTTTCCGTTTTGGTACGTGGTGGGGTTGTGCAAATACCTTATCACTTCTAATTACTTCATATTTTCAACTACATATCAAACAGTTTTGACCGTTAGATTCTAACCACATATCACGCTGTACTTTTATAAAAATAAAAATAAAAAAAATTAAGAATTAAAAAGTCTATATATAAATGTAAGATCTCAATTAAGAGTCCAGAGAGCAGAATAAGGAATCATGGCAGGTGAGTCTGTAGTTCCAAACGACGGTGGGCCGTACCTCCCTCTTCACGAAATCGCCGCCGTTGCTTCCGATGATTCCCGCCTCCAGCAGCTTGGTTACAAGCAAGAGCTCCGCCGTAGCCTCTCGTACAATCCTTTACTTTTTAACTCCCTCGTCTCTCCTACGCGTTTTGGTAGTTTCTATTAAAATGGAGGTTTTATTTATGATGTGGTGATGCGTTAGTACAGGGCTATATCAAACTTCTCTGTGACGTTTTCGATCATATCGGTGATAACTGGGCTGACAACGACGTTCGGTATGGGTCTTACGTACGGTGGTCCGTTGACTATGGTTTATGGATGGCCGATCGTGGGGCTGTTTACTCTCATCGTGGGTTCAGCAATGGCTGAGATTTGCTCCGCTTACCCAACTTCCGGTGGGCTTTACTTCTGGAGCTCCCAGCTCTGTGGGAGGGAGGTTGGCCCATTTGCTTCTTGGATTACGGGCTGGTACGTTACTCATCTCTGGCCCATATTATTGGTCTCGTGTCTGTGATGTGTTGGACTTGTGGTGTAAAAGGATCTGCCGGATTCGCACCTAAATTGTATGTGAAAAAAATGTCTTTGACTTTTCTTGCCATGCAAATTGCAAAATTATTATTTTCCAAATAACTAAAAAATAAAAAATAAAAGCCGTTTATTTAAATGGATGGATGGAGGAGAGTGGGGTGAGACCCACACTAAGGATTCTTAGTCAACGCGTGTCGCCGGAGATGCAGATTCTAGTTCGGCTGTTTCTACCGGTAGCCAGAGTACGGGCCCAGTGTTCGTGGAAAAATCACCGGTTCTGAAAGAGAATTTGTCCGGACCCCATATCGAATCTTATCTAGGGCGGCGTGAGATGATGAAGTGTCGCTTCAGCCTTGTTCAGTTACGTACTTCTTACGTTATTAAAAATAAAAATAAAAATAAAATAAAAGTCCACGGTGTTCACTACACGACGTGAGGAGATTGAATAAATAAATGAAAATCCAAACCTCTCCCCGTCATGTTCAGGCTGCATTTTAGCTGGATCCTTGACCAGAACCCCAAGAGTCGACATTAAATATAACTCAGGAGCTCTCTCTCTCTCTCTCTTCAATATCTCTCCTTGGAAGATAGAAGAAGATGGTGACTGAAAACGGAAATGGCGACGAACTGCTCGATTCCGGCCATGCTCGTCTTCACGAGCTCGGATACAGACAAGAGCTCAAGCGCGATCTCTCGTAATTTTTCTTTTTCTATTCTTCTAACTCCCCTTCCTAATAATTTTTTGTCAAAAAAGAATGATATGAATCTCCGGGCCTTTTTAGAGTACGAAGGGGTCAAATTGCTAAAAGTAAAAAAATTGCAGGGTGGTTTCGAATTTCGCGTTTTCATTTTCGATAATATCGGTGCTAACCGGCGTGACTACGCTGTACACCACCGGTTTGAATTTCGGCGGGCCCGTTTCGTTGATCTATGGATGGCTTGTTGCCGGTTTATTCACCATGTTCGTTGGATCATCCATGGCTGAGATTTGTTCTTCTTTCCCTACTTCCGGCGGTCTCTATTATTGGAGTGCGAAGCTTGCTGGGCCTAACTGGGCTCCTTTTGCTTCCTGGATGACTGGCTGGTAATCGATCATTTTTTGCTAATTTAAGAAAATTTGAAAACTCCAGTTTGGACCTACGACTGAACTTTTATGATAGATCAAACTCAAAACGCTGAATTTAAGGATCCAGTTTGTGTCAAACTAGAATACTTATGTAGCTACTTGTTGACTTATGCTATCTCCATTTGTTGTTAATGAGTCGAGAGCAATGCCAATATGCCATAAATGATTTTTTTTTATTAATTTCACAGGTTCAACATTGTTGGTCAGGTAATTCAAGAACTTCCTTCTTCCTAAGTTTGAAAAATTCTTCAGTTTCTATAATGAATAGTCAATTTCTATAATGGGGAAAACCTGGATTTCTGACTTGCAGTGGGCAGTTACAACAAGTGTAGATTACTCCCTAGCGACTCTGATTCAAGTGATCATTCTCCTAAGCACGGGCGGGAAAAACGGAGGGGGATACGAGGCGTCTAAATATGTAGTCATTGCTTTCCATGGTGTAATCCTTCTCCTTCATGCTATTATCAACAGTCTTCCCATCTCGTGGCTATCTTTCTTCGGACAACTAGCCGCTGCTTGGAATTTCATAGGTATAAAAGTTGTCTCCCTTCCTCCTTCCATTTTCCTTTAGGCTTTAACGTCATTAATGTTGTCTCTGTCTCACTATCTGATGTATAGGTGTCTTTGTTCTCATGATTCTAATTCCTTGCGTTGCTACGGAACGGGCTAGCGCCAAGTTCGTTTTCACTTACTTCAATACAGATAATGGAGACGGGATTCACAATAAAGCATACATATTTGTTCTCGGCCTTTTGATGAGCCAGTACACCCTAACTGGATATGATGCATCTGCTCATATGGTAAGTCTATAATGTATTCTACAATGTCTGTAATGTAGAAGTTTACAATTAAGTCATTCCCTCTTTTCCCCTATAAAATTCCTCTAGACAGAGGAAACCAAGAATGCAGACAGGAACGGACCGAAAGGAATAATTAGTTCGATTGGAATATCAATTATCGTTGGATGGGGTTACATTATCGGGATCACATTTGCAGTTACGGACATTTCACGCCTTCTAGATTCAAACAATGATACAGGTGGTTATGCCATAGCGGAAATATTTTACCAAGCGTTCAAGAGCCGGTATGGAACTGGAGTTGGAGGAATTGTTTGCTTAGGAGTTGTAGCGATTGCCATCTTTTTCTGTGGCATGAGCTCTGTTACTAGCAATTCCAGGTAAGTAAATATAAATGTAGAGAAAGTATCTTATGTAACGGTTACAGGTTCACTTGAATTTAAAAAGAAAAAGTTGTATAATTAATCTTACTATAACTTTCCCAGAATGGCTTATGCCTTTTCGAGAGATGGAGCCATGCCGTTTTCATCATTCTGGCACAAAGTGAACAAACAGGAGGTTCCTATTAATGCTGTCTGGCTTTCTGCATTTATATCGTTTCTCATGGCATTAACGGTACAACTATTTTTCCCGCCTTCTCTTTTAATTTCTGAAAATATTCAAAAATTCGATAGTTTCACTCAATTTATTATTTGCAGTCACTTGGGAGCACGGTAGCATTCAACGCGATGGTATCTATAGCAACAATTGGACTGTACATAGCTTACGCCCTACCTATATTCTTCCGGGTCACCTTGGCCCGTAAGTCCTTCATTCCTGGGCCTTTCAACTTGGGCCGGTTTGGGATCTTAATCGGTTGGGTTGCAGTTCTTTGGGTGGTTACAATCTCGATCCTGTTCTCATTACCGGTCGAATACCCCATCACCAACCAGACTCTTAACTATACTCCCATTGCAGTTGGTTGTTTGCTCATCCTTACTGTTTTGTCTTGGATTCTAAGTGCCAGGCACTGGTTCAAAGGCCCTATAACTAACCTAGATTCCTAAAAAAGTTTGTGCCAAGAGATAGTGATATTTTCATTTCTTAGAATCTATTTTTTCCAGTTTCCTCTTTGCACAACGGTTAACGAATATTGTAGTATCATTTTTCTAGATTGAATATGAGACTACTTTTTCATTGAATGTAGTTTTGAAATCGAAATATATGGTACATTTATTACACTGAGTTATTACTGAACTCTGAGTTATTATTGAACTTCGAGTCCCTGTTGATTTGGAGTAACCATTCACAGTATTGGTTGACCTTTTCTGGGCTCAGTTCGCTGCCAAAACAGTTGTTCTCTTCCGGATCTTCTTCTAGAATCTTCAGCAGATCAGCATATTCTGGCGAGGATTGTATCTCGGAACTATGGCTTTCTTCTATCATGCGCTCGTTGTCGGATGAAGGTACATTATTTCTTGCTGCTCCCCTGATTCGAGCTTTGTATTTCTGAAATCGATGAAGAAAAAAAGGGTAAGCATTTTTCAGACATAAAATATTGACTTAGATATCATGCATGCCTGCAGGTGGTTAGAAACTTGTCGTAGTGTCAAACCAGGTTCATCCATCAGCCTTAGTATACTGCTCGGATAAGCTTCTAGATTCCATAAAGAAGAAAAGGAACCGATTAGTAATGAGACATGTATGCTACAAAATAATTAAGGTGTTCTAGAAGCAATCACAAAATGTCGTACTTTTGTTGCCCAGCTTGGTGATTGCGTCTACAAACTTCTGGTGCAACTCGGGCCTCCATGTCATTCGGGACTTTCTGTTCATGCTATGGTCTCCTTCCTCAAAGGTTCCAATTCTTCCGCAGTCAATGAATCCAAAATCATCAATCAATACTGCCCCATTCTGGTTCTCCTTGTTGGGATGTTGTAACATCGTGCAGTACAGATGTTGCCAAACATATCTTAGATCATCCATTGAGACAGGTTTTTCGATGAAATAGCTTGCTCCTTTGACCAAGGCTAATCTCGCTAGATTCAGATCTCTTACAGAGGACATCACTGTATAGTATTTTTAGTTATCATGTTCAAAAAACTATATAAATATATATACATATATATATCACCGTCGAAAACAATAAATACTAATGAGAAAGTTTAGCTCGGCCTTACAAATGAGAGGGATTTTCTTCTTATGGAGGAGGTGCAGGAAAAAAAAGGGATCGATATCCGGCATGTTGCAGTTGACCAAGACGAGTTTGTATTTGTTCGTATCTCCCCAAATCATGGACAAAGCAACCGTAGCTCGTTCGGCAAAGGAGACTGGAAGAAATACCATATATACAACAAATAAGCAAAACAACGAGTTCAATCTGAATTGCTACTAATCCCAAAAACTTAACCAGTTAAAGAAACGGATTGCCGCAAATCCCAATACACATATATGTATATACGTGTCTATCTATATAGAGGTATGTATAAGGATCTGTATATATATTCTAATGAAGTACCCATGTAGTAGAATTGTTGAAGCATCGATGCTAGGCGCATGAGAGACACCTTGTCATCATCTACCACAAGAACATCAAGTCCGCGACCAAAGTTAGGGATAGAGTACTTATTAGTGGTAGTATATGTATGATTCACCCATCTTTCCATGCTTCCCTTTTCACAAGAAAATAAAACAAGGAGAGAGAGAGAGAGAAAGTGAGAAAACAGAAGAGAGAGAGACAGAGAGAGAAAGAAGATAGCAATGAAAATGTGAGGAAAATCTACTAGTTAGAGATCCCTTATAAAGAGATCCCTTATTTAAGGTTGTATTTTTCATGACCCTTAAATTTTTTTTATTTTTTTATTTTTAATTATCATTTTCGGAGAGGACGATGTGACCGAGTGAGAAAAGTGTTTCGATCCGATGAGATGGTCAAACAATCGAACCATGTTCAAACTATTTTGTAACTCATAATTAATTGGTTCATAATTCCTATTTGTGGATTAATTTTGGAAAGTTATTTTTACTACCATTTTTGGTCCTGTCTGTTGTAGACCGTATAGATTTTGTTGTTGTTGTTGTCTTTTCTGTCTTTTTTGACTGTATTTTGTCTTATTATGTTGTGAATTGCTCCATTGCTCACACTAAACAATCTTACTGCTTAATTAGTGTCTAAATGTCACTTAGTTTATCTTAAATATATGGTGTTCAAAAATAAAAAATAAAAATCATTACTTGAATGGACCGCTCGCTCTTATCATTTAATGAAGCTAATTAGGGGATCATAACTTCACCAAACATTTGATAATAGATTTTGATGGGCTTGCTGTTGGGTCTTAGGAAAAAAAAAAAAAAAAACAACAGAAACGAAAGGATTCAAGTAGTTAAAGTTGTGATGAAGAAGCAATGTTGTACTGTTCCCCAACAAAAAATAAAATTAAAATGGAAAAAAGATGGAATCTGTCTTAATCTACTACTTCAATAACCACCATGTGATAGCTTCTAAACCAAGCAATTACCTGATAATCAAAATGCACTCTAACTGCAACAAAGGCCTCTTGCATGGTCTTGGTTTCTATTTATGCTTCCCCATACTCATCAGTCTTCAACCTCAAACCCATAGCCTCTCTCGAGATCTCTGGTCTCTTCCACGCTGTACGAAGACTCTGATTCCGATCTTCCGTTGGTCTCCGCTATGGTCAGACGCAGCCATCTCTACCTTACACGCCTCGTTCAGGAGCACCAAGAGATGGTCAACCGTCACAGCCTGTGTCTCTCACATCTTCGCGAAGCCAATGAAGAGGCTGAAGCTCTTCGTCGCGAGAACATTCATCTATGGAGCTTTAACCGGGAGCTAAACGAGCATCTTAGCCAGTTGGTCCAACCGTCGGTCCAAAAACAGCCTGGATCCCCTGACTATCGGACGCCGTATGATATCGCCGATACTCTACGTGGTCTTCGTGGAGGGGCAAGAGGCGCGGCGAGCAATTCTTCTTGGGACGAAGTTTCAGATGATAGCTCGCCGTACGTGAAGGAGAGCGGAAGGGTCCAGAATGTTAAGGCAGAGAGATTCTCGCTGCCGAAAAGTATTTCCGTGAGGTCGAATGGCTACTTGAAGATGGTTCATGCTCAGGCTGCTTCTGGTCATGGTGGACAGGTTCGCAGTGCCACTTGCCCTAAAACCGAGCGGTCACTCAAGATGGCGGTAATGCTTAACGATTACTTACGAAATCTGTTATTTTACCAGAATGCTATTTCTTTCTATGCTTCACTTTCATGATCTTAAATCAATACTCATTTTACCCTTTTTTTTTTTTTTTGGTTCTTTCTAATTTTGTGGTCATATTATCTGCCTTCATGTGGTAGTTGTTTCCTGAGATGTTCTTTTTTCTTTCTTCATGCATAAGATTTGCATTATTGCACAGGGTCTTGCTTGATGGTAAAGAAAGTTTCTTATTTCTATAAATATGATTAAGAATGCAACGGTCATTTTCTTATCCTTTTGGTGATCTTATTCTTATGCCAGATTGGTCAGTTACGTGGGATATGTCGGATGGGCTTTAGACAAAAGTCTGTCATTCAATTTACAATAACCGATCCAAATTCAATTCATATTACTCGTATTAAGTATATCCCAATATTGCCATAATGATATTGCATATAGATGATTGTAATAGAGCTTAGTTTAGAGAAAGTTATATGATGTTTATTAATTAGTTCTATTGCATGTTCTTCTTGTACACAGAAAAAGGTGTACGTTTCGGGAGGGAAGAAAGAGGAGGAGCCATTTGAACTGGAGGTGTACAATCAAGGCATGTATAAGACCGAGCTCTGCAACAAATGGCAGGAAACTGGAGCTTGCTCGTATGGAGACCACTGTCAGTTTGCTCACGGCATTGAAGAACTCCGTCCGGTCATCCGTCATCCTTGCTATAAGACAGAGGTCTGCCGAATGGTCCTTGCCGGAGTAGTCTGCCCTTATGGTCACCGTTGTCACTTCCGACATGCACTCACTGAGCAGGAGAAGCTGGCCAAGCTTAAGAACAGCAACAACATCATGAAGATGGAGAGATAAGAAGCTACTCAGAAACATGTTTACTATTTGCTTCATGAAACATGCCATTTTATGAAAGTGTGGATAATGCATGTACGTACCCATTCTGCAGTGAAAGAAAAAAAAGGGCGGGGACAAAAAGTACTACGATACTACTTTAAGATATAAGAAGATATGATCAATTTTGTAAGATTTTCTTATAATTCAATTATTAAATGATAATAAGAGATTCAATCTCTTGTGCCTTTCTGTCTTAAAGAGGCCCAATTGGGCTGTTTGGGCCTTAAAACTGGAAACAAGGATTAAACTTCTATCTTAAAGTATTGGACCTAATAAACTGTGTTTGGAAAGAAAGAGAAGAGAAGAGGGGAGAGAGAGAGAGAGAGAGGGAGAAATTCGGCTATAAAAAAGTAAAGCACTACCGAGAAGGGGAAGCATCAGTACAAATAGAGGAGGAGAGAAAAAGAGGAAAGGGGAAGGAAGGAAATGAATGTAGTTAACGGAAATGGGGGAACGGGTAAGAAATGAGATGAAAGGCGGGAAGAACACTGCTTGATTTCTCCTTACCTATTCCTCCCATTCCGTTGATTACCTTTGCTTTCTCTCTTTCCCCCCTTACTCTGCATCGATTCAATACAAAATCTTCTGTTCATGATTCTGTTCCTCCTCTCAACCTTTTTCTATCTTCTTATACGTATAGATCTAGCACAACCTGGAGGTTTGGGATTTTTTTTTTTTTTTTGTCTCTTACTTTCTTTAATTTCTTGTTCTAAACATCTAAAAACCAAAATTTATGGAGATCCAACGCTGAAATTTATTATGCGTTTTTTAATCCAAATAGAATAACTGGTATTATAGCACTTCAATTCAGGAAAAGAATAAAAAAAAAGAGAAAAAAAATGTTTTTTTTTTCTTTAAACTTTTACATCAGTAATAATACAAATGCTCTGTGACACGACAGTGAACTGTCAGAATCTGAGTCACAACCCACTTGCTTTTGTTCAACCTTATCTTCTCTCTTGAAAGTGAAACACGTGACGAGGGAGAAAATTATTGGATAGATGTCTCAATCGCTTAACCATACCCTACCCTTTGCTATTTTATTTATAAGAGCGTGTTTGGATGATGGAGAGAAGAGACTTCTTGCGGTGAATGGGTGTTTTCTTTTGAGGGAATTGGAAAAGGGCGAAGCTTGAAGAAGTTTTTGGATGTGGGAGGGTGGGAAAAGAAGAAAGAAAGAGAGGGGATACTCTTTCATTTCAAAGACTTCTTTCCCATTCCTCCCATTCCAAAGATTTCTTCAGCTCTTCCCCTTTTTCTTTCTTCTCTCTTCCTCTGGGTTTCTTCTGTTTGGATCGGCAGAAAATTTTGGGAGACGATTAAAGAAGGTTTCTGGGACAGGGAGTTACTTGTTTCCTCTCTCATATTTTTGTTTCTCGTGTTTCTTTTGATTTTTGATTTTTTTTTTGTCTGTTTAATGATCAGAAATGACAAGAGATGGGACATATTAGATAGGGAGGAAGAGGTGGTTGCTGTGGTTTGTAATATGATTGCGGTTAGTAAAGTCTGTGAGGTTGAGATCAGGTAGAAGTGCAGATGAATTGTATCAAGAAGAGATCCAGAGTGCCATTTTTCTTCACATCAAGTAGTTGTTCTTCAACTTTGGTTTTTTTTAATTTTTTGGGTCAGATTGTGCTTGAACTTCCAACATTATTATTATGTGAAATAAAAATGAAAGCAACCAAAACAAAGAAAAATGCAGAAGATAAAAAAACTAGGCCGCTAGAAGGAGGGCTTGAACCTCCGACCTTGTGGTTAACAGCCACACGCTCTAACCAACTGAGCTATTCCAGCTTTATTATTATGGTTTCGGGACTCTAAATATATATAATCTGGAATTCCAAGCAATTCGGAACAAGGCCCAACTTTGATTTGGGCTATCTACACAAACAAACCAGGGCCGAATCCCCTCACAATAGAAATCTGAGTAGAAAAATAGAAGCCCAAAATTCATCTATACAATCCAATCTAACTAGACTAGTACCCAAAAAAAAAGAAAGTAAATAAAGTAGGGAAAATTAGGGAGAAAGGGAAAGAGAAAAGTGTAGAAGACAGCCCCACCACCACCTGTCATCAAAATGGGCACCCCCCCCCCCCCCCCCCCCATCTTTTTGTACCTAATTGTCAAATGACCAATCAAAATCTTACACCATTGCTTATCAATAACATTTCTCACTTAATCAAATCTTATTTGTTGAAATGTATAGATGATGATGATTCTTTTTATGACATGTCTGGCTGTCTACAAGTAGATAGTTTATAATCAAATCTTCATTAATGCTAAACTCCATTTATAATCAATCCTTAAGCTTGTTTACTTTTTATATGTTTATATGTTAAGCTTTTGTGATCCGTAATATTTACTTCACTTATAACTCTATAATAGCTAATTTTTTAACATTTGAGAGATCAATTTAATAAATAAAATATTATGAAATTATGAAATAATAAAATTTTATAATTTTATTTATTAGATTATATAAATAATATAAAAATAATAATTATACATAATTTGTTTTCAAATTTCACTGAATAATAATTAATTTTGAATTAAAATATAATTAATTAATCCATTATTTTTAGAACTATTAAATAGTTAACGGAGAGAGAGAGGGAAAAATAAAAAAGAAAAGAAAAGATAAAAAAGCTGCTAGCAAAATTAAATTTGGTGTTGCATCATCTACATCGTCATGTGTAGCAGTTCTCGTCATCATAATCGTCATCTACACCGGATCCTTACAGACTTTACAGACTTACAGAACTTACAGTATCAACGCGACGCCGTCATCAATCGATCACGAAATCATCAAATTCTTTTTCATCTAATGGAAAACCACGCGACGACGTCTTCTCCAACGCGACGACGCGTGATGTCCACGCGCTCATCAGCTACAACGAGCGGCGATCGACAGATAGGGCAAGTGAAATTGAGCTGATCGAGCCAGCCGTGGAAGCAATCCGTGTGAAAAACATGGCCGCAAGGGAGTCTTCTCACCTGCTCGCCATCTCTAAACCTGCAGAGGCACACCACGCAATCGGAGCAGCCGCCGCCGCAGCCGGATTTATCACCGTCGCTATCTCCGACGAATCGGTAAGAGAAAACGCGGTTGATGTTGAGTTGATCGGCAAGGAGTATCAGTCCGGCGAGGCCTGATCCGAGAGCATCCAATAAGCCGTCGTTGACGCGGTGTTGATCGGAGTCGAATCGGGAGAGGCCGATGGAGTGGAAGAGGCCCAAAATTGAGGAACGGAGATAGTTAACGCAACTGGCGATGGTCGCGACCACAAGAATTGGGAGGGATTCCGACGACACGTCGGTCAGCTGGCTCTGCAGACCCATAATTCTTCTCTCTTATCAATCTTCTTCTATCCGTTTTCGCGTTTCTTCAATCTTCCTTGGTTTCTGAATTTGGTATATCTGTCGCTCTGGTAAAGAGGAAGGAAAGTTCATGAGAGAGAGAGAAAGAGACTTGATGGGAAATATAGACTTTGAAAGTGGAGAGGGCGAGTAGAGGAATTTGGGTTTTATGGAAGAAAGGCCTATGGCCCAATAGTCTGTGTGATGGGTCCAAAGGGGGACTATATTTTTTAATTAATATTTTAAGAAAAAGGAGTTGGGTATAGGAAATAAAAAATCAAAAAATTAAAATTAAAAAAAAAAGAAAAAAAAAAAAGAGAAATAGGTGGTGGTGGTGGTGGTGGGTAAAGAAGGCAGCGGATTAAAATAAAAATGTCAGGAAGATTTCCAACAAAGATGGGAGAGGAGGAGCTGGGGCGGTGGAGTAGACCCAGTTACTAGTCAGAGCGGGAGAAACAGAATTTGCCACGATCTTCGCTGACTCCAAATCTTATTTTTTATTATATTATTTTTATAATATATAAATATTTTTTATTTTTTATACATATAAAATCACCCAAAAAAAAAAAAAATATATATATATATATATGTATATATATGTGTGATAACGTACGTATATTCGAAGACAGATGGTCCAGATATCATCTCCGCCGTCCAAGAAGATCCGCTTATCCTCGTATCCACCGACGATTCCTACCTGGACTATTTATTTATTATAATAATAAAAATACACATGACTTATTTATAAAAATTATAATGTCTTAATCTCGTCTTGTAGTGCTTTCCAGAGTATAAAAATAAATAACACATTATTTATGTTGGAAGAGTCCAGACATTGCAAATTGTTTAATTGATGATAATGGAGTGACCATTTTACATTACACCGCCCAAATTACATCATGATACGACAACTCACTTAGATTATCATTTGTGTTAGAAAAGTAAGAGATTATGAGAAGCTCTTAGAAGAATCTGGAATAAGTAGAGAGAGAGAGAGAGATTATAAAGTAATGAATTACCATATGATGTGTAAACTGAAGCAGTGACAAAGGAGAAGAAAATGACCGCTATGAAAAATTAGGCATGGATCCAAAAATATCACATGGTTGGTCATATATGTGTCAGTCTGGACCAAAGCGCGTTCCTCAAAGATTGTCTTTTAGGTTTCCTCAAAATTATCGTGTACAATAAAACGAATCAACTTTCGGACAAAAATCAGATATGGAGTTGAGGGGTGGAGGACAAGATAAGATTGCAACTTTAGAAACAATAGACATTTCTACAAAAGAGTATATTATACCTAATGCAACAACTTCACTGAAAAGCTACATTTGAGAAGAGACTGCAATGGAAATGAATCGGAATATTCTCCTGACTCGGAATATCATAATGCTGAGTGAGGGAGTCCCCTGCTGTACTGAGTTTTGCAGAGTAATCACTTGCACCTAACGGTTGAAAGGATAGAGGATCATTCTGTTCTCTCTTTCAGAAGAGGAGAATAGTTTTCATATGGCACAAATGATGATTTGATTTGCATTTTCAGCTCACAACGGGCCAATGATTACTAATGTTATGTTTCCTACCCACACAAGAGTTGAATGCACAGCTAACCTTTTGCTAGAGGAAATGCAGCATATTAATAATCAACAACAAACAAAAGACCCCATATTTTACCCTGCACACACACACACACGCACATATATATATATATGTTGAGAAAAGGCCCTAGCTAGATGTAATGCTGCTGCAGTCAAGCACAAGGAGGGGATCTTCTGGGTGAATGATACCGAAGAAATTTGGATTAGTTTACAGCTTCTCAAGCAACGCTGGAGGAAATAACAGCTCCTGAAGGGGATTTTACTTCCCTCTTCAGTAATTCCTGAAAACAGAAGCACTCCATAAATTAATTTGTTTAAAGTGATTAATGAACTCCAGTCTTTTTTTTCCCTACCCTTTTTTTGTTTCTTTTGACTCTTCATCTCAATATGTTACACTTAACCATACCTCCTTGGTAGCAGCAATAGAGAGACGCTGCCTTTCTTTCTTCTCGCGTTGGCATTCTCCGCACCATGTGGAGAAATCTTTCTGATATTTCTTCAACTCTCGGAAGACCGAACTATTAAGGGGGGGAAAAAGTGTTCAACTTTGGAAAACAATTTTTCATGAGATTTAGATGTAGTATAGTCACCAAGTAGCAATTGACTGACCAACCATTAAGGTAAAGAGTTCTTTGTTTTGACATAGCTATGAGTTAAATTGTCAGGAAAGGGAAAGAAGGAGATGACTAAAAAATGCACTAAAAGACCCATTGCACAAGAAGATTGGTAAAGTTACTAAAAGTTGCATGACATGCCCTTAATTATCACACCCTTGGAGAAAGTTAATAATATATTCTGACGTTTAGACTTCTAATAGTGTCCTTTCCTGACGTACAAGGTGAGATAACTGTACCTTCGGCACCACAAAAGTAGGTTGACGCGATGACCAGAGGTTGTAGCCCTAGCACCATGCCGATGGCGACCACGATGGAGAACTGCACGGCCCGGAACATGGGAGTAATCTAAGATCTCCTAAAATTAATTTTAAAACATCTTCAAATAAATATTCCAAAAAACATCATAAATTAATAGTAGTTTCTTTTGTCCCTCAAAAATGAAAAGGGAAAAAGATACGAAAAGATTCAAAATTAGATGATTGGGTTATTCTGACAATGATAGCATACAAAGAACTCGTAAGGCCAATATCTCATGAGAGTCTCCAACATGTTATCAGGTACACAGTATATGAGAGCTAAAATCAGTATTTCATCGACATGTTCTTTAACATCCTAATTGGACCAGAGCTCTACAATCATGGTATTGCAAGCATTTGTGAATTAAGAACACAGTCTTTGTATACACCAACCATAGAAAAAAAAAGTGCATTAAATCAGATCTAGTGCCACGGAAGAACACAATCTTTAAGAATAACACACCTCTGATTGAGTCTCTGTATTCACATGTTTATCACATCTAGTGCCACGGAAGAACAGTTCACCACCAGAAAATTGTTTACCCAAGCAAACATTCAAGGTAACTTCTGAGTCATCCACATGGAAGCCTACAAGAATAAAGATATTTGTAGTTGATAGAAGCTGAAAAAGCTAACAATTCTTTTGCAGAGCCAACATGAAGATGAAGCAGAACACTAACAAAAGTAATAAAGAAGCACAAAAACTTTGCAAAGATTCACATTGACAATGCTGAACTAAACTAAAAAAAGTAAATATGAAGCAAGCAAGCAGTGGACAGATAACCAAAACTTATATGATTGAAGATACTCAATTTGAGCACTTGGTAATCAAATTATAATATCTACAAAATCTAGAAAGAGGTGGTTGGATATAAGATAGCACATACCAAGTTCTACATCTCTGTCTATTCCATATTCAACAACAAAACCATGATGGGAATCCAGTGTTGCTCCTCCAACTTCAGAGAAGAAAACTACACAATTTACAAATCTGCATGATTAGACATCCAACCTCAAGAATTAAGGAATATAAGAAATTTGCTACCTTTTGAAATAGGACGTATGAAGTCATCCATCAACTTGTCAAGCATTGTTTCCAAGCCAAAGTCATCAAGAACAGCACCATATTTATTCATAGTATTTGGCCGCATGATTCTAAATTTTGTCTCATGAACCCATCTTTCAAAATTTTCTACCTAAGCATTTAGAACCTCATAAGATAAATATCTTCAAAATAATAAAGTTAACAAGCTTGAAATGCAAAGATGCAAACCAAGAATACAGTACCTCAGATAACAACATTTCACAGAAACGAGGCTGAAACATTTCAAATGTATAAATTCCAGGAGAGGGCTCAGCTAATATTCGTCGATAACTCTCTTCTGTATTTTCGCTTATAGCTCTGAGAAATGAGGGAACAAAAAAGTTTGCAGCATGCATACTATACAGCTCCCTGCGTAAAGGCTGCAAAGAGCAGTGAATTATTAAGCAGATCATCACATGTGGTGCCAATAGGAGTAACTGCCTTCAATAAAGAACAGTGCTACTTGTCAGTAAGACTAGGTGTCTTTCTCAAAGTGGATCTAATTTCCTTAGCATAATTGGTAAGACAAACATAATCAGTCAATAGAGAAGATAAAAACATATATTATATGAGATCTTCAAACTGGAAATTTAACTGAAGCACACCTGATAATTTGATATTATCTTCTGCCTGTATTCCCTATGCTTTTGAACCTGACAATTCAGAGAATTTTTTTTCCTATAAATAAAGGGGGTTTGAGAGAGTAGCATGAAAAAAAGAAAATGATATATTCCACATGGAATTCTTCGGAACATATTAAAACACATACACAAGGGCACAAGGTATAAATTCGTATAGTATGGTCAAATGAAATAATACTCTCGCCTCAGCAATTAAGTTAGTGCATTAGGAACATGGCTAACCTAGAGAGAGAAAGTCATTATTTATCCAGGATGTCTCCACACAAGAGAGAAAACATATACTTCTTGTTGGTAGCAAGGAGTTGATAGGAACTTGAGAACTCATCCTATATTACAAACAAGGATGGAATGTATGGGTTCCATGAGTACCTGCATTAACGTTGCAGATATGATCCCAATATAAGGTATGCTATTACCTGCAGTTGCCTAGGATATATAACAACTTACAACAACAATTTTGGTGCATGACCCATGATAAAATTTGCAACTGAGCTAAATCTGCAGGGCGACTGTTCGATGCAGCCAGGAAATAAGTTGAGAGGTCTTAAAAGAATAAATTCTTCCTTCTTACATTTCTGATTTTCCTTCTTTCTCTAAATCCATTATCAAACTTGAGATAAAGACAAGGTCAACCCCGCCCACCAAAAAGAGCCAAAAGAAACTGAAAAATGAAAAAGGAGGAAGGAGGAAGGAATTCGTAGAAAAAAGCATTCCTAATTCTCCCCTTGTTGAAGAATATTCATCATATTTCAAATTTCATCCCCAGGGAGCAATTAATTGTACATCAAGTGATTCATAAAGGTTATGAGGCATGCTGTGGAAACAAAAGATTCCACAATCCGAATCCTTTTCTGGATTTCTCAGCACTCAAACACACACCCAATTCTCACACATAATTGAACCTTTTCACATTACTAAGATCATGCTGGACAGACTTAGCAGAAAAGGTCAAATCTCCATAGTCAAACTGAAAGCATCATTTCATTCAAACACGAACGTGCAAAATAATACATGCACTTTCTCTTCATATCCTCCCTTTTTCTTACCAAACAAACAAAACGATTTCAAAATCCACAAGCACTGATTATTGATTACTTAGAAAACTTCAAAATTCATAATTCTTACTCGGTTGCGTTCACCCTCAGGTGAGTATCGCAGAAGGATGTCCCTCATATACTGGAGCTTGAGATCACGTGCAGCATTGAGCATGTTCGGAGGAAGATGACGCTCGAGTGTGCTGAAGAGAAGCGGACTGAACTCCAATTGTAAGCCTTCATAGTTCTCTGGCTTGTGATCTTCCTTCGGTTGAAGACGGAGTCTGTGTGTCGCATAGGGTTGCGTGGTGGATGACACGACGCCATTTCCATTCCCTGTGCTGGGAGCTTGGGATTGCTTTCTTCGGTCTACGGAAGCTTCCATAGACACAGCTGTGAGCTATGAAAGAGAGAAATACAGAATTAAGAGAACATGTTTTCTTTGTTCTTACGATGAGAATTGGTGAAAATTAGGGTTTTGAGGATGAAGAAGATGATGAAAGCTTTGTGAAACGGGAGTTGCAGATTAGGGTTAGGACTCTGGTCTCGTTGGTTAGTGGGGACCACTTTGAGAAGTCGATAGGTGGGGCCAGCGAGGCCGTTGAGATGGAAGTGACGTCGATGGCCACAAGTTAAAAGAAAATTTGAGAGTAGAAACTCGATAAATTAGGCCATTTTGTGGCAATGTCTTTTAAAAACGTTTTTTCGATCTTGAAACATAAAAATCGGTTTTATGAGCCGATAATGGAAGTATGCGTGATAATGTTTTTCAAAAACATTTTTTTTTTTAAAAATTTAATATGAAAATTAGTTTTGGAGAGCGGGTAAATTTACATGGTAATTATAATTATGTCAATTTTTGTTTAAAAAAGTATTTTAAAAATTGAAAAAAAAAATTTATAAAAAAAAATAAAATATAAAAATTATGAATTGTGATTTTTTATATTTTAAAAAATAAATAAGTTTAATATTCAAAAATCGATTTTTTATTCTTTAATATCAGTTTCTTATTATTATTATTATGATAATTGATTTTCAAAATAACAAAAAATGAAATTTGTTGCGAAATAAAATCTAAACTTATTTGGTAATAATTTTATTCAAAATATATTTTTCAAGGTAAGAAAAATTTTTGAAAAAATTGAAATCTAAAATCACAAATTATAATTTTCTATATTTATAAAATCAATTCTTAATTTTTATCCCTTTTTTTTTTTTACTGTACTGCTCTCTCTCTGTCCTTTCTCTCTTGGATGCCATTGAAGCATCAGAGAATCAAAGAAATTAAGGTACGTGAATTAGTTTGAAAATTAAATTGTCTTCTTGGGAATTGGAGCTAAAGTACATCAAATCATTTTGGAAATTGAGGTGTTCGAAAGAGATGTAGGGATTTGGAGGTAGGTATTAACGGGGAAGAAGAGAACTATCTTGTGAGGAAGCTGAAGGGATAATTGTGGTATTTGTATGCATGTCCAGCCAAGAGAAGCACGTCAAGTTTAGGAAGAACGCTCCTCTTGTCTCAATTTCTTATCTTGTCACTCTCGATTTCTTGAGTTCATACTTAATTCCTTCTTCATCTTGTCCAGCCAAGAGAAGCATATTGTGAAGGTTATTAAACCTATAGTAGAACCTGAAGAGTAGAAATAGGGGAAAATTTTGAGTTTAATGGACTATCCTCAAGGAAGGGGAACCCGAAAGCGGAGCGGAGGTTCTACTAGAGGTGGTGTCAGGATAGAGTTAGGATAGAGTTGGAATAGAGACGGAAGGTGCACGACAATGAGGAGGAGAGCGTTAGCGATATGGAGGGTCCATGAAATAGAAATATGAACTCACAAAATTTCACATGACGAGAGATATATACTCGAGATGTGTCAACATCCATATATTTATAGGCGCTATGAGTGGTAGAGTAGCCAAGAAATAGACATGGGCGAGACAGTGGATTGAGCTTATGATAGGTGTATGGTTTGAGGCAAGAAAAGCAAAGACACCCGAACATACTCAACTTTATATAATTTGGGCAGCGTTGCAAGAGAGCCTCGAATGGACTTTTGCAGAGGAGGAGAGGCATTGGCAGGCGATTGAGAAGGTAAACGGCAACTTCAAATGCATAGACCCAAAAGCAATAAGGAAGTTGGCTTGATGAACTAAGGTGAGACCTGTTTCAATGATCGTTCGATGTCATCGTTCTGTTGCGGAATATGTAAAGTGGCGGTGTACCAATTAATGCCACAAGACAGAAGATATGGTTTTAATTTAAGAACTCCCCCATTGTCACAATAAAAATTGCAGATCTTGCTACCAAATTAAGTTTCCATAATAGGCTTGAATTTTTCGAAGATTGCAAGAACCTTTGATTTTGCTTGTAATAGAAAGAGCCATGTATATTTGGTAAAATGATCAATAAATAGTAAATAAAACTGTTGACCACTGATAGATGCGACACGTATTGGTCTACATATATCGAAGTTTATATAATGTAGTGGGTGAGTATTAGTGACAAACGTATCCCCAAAAAGAAGCCTTGTACTTCTTTTAGAATTGTAAGAAATACAATTGCGATAAGTAAATATAGCTTGTCCTATTCAACCCAATCATCATCCGCCGATCAATCAAGTTTTTCTAGTTGGCTACTTGACTATGGTGCCTCCCACAATATGACTATTGATCTATCTAATATATATATTCATTTCGAATATGATGAAACAGATGAAATTATTATCGGGAATTGCTCAGGTTTGCATATCACATATGTTCGGGATGTTGATATCCTATCATCATCCAAAATCTTTCATCTCTCTAATGTTTGATGTGCTTCCAAAATTCATAAAAACTTGTTATTTATCCATCATTTTACTAAAAATTTTTCATTGAATTTCACCTTTTTCATTTTGTTACGAAGGATCTAGCAACATAGGTGACCTTAATATGCGGGTCATGTGAAAATGAAATCTACCATATTCGAACATTTTCTCCATCATCTCTCCTACTACATTCATTGGTGAACGGACGAACTTTTAGGGTGTGACATCAAAGATTAAGGCATCCACCCAACAAAATAATTTCTTATATTATTTCTCATTTTTCATTGCCCGGTGAACGAGATAAAGTTATTTGCTCATCGCAATTGTATTTATTGTAATTTGAATAAAAGTATGAGGCTTTCTTTTAGAGACCCACCTCTCACTATATGATATTTGAGGGCCGACATGATGCCATCAAGGGTCAACGGTCTTCCTTGATCACCTTTCTCTATGCTAACTCGACACTGGCCGTCAAATTCTAATCTCTAATACCACTTCTCAACAAAATAATATATTTTGTTTGTATAATAGTGATTATGATTCATTGATTTAAGGTTAAGCGGTTGTTTAATATAATGATCTCTTATCATTTTAAGCTATCTTTTCTCCCACTCTAAATTTTAAGATAATCAAACTTAAATCTCCTAAAATCTATGGGCTTGTGTTGTGTACATGTTGTGTTGTGTACCTTGTGAAGGAAGACCCTTTATTCTTCTCAAACCAGATGTAATATCTAGCTAAATATTTACATGCAGAACAATGGTCTCTGTACCTATAGTAGAACCTGAAATCCTTCTTGATGGGGACCACCCATTAGAGAGGACCCTTGAAGTGGCCGAGAAGGTCTGGGCAGAAGTCTTCTATTACTTGGCAGAAAACAATGTCTTGTTCGAAGGGATCCTTCTTAAGCCGAGCATGGTCACCCCCTCCATGTGCCGAACACAAGCAGAAGGCATCACCCGAGACTATTGCCAAACACACCCTAACTTTGCTTAAGAGGAGAGTCCCTCCTTTAGTTCCAGGAATCATAGTACCATCCCAAGTCCTTGACCCAAATTCCCTTAGAAACTGAAAAAAAAAAATTCCTCCCTTCGTTTAAAGAAGTCTCCATCTATTTGCAGTTTTTATCAGGAGGACAATCTGAAGCTGAAGCAAAGTTGAATCTGAATGCAATGAACCAGAGCCCCAACCCTTGGCACGTCTCACTCTCATACGCACGAGCTTTGCGGAACTCCGTGCTTAAGACATGGCAGGGCCGGCCCGAGAATGTCGAGGTTGAACAGAAGGCACTCTTGGTAAGAGCCAAGGCTAATTCTCTTGCCCAGCTGGGGAACTACTCTGCTGAAGGTGAAAATGAAGAAGCTCGGAAAGAGATGTTCGTTATGGGATATACCTACTAAGCAAAAGTGGGTAGATATATTCTTCATGCTATTATGAGTATTTAGGATTATGATGATATCTATGTATTGAATTATTGTTAAGTTGGTCTTCATGAATAAATCCCAATGTTTTTTATGAAAATTTAATATATAGTTTTTATCTTACTAGAAAATCGTTACAGAGTTTCAAAGAACTTAATATGACGTCATTAATTTAATTTTCTCTAATGTTTAGTTTAAGATAAACATACAAAAATTCAATTAGCAACAGTAATAACAGTTCCGTTACGCTTGATTTCCGCCTCCTGGCTTTCGCCGCGCCAGACTGGAGCTACGGAGCAGGCTTTCCTTGTTCACAGTTTACTCCATTGCTTTACCGTTAAATTTATTCGGGAAACAACCAGAAAAAGAAAAGGGGGAAAACCTCCCCAACAGCTAGATCGATTCGAGCAGGATTACCTTGCATGCCCTCACTTCTTCTTCTCCTTCTCTGCTCAAAACCCTAAAAACCTCACCGTCTTCTCATTTGTTTATCACCATGAAGGACCGGCCTCCTTCATCGTACGGCGCCGTCTATGTTCCTCCTCATCATCGCCTCCGCTCCGTTATTTCTTCTCCGAATTACATCTCTCCTTCTTCTGCTATCGATTCTAAGCTCCGTGAAACCCACACTGCGGCTGTTGTAAAGCCAAAAACCACTACTCTTTCTTACACGCAAACTCAGGAGCAGCTCCCTAAGGGGATTTCTAACTCGAATTTGAATTCTTATACTGCGCAATATAAATCGGCGTTTGACGATGGGGTTTCTGAGGAAGGCTCAGATCATGAACTTGACTCAGCTTGGCCACAAGTGAGATTTTATTTATTTATTTCTGTTTCATTGAACTTGCCAACTTGGTTTATGATTATTGAATGTCGTGCTTATGTGCTCTATGTTTCTTTGGTTCTGGTATGTTACGTTGCAGGTTGATTCATCATTGACCAGCATTGATGAGTGGAAAAGGAAGCTGACCTTACTTCTTAGGGACAAGGAGAAGCAGGAATTGGTTACAAGGGAGAGAAAGGATAGACGTGATTTTGAGCAAATAGCAGCTTTGGCTAGCAGAATGGGGCTGTTTAGGTATCTTCTGTTTCATCTGAATATGTAGTCTTACAGTTTGAGTAGTGTTGGGCCGATGGCTATGTTATATTTTCTGATTTATATTTATCTCTGGCAGCCATCTTTATGCCAAAGTTGCTGTTTTTAGTAAGGTCCCTTTGCCCAACTACAGATTTGATTTGGATGATAAGCGCCCACAGAGAGAGGTATCTTAATATTTGCTTCTTTTTTTCGGGCTGTTTTCACTATTAGAATTGTGACTTCTGTCTAGTTTCATCTCTTACATGATTCTTCAAGACTGTCACTGAGGATTGTGAGAATTGACAGGTAACTCTGCCTGTTGGGTTGCTAAGAAGAGTTGATGCCCATCTTAGGGAGTATCTCTTTCAAAAATCCAGGTTCAAAGAAAGTTTATCTAATACTTCTTTCTCACGATCAAGCAGTAGTGGTAGTATGGCAACTGATGAGGGGCTTTTTGAACAACCTGAGCAACTACCTTCAAGTAAAGCCATGACAGAGAAAATTACTTCACGGAGAAGTTTGCATCTGCTTGACCAGCAATTCTCTTGGCAGGTTCATCTTACCTTGCACACTGTTTCTTTTTTAGGTCAAAATATTCTTTCATATGAACCTTAAATTAGATTTCAAAAATTTATCATACTATTGAAAATAATTACATTAATTGAAGCTACAGCCACCAGACTCTGTATGTTACATGGGAAACCATTCATTCAAAGCAGGAATATTAAAAATCTCCACTGTTTGGATTAAACTTTGGAAAATGAATAATAGGTGAGTAATGATATTCACAAATAAAACAGAAAAGATATTTATTTGAAAGTCTAGGATTTTAATAACTTTGCAATATCAAGGGTTGGGAGAAGAGTGAGTAAAAGAGGGGATTGAGGGGAAAGAGAGGAGATAGGGGAAGAAATAAGAGAGTTGAGATGAAGAAATATGGTGGGGAGAGTGTATGAAAACTAGAGTTCAAAGAATAAGGGGGAGTATGGGAGAGTGGGGTGGGAGGAGAGGGACAGAGGACAGTAAGTGAAGATGGTAAAACATTTGAATATGGAGGGGGAGAAAAATTATTTTCGCTGTGATGCAATTGCCATCTGTGTCCCTTTGAGTGAGCTGATAGTGAACTTTATACTTTTATAGATATTTCCATAAATTATAATGTTTTTGCAGATTCTGCTTTCCTATAATTTGGTGGTTGTAAGATCTTTTCATCATCCTTATGAAACTGAAATAATTTGTTTTGTTTCGGATTTTTTTTTTCCGTGAAATTGCTATAGAAATCTTCTGAAGGTAGAATGATGCTGGAATTTCGCAAAAGTCTTCCTGCTTATAAGGCGAAGGATGCTCTATTAACTGCCATTTCGCAGAACCAGGTGCATCATTATAATAGTGTCTAATGTTCTTATCTTTTGGATTTCCTCCATCATGCTATTTCCCAATTTGATAACAGCGACTTCATGTTTCCCAATTTGATTCTATCGTCTCCCTTAGTGGACATGTACTGAGACTTCGTATCCCTTTCTCCTACTAAAAATAGAGAATAAAAATTTCTGAAACATGTTTTCCACAAAATCTGCTTCGCAAGATTGAATCAGTAGTGCAAAGACCTTAATTTCACAAGATGAAGGAAAGGTCTTGTTTTCACAGCATTGTTCATTTTTGAGCTAATTTCACTTGAAATGTTAGAACTGATGCCAATATAATCCTTTTTTTTTTCCCTTCTTCTTTTTAAGATTCAATAACATTTAGGTTTTTCCATAGCTTGCTACTTGTCTCACTTGTATTGTTCTACAGGTTGTAATAATCTCAGGTGAAACTGGTTGTGGCAAGACCACACAAGTTCCCCAATTCATTTTAGAATCTGAGATCGAGTCTTTTTGTGGAGCTGCTTGTAGCATTATATGCACACAGCCAAGAAGAATATCTGCTATGTCTGTATCAGAAAGAGTTGCAGCAGAGAGAGGGGAGAAATTGGGTGAATCTGTAAGTGGCTGTTTCAATTTCTATGGGATGCTTGCCCAAACTTGTGAGGCGTCTCTCTCTCTCCCCCCTTCGATGTGAAGAAGAACAATTTATGTTGCTTGTTTTTTCCCCTTGCAGGTTGGTTATAAAGTTCGGTTGGAGGGAATTAAAGGGAGGGATACTCACCTTCTCTTTTGCACCACTGGCATCTTATTGAGAAGATTGCTGGTTGATAGAAGTTTGAAGGGTGTAACTCATGTTATTGTTGATGAGATTCATGAACGTGGAATGAATGAAGGTATAAGAAATTTCAAACAAGGTTTTATTTTAGGGGGCACGATCAAATTATCTCATTCCAATGCCTTTGGTGCCAGATTTTCTGCTTATCGTCCTTAAAGATCTTCTTCCACGGAAACCAGAGCTAAGATTGATTCTGATGAGTGCAACTTTAGATGCAGAGCTTTTCTCTTCCTACTTTGGTGGGGCTCAAACAATTAACATTCCTGTAAGCACAAATCCAATTGGACCTGTCTCTTCTGCCAGTATTTACAGTTCTCCCCTGTTTTCTATTCTCTAGTTATGGTCTTAAGATGATGTTGTTGCCTCTTTCCTCACTTTATATTTGGACGTACACTTAACTCATGTTTCATGCTACATTATTTTGTATTATTTGAGCTCATTAGAATCATGTAATCGAACCTTTTTTTTCCCTCTCTCTATTATGAGAAGCTTTTTGCCTTTCTCAGGAGAGTAGCTTAAGTAGTTGAGGCCGCCCTCATGCAAGGCAGTCTTTGTTTTTTTTTTTTTTTTTTGGTCAAGGACTCACTCTTTGTTTAGACAACAACTACTCTCTTCTGAAATCATTCACAATATTTGATTCGATAGGGCTAATGAGAAACCTAAAATTTTCAACTTTGGAATACATCCAGTACTATTAAACATTTTTTATTTATTTTTTATAACAATGTTTAATAATGTTTACATCTCTTGCCTCTGTATTAGGGATTTACATACCCTGTTCGAACTCATTTTCTGGAGGATATTCTGGAAACTACTGGTTACAGTTTAACCCCATTCAATCAAGTTGATGATTATGGTCAAGAAAGGAACTGGAAAATGAGCAAACAGACCCCGGGAAAGAGGAAAAGTCAGATTGCTTCTGCTGTCGAGGTATATAAACTTATGCTTATGCTTTATGTCTCTTTTCTACTATCATATTTTCTGATTAGTTGTCTAATTATGGGATTTGTATAATCAGGATGCACTTAAAGGGGCTAATTTTCTGGAGTACAGCCGACAGACTCGGGAGTATCTGTCATGCTGGAACCCTGATTGTATTGGTTTTAATCTCATAGAGTATCTTCTAGTCAACATATGTGAGAATGAAAAGCCTGGTGCTGTTCTAGTTTTTATGACCGGGTGGGATGACATAAGTTCTCTGAAGGATAAGCTCCAGGCTCATCCTTTCTTGGGGGATCCCCGCCATGTTTTGTTGCTGGCATGCCATGGCTCTATGGCTAGTTCAGAACAGGTGAATTTGTGAAGAAAGGAATCCTCTAAATTTGTCACTTTCTTTTAGCAGTTTATCTCTTTTTCACTTATCAGTTCAACCGGTTTCTAGTGGATCAATTTTATATGGCCAAATGACGTGGATTCTTTATCAAAATCCCTCTCTAGCTGTTCCAAAAAATTTTCAACTGTTCTTTACTATTTGGTCTATTTACTTGTGCTTTACTATTTGAATCTAAGATGGAGGCATTGACTTTTGTTACGATTTTTTTTCCCTCCAACTGTTCTCACTCCCCAATGATTTATTTGGAATACATGCAGAGGTTGATATTTGATGCACCTACAGAAGGAGTGAGGAAGATAGTCCTAGCTACAAATATTGCAGAGACTAGTATAACGATTAATGATGTTGTGTTTGTTCTTGACTGTGGTAAGGCAAAAGAAACGTCATATGATGCACTGAATAACACTCCGTGTTTGCTTCCTTCCTGGATATCCAAGGTTTCCGCTCAACAAGTAAGGTTATGTTCTAGCTGTGTATATCTTTGACATAGAGACTAGTCTGGAAAGACACAATGTGACAATTCTCAAGTGGGTGCACTCCTAATCAGCTAGTGATTGTTCATCGGCTCGAAATAGCATCTCTATGTGTGTGGTTCTTTTTATGTATGCCTATGTAATTTGACATGGAGAACTTCATCTGTCGTTTCTTAACATTGAATTTGAGAGGTTTCATGCAATTAAATTGATCATAGCTACATCGAAGTATATCATTTGAATGTTTTTGTGTTATCTGATTATGTATTCTGCAGAGAAGAGGAAGAGCAGGCCGTGTTCAGCCAGGTGAATGTTTTCATCTCTATCCAAGATGTGTGTATGACTCCTTTCCAGAGTATCAACTACCTGAGATCTTAAGAACGCCTCTTCAGTCCCTTTGTTTGCAAATAAAAAGTTTAAAGCTTGGAAGTATAACGGAGTTTCTATCTAGAGCTTTGCAGTCACCTGAGCGACTAGCGGTAATGGTCAATTATCTCTTATTCCTTGTGTCCTAGTTTACAGAAAACAAGTAATATTGATGACGTGGAAATTCCTCTTCTTGGTTAAGTGGAATTTGACATGCTCCAACTCCTTTATGTATGGGAAACCTTTCACTTACCTTACATGTATGTAAATTGCTTGCAGTTCTGTATTGACATTTTGGTTTGATATTATTTTCAGGTTCAGAATGCCATTGAATATTTAAAAATCATTGGGGCCTTAGATGAGAACGAAAACCTCACTGTTTTAGGTAAAAAAGTTTAAGCATTATGTCTCCATTTGATGCTTGCAAATTATGGCATGTGGAAAGTTTTATATTAGGAACAAGTTTTCTCACTCTATTCATTTGGCAGGACGCTATTTGACTATACTTCCCATGGAGCCAAAACTTGGGAAAATGCTTGTATTGGGTGCGATCTTCAATTGCCTGGATCCAATATTGACTATTGTTGCTGGGCTCAGCATTAGAGATCCTTTTTTGGCACCATTCGACAAGAAGGATGTAAGCTATAGACTCTGTTAAAAAAAGCTGAATGTTTTGGTGGTATGGCGATGTAGAAAAATCTGAAGCCTAATCTTAATCTATAAACTTAATTTAAAAAGTTATGTTAATCTTGCTGTGTAGCTTGCAGAGGCTGCTAAGTATCAGTTTTCCCAAGATCACAGTGACCACCTTGCACTAGTCCGGGCCTATGAGGGATATAAAGATGCTGAAAGAAATTATTCTGGATATGACTTCTGCTGGAAGAACTTTCTTTCACCACAATCAATGAAAGCTATTGATTCCTTGAGGAAGGAGTTCTTCTCTCTGCTCAGAGATACAGGTCTGGTTGATGGCAACCCAACCATCACACAGAATCTTGATCATAATCTAGTACGAGCAGTTATTTGCTATGGCCTATATCCTGGCATATGTTCTGTTGTGGTATGCTGTGTTCTTTCCCTCAAGTAAACTTCTCTAATTTCTTAATTCTTAACAATGTAGTTTATTCGTCATCCATCTCCGCATTTGTTGAATTCACGTTCTTTTATTTTTATGCTGTTTTACATTTTGTAATCAAATTAGAGGAAGGCCTCACAATTCCCATCGGATATAGTTAATAGATAGCCAAAAATTACTTCCACCACACAACACCTATGTCGTTATTAATTAGTTTTTTTTTACAAAGGGCTAGAAACATGATATTGCTCCAGCTTCTTCCGTATAATTTCACGAGTGATGATTTTCTTCGTGTGCAGCATAATGAGAAGTCATTTACACTCAAGACTATGGAGGATGGCCAGGTGCTTCTATACTCGGTAAGCATGTCCTTTACCGATTATAGTTCACTCATGAGACGTTTTTTTATGTTTTCATTTTAAAATGGTATACCGTCTTTGTATAGAACTCTGTTAATTCTCGGGAGTTAAGAATTCCTTATCCATGGCTGGTTTTCAATGAAAAGATAAAAGTGAACTCTGTTTTTCTTCGGGATTCAACAGCTGTCTGTGATTCTGTATTACTTCTACTTGGTGGAAGCATCTCAAAAGGGGATATTGTAAGTTTCTTCTCTATCAACTCTTTTTCCGCATTAAACCCGTCATACCTGTATGATCCCTTAGTTCTGCTTTCCTTTTCACATCTCTATTTCTTATGTTCAGAATTCAAAACTATCATGCATTTCTTTCACAGGATGGCGAATTGAAAATGTTGGGTGGATATTTGGAATTCTTCATGAAACCTGCCGTAGCAGATATGTATCTGAGTTTAAGAAGGAAACTAGAAGAGCTAATTCAGAAAAAAGTAAGTGAAGCATTTAAGAAATTCACTCTTTTTTCCCATCTTTTTCCGTACCTAGGAAAGGTCATTTCATGTTGTGACATAATGTATATTAGAATGTCAATCTTGTAGAAATAGGTGATATAATAAATATTAAAAACAGAATAACTTGGGAAAATTCTAAAACTAGGGGAGTAAGCATAGTGTCTACTTGGCCTCATATGGTCATTTATGATCGCATCGATCTTATTGGACTAATCCTGGTGAATATCTTGCAGCTACTTAATCCCCAGATGGACTTGCACTCCTACAATGAGCTCCTATCTGCAGTGTACTTGCTTATCTCAGAAGATCCATGTGAGGGAAGATTCATTTACAACCGTCAGATCCTCAAGACCTCCTCAAAGACATCTTCTAACCCACCACAATCATCACCCCTGATTTCACGAACCGAAAGCGGGCCTGGGGGGGACAACTCCAAGAGTCAGCTCCAAACATTGCTTACAAGAGCAGGGTGCAATGCACCCAGCTACAAGACCAAACAGTTAAAGAACAATCAGTTCCTAGCCACTGTGGAGTTTAACGGGATGCAAATCATGGGGCAGCCTTGTAGTAACAAGAAGACTGCAGAAAAAGATGCTGCAGCTGAAGCTATTCAATGGCTTATGGGTGGGGCCCAGGCCGGACACCACTATATCAATAACATGTCCATGTTGATCAAGAAAAGCAAGAGGGATCACAACTAAAGTCCCTAAACTAACGGCAACGACCCTGTGATTTGAGAAATGGAGATGTGTAGGGGGCAGTAACAGGCAGAAAGCTAGCAGTTCTCTCGTCATTGGAGATGTGCATTTTAGCAAGGTAAAGAACAGATTATTATGGTACATAAGATAGGATATTCTTGTTGATTCCGGAATAGGTAGAGGTTGAATTCTCTGATTGAGGTGACATGTTTTGGAAAGGACGAGGAAAGTTTAAGCAAAACGCATGAGAAGGGATATTTTGCTTTTGTTTTGGATTTGGATTTTGGCTTGTCTCATGTACTCAGCTGCTGCTATTATTAACCATGTCATTTGGAACACTCATGTGTAAATAACAAAAGAGTGACTTTTTTATTTATATTTTGTTAGATTATAATATTCTTAAAACTTTGTCCGAATTTTGTCATAAGTAGAAGAAAAAAAAACCCCAGAAAAAATAAAACATATATATATATATATATATATATATATATTCATTAAAAACATTAATGTGAGATATTCAATATTCATCATTTTCACCCCAGCTCAGCTGGATTATTATTATTCGACCGACAAACAATCATATAATTCTTAAATGTTTTGTTTTCTTGGATTTACCTAATCTGATACAACTGTTCATGTCGGACACCCTAATATAAGTATTTTGTAATAAATCAAATTCTTAATTTTTAATCATATTTATAATTACCATAAAAATATTTATATTTATATATTTATACAAAAATAACTCCTATTAATTCTACAGATAGGACTAACAATACGAAGAATGAAAAAGAAAAATCACAGCTGAATCGATGTGTCGTCCTCGCTAATTACACGTCGATTCAGCCAACAAAGATCTGTGCTGTTGTCGTACTAATATGCTCATAAAAAGTTGTTTGGCAGGTTAATATAAAACCGTCTTGAAAAACTCGCAACTCATCTGAGGCCTGTCTCTCAGACAGACTCATGAGTCCCTCAAAATCCACACACACACAAACCAAGAAAAGAAAAAAAAAAGTGTTCAAAAAATCAGAATCAAGGTTTGACCGATCGCATTCTTTTTCCACCTCATCATCATCATATCATCATCATCAACTACTTCTCTCTAGTCTCTCTACAACTTCACAGAGAAGAAGACAAAAAGACCCGATTCTGATTCACGCATCTCTCTCTCTCTCTCTCTCTCTCTCTCTCGTAACTTTCCTTCCACTTGCTCCACTCATTAATCAATTTATTACGTCGATTTTGATTTATAAACTTGCCATTTTTTCTGTTCTGTCGCTCCCTTTTTCCTTCTGCTTTTTCACAACTCATTATTAAAGAGTAAAGAGCTTCCCCTACTTTCTCTTCATTTATCCTTTTACCATCTCCTAATCCGACGGCTCTACCATCTTTTCCCTTCTCCACTCGCACGGTTACGATCAACTGATTCAACTCTATATGTAAGTATAAGTTCATATGCTCTGTTGATGATCTCTTGCTGCCCTGTTTTCTGAATTATCTCCTTGATTTATACGGGCATACGTATATCTACTTATTTTGCTGTTCCATTCTTTCTGTATTCATTTTGTATCAAATCAAATTGGGTATGAAAAAGTTTCCATATTGAATCCTTAGCTGATCTTTCATATTGAATTTTTGCATGCGAATTTTTAATTAATAATAATTGTTTATTAAGTAGTGGATCTGATTCTGCTTTACCAGCCTCTCTTTTGATTTTTTTTTTTGGCAAAGTAGTCTTAGTAATGATTACTTTTTGTTATTAGTTCTTTTGCTAGTGATGTGAGTTTATTTTAGGGTCATAGGGATTGGGGATTTGGATCATAAAGCTGGTGGCGAAAGCGATTAGCAACATGAACACTCTGTTTGGCACCAAAAAGGTTTTCATTTTATTTATTATTATTATTTATTTTTTAAATTTGATTGAACTTCATGAATAACTTTAGTTGAATTGAATTTCAAACAAAATTAGGATTCCAAGTGAAGGTTGGTTGTTTCGATCCATCAATTCCTTCTTCTTCTTTGTTTTTTTTTTTTTTTTTTTTATGTTTTGTTGAAATGGTGATACCCATTACTGCACTACAAATGCTTTTGATTTTAGTTGATTTGGAAGGGAGTACATATATTAAACTAAAAGGCTAATGGTTATGATAATCTGCTTTTGAAAAAGCAATAATTTGATTAGAATATGCTTAAGGGCGGATTGCAATGTAAAGCCACAATTATTTTCTCAGGCTTTCTGTGGGATCATCTTTGTGGGATTTTGAATTTGATTGTGTGAACCTTTTTCTTTTTCTTTTTCGTTTTTTCCTTTCATTAATATTATAACAATACCACTTGAGATGTTTATGGTCTGCTCCTAGCTAGAATGATTGGAGAGAATGAATTGTTACTTTAAGTAAACTCTTATGTGAAAAAACTGAGACTAGATTAAGTTGATCAATGTCACAATCAGCTGTAGGGTAATTTGCTATGACAGTTCCTTCACATAGGGCAAAGTGGATTAGATCCCACATGCTTCTATGGTTCTTGTAGTGGTATAACCTAATATCCCCTTTTGTTGTCCATGCTTTTTGACTGAACCATAGCCGTCTCATTCAGTTGTTTTTTTCTCTTGGGTTGAACATCTTCTGTTTAGCAATTTCAGTAGTTCTGTTAGGTCTGAAACCAATATGCAACATTTTTTTTTAATTAATAAATTTTATTTCTAAATAATGTATCGACATGATCAATATGCATGTTCATTAGATCTTGTGCTTTAATGTGATCTACTTGCTTGTGCATGAAACTCTATGAAGAGTGATATGAACTATGAAGTAGAATGTGGTAGTCCTCTTGATAATCTTTTTGAGTTTCTATTCATACCTTGACATGTTCTTTTGTTCTCTGATACAGTGTAGATTCTTTTATTGATGGAACATTATTTTACTTTTCAAGAGATTTGTTTTTCCTTATAAGAATTTACTGGTTGGGAATATTATATAGGTTACCTATATTCATGGTTGGATATTCAAGTATCATCTAGCCACGACTCTAGTGCTGATATATATAATATGTTCTCTAATGTCACTTGGTGTTGGTTCATATATCTTTGGATTCTTTCTTGTCTATATTTAATGAGATTTTGTTTTCCTGTTAAGTGATCGATTATCTTCCACCTTATGATATCTTTGTATCTTTATTATATATTAAGTTATATAGATCAATGATTATATGTGATAGTACTTTAATAAGCGAATGAAAGGGTATGGATCTTTTCTTCTGTCTTTTAACTTTCATAAGGTGTATTATGAGGCAATAAGGCGTTTTCAAGAAAATGGTCAATTGGATATGTAATAAGACAAGCTTACTAATGTGTAGCCACCTTCTGGTTTTACATCTAACAACCTTTAACTTTTCGAGCAATCACGTGCCATTTTTCATATCGCAACAACACATATTATCTACCTTTTATTTTTATTTTATTTATTTTTTTATTTCAAGTCGTCATTCTCTCTCCTCCTTTTCCCATCACTATAGGATGAATGATTTTCTGAATCCATGTGTATGCAGTATTACTTGACTGTCATAGTCTAAGGTTTTTGCATTTGAGCTAGCTAGTTGTTGTATGATTGTAACTCTTCAGCAGGACTTATGGAGCCAAATAGTCACAAGAGAGTTAGGAGAAAGGATCAATTTGTTCAAGAAAATGGTGACTCTAATTCATCAAGTAATGGCGATGAATTAGATCCCTGGACTGCTTGGGCATATAGGCCTCATACCATTTCATTGCTACTTATTGGAGCATGCTTTCTTATGTGAGTTAATACCATCATGTTCTTTTGGATGATAGTTGATTGTTTTTTTTTGGAAGACTTATTGATATTTTTCTGTCTGCCATGGATATCATTGCCAGCTGGGCCAGTGGGGCGCTTGAACCTGAAATAGCTCCATCAGGCGATGTCGTTACATCTGTTAAAAGGTCTTGTATCTATGGGAATCTCTTTCTTTTATGTTGTTGTATGCTTGTCTTACAATTTCTCAATTCTCCTCTGTTCTGTTTCTTGTAGAGGTGTATGGGCAATGATTGCTGTCTTTCTCGCCTACTGCTTATTGCAAGCCCCTTCTACGTAAGTTGGCTTGCCAAGTGTATCTTTTGTCCGAGTTTCTGATGTTTCCTTTTTGCTGCTATATTTTACAAGTGTTTGGATTGTACATTTTTTTTTGCAGGATTCTTATTAGGCCACATCCGGCACTATGGCGTTTAGTTCATGGAATGGCTGTTATTTACCTTGTAGCTCTCACTTTCTTGCTTTTTCAGGTTGGTTCGTTTTATTCTAGGCTCAACGTATAATGAGGTTTTGATTTTTACCTTTTCTGGTCTAATTCCATCAATGTAGATGGAATTTACTAACTTGAACTGAAATATTTTCGACTTTTACTGTCACACATAATTGATTTATGGCTTTTTACTATCAATGATAATTGGTCTAGCAAGCTCAAATTTGTTTGTAGAAACGTGATGATGCTCGGCAATTTATGAAGTTTCTCCATCCTGATCTTGGTGTTGGTAAACTCTTAATCTGAGTTACATTTAGATAGGCATGGATTTTGATACTTTTTTGGTCGGTATACAAAAAAGTTATGTTCTCATATACTTGCTTTGATTGCAAATTTAATACTTTTTTGTTTTCCCCACCTGTTAATGCAGAGCTTCCAGAAAGATCATATGGCACTGACTGTCGCATATATATTCCCGACCATCCCACGAGCAGGTTTAAAAATCTTTATGTACGATTTCTTCTTTTCCCACCTACATACGTTAGTTGTTCTTTTGGATGGTCATTTTTTTCTTTTTCCAAAAGGGGTTCCTCATGCTTCTCACTGTTTCTCTCTCACAGGGTACACTTTTTGATGAATTTGTTGTTGCTCATATTATCGGTTGGTGGGGTAAGGCTATATTAATCCGAAACCAGGCCCTTCTATGGATACTCTCTGTTGGATTTGAGTTAATGGAGGTTTAAGTTTTCCTTCTCTGTATCTACATATTCATATTTGATTTTGCACATCTTTGATCAAAACCTGTCCTGACCATAACTTACTCGTCCGTTAACCTTTTCAGTTTACTTTTCGCCACATGTTACTAAACTTCAACGAATGCTGGTGGGACAGCATCATACTCGACATTTTATTTTGCAACTGGTTTGGTAAGATATTTTACCCCTCTCCTATAAAAAATATCTTAATACTGTTGGATTTTTTTTTTAATCCTCACTGTTTTTCCGTTTATTCTTGCAGGAATCTGGGCGGGCATGCATACTGTTAGGTATTTTGACGGAAAGACATACAATTGGGTCGGTCTTAGTCGTCAACCTAGTATTATCGGAAAAGTAAGTCTGTAAATGAAGTCTAGATGCTGTTTTTGATTTGCCCTTTATGATTGTAATAAGAGCGGGTTTTATTTTTACGGGTTGGTTGTCAGGTGAAAAGGACTTTAGGACAGTTTACACCAGCAAGGTGGGATAAAGATGAGTGGCACCCCTTGCTGGGCCCATGGCGGTTCATTCAAGTTCTCTGTCTTTGCATCGGCTTCTTGATTGTAGAGCTTAACACATTTTTTTTGAAATTCTGTCTTTGGATTCCTCCAAGGAATCCTGTAATCATATATAGGTTGATCTTGTGGTGGGTCATTGCTATTCCCACAATCCGTGAGTACAATTCGTATCTTCAAGACCAGTATGTTGTCTCTCTCTTCTGCAGGCCCACATTGATTGTTGAATCTTCATGGAGTTCCAACTTCCTTTTATGATTGTTTGTAGAAAACCAGTGAAAAAGGTGGGAGCGATTTGTTGGCTTTCATTTGCTATTTGCATTGTTGAACTTCTCATTTGCATCAAATTCGGGCACGGTTTGTTCCTCTTCTTTTAAGTTTTCATTTCATCAAAGTGTCATACATATAAATTGCATCTTATTTCATTTCACCTTTTTATGCAGGGCTGTATCCTAATCCAATGCCGTTTTGGCTCGTAATTTTCTGGAGATTTGTTGGGGCTGGTCTTGTACTATTCTTGCTGATTTGGACTTGGCAACTGCATCAGATTATAGTCAGAAAGAGGCGATGATATGATTTTTCCATGGTGTTGAAAAGTTCTTTTTTGTTTATCCAATTTCACCCATGATGTAAATACTTATTATTGCTCTTCATTATAGATCGGTATGCAAATGGGTTTTTTTCTATCTTATTTTAGGGTTAAGCGGATTACAGTTTCTTGAACGGAGAAAATTTATCTGGGATCAAAGTTAAGTTCCCCTGTGTAGAGGGTAGCTTGATTCTTTATCATAAATTAAATAATTATAATTAATAAATAATATGATATATAAAATCGACCGAATCTAGTGAGCAAATATTTCTCTTTCTAAAATGATGGAAAATATACTACTTCCTTGCACGTGTTGTATTGGAATTTTGGGCATTGGACGAGGTGGGTCCCAAAAGAATGTACACAGAACGCAATCTCGTATAATTGGTAACGTCCCTCTGCATCTTTATTGCAATAGATCCTTGGCACGTGCCCTAGTGCTTCGTGTAAGACATGTTTGATTCTCTGAAGACTATAAGATTCTCCGTCTGGTTTTATTCCTGCAACATTTTCTCAAAGCCATTGTTAATAAATCGACTAACATCTGTTAAGAACATGTAAGCCTTTTCTATTGGAACCGTTCCTTTCAATTGGGTCGGATAGGAAGCGTCGGATTTCGGAACTTGTAAAGTTCAAAATTGACCCAACAAGTATTGAAACTGCAAACAAACAAACAATATGATAGAAATTGTTTCATTACCTCCATTTTTGAGATGATCAAGGAGGTCTGTGTCTAGTTTCAATTTGACAGCCGCTTGAAAATACTTATACTGGTTGAGATTCGAGCAACTTCCATACTTGACCCATATCATGGTCCAATAAAACATATCGTATCCTCCCGGACATATTAGGGATGGCCAATGCTCTTGCATGTCGTCGAGAATGTTTGATAACTATATATGGTATAAAGAAGACGGGTGGTCGAATTAAGGAGACTACTTTTGTAAGGTGAAAATTTTCATGATCTTAAAGTACTTACTAGTACATCCCCATTGAGAGTGCTGTTAGGATCACAAAACATTAGCATTTTTTGGCGAGTTTTATGTGGTTCGAGCTTATGAACAATAAAATCTGCTGCTGGTTTTCCTGTCCTTGGATAACAACAACCTTCGTTCGTATTACAATGTGATCCTGGCCACTGTCTCAAAAGAAAAATAATAATAATCATAATTAATAATCATGCAACCACTCACTATTAATACTTTTTTTAATATAATAACTGTTTTCCTTTTTTATATATAGAATTTTTAAAATTTATATTCTCGATATATATATATAATCGATATATGATCGATATATTCTCGATAAAAATTACTAACAGACCTGTTGAACAAAGTGATAAAAATTAACCGGGTTTGAAAAGCAATCACCCCAAAGGATTTGAATGATCAATAGAATTGAAAATGAAAATTTGAGATTCATCCTTATCTTTCACTTTAACTCAAAATTTGATTGCTACAAATTTAGCTTGGACCGGTATATATATAGTGCAACTATGTATCTATATATATATATTATATTATATTATATTTACCTTTGAACACAATCAAAGAGGCAGGTTTTGTATATATATATATATATATATATATACAAGAAAACTATTCGACCGTACTAATCCACGTTATTGTTTACAATGAGACACGATATTCTTAACCCTTACAAATTATAATAGGCCTTCCGGCCTTGTAATAATATGCTTTTGTTTGGTTTATAGTTTTTAATCCCTTCTTTTCTCATTGGTTGCGGCTCTTAGTTCGATTAGTTGATAAAACATGTTACACAATCGAATGTATTTTTGTAATGGTTATGGTACCTGCGTTTGTAAGATTTCCAAGAACTTGCATCTTCAGTTTCAAGTTGAGGGCTGTTCGAAGATATCTATACTGGCCAAGATTCGAGCAAGTTCCATACTTGATCCATATATTAGTCCAGTAAAAGATAACAACAATGCTTTTGCATATCTTCAACAATGTTTGATAACTACTGAACAGAAAGTACAAGGGATCGAAATTAATGAGGATAATAAACGAACCGCGAGTAAGAACACACATCCAAGTTAATACGAAATTAGTTACTTTACCCAAATTGAGATTGCTTTGAGGATCACCGGTGCCTTTCATGAGTTTCGAGTCGGAAAATAAGAAAATCAATTTCCGGTTTGCCTGTCGTCAGATAACAACAACCTTCCTTTGTTAATACAACTTGATCCCGGCCACAGTGATAGCCAAAAAATGATAAAGAAAATAACTATTACTTAATTTTGATAAACAAATAATACTAGAAAAGCAGCAGAGAAAAAATGCTACTAATTAGAGATCACTCATATACATCAATACTCACTTGGTGAATGAAGTAGTAGAAATCTACTGGGTTTGAATGAAACGAAAGGACTTAAAAGAAATTGAATCATCATAAAGACATAAACTGAAAATGAAAATTTGAAGTTCATCGTTAAGTAGTGAAACTAGATTGCTACAAAATTAGTCCATTTATGTTCCACTATATTGATATATATGTTCCAAAGTTACATATGTGCAATTTGTATATGTA
Organism: Coriaria nepalensis; assembly: GCA_027186245.1. Lineage (NCBI taxonomy): Eukaryota > Viridiplantae > Streptophyta > Magnoliopsida > Cucurbitales > Coriariaceae > Coriaria > Coriaria nepalensis. The sequence continues at coordinate 6,416,801 of CP114499.1, read as the reverse complement.
ACGTTCTTACAATGCCTATTCAGTAACATTGTTCATACGTCATTGGTTGTGTCGTCGATGTACAAGATTTGTCCCTATGGGCGGCAAGTACGTTGGATAATGAATCTATGACACTAATATTATTATGCTTGGTCTTAGTTTTATTAAATTTCCAAATTCATGTATTAAAAGTTATTAAATTAATAAATATAAGTAATTACACAAAAAGGAAAAAAAAAAAAAGAAAAAGAAAAGTAAAAGAACCCAATTCCAATTTGTATTCTCATCAAATAATGATTTTTCATTACTTTACGTAATATGTCGAAAGAGACTTTTCATTGGCAAAACGACACTAGGTATAATGACTCAAATAACCCTGTATATATATATATATATATATATATAAAAGATCGCATTTGTGTGAGTACAGTAAACTACTCACATGCAATAATAACGGCCGCCGAACAGAGTACCGTCACAACTCCGTATTTGCTCACGACCAGAGGAATCGGTTGCGTTAAGGAAGATCGCGGATCTTTTTCCATGGGGGACGGAGAGAAGAGCATGGAAGAGAGGCTGTTGCCGGTACAGGAAGAAGAGGAAAATCATGGAGGAGGAGGAGGAGGAAGTGCGAGTTTAAACTGGCGAGATGCCTTCTTTCACGAGGTGAAGACGGTAGGGTTTATAGCAGCTCCAATGGTGGCCGTGGTTCTATCTCAGTATTCCGTACAGGTGATTTCGATGATGATGGTTGGACATCTTGGAGAGCTTGCTCTCTCTAGCTCCGCCATCGCTGTTTCGCTTTCTGGAGTTACTGGCTTTAGTTTTCTTGTAAGTCTGCCTTTTTCTTTTTTCCTCTTTGTCTCTCTTCAGTTTCAGTTTCAGTATTTTAGAAAAGTCAATAAAATTATGTAGAAAAGTCAATAGATTCCACTGTCTTTTTTTGGAAAAATCGATTCAGCAACGAGAAAAAGTGGGAAGCTCGTGTGATTCAGCAATTGAAATCAAACTACTTACAAATTTCAGCAACGAATTTAGTAAGCAGTTTGAGTGATTCAAGATGTAGTTTATTGAAGATGAAATAGTGGAAAGAAATGAAATCGGTCTATGGATTAGTCTTTTAATGGAACTGGAAAGCTTCATCTCCTTTGTTCTTGCATTCTCTGTTTTCTCTGTGCTAATTAAATCTCAAGGCATTATCAATATCCTTTGTGTTTTCTTTTTCTTGGTCTCCGTATAAAAATACGGTATTTTTTCATAAAGAGACAATATTTTATATAGATTTGAAACCAAAATCAGAACTCTCTGACCTTTATCCACATTTTGCTATAATTGGATCAAACATTTCTGTTCATGCAGGGAAGAAAATAAAGAGTTGCATGTACATATTCAAAGTATTTATTCAACTTGATTCAACACATGAATGAAATATTAACAGTAGCAAAGTATTGTTGTACTAACTGAATTGATATGTGTAACTTGTTTGTACAAAACAGCTAGGCATGGCTAGTGCTCTTGAAACACTATGCGGACAAGCTTATGGAGCACAACAATATCGAAAACTTGGAACTCAGACTTACACTGCTATATTCTCTCTTACCTTAGTCTGCCTACCTCTATCTTTAATATGGATCTACATGGAAAAGATACTCATTTTTCTTGGACAAGATCCTCTAATTGCACACGAAGCTGGAAAATTCACTATTTGGCTAATTCCTGGGCTATTTGCTTATGCATCTCTTCAACCGCTTGTGAGATATTTTCAGACGCAAAGCATAATCGTTCCCATGGTCATATGTTCTAGTGTTACCCTTTGCTTCCATATTCCTCTATGTTGGGCTCTTGTGTTCAAGTCTGGACTTGGACAGGTTGGAGGTGCACTTGCGATCAGCATTTCATATTGGTTGAATGTGATTTTGTTTGTATCTTACATGAAACTATCTCCTGCCTGTGCAAAAACTCGTGGTAAAATTTCAATGGAGTTATTCCATGGAATCGGAGAGTTCTTTCGGTTTGCAATCCCTTCTGCAATAATGGTTTGGTAACAACAGTCTCTTCCTTCATCAAGTTAAGAAATTATCTTTCTTAACATCTCTTTTTAAGAACTACTTGCTTACTATTTATTTATATGCTTGTCTATGTTGGCGATGATGCAGCCTTGAATGGTGGTCCTTTGAGCTGTTGATCTTGTTATCTGGGCTACTGCCTAATCCAGAGCTTGAAACCTCAATTTTGTCTGTATGGTAATAAAACATAGAAGAAAAAGCATTACATTTTTATAATTGATTTCATTGTAAAAGTGTGTTTAACCTATTAATAGTTACCTCTTCTGAGCAGTCTCACGACAATCTCCACACTATATGCTATACCATATGGAATTGGAGCTGCGGGAAGGTATAAAGATACAAATTCATCCTACTACAGATTAAATATTAGAACTTAAAAGTTACTGAAATATATTGAACAATCTTTCTTTTCTCGTTTTCTACATTTTTTTGTGGCTCCATAGCACTAGAGTTTCAAATGAAATAGGAGCAGGAAACCCAAGAGCTGCTCGTATTGCAACTTGTGCAGTGATGTTTATTGCAGTTGTAGAAGCAAGTCTAGTAAGTATAACCCTCTTTGCCAGTAGGAGTGTTTTCGGCTACCTCTTCAGCAACGAGAAGGAAGTCGTAGATTATGTCACAACTATGGCTCCCTTAGTTTGTTTATCTGTCATTCTAGATAGCCTTCAAGGGGTACTTTCAGGTTATAACTTATAATCCTTCTGTTTCCTCCTTCAGCAAGTAAGATCCTCCATATATGTTTGAGTAAGTTATTTTTTTCCCCCCTTTAAAAATAGGTATTGCTAGGGGATGTGGGTGGCAGCACATAGGGGCTTATATCAACTTAGGAGCATTTTATCTATGCGGTATCCCAGTTGCTGCAATTCTAGGCTTCTGGGTACATCTCAATGGAAGGGGCTTGTGGATTGGCATTCAAGTCGGGGCATTTATGCAAAGTCTGATGCTTTCAATCGTCACAAGCCGAATTGATTGGGAAAAACAGGTTTAGCTTTCAATCTTCACTACCCGACGCAGATTTTTACAGCATCATTTACGAAGGAAGTTATTGTAACACCTTTTTTCCCCCCCCTCCCCCTTTATATTATGCAGGCAAATAAGGCAAGGGAGAGGTTATTTGAGGGAAGATATTCAGGAGACAAAGGATTGATCAACTGAGTGAAATATTAATAATGATTTGATCATATTATTTTCTTCTGTTACTTTTGTAACGTGAGTTATAATAGATTTACAAGAAAAAAAAGAAAGTTTTCGAGTACTTCGATCCATCTCTAGACCAAAAAAAGAAAAAGAAAAAGTGTACTAGACCTATCTGGCTTTCTTGTTTAAATGATGATGGTCCTAACTCCTAAAGAAAAATCAAGGAGGAGTGAACATACATGATTCATGATGTGATTGGATGTACGTAATTTAGAAACCTGATTAAAGCTTGACAAAGGAGTTGTTAAATTAACTTAAGATTACTTGAAAAGGGCGAGGATGTAAAAATAAATAGGTTGAATTATTATTTTTCATCTTATCATTGCTGTCAAAATTTTATTGCCACTCCACCTCCATTGCTCTCACCTCCCCAACTCTGCTGCCCCCACTTCTATCATCATAGCCGCTTCTCCAACTTCTTCACCGTCGCCCCACTTTCGCCCACACCACCAATAACGATGGCAAGGATGGAGGTGGAGCTATGGGCAGCGACAAAGGTGGATAATGGCGGCAACAATAATAATAGGATGAAAATGAAAGTTAAGAAAAAAAAAGAAGGTAAATTTTTGTTTAATAAAAGTTAAATGGAGATTGTTATAATATTTTTAATTTTTTTTTTTAATCTTTTGTACTTATTAAAATATAATAAAAATTACATTTAAAATGACTCAATCGAGTCAAACAAAACTTAGCCGATATTTAAATGGAAGGAATAGAAATGAATGAAGTTTTAAAGAGAATGAAAAAAAATCTTAAATTTATTTTTAATATTTGTATATATTTTAATAAAATAAGAGAAAATTAATTTAGTTATATTATTTATATAATTTTATAGGGAAGAGAAAAAAGAATATTTTAATATATTTATAATTATATATTTTAATAATAATATTTAATTAATTAATAAAATTATTCTGTTAAAAATATATTTTATAAAAAAAAATATTAACTTTTTTTCTTTTTTTTTTTCCTCATCTTATTTTATCTTCTTAAAATCATAATAAAAGAGAACCTTGTAATGAAAAAAAATAATAAATTTAATATGAAGGATTAAAATTTAAAAATAAAAAAATAAAAAAATAAAAAAATAAAAAGATTAAAATAATAATTTAATTAAAAAGATAAAAAAACAAGTTTACTTGTAAAAAAAAAACTAAACGGGCCCGTTTGGTTAATCCTGCAAAATTAAAGTTTTGTAAAACCATCGAAAAGAAAGTTAAAAACCTAAAGCATAGAGAGGGTTCGCCAGTGAGGGAGCGCTGTGATGGGGAAGGAAGAGAGAGTTCGACTGCTTCGAACCCTAAATTCGCACTTCGACACCGTCCATGAGACCTTACAGGTTCAATTCGCTGTTACTTTATAGTCTCTGTTGATACATACAAGTTTGTAGAGGAACGATTTATGAATAAATGAACAATTTTGTAATTTGGTTTGCCTGGATTAGGTTTTGGATCAACCTCCTCCTTCTTCCCTCGAGAAGGAGAGTTGGGAACATGTGATTAAAATGGCCGACGAGGTCTCCAAACAAGCAACGATCGGTACTATTTGCATCTTCCTTTCTCTCTTTCCTTGCAATTCTGGTGTTTTCTATACCATGTTGATAGTAATCACATAGGAATCCGATCAAAAAAGGTTAATAGGATCTTATCATATAGTAATTTATGGTTAACTTGATCCTATACTCTGCTGCCCTGCATTTGGACAAAATTGTTACCTATGATTTGTTAGGTAGATGATATTTTTGATTTCTCTCTTTTTAAATGTATACATTTTCTCTCACTATTATAAAGGTCTCATACCAGTAGAATATGTTTCTTTAATATCATTTGAATTGAATTTGGTGAAGTTTGAAATCTTCTACGTTGCTGCAGCTGGAATGGTATGGACCGGAGAGAGACCGGATATGAGAGCACTCGAGCAAAACATGGCATCCTACTTCAATATACTGCAGGGTTTCCTACTGCTTTCCCATGGAAGTCTAGTCGGTGCAGGCCCCACTCTGTCTTCTAATATTCACGCCTCTGTGAAGCTAGTAGTTGACTGCAGTTTCAAGTTCTGGAAAGAATCTCTCTCGTCATATGGTAATACTAATTCCTTGGTTGGCTTTATCTTTGGTTTTTTATATCAGTTGGAGGAAAAATTGTACATAGTACATGGATACTTATTCTCTTCTGTTTACATAAACAGCTTATCATCTTTGTGATTGAATGTTGTTGCAGGATCACACAATAAAAACCTGAAGATCTCAATTCCGGCACTTACAGGTGCAATCTGGGATGCTTGTGCTGGTCTTAAGAAGACTCCTTCTACAAATACTACAGCAATTGGAAGAGCAATAACTCAAGTTGCTGTTTCAATGAAGGATGTCCTAAGAGAGATGAAAGAGCTCAAGCCATCTGCCTCTGACTTTACTGACGAGTCTTCTAGCAAAGCAGGAAATGAATCGAACAATAATGAAGATGATGATGATTCAAGTGAGAATGAGCTTGGGAATGACTTGTCCGCTGATGAGATGAAGGTTGCTCAATCTGCAATTGGGGTGGTGTCGGGATCACTCGTGTTTGTAAAGGAACTTATCCGTGTCCTAACTGGTTTGGTTAAGCTGAAAAATGGGGACGAAAGAGGCAAGTTTGTGGATTCATTGGAGAAGATATTGAAGCTGTGTCAAGGATTCGGCATAGAGGTTGATGAGATTGGAGCTTCTCTTTACCCCCCACAAGAGATTCCTGTCATAAAGGCAGGTTCTGAGAAGATCTTCTCCATTATTGATGGTGTACAGATGGAGGTAGGACGTCTTGAAGGACATTCCGAGGGTTTTCTTCAGGCATGTAATAGTTTGAGGGCTTGTTTAAGACAGCTAGAGATCGAACTAGGTTTCCCTATTACCGCTGATATGGAAACAAAATTGCTGGATGTGACGTTGAGCAATTAGAGAGAGAGAGTCTGTCCTGAAAACACAATGAATATTTTCTGGGCCATAATAGTATATTTTTTGACATCTTATTACAATCTAAAATTAATATTACACTATAATTGATTGTATTTCAAGAAGGAAAAAAATCTTCTACAGTAGGCGTAATTCTATCTAATCTTCTACAACGACATCAAGGTTTATAAGATAATTGAATGTACATGATCCTCCCAGATTGAACCTGTAGTTGGCAGAGATTAAAAAACTCATGAATCTAAACCGTTGGATTCAATTCAACGTCCAGTGATCTTGACCACCCATGCACCACCAAAGTAGAGACCAAGAAGTGGTGCAGCAAGAAGCATCTGAGTCAAAGGATCGGTCGAAGGAGTTAGAACAGCAGCTGCCACAACTGCACCGACCACAACATATCTCCAAATCGATAGCATTTGGTCCCCTGATACCAGACCCAGTTGCCCTAGTAGAACCTGTATAACTGGAACCTATAGAAACACAACATTTTCAGGAAAAAAAAAAAAATACATGAAAGCACTGATTTTGTAAACAAGAATGAGGAGATGGTCTTTACCTGGAAAGACAAGCCAGTACTGAACATAAGCACAAGGACGAACTCAAAGTACTGATCAATGGACCACAAGGATTCAACAGCTCCTTCCGCATAAGTAACAAAGAAGTTAAGAGCTGCTGGTGTGAGAACCAAGTAAGAGAAGATTATACCAGCATAGAAAAGTACAGACGAGCCCAATACAATGGGACCCAGAAACCTTCTTTCTGATCTTGTTAATCCCGGAATCACAAATGCTATGATTTCATAGAGGATTATAGGGCTCCCTATGAGAAGCCCGCAGTACCCTGATACCTGCATTCAGCCGGAAAATCATAATTCTACTGGCATTTAAGACTCTAAATTAAACAGGTTTACACATTTCTTTTATTTAAGTGTAACCTTCAATGTCGTAAAGAAGAATTCACCAGGTGCTAGCTGCAAGAACCGTACGCCTTGTGTTTTAACAGGAGCTTCTAAAATCAAAATGAGATCTTTTGAAAATGCAAAGCATCCTAAAATCGCAGTTCCAACAGCTAAAACGGAAATGAAAATCCTCTGACGCAGTTCTTCAAGATGGTCGAATATAGTCATCTCTTTATCATCCGGAAGGAGCTCTTTATCAGGATAAATAAAATTATAGAGAGCACTGCCATTATTCTCTTGGTCTAAACCTTCCCCTGCTTTACTTGAGCTCACATCCAAATCTGTATATGCCCAAAATTAGTAGGTGGCATTAGAAAATTCCATAACAAAATATGACATTAAAATTCTCTGCAATCAAAGAAATCCAACAACCAGAAATTTGGATTATTTTTTACATTTAAATAGAAATTGTTTAATTTATACTAAATAGAAGAAACTGCAGTGGAACTTCTCTCTTCACGAAATGAATTCAAGCCTCTACTCTTCCCCATTGAAACAAATAAATAAATAAATAATCTGAAACTTCAAATGATTTTCATAAATTTCTAATCCTTTAGCACATTATCCTTTAGCTGGCAACTAAGACAAACGATTCTATAAAGATATCACCTACTCATATAAACTCATATCCAAATAATATACAAAACATGACGTAATCAAACGATATGTTATGCGGATAATGAAGAAATGAATACCAGGCCTATCTTCAACGAGAGCGGAGCCGATTCCACCACTCACCTCCTTCTGCTTATCTCTTAAATCATCCTCAACGGCAAAGCATACAAACGCGTCCGAACTTCTCCCTCTCCGACTGCCATCGAAGCTGAATTTCAACTTTCTCAAGCTGGTGCTTGCTCGCCGAGGAACAAGCCGGTGATTCTTGACCGAGTGATTTCTCTGGATGCAATAGCAGTGATGATTAAACTGCAAACGTGATGTAAAAGCACAACTAGTGCTCCCCATCTCTCTCTCTCTCTCTCTCTCTTCCTTCCCCCTTCTGCAAAACGGTTAGACGGAGGCCGATGATATTTTCAGGATTGAGCTCCACGGCGTGTTTTAGCAGATACTGTTATCTTTAAACTACTATAAGCCAGAAGCGGAGGAATCCGGAATTGGTCTATTGGGCTCGTATTATAGGCCATCAATGAATCCGGCCCACGATTGTTGACTCGTTAGTTTCCCAGTAAAGATTGGAGATTCGTGCCGGTTTAGTACGATTTTGTACGATATGGATTATATCGTATCATATTTCGATAAAGGTTGATTCAAATTATGTCAATGTCTGTACCCATACCTTAAAATAAGAATAGGGCATGACACGATACAGATCTAGTAATGGATTATAAATGTGTAGCGCTGGTCTGTGAGATCGTGTCAGTAAGTGAGTCTGTTTCAGTTTATATGTCTGTTTTGGCATGTGAGCCCTTTCGACCATTGAGTTAGAAAAACTTATTTTTTTTATAATTAATTTTAAATAAAATAAAAATTTTAAAGTAATTAGTAAAATATTAATATATAATATATATTATATATTATTAATTATTAATTATTCATAATAATCATTATTTAGTAAATTAAAAATTAATAATATTAAAAATTAAAATTATAAATAAATTATAATTAATATTATTTAATAAAATAAGATCTTATATTAATAAAAAAAATTTAATATATAAATAAAAACTGCTAAAATTATAAGGCATTTTTAGGTATATATCTCGAGTAATGCAAATTCGATCAAGATGGAGGTAGAAAGTCGGAGAGACAGCTCTTAGAATCCTCAGAAGCAGAATCTGCGATCCGAGCTTCATATTCCGGCCTTTCTCCAGTTCTCCTAAAACCAATTACAGGTCCGATTTCTTCTCACTTTTCCTACTTAAACAAAAATTGGAAATTTAAACTTGAAGCGGTTATTATGCAGAAAATTGAATTTTTTGATATCAAGTTCTGTTGCCGAGGCGTGCAACAACTCTATCCTGCTTTTTGGGCCGCGTGGTTCTGGAAAAGTGGCGGTAAACTGATTCATTCGTTACCGTTTTAGGCTTGCTATATCAAAATTATTTTCTTACCATATTTTTGATGTAGCATTTTTCAATCCATGATTTTCTGTTTGATTCTAGGTGTTGGACCTTATTGTGCAAGATCTATTGCTAGAACATCCTGATATGATTTCTGTGGTATGGCTCGCAATTTCAAAATTTTCAGCTCCTATTTCTCTCAAGCTACATTTTCATTGTTCAAGATATTTTAAGCTTATTTGCAATGTGATCAATTTCGGGAGGTTCTGGAAAATTCCCGTCTAGAGAAATTTGATCGTAGGGATTTTCAATTTATAAAGCTTAGCATATAAGACAATTGTTTTTATACTGGATGAGTTTGACCTTTTTGCTCAGGTAAGAGTCTTTTTAATGCCATATGATGATGCCTCTTTTTTCCGCATTGCTACACCTATTATCTAACCATCATTGCTCAGGTAAAGTTTATACTTTTATTTGATTCATTATTAAAATTATAATTTAATTATTGTCACTTTTTTATTTTTTATTTATTTTCTCTATTACATTAATCATATATACACAAGGGTGTTGGACATGTTGAAAGCATGAAATATGAAGCCTCATCGGGAAAAAAAAAAAAAAATTAAATAATTTATTTATGACTTGGTATTTATTTGGTAAATGAAATCTTTTTTTCAAATTAAAAGGGCCATGTTTCTCATCTTTGCCCAATCTATTTGCCGATTGACCATTTCAAATTATATAAATTTACGGACCAATAATACCTACAATTCAATACTTTGACAAAAGCCCATTGGGCCACTCAAAACGGATTGGGACTTCCCTGTCGTCCGTCGTCCGTTTCCTGTCGTTTCGTTCAACTACCAAGAACAGTGCAAAAATGTCTCTCTTCACAATTAACCCCCAATATAAAGATTTGATTCTAGACGACACCGTCTAGCCACAGTACAACTATTTGTTCGGACAGACGCAGTATAAACGACGGCGTTTGCATTTTTAACGCAAGAAATTTTCATTTCGAGGGTGGAAAATAAGAATATGAAAAGTAGAAAAAAAAAAGAAAAAAGAATATTCCATTTTTGGGTTCTGTAGCTTTTAAAACTGCAGAAGGCTGTAGTCCATCAAACCCTAGTGGCTGTCCCCTCTCTCCCCTTTCCCTCTCTCTGTCTCTCTCATTGCAGCCATGGCTTCGCGCAGACTCTTATCTTCTCTCCTCCGATCGTCTACGCGAAGAGCTACATCGAAGTCTCCGATCTCGAAATCTAACACGAAGCTTCCATCTTCATACACATCTTCACGCGCATCTCCATATGGATACCTTCTCACTCGCGTTGCGGAGTATGCGACTTCGGCCGCGGCGGCTACACCATCGGCTCCGATCGGTAAGGATTCTGGAAAAGGAAAGGTCACTGATGAGTTCACTGGAGCTGGAGCGGTCGGACAGGTTTGTCAGGTGATCGGAGCCGTCGTCGATGTGAGATTCGAAGAGGGATTGCCTCCAATTCTGACGGCATTGGAGGTTCTTGACCACTCGATACGTTTGGTGTTGGAGGTCGCTCAGCATTTGGGAGAGAACATGGTGAGGACTATTGCTATGGATGGGACTGAAGGGCTTGTTAGAGGACAGCGCGTGCTTAACACTGGCTCTCCTATCACTGTAAGTTTTCTGGATCGAATTCTGCTTTGATGATACCGGATCGAAAATTTCAGAATTTTTCTTTGAATTGTGTTGGGGTTTTGTGCTTATAGGCTGGAGTTGGGTTATGATCATAGATCCTTCCCGTCGCTAGATCCATGCGATAGGATTCTTTTCGCTTTGTTTGATTTTCTAGGAAAATGAGGTCAAGTGCGGCCAAAATAGTTAATTGTTCTCACCGCTTATAATCAGACACGCCAGCAAACAATAGGAAACTCTAAGTAGCCACGATAAGATCGAAAGTTTTTGATGCTGTCATTGAAGAATCCATTCTTTACCCTTTTCCAACACAAAACCAAATCATAGATGGTTTTGTGGGTTCTTAATAGGCGTCTGTTTCAGTCTTAGTATTGAATTTATCTCCCTGCCTTCTCATTTTCATTTTCAATTTTTTCATTTTCTTTTGTAGGTTCCTGTTGGTAGGGCTACTCTTGGCCGTATCATAAATGTCATTGGAGAGGCAATTGATGAGAAAGGCGAAATTAGTAAGAAAATAGAAACCTCATAAAGTTAAATTCGTTCATTGGTACATATGGTTAACATGTGATATATCTTGACAACTGTGTGAATAATCAAACAGAAACCGACCACTATTTGCCCATCCATAGAGAAGCTCCAGCTTTTGTTGAGCAAGCAACCGAGCAGCAGATCCTTGTCACTGGAATTAAGGTCTGTGATATGTATATACTTTTTATGCTTCACTGCACTAATTGATTCCAAACTCAGATATCATTCCCTCTTTGTGAAATAGGTTGTTGACCTTCTTGCACCATACCAAAGAGGTGGAAAGATCGGACTCTTTGGTGGGGCTGGTGTGGGAAAAACTGTGCTTATCATGGAACTTATCAACAATGTGGCTAAGGCTCATGGTTTGTCTTATAGCTTCTATACATGTCAATACACAGTGTCAATTTACTAATACCTCTTCGCTTAATTATTGCTCTGCGTTTCCTTTGTTCAGGTGGTTTCTCTGTGTTTGCTGGTGTTGGAGAGAGAACTCGAGAGGGCAATGACTTGTACAGGGAAATGATTGAGAGTGGTGTCATAAAGCTAGGTGACAAGCAGGTAATGCAGTGCAATACGATCCACATTCCCTTCAATTTTTTTTTTCTCTTTCTAAAAATTTTGCTTCTTGTTAAATATTAATTCCAGCCCTCTAATGTATCAGGCTGAGAGCAAATGTGCTCTTGTCTATGGTCAAATGAATGAGCCCCCGGGTGCCCGTGCTCGTGTTGGACTTACTGGATTAACTGTGGCCGAGCATTTCCGTGATGCTGAAGGGCAAGATGTGCTTCTTTTCATTGACAACATTTTCCGATTTACCCAGGTAATTTTTTCCACCAAAGAACCAACTTAATATTCACTTTGGTTTTAAATTTGTACCTTGCTCACGTTATTGTAAATTGCTTTCTTATCTTCTTCCCTGCAGGCCAACTCTGAGGTGTCTGCTCTGCTTGGACGTATCCCATCTGCTGTAGGTTACCAACCAACCTTGGCAACTGATCTTGGAGGACTCCAAGAACGTATTACAACCACTAAGAAAGGTTCCATTACATCTGTCCAAGCTATTTACGTGCCAGCTGATGACTTGACAGATCCTGCCCCTGCTACCACCTTTGCTCACTTGGATGCCACAACTGTGTTGTCTAGACAGGTATGGTCCATTCATACAAACAAGTACGTTGACGTTGCTATATCCTCTCCTCTGATTTATACCCATTTTTCTTTTGTTCGGAACAGATCTCTGAGCTTGGTATCTACCCTGCTGTCGATCCCTTAGATTCTACATCCCGTATGCTTTCTCCCCATATCTTGGGAGAGGAGCATTATAATACTGCTCGTGGGGTACAAAAGGTCCTCCAGAACTACAAGAATTTGCAAGATATTATCGCTATTCTGGGAATGGACGAGCTTAGTGAAGACGACAAATTGACTGTTGCCCGTGCTCGTAAGATTCAACGTTTCTTGAGCCAGCCTTTCCATGTTGCTGAAATCTTCACGGGTGCCCCTGGAAAGTACGTGGAGTTGAAAGAAAGTGTAAACAGCTTCCAGGTACCTCACTTTTCATTAGAACTCAAATTTCCCGTTTCCTAAATCAGCTATGGATTTTAATTGACGCTTTCTTCGGGTTTTACAGGGAGTTTTGGATGGGAAGTATGATGACCTTCCGGAACAATCGTTCTACATGGTCGGAGGTATTGAGGAAGTCCTCGCCAAGGCAGAGAAGATCTCCAGGGAATCTGCTGCTTAATTTTTATCTCTCTCTTCTCCCCCTCCCTCATCTTTCTCTTGACGATTGCGAAAATCAAATAATTTAGGTGGTGTTGGCGTCGCCTGACAACAGGGTTCTCACATTTTTTCTTTTTTGGGTTGAGATGTATTTATTGATCAGGATCATTCTGTTGTTTTTAAATCTTATTCTGCAAGTATTGAAAAGAAGAGTAATTAGGAGCCAATTAGCCCATCCTCCCTTGTTTTCCTTGTTATTGTTCCTAATAAGGGGAAATTAAGACTGGGACCTTTGTATATTTCTTTCCTTCTTTCAATTTGAATCAACTGATGATATCAAACAGACAAACACTTCTGTTAGATGCTTGATTTTGGCTTGCTTCTGCTTCCTACATATTGAATGCATGCTGGTCGTATTCGGGTGACTGATGCATGCATGCCGGTCCTACATATTGAGATGGATTAATTTATTATAAATATGATATATTTAAGAAATCTTTATTCTCGTTTATATCTCAGAACTGCAGTTTGAACTTACTTTCGTTAAAATTCAGTTTAGAAACTGGGAGTTGGAACTGACTGAATATTGGTTCAAACCCCGGCAGCTCCAGCATCACAGGGTTGTACACTAACATGCCACGTGGATCATATATAATAACACCCTCTTCTACTTACTGCTCTCATTTTTCCGAGTTCGACTCGTCGCCCGCTTATTAAAAAATGTCCGTCGCCATTTCTCAACCGTTCCATTCCTCTCTCCTCACGCCCCACTCTCTCCTCCATGCGCAGTTTAGCCCCTCCCCCTCTTCCATGTCTATCATACGCCGCCTAAAACCTCTTCGCCACCGCTTAGTCACTCTCGCCGCCGTACGCCAAGACTCTCGCTATCGTCTATTTCATTTGCATCTGGTGCTTGGTAGTTGGAACGGTATAGATGATCAGAAACTTGGGTTTTTAGGGTGTAAATTTCTAGTAACCATTCAAAAAGAAATCAGTTCCTGGCCTTGTAACTAGATGAAGGAGTATCGCTCGGATTAATCATCTGTTTCGTAATTTTCGATTTGCATCTTATTGCAGGAAATTATGTCGATTCTCCTATCAGATGGAGTCTCGAGCGAGAAGATTCTAAAGAACTTTTGATAAATCAGAAGGAGTATATATTGTTGTATCATTGCATCTTGCTTAATTTTGTTTCTCTTCGTCTTCTGTTTCATTCATTCATCCTAATTTTTTGGGGCTATACAATATTTGATTACCTTGGACGGTCATATGTAAACTCAGCTTGAAATAGCCCAATAAATACACCTTTTTGAAATCTTCCAACCAAGCTTGAACAGTTGAACGAAAAGATACCAATTATTGCAATGATTAGGTCCAAATCTAAGTAGATTTCAATACATGGCGTTTTCAGACAGAAAAAAGATGTAGGGGCAACTGATGATGATTAAGTAAAAAGATCGGCCCAATCCGTCCGATCAGGATTGAATCCAAATCCCGCTTTCTTGCAGTCAAATTAAGCGCTGAACACGATTTCTTGCAGCGAAACAGTGTTAATAACCAGTTCAAAGTAAGCCACTACAAGGATAAAGTAACAAACTACATCATAAACTAAAACCGTCGCATCAATGTTGAACCGGAAACAACGCAAAGAAAATGAAACCACCGAAATGGGAGTAGGTCGAGTATCAATAACAAAAATCTCTTAAAATATTTTGACCGTTCTTAATATTCATCATCATGGCCATCATAGTGAGGACTAGTACCATTGATGTGCTTCCCATCTGAGTGATCATTATACTGCTCAGAGTGATGGTCCAGTTGTTTGTGATAATGATGGTGATGGGACCCATGTCCCTTGTGCCTAGATTGTTTTCCATCTTCATAATCAGAATCTGATGCATCTCCACTGCTTAGTTTACTACGGTGGTGACGCCTGTGTTTCTTTGATCGACTCTTTCTTCGGATTATACCATCATCCTCATTGCTACTACCCGATTCTGATCTATTATGATGCTTGTGACGCTTCACATGCCTCCTCTTCGATATCTCATCATGATCCTCACCAGTTGAAGAATCGGAATCACTTGAATCTGATCTTGAATCATAACGATGCTTGTGTCTTCTGCGGTTTCGCCTCTTCCTTTTCCTATCACCTTTAGAGTCGCTCTCATATTCATCAAAGCTATCATCAGAAGACTCTGAGGAATGTCTTCTTGGCTTTCTCTTATGTTTATCTCCCGAGCCAAAGTGAGAGTGTTTCCTGTGGGATCTTCTACCTGATTTTCCCTCTCCCTCTTTGCTATCACTATCAGTGCTAGATTCAGATTCCGAGACTGATCTTCTTTTATGTTTTGCAGCCTTCACCTGTCTCTCCTTGGCTTCAGCATTGGCCTTTGCCTTGGCAGCAGCCTCGAGTTTCTGCTCCCATTTCAATGGGGCTTCTTTCTTCTCCAGAGCTCTCTTCTTTTTCTCCTCGACCAATTGAATGAACTTCCTGGTGTCCATTTGGGTATAAAAACAAGCTTGAAATCTTCATGTTGGTATGATGATGAAAGGAAGTGCATCTCAAAGAAGAGAAAAAACAATGTTAGTTCTTCTGCCACTATAATAAGAAGAGAAAATTTGTCAGATGCCACATAACTTCATCATCAAAGAGAAACCAAAACAGTTTATGATAAATATTCTTTAATCTTCCTCTCTTTTCAACCGAATCTCAACGCTTTATTTCTTAGAAGAAGAAATCGAACAAAAATGCCTAATTTCAATAATAAAAAAAATCGGAACAAACTGATTCAAGAAAAAGACAACGCAACAACCTGATAACCTAGCCCTAATTCATAGAAGAATAAAAAATCGTACCTGAATTGAAAGCGGAGAGTAGAGAAGGGAAACAAGGCGAAGAGTCGAAAGATGAAGGGGAATAGAGATGCTTGCCTCCTTGGCTTTGGCTCGTCTCTAGGGATTTTCTTTGACTACGCGTGACGCCTACTCCATCTCCTCTTCCACTCTTCTAGAAACTACCGTTCAAACAATGGCCCGTTCAAATCACGTCATTTTTATAAACCCATACATACGCGCACATATTTCTGCACCGCCTCAGACAAAACGACGCCGTCAGGAAGAGACAAAGTCCAACTGGTTAATGGGCCGAAAAATGGCCCGTTCTATTAGTGGTCCTCTTCCTGTTTTTTGGGCCGTCACTACTACTACGCACATGTTCTGTTTTGGACCGTGATCTGCAATTGATTAATCAGGATTAGATTACTAATCATTGAGGTATCTTTTTTTGGTCAATGTATGGTTTACCTTTCCAGTGTAGTCTTATTAGTTATATTACTCTCTTTGATTTGAGAGTGATCGACGCCTTGATTGTAGTCATGGAAGGAAAGAAGGAAGGAAAGAAGGAAGGAAAAACAAGACAACCTTAATTGTGATTTTTGTTTGGCTTGAGGTTCCTGACAAGCACCCGCTACCTGTATTTTGTTTTCCTTCACTTCTTTCACTTTCCCTTTTTTTTTTTCTTCTTCTTCTTTTTCTCCGTCAACTCGCCAACCCCCCAAGACCGTTTATAGGGTGAGTTAGACATTAAAATGGTTCATTTGATTTGAATTTTGAATTTTATTTTATTGATTTTATTTATTTTATTTTTTAAGAATGAGAATAAAAATGAAAATTTCAATAAAATTTAAAGAATATAAAAAAAAATTCATATAAATAAATATTTACTTTAATTCTCATTAAAGATATTTTAGTATGAATTAAAAATTATTTTAACTTTATTATTTATTTAAATAAATGGTAAAATTAAATAAAATTTTCATTTTATTCTTACAAAAAAAAAAAAAAAAAAAAAGGAACCACGAGCATTAATGGTGGCTTAGGAACTGAACAGAAGAATAATTTAATGATCGAAGTTACAAAAGTGAGACTAAATTCTTCATATATTAGGCAAGAAGAAGAAATGGTGAAAAGAAAAAGAAAATAAAAGAAATATGAGTGTGATTGGTTTGATTTTTTTTAAAGATAATATAATTAAAATAAATAATATTTTATTTATTTATTTATTTATTTTGATATTATTAAAATCGAAAGAATTTAAAATAAAAAATTAATTATTTTTCTCAAAATATATTTCTTCCTAGAAAAATTAAAATAATTTATTAAAATTTTTTTTCCATAATATTTGAATTTTATTTAACTCATTAAGTAATTACCAATTTCGTATTTATTTATATTATTATTTATTTCTCATTCCTTATAAAACAAACAATCAATAAAGGAATTACTCTTTTTTTATTTATTTATTCCAATTCTCTTTTTTTTTTTTTCCCCGGAATCAACCCCTGAGAGTAGGTTTCACGCGAGGCCAAAAAGGAGAAGAAAATTCCATGTTCTTAGCAAGCTTTTCTATCAACCACAAAAATAAACAAAATATTACATATAGCTGGTCTGAATCACTTTCAGATAGAAAGGGTCCTACACGGATTTACAGCAAAAAAATTCGCCTTCTCATGATTCAATCGAACACCCAACACATAATATATGTACACTCTTTTGTTGTCAACGCGTTTTCTAGATCAATTAATAAATATAATATTATTACTCCAAATATTACGGGTGCATTTAAACCTGAAAATTCACTATATCAATTATCAACAACCTCCCTTCTCATCCTCCTCACCCTCAGTTTTCTCTCATTTCATTGTTTCCCAACCATTTCTGAGCTTCTTACTATCATGGGAAACTATATTTCATGCTCTATAGTGATGACCCCTTTGATGAAGAATTCTAAAGCGGCCAGGGTGGTTTTCCCTACCGGCGAAGTGAGACAGTTTCACGAGCCCATGGTAAGAGCGGCGGAGCTCATGCTCGAATGCCCCAACTTCTTCTTAAACAACTCTAAGTCTTTACATATCGGTCGGAGGTTTTCTCCCCTTTCGGCCGATGAGGAGCTTGAGTCCGGAAACATCTACCTCATGTTTCCGATGAAAAGGGTGAATTCCGTGGTGGTGGCTGCCGACATGGTGGCGCTCTTTATGGTGGCTAACTCTGCGACTAGGAGGATATCGGGTGGCGATAATTCGGTTAGGGTTCAACCGGAGGGTGACCACAATCATGGTGGTGGTGGTGGGATCCACCCGGAGGTTGTTGAAGGCTCAAGATTGAGTTTAGATGAAATTGAGGATGAGGGTTTGGTGCAAGAATTTCGGTTTAGGTTGGTTGCTTCTAGGTCTAGGAAACCTTCATTGGAAACTATAACGGAAGAGTCTATACGTACAAGATGAGAGTGATTTATGTATTGTGATGTTGTTACATAGCTTTTGGCATTAGTAAAAAGAAATTTTCTAAATTGATCTATACTGATTTTGTTTCTGCTCTTGCTCTCAAAATTTTCATGAAAGGATTAGTACTATAAACTTGAAAGCCCATCAATTGATGATCTATGTACATATGTTTTATGTCTTTTTAGGGTAGAAATTTAGGTTTTGAGTTGGTGGGTAACCTCAAAAATCATGTCCTTCCAAAAAGGTATTAATGTAGGGTTGGATTAAGATGAACCGTAACAATAATGGTTTGGTTTTATATAGTGTGCTCAATCAATCAAATTAACCATAAAAAATTCATTATAAAATTTCGAATTCGATATTATATAAATATTTTTTTGAAATTAATCGTTATTCAGTCTCTTTTATCTTATAAATATATTAATAAGCTCTTATCTTATTATTATTATTATTATTTTTTTTTTTTTTTTTTTTTTCCTTAGGGATTCAAATATGTAGTAAATTTGGTCTAAATAGTAGTTAGAGTGCTAAAAGGTGGGAGCTGACCCTTATTGACCTTCTGATTATTGTCAATTTGGACCGGATACTTGTTAGATAGTGTCTAGACGCGGCAACTGATTCTACAAGAATTATAAATCAAAATTCTAATTTGTCAATCTCTTCTTCTCATTTTGCACTAACTGCTTGACTCGACTAAGTGGGGGCATGAAAACATAATTCCACATGGTACGTACTTGATTGAGTGATTTTCCCGCTTCTGATCAGGGCTCGGCCCAGAAATCTTGGGCCTAGTAGAAGATAGTCTTGAGGCCTCGGCCCGAACATTTGCTAGATGAAAAATAAACATAACAAAACCATTTTTAAAGAGAAATACTTGTGTGTGAATAATGAATATGATGCATAGGAAAAATAGTACATTAAATTAGAGAATTTTGTGTGAACTGTATATAAAAATTTAACTATATAAAAATTTAATTATATAAAAATTTGATATGATATATAATATAAGGTGTAAATATGATATATACAGTTGAGATTGATCTATCTGTTATGAATATAATTTGCTCAATAATTTCTTATTAATTAACATGTAACTTTATATTATTTTCTAAGAGTTTCATAAACTAACTACAAGTACATATTATATACAAGATTGATGAGGAAAAAAAAGGCTAATGCATTCCAAGAATTCTTCACAAGGCATAATACAGACCTTAAGGAGAATATCTTAGGTTTGTATAGCAACTGATCCATAGTATAGGATAAACTATTAAATCACACACTTACGAACTCATAGCCTGTACGGGGTATCAAGTATCTAGGAGGGAGGGAGGGAGGGAGGGAGGGAGATTGATGCAGCCACGAAATTGAAATTAATGATGGAGATGGACTAGAAGGGAGACTAGATAGATGGTAAGAGACCCACTGAAAAATACAAGCCCAAGTGTACCACTGACTAAGCCCATGAGCCCAAGTGACTCTGACAGCAAGGTTTCCTTCTTGCCCTTACAATCAATCTTACGATGAACAAAAGCACCTGGCCCATAAGAAGAAGTAGTACTCCAACCATTTTCATGCCTGCAGTATCTATTCAACCTTTCCTTCCTCCTAACTTCTTCTACCCTCAATCTCAAAACACTCATATTTGCATCCACAATATCCCTTGGCCCTGTAAATCAATCAAAGATGTTTGAACAGGTAAGAACATAAAAATCGACACGCATGCACTGTGTGTGTACAAGTATTACTCGTACAAATCGGGTCACTTGATATATTCAATTTCTCGCGCAACTAAATATACCCTTATATTCTCACCTTTCTAATCAATATATGGAATATATATATATATTAAACATACCTTCATCGTTGAAGCAGCTTTGGCATTTGAGTTGGGAGTGATTGGCTATGAACATCATGTTGTGAATCCTTGGAGAAGAGGGGTTCGATGTTGTGCAGAAAGATGGAAGAGGAGATGCCATTTCAAGTGGGATTTGATGGATTCTGTACGTCTCTCTCTTGGTCCTTTATGTATTTATATATATACATGTATAATTTGTATGTATATGATATTAATAAAGTGACCGGTGGAGTCATGAAAGGACAAATGGTAAGAGGTTACGTGGCTTAACGTGGAGGATGCAGAAGATCATTATAGCCAAAAAAATAGTTGACTAAGCCAATTTGTTTGATTTGAAAGTCCTAGTCATTTCTGATTCCAGAAAATTTTATGAGACGGATCATGTAAGCATATAATAGATATAATAGAAACAAAGTAATGGTTCGATAAAGGAGAGGATGGCCGGTCTCTATATTCCCTATATTATGAGACTTTTTCATGTTATTTTCTATTATTTTTTGGATGCGGTGTTTTTTGTAGTACAATTTCAGCATCATTGAAGAAAATTATGTACCTTTCCATTGAGTAGATAGAGTAGTCTTGTAGAGTTTGGACTCTTCTTATTTGATGGTTCAGATAATACACAAATCCTAACGTATTTATCAATTATATTCGATTGATATACTTTCCAAAATATTCACCACCAAATCTCTTCAGTATATGGGGTCTACTCGGCCTGATCCCGCACTCCGTCGGCCTTATGCAAACACTTTACCTCGGCATCGGGCCGAGGGGATAACACACTCCTCAGTCCTCAGCTCATCTACCACATACGAGAGCCGTTTGTCTGAGTCGTCATGCGCCGATGTTAATGTACCAAAGAGACCAGCATATAACTATCCAGTCCTCAGCACCACACCCTTAAAGCACTGATCATGACCTAAAATCCCTTCATCGTGTCGTGTATATACATAATAATTACTAACCTTAGTGTTGAAAGTTTGAATTCATTTCATATAATGTATATCTTATGATTATATGATATATATATCAAAAGATAAGTGGAGACATAATATTTGTGAATTATTAACATAATAAAAGTACACTTAAATTTAATTGATTATTACCATGTACGTATCCAAATTAAACCATGAGCACATGCGTTGCAAATTATGCCTGTCCAAATCATTTCTTTCATGCATGCATGCTTAGTTTGTCCCGTAAATCAAGCTAATGACTGGATGTGTATTATACTTCTGGTAGATCCAAATGAATAACATAACACGTAGCTGAAGCTGAAAAAAAGTTGGGAATTAATTGATATTCTCACTCTTTATATTATATATTATGCAAAAGCATGCATGCCCTGGGTGGTCAGAGTGGTTGTCATATCAAAACTGTCTGCCCTAATGTAACCCAACTATTGGAGAGAATAAAATATAGACATAGAAAATTCAAATCAATTAATGCAAACTCTTTATTATTAAAACTTATCAGATTAGCTTATTGATACTATATTTGATTTAACTCTTGATACTTATCACACCTGTATGTAACACCTGTATGTATGTATGTATATATGTATAAGTTACTAAGATATAGTTTTTTACTTCTCTTGAAGTAAAACAGTAAGATAGTTTATATAATTTATATATTTATAAAAATTTATATATATTATAATAGAAATCAATTTAAGAAAGGTTTCTCCATCTAATATGGTATAAGAAATGATGGAAAGATGATTTCCTAAACTATGTTCAATGATCAAATGAATAGAAAGAGAGTATTATTGTTATCCTAATTTTCAAAAGAAAGGGATTGTTTCAATATGGTGCCAACTTCTCCAAATAAGTGGCACTAACTATTATTTATTACCTAAAAGTTCATACTACTTTTGCTTAAATAATTTGGATCCAATTATTTTAAGGCATGTAGCTAGCTAGGGTTTAGAAGCTAAGCAAAGGTATCTTCGCCTTTTTTTTTTTTCTTAATCTAATTAAAGTACAATCTAGACATCTCAAACATAGGGACGATAGAGATATAAATACAGATCTCAATAAACACGTGATGGGTTTTGTCTCTTATTGAGTTCACTGACCAAAAAAAAAAAAAAAAGGGTAAAGTTTCCATCAAAGAGCTAATGTCAATAATTGATCTCTACCAGTAATCATGTCAAGAATCTGATGAATTAAAAAAAGGGTGGAAGCTGTAAAAAGTGAAACAAGTATGTATTAGACAAGGCAAAGAATGAAAAATAGACACCATGAAAACTAAAAACCTTTCCCACTTAAATAAAATAAAATTTTCCCTTTCATTCCCATAAAAAAAAAATGGAACTAGTAATGAATTGTCTCAAATTTATCTCAAATCTTAACGGTGTTATGCCATCGATTTCTTATCTTATAGAACATATATGAAGATAAATATACGAGTGAATTTACACATTGCATCAAAGAGTTATTTTTTGCTCAATACCATCTCACACAAAATATACATGATCTGAAAGTTCTACCAGCAGAACTGTTACCATGTCTATGCACACATTACATATGATCGGTAGGTTCTACTTCTATTCCTAACTTCAGGACAATAGGCATATCATGTGGATTAGAATGGATTTTCTTTTGTCTTTGGATTTCTACTTGTAAAACACAATCCTAGAGTACTACACATCAAGCTCATATGTCCATGTCATAAAAAATGTTCCCATCATCCGCGTAAAACATTTCGTCCATCGGAGAACCATCCACCAAATTACTGCCACGCATAAGAAATTAGAAAAAAAAAAAATTTAAGAAAAAGGAGAAGTTAAGGCAGCAATGTATAGTAGTGAAGAATGAGAGAATCTATAAGACGCGATTAGATCCGTACCTTATACAAGCGAAGCGGAAGTTTACAACCCGTTTCAGTTTTCTGCTGTAGAAGAAGAAATTGAAAGACCATCTGAACAAACAAACATATGAGGTACGGATCTATCCCACTTATAATATCAATAACTTGGGTACATATTAAGAGAAAAAAACTTACAATGCTCCTCTCTCTAGAAAAGGATCTGCATCAGAGTTTGGATTGTAACTGTAAATTTCACATTCTGCTACGTTTACAACCTCATCCAGAGCCTTATAGATCATTTCGAATAGGGTGCAACCCTCATAATTCTCAAACCATTCCTACAATTGATGATCAGAAAAATCCCAATGTAAGCCTAGAAAAGCATGCTGTTGACAAAATTTTTACTGTTTAAAGAATCACCACATAATATGATGATAAGCGGAAAGGTTGACACCATTGTTCACGTCCATTAAATAAAACCATACTAGAAACAAAATCTTCCCTAACCAATCTTCATGTGTGACATAATAGTATCGAGGATTTGGGTGTACATGGAAACACCCACTTGAACACGTGCACTAAAACATTGAGAGATATATTATATAAACATACAGAGCACATTGTACCTTTGATGCTTCTAACATGTAGGTGTCATATATCTGCTTAAAACTGTCCCAGCCTTCCTCTGTGAAGAACTGGTGAGCTTTCATTGCACTAAGAAACAAAAAACACAACAAAGATGCACCCATATATCATAATACAAGGAATCGTAAGTAAAGCAACAAAAACACATTAGCCAAACACAAATAAAGCTAATACGAATTAAACAAGACTTGAAGAGACTCAATAACTTGGGAAATGGAGAGACTTGAACTCTCAGCTCCTACTAGAGCAACAGTTCTATGAACTGTCTGTCAATCCTTTTGACACCACTCCCACTATATGACTCAAAAGAGGATTGTATAACAGGATGCCAAGTCGCCTATTAAGCTGAAAATAGCATTACCCATAACCCTCCTTCATAACTCTTATAGAGTAACAACAATATGCTTGATACATCACCAACCATAAATATACCTGAAGTCATAATCCGGATAGATGTGGTTGAGTGCAAGAACCAGATAGATCAATGTTTTTCGGCTGTTGTTAGCACAAAAACACTATTCAAAGAACTGTAGCATATAGAAATATGCTTTTAAATATTTCTACCAAAGTATAAGTTATCACCTTGATCTGCTTAGCAAGAGTTCAGATGGAGAGGAAGGGTCAGTGTCTGACGATTTACCCAAGATAGTCAAGAATCTGTAACATAATGAATAGATTGATAAACGAACCAAAGGTAAGTTGACTATTGTACAAAATTAAAAGAAGGTAGAGAAGCTAAATAAGAGAAAAGCTTGATCGACCTCATTCTCCAAACTGATAGATACTTTCTTATCTGTCCCTGTGTTTTTGCCTAGAAGAAACATGAAGGGAAATTATATTCAGGAACTCCACAAATATATACATTAAAGGAAAACTTGGTGAACTTACAAGAATAAGCTTCAATGCATCCCTTGATGGTTCTTTCTCCAAGATTCAAATGACTCAAGAACTCATTCATTCTAGAGAACCTAAGAGCGAGTTAGTAATATACACACATATATAAAAGCAGTAAGTATTCCGTTACTACTAGAATGGTAAGTCAATTTTGTTATAATTTCATTTACCTGTCAAGGGGAATGTGTTCGAGAAACTTCATCAAGTTCGGTCCTGTAGATATTCTCAACATACGGACACAAAAAAATATTCAGAAATTCTCTCTTCTTCAAGTGTATTCCATGGAGTATCTTACATTTACCAAAATTCCATAAAAATCACAAAACATCGAAGCAAGTCAGATCTCACAACTGTAATTGAGAATAAGGAAACCGTACATAAAATTCATAATCCCTCCTCCTCACACACTTAAAATGGATGAATCCAAAGCACTAACAAGCAAAACAAGATGAAAAAAAAAAAAAAAAACTGTAATCGTCTGATTCACATCTTAAAATTGAGCTAGAATTGTTACTAACATATCAAATCACGAACGTAAATCTCTCAAAAACTGCAAAAAGAAAAAAAAAATTGAAATAAAAAAAACGAAGAAGCAGCAAATCTAAGACAGTCCAAAAGTACAGATTTGGTATACCTTGTTTGAATAATCTCCGCTCCCAATTGGTGAAGTCTGAAAGCAGAATTGGTGTCTAATTATGATCGATTTGTCGAATTTTATGAATTATAGTTTCCCAACGGATTTCAAAAGAACTCTGAACGAATAATATTCTGCGTATTTGGTTTTCAAATTTTTTGAATTGATTTGGGAATTTGCTGATTGGCCTTGGCCACTGCTTGCGATAAGGACGTATGAACCGATGTTTACTTTCTCTACACGTGTCTGTCAGTTTGTGTATTAAGCCGAGGAAGGCTGGTGTGGCTCGGCGGCTGAGCCATGCCCGCGCATCAGAAGACACAAAGTCCAACGGGCTAATGGGCCGGAAAATGGCCCCTTATTAGCGGTCCTCTTCCTGTTTTTGGGCCGTGATCTGCAATTAATTAATCACGATGTTTAGTGAATTTCAATTAGACCCCATGTGGTACTTAAATTAATCATTGAAACCTCACTCTACCTAATATTCTAAAATCAGGTCCAAATAATAAAGGAAGTCAACTGAAGTTATATCGAAGGTCAACTGCTAAGCTCATGAAGGTGGAACTTACTATTTAGTATTTACCGCTTCAAGCAAAAGTTTTGCTTAGAAAGTAAAAAAACAGAAAACACAAAGTCAGCTCAACCCGTCCCGAATGGGTGGGGGCAAGTCACCCACTTATCAGTCATCAGTCGTCACCACCGTGTGTCTGTAATTGCACTCCAAAAACTCTTTTTTGCGTTTCTTTTTATCCCTGGAGTTCTCAAAAACAATAAATAAGAAAGAAGAAGAGTAGCAGATCTCTCTCCCTTCCAGTCGTTCGCTTTAACATCAAACAGCCCTCCCGTTTTTCCTTCCAGATTCTCTGGTTTCTGCTTCTGAGAATCTGCAGCACTCTTCTCTGTGTTTTTCCCTCTATTTTGGGGGAGGTTGATCTATTTTCATGTCTAAGACGCTTTTGGTTCTGATTCTGGCTCTGATTTCCTTGAGATTTTCTGCCTCGTCAGTTTCCTCTGGATCCAGCTCGATCCTTCGAGCGATTGGCAACGACAACGTTGATCCCCGCGATTACGCCGTCGATTTGAATTCTAGTACTTTCGATGCGATTCTTAGGGATACTGATACTACTTTTGCCATCGTTGAGTTTTTTGCCCATTGGTTAGTTTCTGCCCATTGAATTCATATTTTCGTGGAGATTTCCTGTTTGGCATTTGACTAATAATCTTAGACTGCTATCCGTATAAACGAACAATAGCTTGTGCGAATTAAATCATTACCTTTTACTTTCATTAGATTACTTGGGTTTCGGTGACTACAATGAAATGGTCATTACTTTCTGAGCTTGTGCATGGACAGTTTACAATTTCACCATCTTTTTCCTATTAAATCTCGGATGATAATCATTTTAATTACTGTTCTCGGTCTAAACAGGTGCCCTGCTTGCAGAAACTATAAGGTACGATGTACTAGAATTTCCGTTTTGAGAAGTCCTAATACATGTTGTCTTTTTTGCTTAGTGGCTGAACATTCATGTTTGTAGTCCCATTATGAAAAAGTTGCAAGGCTTTTCAATGGACCCGATGCGGTGCATCCAGGGATATTATTGATGACCAGGGTAGACTGTGCTTTGAAGGTATGCACATTGTTCCCTTCTCCAAGGGTGTACAGAGGCGGAAGTCCTCAAATTGCATTCTTTTTAATTTTTTTTTGCAAGATGGTCATGCAATTAGCTTGTACACATGTATTTGATACATGAGTTGATCAATTTTGTATTCTTCGGTCTCATTTGTTGGGGTCATTTGAATCTTTCTAAATTTGCTTGGATATCACTAAGATCTCCTTGTCATTGAATGATTTGAATTATAAAACAAGCACTTGGTGATTTGTCCTTTCCCTTCACTTGTTTGGCAGCACAGATGAATACTAATCTATGTGATAAGTTTTCTGTGAGTCATTATCCTATGCTATTTTGGGGCCCTCCCACGAAATTTGTAGCTGGTGGTTGGAAACCTAAACAAGAGAATAGTGAAATACTATATATTGATAATGGGCAAACTGCTGATCGACTTCTTAATTGGATCAACAAGAAAATGGGAAGGTATGGGCTACTTTCATTAATTTTACATCATTTTTATTATTGAGGAATGAAAACACACTTCGAAGGTTCAGCACTTTATTTCTCTCTTTCTCCCTCTTTTACTTGCTTCTGTATAATGTTCCTGCATGGCTGCATCAGTAAACAAGTCCAGCCACATGACGTATAGAGAGATCTATTGCACCTTTTATATTTCTAGCACTTTATTTTCGTGAAATTTTGCCTAAGTTCTTAAAAGCATCTGTTCCTGTTTTTATGTGTTACAAGCTTTTCACTCTCTTTCCAGCTCATTTAACTTGGATGACGGGAAATTTGAGAATGAGCATGTATCATCAAATGTGTCAGATCCCGGACAGGTTGTTCAGGAAGCACAGCTATGAGTTTGTTTCACTATATTTTAAAGTCAAAGAATCTCCATTTCATTTCAAGATGTTAATATTCTGTTACCCTCAACTCTAACAGATTGCACGAGCTGTATATGATGTTGAGGAGGCAACATCCATTGCCTTTGATATTATCTTAGAACACAAGGTTGATTGCTAGTTCTTTTTCTCACTACTTACCTCTAGTCTCTCCTTCTTCTTCCCCTATTTTTTTACCTTTTGGTTTTATAGATTTTATGAAGGTCATACTTGTGTTGCAGATGATCAAGTCTGAAACACGGGCATCACTCATCAAATTTCTTCAACTTCAGGTGGCGCATCATCCTTCAAGGAGGTGAAGATCCATTATTTAGTTGGACTTTCCCTTTCACTTGCTTAGTCCAGCTCTCTTGTTGTGTTTCACTAAGATTACATTTATCAATTTCAGGTGTCGGATGGGGAGTGCAGAGGTGCTTGTAAATTTTGATGACTTATGTCCCTTAGATATGCTTTCAATAAATAAACAAGAAGAAGTTGTTAGTGCAAAGGGTGCATTGAAGAACTTTAAGATATGTGGAAATGAGGTTCCTCGTGGATATTGGGTAGGTGTTTCAAAGATTAAATTGATCGCCTTAACACCATCGATTCTTTTTGTCTGTTTCTGTCAAAGTTATTAGATCTTTAGATGCATTCATCAATTATTTGAAGTTCTATGTGGAGTTAATATCAAATGTTGTTGGATTGACAAAAAAATTTCTAGTTTGCTGATTTATTAGTTGTCTTATTTTGCAGATGTTCTGCCGTGGAAGCAAGAATGATATGAGGGGATTTCGGTAAATATTTATCTATCCATTTTCAACCTTGACATAACAATTATCAAATCATAACTGTTCTAGAGGTCCCTATTTCAAATATTTAAATATCATAGCCGGATTTTTAAATGATTACATTCTTCTGGGTATACCTCCATCAAGTGATGATGAAGTAATCATTATGAAAACCACTGTTGGTGTCTAAAAATATCTATTTCCTTATCAATTTTTTTTTTCCGTGTATGAGCAACTTCTTGAGTTTCTAGAGATGCTTTCGACTTTCTATTTGTCAAGTGTTCTTTATGATTTGTTACAAGTGGGTTGTCTTTTTGCAGCTGTGGATTATGGGTTCTAATGCATTCCCTCTCTGTAAGAATTGATGATGGAGAAAGCCAGTTCGCATTTACATCCATTTGTGATTTCATCCACAACTTTTTCGTCTGTGAAGAATGCCGCCAACATTTCTATGAAATGTGTTCTAGGTAAAACCCCAAATCAGAAAAAATCCTATCTTCATTATCACCCAAGATTGTCTCATCTAACCTTGAATAATCCCTAATTTCAGCATCTCTACTCCTTTCAATAAAACCCGTGACTTTGCCCTCTGGTTGTGGACTGCACACAATAAAGTCAATGAAAGATTAATAAAAGAAGAAGAATCTTTAGGAACCGGAGATCCCAAATTCCCAAAATCAATTTGGCCTCCAAAACAACTCTGTCCATCTTGCTACAGTTCTTCCAGCCAGACCAATAGGATAATCTGGGATGAGGGTGAAGTGTTCAAATTCTTGTCTGGCTATTACGGCAAAATGCTATTGTCCTTATACAAAGACAAGGCCATTACTGGAAATGAAGTAACGAAAAGGGCTCTTGAAGATTTAGCACCTTCTACAAATGCCGATGCAGTCCCTGTAGGTGCTGCATTGGCTATTGCCGTTGCCAGCTGTGCATTCGGAGTATTGGCTTGTTGCTGGCGTTCAAATCAGAAGAGTCGGAAGTATTTCCACCAACTACACACTCCTTTAAAGAAATATGATATATTATAGGAGTGGTAATGAGCTCTTTTGAGAAAAAGGATTAAGCGGGAATGGAATCGGAAAGATAACAAAAAAGAAAAGTGAAATGTAGAAGAAGAGACCTTTAAATTAATGGTTTCTGTAGTAGCTTTGTTTTGTTCTGGTTTGTTTTTATCTTAGCTAGCTAATTCTTTGACGACTTTTCAGGCCCAGAAGGAGCTGGAACTAGATTTTTCAGAAGCTGGAGAGATCATGGTGATTTCGATTTTCGAATGGCCCCCACAAAGGTTTCTTTCATGTAACAATGTTTCATCTTAGACCCTGTTGTACAGAGTCGGTTCATATAAAGCTATTTTTCTCGGGGAATTTTTTTTAATGTTTTTTTCTTGCTTGTTTTCTTTAGGTCCTTGAGGAAAGGACTTATTACTTGTGTAGGGAAAGAAAAAGGAAATATGATATAGATTATAGAAACCAGTTTGAGTGTTGTATGTACTGTTCTGTACCGGTTTTGATATTATATTTACTAAACTGCCCTTTTTTTTTACTTTTTTAATATATGTATAAGGAATTTTACTATAATTCTTAACACCTAAACTAGCTCTATCTATGCAAACCAAATTCGTGGCAAGCCCTACAATCGATTCCTGAAGTCAGAAATCAAGATGCTTCCGATTTTGCCTGGACTAATGGCATGGCCAACAGGGGGACTGCAATTAGAGTACAGAATCTTCATAATTGGATTCACATGTTTGCTCATCGCTTTGCTTCTCTACGTTTCCTCCTTTGCACTTCCTACCCTTACAATTTCTGCTTACGAGTCGCTTGGAAGTTTACAGCATCCCTTCAACTACTACTTTGAACGACATTGTTCCCGGCGCCGTCCTGTTCTTGCTGCCTCTTGTTTTCGGCTACTTCTGTTTTCATCAATTTTGCTTTGTTGTTTACTATTTCTTATTTACGCTTTACGTAGGTCTTCTTTCTTTAGGGCTTATTTCATGCCTGTAATTTTACTTTTTACTTTCAAAACATAATAGAAAAAAAAAAACAAAAACAATAAACTGCTAATAATTCGAATATGTATATTTCTTTTACTATAAAGAGTTTTGAGAAGTGTGCATCTCTACAATTTTGATTTACAGAAAGATTTACACTTTAAATACACTTTAAACAGTATTAAGAGAATTCTTTAGGCAACTACGTACGTTCACAACCGGATCTAGAACATGAAAACGTTACGTATAAGATCGTGAAATTCCATGGCTACGATGAAATCAGTGAACGTGAATGAGATGGAGTTGAGGATTGGATAAAGCAATTGGAGAAGTAGAAGGCACCTGAAATCAAGATTGGTGATTGATTAGCACAAGGATAATTAGATAAAAGAGGATTAAGGATTTTGATCGACTTGTCGATAAAGAGCCTTACCGCTAATTGGTAATGCCGTTTCTGAAGAGTAGCTACCGCCCGCA
Organism: Coriaria nepalensis; assembly: GCA_027186245.1. NCBI lineage: Eukaryota > Viridiplantae > Streptophyta > Magnoliopsida > Cucurbitales > Coriariaceae > Coriaria > Coriaria nepalensis. Next base: position 6,385,835 of record CP114499.1, on the reverse strand, counting down.
ATAGAACATATATGGGCAGAAAAATTCCGGATATTCGCAAAAACAATAACTTCCAAAAAATGAAGAGATTGAATTAGAATTTAACTCGATAATCGACGAGAATTTTACTAGTATACAAGAAAACACAAAGCTATGTAACTTACTGTAGTTAATGGGAAGGAGTAGTAGTCATTGTTTCCAATAATTATGAGGGGAAGAGTATGCCTTAACATGAGAAGAGCCATCAACTGCAAAGAAGAAAAACAATAAAAATGATGACAAATTCAGAACACGTTGATTAACAAAAAGAGGTAGCCTTTTTGTTTATTTATTATCTTTTAAATTTAAAGATGGAGAGACACTTACAATGACAGCGACCGTGGTACACCACAGCACGATTGTTGTAGTAGTCGATGAATACTCGGAAAATTCGGAATCCAAGGGGTTGAGATCAGTAGAAACCATTGTTGATATCAGACGAGTCCTGTTCATGTTCCTTCTGGATATCTCCCGGTCTCCCCGGATTTGAAATACAGGAGCAGGAGGTATGTAACCCGGTTCGAATTTCTGAATTATCAAAATAGAAAATTTGAGTACGAAAAAAAAAATATCAATAAAAGCAGACATTAATGGTCTTGTTTGCTACATTTCATAGTACATTACCAGTGACTTGTAGTTAGCCAATAGTCTAGGGGGTTCTGTGCAATTAGGCTAAAATAAATTAGAACTAGGATATTAAAAACTTTACCTGGAGGCATATTTCACACATAGTATCACCCTTTTCATTGCACCATCTTTGCACGCATCTACGATGAGCATACTTCGCGCACACACACAAAAAAAAAAAAAAAAAAAAAAACCCAGTGTTTATATCTTGTAAAACATATAAGAAGAGTAAAAGCTAAAACATGATTATAGTTACAATGCTAAACTCGATCCGAAACCAATATTGTAAAAGCTAAAATACCAATTTTGTTTTAGAATGAAAAAAGCATTGTAGATGAGAGTGAAGTGGTAAAGTAACCTTCAAGCTGCCACGGCAAGAGCAAGGACTCTCCATATTCGAATCATCATCCTCGTCCTGGCATATTCTGCATTCTACCAATTTTCTTGGAGAAAATGTATCATTTAAGAACTCCATTTTCTGGGGAGAAGAATCCGTTTCTGTTTCATAATGTGCAGAGGACGTAGCTTCCATAGAGAGATTTCCACTCCGAATTGCAGCTTCTAATGTCGATTCCATGAGTAATCGATCCACCAGCAATACAAAATTATCCCCCATTTGATTTTTGCAGTTCCTCAACTCCTAATGAACAAATCCACAGTAAAAGTTGGTTGCATAAACGAAAAAAAAAAATAATAATAAAATAGAAAAACGAGGGAACTTTAAAAAATTGAGAAGCAAAACGTGAAAACGGGTAAAAAAAAAAGTTAGCAACTTTAGAAAGCAGAAGGGACTTTAATAAAAAAGATGCTATAAAAGAAATGAACATAACAGGACACCCAACAAAGGAAAAGCTTTTTCAATCATCCAAAAGGGATAAGATTAGATACCAAACCAATTTCAAAAAAGTAGAAACTACCAGTAAACAGGCAAGAGGAACTGAAAATGAAACAGACCCAGATGACTAAAAAAGTATTAAAAAAAAGGAGCGCCGTTTATGAAACCAAGAAGGACTTGATGCAAACAATAAAGCACCAAAACGTGAAAACATGATTTAAGAAAGAAAGAAGGAAACTTACAAGAAGGGTATGGTTTTTTCTTTTTTTTCAAGCTAAGAAAAGCTCATTAAGGATGGCTTAAGACCTTTTTCAAGTTTAAGGAAAAGGGGAACCTAGAATCAACGGACAAATCTGGATTTGATGTAGTAAATTGTACTATATAAATCTCCAAGCTTGCCAGAACAAAAGAAGCTTCATAAGATATCTTCCCCTCTGTTTCTCTCTACAAGACTATTGTTTTTTTTGCACATATATATACAGTGTTTAGATCGTGTGAAGTTCATAGTAAAAAGAAGTGGATGATTAGTGACACTCATTGACTTTGTCAATATGGTTCTTTCTTTTTTTCTGTTCATAAGATATATTAATATTTGGGACAAATTTGGGTTTTAATTGGGTAAAGGAAGAAGAGAAATTCATATTTTGTTAATACGGGTTGGTTCTTTGACCGTTGACTGAACAAGTCAGAGTAGAATCTTTACTCGCCTACCAAAAAAGTTGGTCTGCCCGTTGACTCGTTATTTTGAGTTTTTTATATACAATAATTGACTGTTTGACACTCCTTCGCATCGATGTATATCACGGGAAATACATCGTCTTGCCCTAATCCTAACATCGTCTGGATTCAGCACAAATTGTCAATGACTGTCCGTTCATACAAACTATAATCAATATACACAACAAATGGGTTAATGAATCAGCCCTAATTGTTTTTACCAGACATTAGAACCCATTAATTCAGAATGAATGGCAACATGCTTGTCACTACTCGCATATGCATACACACTGAATCCAATTAAACCGAAATGCAACAGTTCGTATCTAATAATCTTAAAATCAATAATCATGAATGTGAAGAAAAAAATCCCCAATTCATAGCACCAACGCATCAGGTTCTGAAAAATCCTAGTGCGAAAAATGTAACAATAGACAGAAACAATCATGAATGTCAAGTATTTGGGGGAATGTGAAGAAGAAACGCGTAGCAAAGCAATCCGTGATTTATATATACAATTTGTGCTTTTCATTGACAATTTGTACTTCCCCAACAAGATCAATGGAGTGGACCATAATCGATGGACATGCCAGAAAAGGCATAGCAGGACAACTTTGGCACGGTACCTTGCTATGATATGGGGTGAATTTTTATTACATAGTATCCGCTAAAAATATATTCATCTTCCATTTGAAAGAGAACTTTTGAGAAATTAATATATAAAAAAAATTAATATAAGAGTTAACGCAACACGTGAATGAACTAACCAACATATATGAATCACGTCACTCATATGAAAAGAGGTCCATGATGCATATGCTGGATCGCTGTTTTTCATCTTTCATGGCACTCTGATTTCTATGTATATAGTGGTAAATCGATCAAGGAGGAGGTAGTAATTAATCTTGCTAAGAGATGGAATCTAGGAGAGGTTGAGTGGGGATGTGCTTAATGAGGTTGCTAAGGGCTCCTCTACCTAAAAAGGGGGTTTGAAGAGATTAGTGATCAATTAGGAAAAATACCTTCTAACTTTGTAACCCAAAATCCCTTGCAATAGATTTTAATTATTATTTTTTAATCAAGAGGAGAGTATTATCCCAACCGAGTTCTCATTATGATATCCAGCTAAATACACACACAAAAAGAAATGGAATTAAAAAAAAAAAACAGAAAAACAAAGGCTCTCACAACTCCCAACACAAGTCCGGGGCTTTGCCCCGACCCGGTTTCTTCCCCTCGCTATAATAAAGGCTAAGAATTTTGAACATTATAAATCTAATATACTTACCTAAACTGAAGTAGACATACTTGATGATGATCTCATCATTTTAGCTATAGATGTAGAAAACTTTTTGTAACCTTTACCATGTTTTCCCAGAAACAACAGGTTCACAAACGCTTCCTCCCTTCGGGGGCGGTTTGCATAGAGTACCCAGAGAACAAGACAGAGCAATACTCCAGCAGAGATCATACCGAGTCCTGCATTCACTATCTTGAGGTGACGGTTCAAAGGAGGACAATACCGAGCAGTGATGTTCTGGAATGTGTCCCGAACGAAATCGCAATTCTGAAGGCGAAGTAATGGTGGGGCATAGTGCTGAAGTGCATAGCTTTCATTCACTGCTGCCGTTAACTGCCCGTAAATGTCTGGGGTCACTCTGCCCACACTGGTGCAGATTCCAGATTCCGATACTTCACACACAAAACTCTGCCAGACCTGAGAATTCACAAAATAAAACATCGTTAGACTGTTACGGGAAAAAAAAGGTATGCAACCATATAGTTTATATTTATACCATGGATGCGTTCTGAACGGACACCTCAAGATCTCCACAGCGGTTATCTTGAAGCTGAGAGTCAAAAGGGTAGCATAGGGCTGGCATTGGAGGTCCGGATTGGTTGTAATAGTGAGGATTGCCTTGGGATGGATTGGAATTGGCGTAGTTATATACAAATTGATCTACAACATTTACTATATCGTTGATGATTCTTTTACTCTGAGTAAGTGTTCGGTTTGTTGTTCTCTGGTTGACGCATGGAAGAATGTCGCTGAGAGCTGTTTCTGCTTGGGGATTCTCTACCCATTCTTCCATGGCCATACATGTGTCAGACACCACACTGAAGCAATTGAAAGGGGGAAAAAAAAATGTTACTCGATATAATGTTGCTAATCTTCTAACCGATAGAAAAGAATAATTCAATTAAGAATTAGTAGGTTACTTGTCAAGGATGATGAACATTCCGCAAAGAAGAAATGTGATTGCCACAAGTAGCCATCCGCTTATTACGAATCTGGAACAATATAAGGGTACAGTCAAAAACTGAAATAAGAAAAGCCTTTGAGCAAGTAGAGGCATCAATCATAAGTACAAAAGACAACTCACATGTGAATTGCATGACGGTAGCCAAGGATAGATAACACTGGAGAAAAGAAAAATCAATCAATAAGTCACAATACTCGAGCCTAGTACAGACAAGACCAAGAAATGCAATTTTCACGAGTACGTACAGAGGCCAATTACAGAGAGGAGAAGCATGATTGCTGCCACAGTTATCAAAGCCGAACGCCTGCACAAGTAGGTCCATGTCAGCATATAAAAACACCCGAAAGTATGACATGAATGTCATGCTATGGAATTTGGTTTCAAAAGAGCTATTAGATACGTACACAGTGTTGAAAACTTTCTTCGCTTTGTGAGAATTTTCACTTGTCTTTTCCATCACTGTATTGGCCGCTGTGTTCAAATCTATGTTCAACTTGTCTATATCACCCATTACATCAGATGGAATGAAAACTTGGGCAACACTAATGGTCTTTGCAAGGGATAGATATTCCGTGACGTTCCTCAGGATCTCTACCGTGTAGTCTGACTGATTCACCACATAATCAAGTGTATGCAATGCTTCAGTGTGAAATTCGTCTTGCCCAACAGAAAGTAGTATACACCCGATCCTGAGCAATAGAAAGGTCCATTGGGCATTGGTATTAGCTAATAGTGAGCAGGTGATAAATCCTTTGAAGTCGGAAGGCCTAATTAAAGCTATGAATAAACACAAAACTAGACTAGAGAAAGGGGTGTGGAAAATTACACGGTAGAGCATGTGAAAACAATGAGAAATAGAAGGTAAATCTTTTGTAATCGTTGCGACTCAACTTCTTTATTGTTCATCCTCCATCCACAGCAGTAGAAAATGGCAAGGGCGACCCCAAAGGAAATAACCCAAAGGAGTGAAAGAATGAAACCGGCCGCACCAGTGAATCCAACAGACTGCAGGGATGGACAGTCAAGATAAGATATCAGTACTTGCAAGACGTTAGAAAAATAATCAGAATCCAATAAATCACAACAATTCAGATAAATTCTCCCAAAAGCCAAACCTAAATTCAGATCAAATGTCTGATTCACTTCAAAATCTAACTTTTTGGTTAAGAAATGAATAAAGAAACACCAACATAACCTGCCACCAATTTCTTATTCAAAATCCAAATGTAGATCTCACTTTAAAGCATGTGCATACCACATATTAGAGATCTTATTTATGTATATATAATATTATGTGAATATTTATATACACACATATATATATATATATGGACCGAGTATGTATAGAGAATTAGAAAAGTAGGGGGGCTCACAGCCCAGTAATGGCGATCAGTGATGTCCCAGCCACCATGATAATGCTTAAACCGGCGAAGAATATCAGGCCGGTTTGTTCTATTTGCCGCCAGGACAAGCGTGCTATGAGGCTCAGCATTTGCAGGTCCAGGGGCTTGTGAAGCCTCCAAGATTGAGCTCTTCCATGGACCTAGATTCTCTCCTCCTAATCACGCCAGAAACGTCTACTTTCAGATAAATTTATCACAAGTCTTTCAATGAGGTTTAATTAAAAAGAGAACTGAAAAAGGAAAATAGAAGAGAGAAAAAAAAATCTAGATTCTCCACTAGTTGATAACAAAATTAAGAAACACGAATACAGAAAAAAAAAATAAAATAATGAACATTTTCAGCAAAACGATAGGGATTGGAGATTGTTTCTGGTATAACCATTAATCATTTGGAACGGAAAAGCGACAGGAATCACAAACTTCAAATTGACAGTAATTATTTTCCTTCGTTTTCCCACGTTTTTTCTCAACAGTCAAACAGACCAGAAGATACCACCAAGACATACAAAATCATTGAAAGAAAACTAAGGAAAGAAAATCGGTGTGAACGGCCTAATCGCGTATTCTAATTGCAGACAGAAGGAGATGATCAGATGAAAAACAGACCTAGAGAATGCTTCCAAGAATCTTTAGACGCTCCTTTCTGAGACAGAGCCACAGCCAAGCTAACGCATCCCAAAGCCGAGAAAATCAAGAACACAAAAAGTGGCTTCATTTGCAGAGCCGAAGCGTGTCAGCAGAGGGATGACAAACAGAGCAAGCTCATACCGCGTGGATTCGGTGCGTCCACCGCCACCGCGAAAAGCAGCGAAACCAACCTTTCTCTCATTCCACGATCAACATTTTCCTCGTTTCACCTAGTATTATGCAGCAAGGAAAATGGGAGAAACAAAGGATTAATTAACGAGAGTCTTGAGAGAGAGAGAGAGAGAGAGAGAGAGGGAGTCACATGGTGGGGCAGTCACAACAGAAACAGAGGAGTGATGCGAAATGGAGAAGGCGGGTCCGATTTATAAGTAAAGTAAGCTGCAAAGCTTAATAAATATATATATCCGCTTTTTTTTTTTTTTAATATTTATATTTTTCTGGTAGAAAAAGGAAAACCATTTATGTACTTAATTAGCATTGGCAGTAGATTAGAGTGTATATGATAACTCATAAGTTAGATTAATTAAATAATTATATTATAAAACATATATAAAAATTAATAATTTTATTTAAATAATATTTTTTATTTATCCCGATTTCAACATAATCGGTTAAATTACTAATTTACTATAAAAAAATTATTTACGTCTAATTTAATTTATAAAATAATAATTTTTTAAATTATAATAATTATAATTTAATTATAAAATATTTTTGGATTTCTTTTTGCCAAACAGGGTCGTAGCGTCGACAAAGAATCTTGGTTCTAAAAGGAGTTGTAAATAAATATCTTGTCCTTACTTTTAATAATTTATTTGACCTTTTTGCAAATCCCGAATATGACTCGACTCCTATGTTGTCTAATAACTTGTCCATCCATCGTTGATTTGACCAAAGTACCCTTCTTCATTGGCCGAAAGTTACGCTTTACTAGTCGGTGATTAGTTATTTCATTATCTGACTAATTAACTATATATATGGGTCATCTCTTCCTGTTAGAGGAAATCAATCACCTGCGGTCGGTTTCACATGTACGCCAAGATCTTTTCTATAATAGATAAGCTTCGGCGGGACCCACCTTGATTACACTTTTTCATGCATTAGATCTCATCTTGATGTCATCCGAGGATCTCGTTTGAGAATGTACACGTACGTACAGATCCTCTTTCAGCTTATAATATTAAAATGTTAATTTTTATTAAAATAAGTAATCTTTCTTGATTAGATTCAAGCACGAAAATGTTAATTACTTATAATAATCTTTTAAATAATTTTGTTTTCGTGCTTACATAACTTACGTCGTCCTCATTAAGTAATAAGCTGCAAATATATATATAGTTATTTTATAATTTTATAATTTATATATAATTTAAATGAATAATTTTATTATTATTTATATTTTTCTCTATTATTATTTTATTATTTTATTTTATTATCCAATCCATTATTAATTGAAACGATTCATATTTTTTTACGAAAAATTAATTAAAATAATTTAATTTTTTTAATGAAATATACAAATTAAATTAATCATTTCGTCGTGAATAATCCGATTAGATCGTTGTAATACTTTATAGAGAATGGATATCTGATCAATATAATTTTTTCATGTGAAGACTTCCACAATAAGGAAAAAAAAAATTATTCGAACTGATAAAGGTTTTGTTCCAACTAAACTCGGAACATTTTTTTTAAAAATTCAATAGTAAATCTTTGAATTTCAGAGACTTCTAGAATTTTGTATTCTGGTCTCAATGCTCGATGGTCCTTGTACATACCCATCGAGCATCAAGATGAAAGATAAAAAATTTGGGTCTCTATTCACAATACTCGATACCTAATGGGTTAGTAAGATTACAAACCCAATCCATCGGGGATCAAGCAATGAGATCAGAGACTCATCTCTCTTGGCCTCTTATCTCGATGCTTGATGAGTAAGTTCTGGGCCCCATGAAAATATCGAGATGAGAGATTATAGACCTTCAATACTTTGTCCTCAATGCTCGATACCCAATAAGTTTATAAAAATAGAACCATCGGGCATCGAGCATTGAGATCAAAGACTTAAAAGTCTCTGATCTCTTATCTCGATGGGCATCAAAACTCATCGAACATTGAGATTAGGGGATCATAGAATTGTATTTGTGCTCTCAATGCTCGATGTCCGATGAGTTTGAAAGGCCTAAAACCTTGAGCCATCGAACATTAATTGTTTGGTTTAATTTCAAATATCTATGTTCGTTTATTTCTCAATATATATATATATATAAATTGATGATTTTATATATTAATCCTTATTTTGGATTGTGTTTTGTTCATTTTAGGATTAAAAAACTGCAATCCATTGTAAACTTAGACCCATCTTTAATGAAGATGATATATACAAAGCCCAAATATCTAGAATAGCTAAGCATGAACTGGTGGTTACTGATATCAAGAAAAAGCTCACCGCACAATATTTGAAGACGTTTTTGAAGACTTACATGGGACATTTTCTTGAGGTGAATATCTATCTCAATAATTTTGGCTATGCTGATAAGTATTTTATTATTCAACGAACATAGTACCCGAAGAAAAATAAGTTTTAATTTATTATTTGAGGAAGTCTATATAATTTAATTTGAGAGAGTGAACTTTGATGACGGAGTTGAAAAGTACTGCTTCCAAACATAATACATAAATTAGATAAAGACTTAGGTAGTTCAGACTCGTCTATAATAAAAATCAAAACGGACCATAAGCCTCGAGCAAAGCGGAATTGTCCGGATCTTGATACAACCGCGATCTCATTGATGGCATCACCTTATAAGAGCAACACCTTGTACTCGAATAGCACTACCATTGGTAAAAAGAAGTGAATACGAATGACATATATTAAGAACTTGAGTATTCGCAATAGCCGTCCAATTTCGTGTGAATTGATATCTGGGCCTTCAGTTACCTTATGATATCCATGCATTGTTCCTAACAATTTCTACATAATAACTTAAAAAATTTCAATAATTTAAAGATTCAAACAAAATTTTCAATTAAACACCATTTTACCACATCTATTATATAGTTTACAAAAATACCCTTCTTTTAAAAAGAAAAATAATAATAATTACCAAACATACTTATTATTCTTTCGAACGAAAAACATATTTAGTATGAAAATTCAAACAAGTTATCAATTGCAAGTGGCTGACATGAAAATTAGAATTGCAAGGTAAATAGCTAGCACCCTTACCACCCAAGCAACCTATATATGGAGTCAAATCAACTTATCAAACAATGATTTGTAAAAATGAGCGAATAAAATATATATAAGTGAAAGAAACTTGGCGAGCTCTTATTTGTATATCATTAATAATTTAGTACAAAATGAGTTGCAGATATATAAGCAGCATTGTAAATTGATTCACCCTTATTCTATATATTGCTTATAATATATATCTTGCTAGCTTCTTAGATAGATATCGCAAAGTAACATTGAGTTGGGCTGTAACAAAGGTGAAACTAGGGTCCGATGCAGCAAAACTAAATAGAGTATAACCCCAAAAAAAAAACGAAATTGTCCCGTTCCGGATACAACTGGGATCTCTTTGATCGGTTGAGCTAGTACATCGATACCTTGTACTTGAAGGGTACTACCAGCGTAACGACCGCTTGTGAATATAATTGTATAGGAGTCATATAAGTTAAGACCCGGATTACTCGTGGAAACAAGTATACCCTGAAGTCGTGCAATTTCAGGTGCATTCCTATCCGGGACTTCGGTCACTTTGCTATCCAAGACCATCACGGTTCCCAAAAGTTGTGACATTAAACTCCTTTCATTGAACGCCTGCGACAGCGATTGCTGTGGCATTTGGAAGATTCAAAGTCTGTTGAACATAAATGGTAAACTTGGTTTCTCTAGATATATATATATTTTTCCTGCCAAGATAAAAGATTTTATTGAAAAATGATTAAAATATAAGGATATGATTATAATCTTAAATTATTTAGATAAATTCAAAAGAGATACAGAATATATATCCATTAATTAAGACTACATATCTTAAAATTTTAAGAAAAAACACAACTTTAAATTTTGAGAAAAGCCCCTAAAAAAACTAACTAATCAAAATATTATCTTATTATTAACAAAAACCATAAAATCCAATTCAAAAATCTAAACTAATAATAACCGAAAAAGAAATTTCAACAAAAATACCATTTGTGTCTGTTTCTTCATCTTCTTCCTAGCATTCCATAACTCATTACTGTCATACTCAAGGATTTGAGAATGTAATAGTTTCAATTGGTAGAATAGACTATATAAATAAAAGAAATATGTCAAGACCTAAAAATTAGTAAAACACAAGAAAAAAAAAAAAAAAAACTTCAAAAAATGAAGAAAATAAAACCCAAAACAAGATCAAACGAATCTCAAATGATGAAAACGTGAAGGTCCTTTCTCAAAATTCAAGACTTTGCTGAGTTATTTGACGATAAATTATAATTTATTTCCGTGTTTACAAAATTACTGCTCAATGAGGTTAAAGCTATAGCTATTGGCCCAAGCTTTTTATGTTTCTTTTGTAGGTTAAATTATTATTTTCATCCATCTATTTACATGGGTTTTCATCTGATTTAAGGCATAGCAATGAGATAGGAAGTTAAGGGACTATGGTTTTCTAGCTACATGCTGGATCAATCGCTTAGGGCTGTTGTGTTGGTATTCTGGTATGAATTCTGATCTTGTTATATATACAGAGATATAAAAGAGAGTTGATGAATTTTGAAATGTCAACTTGATTATTGAACACCCTTAGCTGTATTTGGAATAAAATACAACACAATGAAATAAATCAAGAGAAAACTCAGAATCATTTGCCTCCCCTCATCTTACTCAATGTTATAATTTCACCCCTAGTTTGTTCAAGTTTCATGAAATTATATATATACATATATATATAGATACTTTACTCTTTACATTTATAAAAAACAAAAACATGATTATGTTATTCCAAATATTCGGATCATGTGGATTCACTCGTTTAAAGTTACTCGAACTACTCACAAGCTTTCATGGAGGCAATTATCTTTTGCTTAAATCTAGCTTTTCATTTCGACCAAAAGCCATGGTGAGAGTTTACTCGTCTCTAGTGGTCAAACATTTTACTTACCAGTTAACTCACGTCCTAAGATAAAATATTCAAGTCGTCATGTTGAGAAGTTATCTGATTATTAAAAAATTTAAATTTACAAAAAAAAAAAAATATGTGAAAAAGCAAAAATAAATTAACGAGAGGGAGTTGTAGCTCAACACTACTACCATTGTGAATCTTGTTCATGAAAATAATCGAGTCGTATAAGTTACGGCTTTCAGCGCTCGTGCCAACTGCCAAGCCCTTTAATCGCCTAACCGGAGCCGACGTGATGTTTGGACCTTCGGTTACTAAATTATCCACGATGAATTCAGTTCCGAACTGTCTAAACTTCCATGCCTTTCCGGCTATGCCTGAAATTGGGACTACTGTGGCATTTGGGACGGGGCTGAAATTCCAGAACAAAAATGCTCGTGCTGTTTCTCTCTGATGACTAGATTGGACTAAAATCATGGCCATGCCAAAAACACAAGTAAGCTCTCGAATAGGACACGACAAAAAAATGAAGCAATAGTAACCACTGGCCAAGCGCAGAACTCACCCTCGAGAGGGAGGCGTTTGTAATAACGTCTATAAGCTCAAAGTTTATCAAATCAACAATTCAAATTTCAAAATGCTGACAAAAAGTAAACCCCTCCAGGACAGCATCTTTTTTTCTCTTCTTCTCTTTCTTTTTTTGTTTAAAGAATTTTGAGTAGAGAATAATCGTGTCCACCGAACAAGACTTTAGATAGCATGATCATGACATACCTCGTTTTTTCTGCATTTCCACAGAAGAGGTATTGCTTGATACAACAATGCAAATAGTTTCAGCTTCCACATTATTCACCACACCAAGTTAGTAATCATCACCATTCACCACCATGCATAGACCGCAAAGACAAAAGACTGAACTAGTCATCATTTTGAACTACTCTTTCCATCTCATGCAAAGAAGAAATTTAAGAAACATCATAGCGCTATTAGGCATGGATATAGCAAAGGGCTTTTTTTTTTTTTCTTTTCTTTTGGTATTATTGAAGAGAAAGTAGCAAACCCACATTGAATGAGAAACTTTTTTTGCCCTAAAAAAAAATTCAACTTTTTTTGGCCATGCTAATTTCCCTAAACACCATTTCCCCTGCTGCTTAGATACCAAAATTTCAATTACTCCTAAAAATAGAGAACAAACAAACAAACAGAAAAGAAGAGTTAGATACCCCCATTAAAGCAGCTTCAATTCCAACTCTTTACCCTACTTGTGCTTGACAGTAACACCAAGCTCCCCTGCCACAATAACAGTAGTAGCCATATCCAGAAACATGCCATGCTCAACAACTCCAGCCAGCCGCAAAATCTCATCACTAGCAACCTGCAAATCACCTATATCCTTTTCAAAATACAAGTCCACTATGTAATTCCCATTATCAGTCACAAATGGCTGCTCCTTCTTTCCCTCTCCTCCTTCCCCTGTTGTCCTAAGCTTTGCAACACAGCCCAATCCCTCGAACAACTTCCTCAACCTCTCCGCCGTAAATTTCCAGCAAAATGGCACCACCTCGACAGGCATAGCCAACCCGCTTCCCCCAATGTACTCAACCATTTTGGACTCATCCACTATAACTATAAATTTCTTGCAAGCACCTTCTACCATCTTTTCCCTCAACAGGGACCCACCTCGGCCTTTTACCAGATTGAGGTTCGGGTCAACCTCATCCGCACCGTCGATTGCAAGATCGATGGTCGGATGCGAGTCGAGATCAGATAAGGGGATGCCTAGGGAAAGGGCTTGTTCATGGGTCATTTTTGAAGTGGGTATTCCTATAATGCTCTTGAGCTTACCTTGGTGTAAGAGATCTCCGATTCGGTTTACCGCGTGCTTTGCTGTTGATCCAGTTCCCAGGCCTAGGACCATGCCGGATTCGACGTATTCTACGGCTTTATAGGCGGCGATTTTCTTTAGCTCGTCTTGGGTTAGAATTATGGAGGAGGCAGGAGGGGAAAGAAGCGAAGATGAAGAGGAGAGAGAGGGTACTAGAAGTCCAGTTTCCATGGATGATTTTTCGGATGCTATGAAACGAGGATAATAAGGAATGACCATGTTGAGGGTGAGGTTAAAGAATTTAAAGGGGAAAAGAAACAGAAAAAAGCTCAAAAAGATGGATTTTTTTATATAAGGAATCAAATCCAGACAAAAAGTTTCATGGCTGATTGGGAATAAAACAAATGGGTTTTGCAAAATGTAGAAAACCCAGAAATTAAAATTGGGTTTTTAGGAAAAAGATGAAAGGATTTTGGCTGTTATCAATCTAGGAATGTGTGGTGAGGATAGGATGAGGAAGCGTTATAAGACTTTTAACAGAGATTCAATAAGGGAGGGGGAAGGAGGAGGATACGGCATAAGTGATGAGAAGGAGAAAGAGGAACAGAGATGGATATGAGCAAGAGGACAGGCGGCGTAGGGGTTTTTTTGTTTGGTTTGCAGGAAATTTACGGGAAGGGCTCGCTCTCCTTTTATAACGGAAAAAGGAGAAACACAGAGCGGAGGAAAAAGTGTTTTCAAAAAATATAAATAATATCAATATTGGCAAAATATAATTTGTATATGAGTATGAATAACACGGTTCTATATTCTAATTTTGATAAAAGCAAGTTAAATGGAACATTTGGTCTTCTCCTAAATATCTTTCATGATCTTATTTTTTAGAAAAAAATGTAATTTTATCCTTATAAGATACGCTATTGTATCTAAGTTTCTCAAATTCAACCAAAAAAATTAAATAAACAAACTAAGATATCCACATTTAAAAGTGATAATATGAATTAGACCAACTCGAACTTAATAGAGCAAATTCGTTAAAGCTCGACCCAAGTTGGCCTGAGCCCATACTTGAGCCTATAGCCAACGACAAAGCTTAACCTGAGATCAAGCTCGGGCCAAGCTTATATGTCATGCTCACAGGCTTATGGGTTGCTCGTAAGTTCTCTTGTTTTTCCCTTGCATAATATGCAAGACATGTACTATGCAGACTTGCTATAAGTCTAATTAATTTTTTTTTAATTTAAATTTAAATATTGTATTTGTATAATACTATGAATTAAGATTTCAATGGTTTGAAATTTAACACTTAATAATTTAAACGAAAAATTAGAACCTATATAAGTGAAATTAGAAACTAAAATAATAAGTGATAAGATAATAAATTTAAAACTTAATCTTAAATAATAAGAAAAAAAAACAAATAATTACAAAATAGTATTACGATATTTATTCAATTTCTGAAACAGGTGGTGGAGGACCGAGAGGTGGTACATCACCATCACGTACGTGTGAGTTATAATAACATTCCAAGTGACTGTATCCCCTTTTTAATCTTGCATCAAAAGGTTTTGTGCATATCAAATACTGTACAAATCATCGTTCAGTTTTATTACATCGGTTGACCCTATAAAGCTCTGTAAAAATGGTCTCAAGTAGGGGGTCATCTGCGAGTTGGTCCAAGTTGTTTAGCAGTTCTAACTCCATTAAATTTCATTATTGAAAATTTATAATGTTTTGAGAGAATTGAGTGTAAGAATATAAGTGAGAGAAAATGTGAGGAGATTGTAAGATAAAATATAGGCATTTAAATGAAAAAATGAATGATGTCTTTTATGTCTATAGAGAATGTCTTTTGTGATCTAAAACTTCTTTATTCAGTCTCAAAACTTATTTATTGAACTATAAAACTTATTTATTGTTTCACATAACATTGTTTACCGGAAAAGCCCATTTTTAATCGGGCTAAGGGCCGAACTGGGGGAGTTTTGAGGCTCGCCTGCCCGGTCATAATAAAATGGGTCAGGCTCGACCTAAATAGGCATGGGCCTAATACAGATTAAGGCTAGGCTAGCCCAGATTGCCACCTTTAGTCACAAATGGTACTGACTATAGAACTATACTCTTCCTCTACAAAAGATTTTGATACAACTGTTTGCTTCTTTGATTTGCAAGAAATCAAAGAATTTCCCAAAAGCACGCAAAAACTATAAATGGAATTGTGAGTATCTAGATATGCAGCCCAGTCAGGGTCACAATAGGCATGCAATTGGAGAGATGAAGAAGTGGGAAACAACAACCCTTGACCTAGATTTCCTTTGAGGTACCTTTAAATTCTTTGAACACCTTGTAGATGTTTGTCTATGGGATTATTCATGAATTGACTAAACACTTGTACTGAGTAACTAATATCAGGTCATGTAAGAATAAGGCAGATTAGTTTACCTATCAAACATTTATAAAATGTTAGAGTTGATAAAAGAAAGCCCTCGTGTTCACTATGTTTCTCACATCATAGTCCATGGGAATCTTCACTAGTTTTGAGTCGATCAAGTTTTCATCTTATAACAAATCCATAATGTACTTCCTCTGGCATATTTGAATTCCATGGTGAGATTTGGCCACTTCTATGCCTAAGAAGTATCTTAGTGTTCCCAAATCCTTGATTTTGAATTGTGTCTATAAGAAGACTTTCAATTGAGATATGCATAGCTTATTAGGATTCTCCATAATGATATCATCCACATAGACAAGAGTAACCACAAAATTATGATATGATCCTTTGGTGAATAGGTTATAGTGAGCTCTAGATTGGAGAAAACCAAAGGAAATGAGAGATTGAGAGAATTTTGCATACCATTGCTTTGATGCCTTTTTAAGACCATAGATGCTCTTCAATAGTTTACACACTTTAGGCTAAAAGCTTTTGAATAACTAGGGGGAAGTGACATGTAGACCTATTCATGTAGGTCCTTATGTAGAAATACATTCTAGACATCAAATTAATTAAGATGCTAGCTTTTAATTGATGCAAAAGCTAGGAAAAAATGAACAATAGTTAATTTGACCACAAGGAAAAATGTGTCATGATAATTAGTTTCCTCTTGCTAAGTGTAACCCTTAACCACTAAACGCACCTTGTACCTCTCTAGTGTCCCATCAGAGTGATATTTTAGTTTGAAAACTCATTTACATCCTACTATATCTTTCCTAGGAGGTAAGCTTGTGATGGTCCAAGTTTTATTTTCTTCTAAGGCTTTCCATTCTGCCTCCATTGCTAAAACCCAATTTGAATTATGGGAAGCTTCTTTATAACTGGTATGCTCAAGATTCATAATAGAAATTTTAAATACCTTGTAATAATTTGATTATCTTGAAAAACTCACGTAATTACTTATATGATACTTACTATTTTGAATGACTGTGGGAGGTGATTGGGATGGTGAAGTAGGAACGCCTACATCAATCACTTCTAAATCTCTATGCTATCTCTAAAGTTCGAACATCTTTCTCACCAAAATACTTTTTAAACAATCGACTGTCTTTTGTTAACTAACTGGCCATCACGTCAGATGGATAAGCGTGACACTTAAACCACGTCACCAGAGCCTACTCCCTCATATGAACCGCGTTGGCTTCCTTCGGACAGTAAACCACAACCCATTCTTCATGATGCACTCGGCTCTTCGAATAATTAAATAGTTAACAACTTGGCGATAGTTCTTAAGAGGAACATTCATTAAAAGGAAGTGTCCCAGATATGTAATTTTAAATATCTCCAACTGTTATGTGATGAGATTTTTTTTGATATCAGCAACCACCATTTCCTGCTTAGCTATTATAGAAATATGTATTTTATATACATCATTTTCTTGAAGTTTGAGTCTAAGTTCACGACCACTCATCACACACACATATATATATATATAAACATATAAACAATTAAAGATATTTGAAATGTAAACCAACTAGTAATGCTCGACGGCTCAAGGGTTCTAGTCTTTCAAACCTATCATGCATCAATCATTGTGAATAGAAACTTTCAAGTCTTTGATTCCCTAATCTCGATGTTCGATGGGTATTGAAAGTATCCATCGAGTTGAGAGATCAAAGACTCCGAAGTTTCTAACCTTAATGCTTGATGCCCGAAGGTTCTATTGTTACAAACCATCGGACATCGAGAATTGATGATAGAGAATTAGAAGTCTTTGATCTCTCATCTCGATGGGCTATGAACGTACCCATCAAGCATTAAGATGCAAGATCAATAAACTAGGCTTTGTTCTTATTGCTCGATTCCCAAGGGTTCTAGTCTTACTAAACCATCAGATATTGTGCATTGAGCTTAGAGACTTGGAAGTTTTTGATCTGCCATCTCAATGCTCGATGACAAAGTTCAGGGCTCATCAGGCATTGAGATCAGAGATCTGAGATCTTGAAGTCTATGAAATTCAGAGCTCGAACCATCGGTAATTTCATGGACATAGAATTTTCTCATCGTTTTCACCAACATTTCACTTAAAACTCAGATTATACTCAATCAATCACACATATTTAAGTCGAACTTTGGTTGCTTACTGTCATTCATGGCTTTCTCAGATGATTTTTCCTTTAAAAAAAAATCTATATTTTTCAAGTGTCTGAAATTTAAATTTTGTGGCTAAGCTTGCTCCTTTTCGGTTATTGATTCTAATACCAACTTTGGTTGCTTACTGTTGTCATTCATAGCTTTCTCCGATGATTTTTCCTTATGTTACTTTTTTAACTCCTTAATATTTGAATTTTTTGTTTTAACTATTGTTGGGTCTCTATTGGTTTGGTTTTGAAATAAATCAGTTACTTTTTTTTAGATGAGATGAAGATCATAAGATGAAGAATATGAAGAAGAAGCTGAAGCTGAAGATGGTGAACGTTTGTGCTGTGAAATGGGAGGAGGGAATGTGAGCAGTTTTGGTTTTTTTTTTTTAATTAACCGAAAAGTAATAATGTAATTGGATATATTTTTAAAATTTTTAATTTAAAAAGTAAATGAAAGCAAAAATAGGAGGCCAATTTTGGAACAAAATTTTTATTGGGTCTAATTTTTTAAATAAAGTTCTGATTGAGATCAATTTTATGAATACTCTCATTTTTTTTAAATTTATTATAGAGAGAATTTGTAAACTGACCCAAAAAATATTTTGTTTAAAAATTGCACTCGCATACAAACTCCTTGGCAAGTGTAACCCTTTTTTATTTAATTCAATTAAATTTATATAATAAATATGAAAAAGACTAAAATACCCTTATTGAAATTTAAAAAAATTAATTGAAAAAAAAAAACCTTTGTCTACATCCCTCCTTCTTCGTCCCTTCACGCGACTTTTAGACTGAGAAGTCTGAAATTAAATCAACTCTCGTTCTTCATCTTCATCTTCGTCTTTTATGTTTCTTCATCTTTGTCCTTTCTTCCTTTTCATCCTTTTCGTTTCTTCATAAAAAAACCTACATTTTCGAACCAAAACTCCTAACTATCAAAACCTGCATTTAACCTCCATGGCTTGCTGAAGTTCAAAGTGTCGAAACTGCCCATCTTCGTCGCCGGAGTCTGCCGCGACCGACAGGAATGAGAGGGAAACAAACCAAAGGAGAGAAAGAATGAAACCGGCCGCACCAGTGAATCCATCACCTGCATTTATATATTTTTTTATTTTTGTAAATACATATCTTGCCCTTACTCTTAATACTTTATTTGACCTTTCTGCAAATCCCGAATATGACTCCTCCCTCTGTTGTCTAATAACTTGTCCAACGTTGACTTGGCCGAAAGTTACGCCTCGGTGAACAAAGCGGGAACGGAACGTTGGTTTAATTGTGATTAGTTATTTCATTATCTGACTAATTAAATATATAAATGGGTCATCTCTTCCGGTGAGAGGAAATCACCTGCGGTCGGTTTCACATGTACGCCAAGATCTTTTCTATTGATAAGCTTGATTACACTTTTTCATGCTTTAGATCTCATCTCAATGTCATCAGAGGATCTCAATTGAAAGGTCGGATTGCCATGACGTTCGTATTATACGGCATCATATAATCTATATAATTCGGATCATTAATTTAGATGATAACTCACAAGATAATAATAGATACTTAATGAAAATTTACATAATTCAGAAAATTTAATTTAATATAATATTATAAATTTAAAAAATAGAATTAAAATAATATATTAAAACATGATAAATTATGGAAAATAACTTAAATATTATATAAAAATATATTATCCACTTATGATCTTAAAAAGTTGTTATTTTGGCTCTCATATTATTTAAATTGTGAGTACGGATTGTAGCAATAATAAGCATTCATGCTTCCATTCAGTTCCAAATACGAGTTTGGATATTATCCCACCTGTTTGGTTGGATAATATGTTTTCATTGTGCCATCATGTTCCATACTTGTTGGGCATCGTGACGGAATGTATTTCTTTTTAAAAAAGAATAAATAAATAAAAATATTTAATTATTTAAATAAATAATTACTTCAGCCCCGTCTTCTAATCAAAGGTCACGAGTGACCAAGTGAGATGATGAGCCTTTGCTTCATTGAGTAGATGACCCACGACCGACCTTTCGTCCGCTGCATGTTGGCTTCTTAGTTCGACTGTACTCTTCAAGTGTTTGTTTCTCCGATGAGTTGCATCACGCTTTTTAAATCCTACTCCAGCATCTTGAGAGTAGGTTTAATATGAGCACCCGATTCATGTGCATAATTAACGATGTTCGAGTTCAAATGAGCCCTTTTTTCCTCAAATTGATCAGCGTATTCACCGATGGCTAACCATGTTTCTAGAAGCTTCATATAGTTTAATATTGTTGAGGTGAACTTATTGATGTGCCTAGTTTAGGTTTTCGATAGCGCCATTTATGAGTCATCATGTAATGATGATGTGAAGACTTAATAGTTAACTCGGTAAACAATTATTTTGTCTTTCTCATCCATCTATTTAAAATGTATTCTTATGGAATGCTAAATTGGCCATTTTGTCTAAGCAGTCATTTTATATTCTATGGGTTGAAGGAACTCGACCTGTGAATGAGCTTTCGACCCTTAGAGTTATTCTACAAGTCGAAAAGCTTTTCGATTCTTAGAGTTATTCTACAGGTCGAAAGACCTTTCGATTCTTAGAGTTATTCTACGGGTTGATAAGCTTTTTGACTTTTAGAGTTACTCTACGGCTCCATGGGCACCATGCAATCCGACCTCCTCGGTGAAATGTACATGTATGTATAGATCCCCTTTCAACTTATAATATTATAATATTAATTTATTAAAATAAGTAATCTTTCTTGATTAGGTTCAAGCACGAAAATGTTAATTACTTATAATAATCTTTTAATAATTTTGTTTTCGTGCTTACATAACTTACGTCCGCATTAAGTAATAAGCTGCATATATATATATATATTAAATTTATTTTTTAGTCATGCATATGCTTTGTACAAATTTATTCTTGTGTAGTTATTTAAATGATATTTTTAATATTTCTGATAATTTCTTTTTTATTCATTTATTCTTAGACTTTCATTTTTATATTTTTTTTTTCATATTAAATTATTAATTTATTTTATAATCCAACATTTTATTTTTCATTTTTTGAAAAATAAAAAATTAATATTAAAAAAAATGAAACAAGATCCGATTTCTTGAAAAAAAAACCGATCGAAACGATTTGTCATTTTTTGTAAGAAATCAATGAAACGATCTGATTTTTTCGTGACATATCCGAATCGAATCGCTTGTTTTTTCGCAAGGAACTCGATCAAATCGTTCTAATCCTTCACGGAGAACGGGATCCAATCGATCCAATTTTTCCACGCTAAGACTCCACAATGAAGATGAATTGAGGGGGGAAATGTTCAAACCAGACCTCCAATTAAGGTGTGGTTCGAACAAAAATGGGAGCATTTTTTTTAGTTCAATTAGATCTAACTCTTCGCAAAGAAAAATTGGATCTATTAGATCTCATTCTCCGTGAAAAATTGGATTGATCTGGTCGGGTTTCTCATAAAAAAAGGCCGATTCGATTTGAATAACTCATGAAGAAATTAGATTATTTTGATCGATTTCTTGTAAAAAAGACAGATCGTTTCTATCGATTATTTCCAAGAAATCGAATCGATTGTAGGTCTTTTGATATTAATATTTTTTATTTTTTTAAAAATAGAAAATAAAAATAGAATTAAAAAATAGAATAATAAATTAATAATAGAGAAAAATAAAAAATAAAATATAAAAAGTAAAAAAATCATGAAAAAATGTTTAAAAATTTTCATTTAAATTATACGGATACTATACCCATATAACTACTCCCCTTATAACTAAACCCTACTTCAAAACAACATGGACATAAGGGGAGTAGTTGATATATATGTATATAGATGATATATGCGAGTACGTACATATGCACCAAAAAGTAAGTCGTAAATTTATTCTGTCTTACTAAGATTTGTATGTCTGTTACTAATACCAAAAACGTGCAGGAAAAGGAATTGGGCTAGGAGGAAAAAAAGTAAGTCTAAGAGAGAGTGCGAAATATAATTCGGATTTGAAAACGGTAAATTATGACTCTTAGCTACTTCACATGAATCACAAGTAGACATAGAAACAACTGTAAATTATTAGAAAGTAATACGGAATTGACAATACGAAAGGCCGGGATGATGACAATGGCGTGAATGCCAAGTGTCTAACGTTGATCTTTCATCAATAAAGGCAGAAACTACTGTATGCTTGACGAGTCGGGTTTTGTACAGAGTTTGATGGAATGGGCGTCATTACCTAGAAAATTGATCTTGAGTTCGGCATCGTTGGTGGAGGGAATAAATTTTGGCGATGCCGGAATAGAACCGTCGACATAGCCGAATAATTTTTAGCCTCAGACGTACGGTTTCATCTGTGTCAACCACAACAAATGGTTATTAGTAGTAAACTTAATTTGATTTGTCTGACTTAATTAGGGCAGAGAGATGAGAGCCGAAGAGGATGACGCTACAGCAATAGTGGTCAAGCAAGAATTCTCGGAAGTAATCACCATCTTGCTAACTGATGAAATCTAGCCAAGAGATAAGGTGAAGACAAACGTAGTTCATTAGGTAAAAGCTTGTGGAGTGGTCAGCGGGTTGATAATACTTGCTTGATATTTCACTTTTCAGTTTTGCTTAATTTAGTAGTAAGCCAAACTTAACATGCACACGTATAGTCAGAGCTTTACGAAATTATTAAAAGGCGACAGAGTTCACAGCTGGACTGAAGTGCTTATGGGCTCATCAAATCAGATATCAAAATACCAAACAACCTCAAAGTTGGGAGAGTGACATTTCATTAGGGAGATCAGAGGAGAAACTCAATTTGGATAAGCCAAATCAAATTATAGCCCAGATAGTATCCAAGTAATTGGGATAAGAAGCTAAAATTCGGTGGGATGAAACCGATGATCAACTCAATTTATCAAACTCGGGAGAGTAGTGCTTCCAAACGTAATATATAAATTAGAGAAAAATTTTGAATAATTTTGAATTAAGTTTAATCTATCATTAAAAATATGTCATATTATTTAAAATAAATAAATAAATTATAATCACGATATATTATTTTAAAATATATGAATAAATCATATTTTAAATGATGCGAGTAGATTAAATTTAATTTAGAACCACTCAAATATATTTCCATAAATTAATAAATAAACAAACTTGAAAACGAAAGTCAAACGAAATACAAAAGCAAATGAAAGTCGGCAAACTTGTATTACATTGTCAACTACTCAAAACTTATTACACCATGACTTGCCGAAGTACAAACTGCATGAGACTTGGCTCTTATTATATGCATATATCATCTATATGACTATAAATATATATAATGCTAGCAGGCTAGCTTCTAATATTCATAGATATGGCAAAGTAATGTTCCATTGGGACCAGGTGTAACCAGGGCTGTCCTGTGGTATAGCATCAACGAGAACATAGCCTCGAGCAAAATGGAATTGTCCGGTTCCTAATACAACTGCGATCTCTTTGATGGCATCACCTTGTACATCAATACCTTGTACTTGAAGCACTATCATTGGTAAAAAGAAGTGAATACGAATGATATATATTAAGAACTTGAGTATTCGCAATAGTCGTCCAATTACAGGTGAATTGATATCTGGGCCTTCAGACCTCATTATCCATGCATGACATACATTGTTCCATACTGTGAGGAGCTAAACTGTGAGGGGAAAACTTGAAGGCCGGAAACTCGAAATGATGTGCCGGCATTAGGAACATTCATTAGTGATTGAACATAAACGGTAAACGTGGTTTCTCTAGGAGGATTATTAGTAATGATAGTGAAATAGGACTTCTTTTGTATGCTCAACCGTTTTGTGTTTTTTGTGGTGGTGTTCTGGTCTCTAAGACTTGTGTATATAAAGTTCTAAATCGATCTAATTATTAAACAGGTAGTGATTATGATCTTACTAAGAGAGGTAATCTAGTTAACTAGGATATGGAATCAAGGTTAACGTTTGAAAATACTTGGTACTTGGTACATTCATTAGGTTAATTTATTAACTTGCCCAACTTACACGTATTGGAGCTTTAGATAATTAATTAAAAAAAACTATTTTGAAAAAAAAAAAAAAAAAAAAATATATATATATATATATATATTATTATTACCAAACACACCATATTATTCTTTCTATCGGAAACATATTTAATATATAAATTCAAACAAGCTATCAATTACAAGTAGCTGATCTGACCTGAAGATTATTAGAATTGTAAGGTATTTATAGCTATCACCCTTACCACCCAAACAACCTATACATGGAGTCAAATCAACTTATCAAACAATCATTTATGAAAAGGAGTGAATAAAATAAATAAGTGAAAGAAACTTGGTGAGCTCTTATTTGTATATCATATTTAAGTGAATCGATTCACCCTCATTCTATATGTTGCTTATGATATATATATCTTGCTAGCAAGCTTGCTAGCTTCTAAGATAGATATCGCAAAGTAACATTGAGTTGGGCTGTAACAAAGGTGAAACTAGGGTCGGATGCAGCAAAACTAAATAGAATATAACCCGAAAAAAAACGAAATTGTCCCGTTCCGGATACAACTGGGATGTCTTTGATCGGTTGAGCTAGTACATCGATACCTTGTACTTGAAGAGTACTACCAGCGTAACGACCGCTTGTGAATATAATTGTATATGAGTCATATAAGTTAAGACCCAGAATACTCGTGGAAACAAGTATACCCTGTAGTCGTGCAATTTCAGGTGCATTCCTATCCGGGACTTCGGTCACTTTGTTATCCAAGACCATCACGGTTCCAAAGGTTGTGACATTAAACTCTTTTCCTTGAACTCCTGCGACAGCGATTGCTGTGGCATTTGGAAGATTCAAAGTCTGTTGAACATAAATGGTAAACTTGGTTTCTCTAGAACAAAAGAGAGGCGGTAGTGGGGGTGTTACCCCGGTAATATTGGACTGGACCATAACGACAGACATGCCAAGAAGGCATAGCAGCACAAATTTGCTACGGTGAGTAGCTGAGGAGTAAATTTGCTCCATCGATGTATGATGAACTGTGATTGATAATTGGAAGTAATGACAAAGGAAGTTAAGTATGCTCGATTGATCGTGTTGTGCTTTTGTGTTGGTATTCTGGTCTCTATTTATAGTGCTAAATCGGGTGCTAATCGATCGAATAGGTAGCTGCGACCATCTTGCTAAATGGAATCTAGCCATGAGATGAGTTAAAAGATATACTGAAATTCATTAGGTAAGACTCTACCGTCAAAACATGTAGAGTGGGCAACGCTTTGACAATACTAGGTTACATGATATTTCAGTTTGCGTAATGTCTTAGCATGCCAAAGTTAAGATGCACACGGAATAGAAGCATGATAAATTGATAAAATGTTGAGAGAGTTCAGAAATAGACTTATTCCGGGTTCATCAAATCAGACATTCAAATGCCAATCAACCTCAAAGTTGAGAGAGTGACATTTCATGAATTGAAACTCAATTTGAACTGTATAATGAAATCATATGCATGTGCCGTTGAATTATAGCCATATATATGATTATAACATCGAACTAACTGGGGTAAGGAGCTAAAATCAGTGTGATACTTGAAAGAATAGTTCCCGGCACGGAAAGTAAACTCTTAAGTTCATGAAAAATTAATGATTTAAAAAAAATTAATGATTTCATTACCCTTAAGTCCACATAGGCTAACTTTTTAAATTTGTATTTCTTGGGGGAATAACAATGTATATATATATGAGATAATAAAATACATTGGAAAGTTTGGCTCGTAATTTGTCGGTCTATAGATTAAGGCCGGCTTGACGGCATACTTTTTTCTTCCCTCTACCAAGATAAAAGATTTCATTGAAAGAAAAAACAAAATATAAGAATATAATTATAAACTTAAATTTTTTAAATAAATTTCAAAAAGATAAATAATCAATTAAATTAAAGATTATATATTTTAAAACTTCAAAAAGAATATACCATCTAATGTTTTAAATTTTGGAAAAAAATCGCTAAAAAAATTAACTAATCCAAATATTATCTTCTTACTAACAAAGTCTATGTCTATTTTTGGATATTTTACTTTGTTTATGCATGATAGAGAGTAAACCGTTGATGGACTAGATATTGTTTGGAATGTCCCAATCATCAAATGGTGGTGTAGAATTGATATTATCTTCATACATTTGCATCTAATTTTATGTCGTGTAATATTCTAAGCAAAGGTTGAGGTGAAATTAGGTAAGGCATGAGTGCATGATATTCGAAGTTAGGTAACTCAAAGATG
Organism: Coriaria nepalensis; assembly: GCA_027186245.1. Classification (NCBI taxonomy): domain Eukaryota; kingdom Viridiplantae; phylum Streptophyta; class Magnoliopsida; order Cucurbitales; family Coriariaceae; genus Coriaria; species Coriaria nepalensis. The sequence continues at coordinate 6,359,521 of CP114499.1, read as the reverse complement.
CTAAGGCATGAGTATACAATATTTCATCCAATTTGTACACCTTGCATGTACAACTTTTTTGACTTAAATCGACCAATACATTAAAGGTAAAACCATCAATCACCTCAAAAATATTGTTGTTCACTCTAGAAACTTTCATTCGTAACGATTCACTTTGTCTTCTCAATAACTCTTTCTTTACTTCGAAAGTCAATGGGGCATCGAGCAATCGAGCAAATAAGACTTCTATCATCATTACTCGATTGCTCGATGCCTTGAGGTCTAAAAGGTATAATATATCTAGCAATCGAGCAATTGAACAATCGAGACAAATGGTTGTCCAATCTACATTGTTCGATTGCTCGATACCCTTCAAACCTCAAGGCACCGAGCAATCAAGCAACATGAACCTAGACTTTCATATTTCGAAATTTCAAATTTTGGCCACTAAAAGCATGTTCTAAAGTATAATACAAATAAAATACAACTAATGAAAACCCTTTAAGTTTCGCGTAATATTATCTATCAACCATTGAAATTAAAATCATATTTAAAAGTTTGAAACTTACCCATATGATTTTGGACTCTCAAGCTCTCGATTCTTGATTACAAAGCTTGCAAACGAAATGTAAGAGAAGCGTAGAGATCAAATTGTTTTACAAGTGAAACAGATTCAAAATCACAAATCAGAGTTGAAATGACGATTTAAATAGATTTTCAGCATAAGAAGGGTCACTGCCTACTTTACTAGTGCAATGAAAGCAATTTCATAACTTTCGGTCTTTATTAGAATGACAGTATTAAAGTAATGCAATACTTTAATTATTTTTTTATATACTAAAAAAAAAAAAAAGTGAGTACATTAAAAAAAAAAAAAGTTTTGGTGTGTTATATTTTTAATTTTTTTTCTCTTTAGGTCAACTATCCAATGGCCTTTTGTCATACATATAGTAGAGGGCCATTCTCACTATTAAGACTTTTTTGTGGGCAAAAATATTTTTTGGACGCCTTTTATGGACCCAAAAAAATTAAAAATTTCCTGCAACGCACCAACCTAGCAGCCGCACGCGATTTTGACTGATTAAACTACTTCTGAATGGAGGCAGGCTTGGCCCACTGTACGGCCTACAAGACCATGTGGCTGTGAGCCATTTGATTCTTGCAGTCGACAGACAAGACCACGTTCGGTTTTCTTGAGGTCCATGGTTCGGAGGAGTCAGAGACAGCATACTTCTCAAATTTCAAGATTAAAAAGCCAGAATGACCAAATGTAACATTATGCAAATAGCATAAGACTCTTTCCAGGAGTAATAAGCAGCAGTTACATGAGCATCCAAATAGCATAAGACTCTTTCCAGGAGTAATAAGCAGCAGTTACATGAGCATCCGATTTGAGCGCATACTTGTAGAAACCATCAGGATAAGATATACAACC